>JACAVU010000001.1:86206069-86826069 GCA_014183005.1 Castanea mollissima | reverse complement strand
GATTTTTGGTTGTCTTGAAATTTTACAAGTAATAAGAATATATAAAAATAATGTAATCCAACGGTATATCAAAATTTGCATCCAATAAAGATATATTAAGTGATATAACATTACTTAGAGTTTTAAGTAATATTCACTACCCAATAACCTATATTTAATTCATATTTTGAAAATCACATTGTTGAATTTTATGCTTTATATATTCTTAACATACATGTTTATTTTTATGTCAATCGGATGTTATTTACCATTCAATTTTTAAACTCATTTTTATGCATTATTTTAAATTACAAAAATTTAAATTTAAAAAATTAATTGATAACATGACTATTAATCTTGAATCATCTTGAAATTTTACAAGTACAAAAAATATACAAAAATAATGTAATCCAATAATAAATTTTTTTAAATTTATATCTGATGTGGAATAAAACACTCAAGTCGTCCCTGGACGACCATCACCCCAGACGCCGTCCAGAAGTTATCCTCAAGACGAGGGTAGCAGTCAAGGACGTCCATAGGGTGGTAGCTAAGCGACATCTCTCGTCCGTGGGATGCGCACTGACTGCCCTATGAGGACTCGTCCACACACAGATCAGCGGACTAGAATGTTACACTTGGAATTAACAGGCGCACTCGACCAAGGAACTCCAGGACGAAGGCATCACACTTAGGAAAAATCTCCGAGTTAGATGAAAGTCCCTTATCCCGCGCATAACCGCCAGGTATCCGTTGTGAAACAAGAGCATAACCTCCAAACGGTTATGCAAGTTACGAGCCCCATCTCTCCTTGAAGCAAGGAGAAGTTCATATTTTGGTAACCGCCCATGAGAACACTATATAAAGGCTGTTTCAGACAAACCTAAGGTATGTGAATTTTTACTCCAGAAAAGTTGGAACTCATAATATGGAGAGGAAAACTAACTTTACCATCGGAGGGTTTTCGGCCGGCAACCCCGGTCGCCTTTGATTTGCTTTTCTTTCTTTGTTCAGGCTGCTAAAAGAACCAGTGGTCTTCTCAAGTCCGAAGCATCCAGCCTACTGATTATTCTTTGCATCATCAGTTGGCGCCGTCTGTGGGAAAGAGTCAAGCAAGTTACTCTATCTCAGACAAAAGGCTGAATGGTTCGAACAAGATCAAGGGCTACCAGCCCAGGCCACCAGGAGAGTAGGGATGCTTCCAGTAATCCCCTTCGCGATCGCAGATCAGCGCCCATAGTGCAGCCACCGTCTGTTCAACACATACAATCCATGGCCGCCGCTATGGCAGAACTGACACGTCAAAACCAGGAGTTGAATAGGGAGATCAACCTCAGGAGACAGCGTCAAGGACGAACAGAGGGAAGGGTCCCAAGTCAGGAAGAAGGAGGGGAAAATGTAGAGTCCGAAGACCAAACAAGGGGTACCACTTCAAGAAGGGTACCGCACTTGGAAAGGGAAATGGACCAGATGAGGAGAGCCATGGAGGAAATGAGGGAAAATATGAAGCGAACAAACCCAGTAGATGATATGGTCCACCGAACAGACTCCCCTTTCACCGCTTCCGTCAACAGTCATCCTCTACCCCCGAAATTCAAAATGCCCTCTCTGGACTCATACGATGGAAATCGCGACCCTTGCGATCACATTGCAACTTTCAAGACGACCATGCACTTGCAGGGGGTCCCAGACGAAATCATGTGCAGAGCTTTTCCCACCACGCTCAAGGGGCCAGCGCGAGTGTGGTTCAGTAAGATCCCCCCAAACTCAGTGGGGTCGTTTGAAGAACTGAGTAAGCTGTTTGTCAACAACTTTATTGGAGGACAGCGTCACAAACGTTCCTCCTCCAGCCTGCTGACTATAGAGCAGGGGGACAATGAGAGTTTGCGGTCCTTCATCACTCGATTTAACAGAGAAGCCTTAACGGTGGACGAGATGGATGACAAGTTGCTACTGGCCGCTTTCCACAAAGGGGTCAATTCGGATTTGTTCATTCATAAGCTCTACGAGCAGGAACCACAGACTATGGCCGAGCTCGTCCATTCGGCCCAGAATTTTATGAATGCTGAAGACGCCATTATAGCCAAGAAGAGAAAACGCGCAGAGCGCTCGGAATCGGGCTACCATCGCCATCCTGATCAGGGACCACGTCTAAAGAAAGTTCGGGTAGACGAGAGAAAGGATAAGGATGGTAAGAAGGCCAGTTCCTCTGCAAGGAATCAGCAATACACGCCCCTGGCTATGCCATTGGAGCAGGTCCTTATGCAGATCAAGGATGATCCGTCCTTGAAGTGGCCGGACAAAATGAAGGGAGACCCCAACAAGCGTAATAGGAGCAAGTACTGTCGTTTTCACCGGGACCATGGGCATGATACGGACGAGTGCTTCGACTTGAAGCAGCAGATAGAAAATCTCATTAGACAGGGGAAGTTGAGGAACTTCCTTGGACGAGACCAGAGAGATGAGAAAATGAAGGCCAAGGTCGAAGAATCGTCGCGCCCCCCACTGGGAGAAATCAGGGTAATTATAGGGGGAAGCTCTACAACACAGTCGTCCAAGTCAAGGAAGACATACCTCAGGGTGGTGCAGAACATCCAACAGTCTGGACGATCTACCCAGACGAGGGAGGTAGATCAACAGGCTGTCACTTTCACGGACGAAGAGGCAGGACGAATTCACCACCCACATGACGACGCGATAGTCATCACTCTTCTCATCTCTGATTACACAACCAGAAGGGTTCTGATAGATAATGGTAGCTCTGCAGACATTCTCTACTACCCCGCATTCCAACAAATGAAGCTAGGACGAGATCGGCTTCGATCAGTGAACTCGCCGTTGGTAGGATTCGGAGGAATAAAGGTGCAGCCTGTGGGCACCATCGCATTGCCAGTGGTCGTTGGGACATATCCGCAGCAGATAACCAAGGAGGTGAATTTCCTTGTTGTTGATTGCGCGTTGTCATATAATGCGATTATTGGAAGGCCAACTTTAAACAGCTGGAAGGCGGTAACCTCTACCTACCACCTGTCCATCAAATTCCCGACTGAACATGGAGTAGGCCAGGTACAGGGAGACTAGCTGGCTGCCAGAGAATGTTACTTAGCCATGCTGGGAATGGACGAGCATATGCAGACGATGAGTATAGACGGAAGAAGGGTCGCGGCTGAGCCCACTGAAGCATTAGAGGACGTCCCTTTGGACGATGAGCAGCCCGAGAAGTATACTCGAGTTGGGGCAAACATGGAAGAGGGAGCAAAGCGCGTTTTAATTCGGTTTTTGAAGAGAAACCTTAATGTCTTTGCATGGAGCCATGAGGATATGCCTGGCATTGATCCGAGTGTCATTACCCATAGTCTGAGCGTATGCCCCTATTCGAAGCCAGTACGCCAGAAGAGAAGAGTTTTTGCTCCCGAGCGAGACAATGCTATCAAGGAAGAGGTGCAGAAGTGGTCGCCGCGAAGTTTATCCGAGAAGTTCATTACCCAGATGGTTGGCGAACGTAGTCATGGTCAAGAAGGCCAGTGGCAAGTGGCGGATGTGCGTGGACTTCACTGATGATGCAAAGAATAATCAGTAGGCTGGATGCTTCGGACTTGAGAAGACCACTGGTTCTTTTAGCAGCCTGAACAAGAAAGAAAAGCAAATCAAAGGCGACCGGGTTGCCGGCCGAAAACCCTCGATGGTAAAGTAGTTTTCTCCATATTATGAGTTCCAACTTTTCTGGAGTAAAAATTCACATACCTTAGGTTTGTCTGAAACAGCCTTTATATAGTTCTCATGGGCGGTTACCAAAATATGACTTCTCCTTGCTTCAAGGAGAGATGGGGCTCGTAACTTGCATAAACGTTGGAGGTTATGCTCTTGTTCACAACGGATACCTGGCGGTTATGCGCGGGATAAGGGACTTTCATCTAACTCGGAGATTTTTCCTAAGTGTGATGCCTTCGTCCTGGAGTTCCTGGTCGAGTGCGCCTGTTATTCCAAGTGTAACATTCTAGTCCAGATCTGTGTGTGGACGAGTCCTCATAGGGCAGTCAGTGCGCATCCCACGGACGAGAGATGTCGCTTAGCTACCACCCTATGAGTCCTTGACTGCTACCCTCGTCTTGAGGATAATTCTGGACGGCATCTGGGGTGATGGTCGTCCAGGGACGACTTGAGTGTTTTATTCCACATCAGTTGCCCCTCGTCCAGGAGTTATGCGACGTATCAACAGAAGTTCATTACCCAGATTGGTTGGCGAACGTAGTCATGGTCAAGAAGGCCAGTGGCAAGTGGCGGATGTGCGTGGACTTCACTGACCTGAACAAAGCTTGCCCCAAAGATAGCTACCCATTGCCGCGCATTGACCAGTTAGTGGACTTAACGGCAGGTCACAGGATACTTAGCTTCATGGACGCTTTCTCGGGGTATAACCAGATTCAGATGAATGAAGCAGATCAGGAGAAGACCTCATTCGTCACGAGCCAAGGTTTGTATTGCTACAAAGTTATGCCTTTTGGTTTGAAGAACGCAGGGGCAACCTACCAAAGACTGGTTAACCATATGTTCCGTCCTCAAATCGGGCGAAATGTGGAGGTTTACGTAGACGACATGCTGGTGAAGAGCCAGGACGAGGATAAACATCTTGGCGACCTTCAAGAGACTTTTGATACGTTGCGACGGTACCACATGAAGCTAAATCCGAGCAAGTGTGCTTTTGGAGTCTCGTCGGGTAAGTTCTTGGGGTTTATGGTCTCGCACAGGGGAATTGAGGCGAATCCGGATAAAATCCAGGCGATACTGAACATGGAGCCGCCGAGAAATATCAAGGAAGTCCAGTCCCTCACAGGACGAGTCGCCGCCCTCAACAGGTTTGTATCGAAAGCTACTGACAAATGTTTACCTTCTTTAAAATCCTTAGGAAGGCTTTTGAATGGACGGATGAGTGTCAAAAGGCTTTCCAAGACTTGAAGACATATCTAATGACGGCCCCATTATTGAGTCCGTCTGAACCTGGGGAAGAGTTGTACTTGTATTTGGCAGTGTCCACATGCAGTAAGCTCAGCATTGGTCAGAGAAGAAGGGAGAGTTCAGAAGCCGGTCTATTATACAAGCCATGCGATGAGAGGAGCGGAAGGACGATACCCGATGATGGAGAAATTAGCCTTCGCATTGATCACGGCTTCTAGGAAGCTGAGGCATTATTTTCAGGCACACGTCATCAACGTCCTAACAGACCACCCCATAAAAAAGGCGATGAGCAGGTTGGAAGCTGCTGGGCGCCTGATCCAGTGGGCGGTTGAGCTCAGCGAGTTCGATGTCGGGTACCTCCCGAGGAACAAAATAAAAGCGCAAGCTTTGGCAGATTTCATCGCAGAATTCACCCCCAGTCAGGACGACCTAAGCAAGGACGAAGGAAATGAAACGTGGGTGGTAAATGTAGATGGATCGTCCACACTGCATGCAGGAGGGGTTGGAATTGTATTGAAGTCCCCTGAAGGTGACAAGCTGGAATATGCTGCCCGCCTGCAATATCCAACTACTAACAACGAGGCTGAGTACGAGGCTCTACTCAAGGGGTTAGAATTAGCCAAGTCCTTAGGAGCCGAGTCGATAACAATCAGAGGAGATTCTCAGCTGGTCATGAACCAAGTAAATGGGATGTGTGACGTCAAGGAGGATCGGATGAAGAAGTACCTTGACAAAGTGAAGCGCCTTGCCCGAAAATTCTCAGCCATAAGTTTTATTCAACTTCCCAGGGAGGAAAATACAGAAGCAGACGCCTTGGCGAAAGCCGCCTCGGCAGGGGTCATAGACGCGTTCGACGACGTCCAGTACATGCCGAGCATAGACATCCCTGACATACAACAGATAGAGGGAGAAGAGGATTGGATGAGTCCAATAATAATTTACCTCAAGGATGGGAGGCTTCCAGAAGACAAGGACGAGGCAAGAAAGCTAAGGGTCAGGTCGGCCAAGTATGTTCTCATTAATGAAGTGTTATACAAACGAGGCTTTTCTCAACCCTATTTAAGATGTTTGGCTCCAGACGAGTCAAATTATGTTCTAAGGGAATTCATGAAGGATCGTGTGGAAATCATTCAGGGGCAAGGTCCCTTGTCCATAAGGTCGTCCGTGCCGGATACTATGGCCAACAATGCAGGCAGACGTTAAAGCCTATGTCAGGGTATGTGACCAATGTCAACGTTACAGCAATGTGCCTAGACAGCCGTCGGAATACCAGACCCCAATGACGGCCCCATGGCCTTTGCACAATGGGGGCTGGATATCCTGGGTCCTTTCCCGTAGGAATCCGACAGATGAAGTTTTGGTGGTAGGAATAGACTATTTTACCAAGTGGGTAGAAGCCGAGCCTCTTGCAGCAATCACTCAGCAGAACGTGAAGAATTTTGTATGGAAGAATATCCTATGCAGGTTTGGAGTACCCAGGGTATTGGTATCTGACAACGGGCGTCAGTTCGACAACGCAACTTTCAGGGATTTTTGCAACCATTTTGGAGTCAAGAACCACTACTCTTCACCCTCCCATCCACAGGCAAATGGACAAGCAGAAGTGGCAAACCGATCCCTGCTGAAAATCATCAAGACTCGGCTTGAGGGGGCAAAAGGGATATGGCCAGACGAGCTGCCAGGTGTTCTATGGGCCTATAGGACGACCGCACGAACTCCGACAGGGGAAACCCCTTTCAACTAGCCTACGGGAGCGAAGCTGTTATACCAGCGGAGGTCCATATGGCAAGTCACCGAGTGATGAAGTACAAGGAGAAGGACAACGGGGAACAACTGCGCCTTGACCTCGATCTTATGATGAGGTAAGAATGGATGCGGAGCAAAGAATGGCAAGGTACAAAAATCTCATGGCCAGACAGCATGACGCTATGGTAAAACCAGGCGGTTCAATGTTGGGGACCTTGTCCTCAAAAGGGTCTCCCTGGCGACCAGGAACCCAGCTCATGGAAAGCTAGGACCCAATTGGGAAGGACCCTACAGGGTGATCAACTGCAAAAGGCAGGGGTCCTACTACCTGGAAGACTGGACGGGCGAAAGTTGGAGCATCCTTGGAACGTGGAACATCTGCGAAGGTACTATCAGTGACGAGCGGGGACGAGGGAAGACAGTGGCAAAATTACAGTTGTGATTTGCGTGTTTGCTTATGTTTGCTTGTGCTTTTACTATTATTGTGGTGTGTTATGAATAATAGTGCACTAGTTCCTAAGCTTTTGCACTACTTATGTACCGGCTTATGAAAGACGATACTATGTACTTGATATCATAATAAGGCGCTAGCTTATAGGCGTGTGCCAAATTTGTGAACAATGTTCATGTAATGATATGGTGTGGATTTCTTGTGCGTTTGAATTTCAGTTCCCCTGATAATGTCCGCGGACGAAGCAAAAATGCTTAAATAAAATCTTGGGACGAAGACAAACTCGTCTAAGATTTCCTTTAAATGGGGATAAGCAAAGAAAAAAAAATGCTAAGGCATGCTCGTCCAAACTTCCTTTAAAAAAAAAGGGTGAGGACAAAGCAGAGGGAAAAATGCTAAGGCATGCTCGTCCAAACTTCCTTAAAAAAAAAAAAAAAAAATGCTAAGGCATGCTCGTCCAAACTTCCTTTAAAAAAAAAAGGGTGAGGACAAAGCAGAGGGAAAAATGCTAAGGCATGCTCGTCCAAACTTCCTTAAAAAAAAAGGGGTGAGGACAAAGCAGAGGGAAAAATGCCAAGGCCTTCTCGTCCAAAGTTTTCCTTAAAAAAAAAAAAGGGAAAAAGAGGATAGAGTGGCTAACTGCTCGTCCTAAGTTTTCCTTGGGCCAAGGCCCACTCGTCTAAGGAAAAAAGTAAGCCTTAAGAGATAAGCAAGCACTCGTCAAGACGAGAAAGTGTAAACATTATAAATTGCTTTCAAGAGGGTGAATAATAGTGGCCTAAAGGACAGGCCAGAATAATGCAATCACCACCAGTCCTAAGTGGGTCGTCCATAAAAAGTTGGTAGACGGTCATTCAACACTTGGAGCATAATTTAAAGGACAATGACATAAGTGGTGACAAACAAAGAAAATATCCTTTAACTTGAAAAGGGTAGACGGCCACCGTCCAAAAACCCTTATAAAATAAACAGTAATAAACATTGTTCATAAGCTCGTCTAGAACACTCTAGACGAGGAAATTGTACTTGACATAAAATAAAAATAAAAATAAAAATAAAAAGTTCTCGAATACATTTTAAATAAAAAAAAAAAGGTGAACAGAAAAGAAGAAAGCTAAATAGCAATAACAACTTCTTCAAGGAGAAGGGGCATCAACGTTAGGGTCGTCCTGGGGTGGTCTGGTGGGGCGTCGTCCTCGACGTTGACATCGTCTGAGCCTGTATGGACGAGAGAACTTGTAGCAGCAGCAAGGTTTAGCTTAATGGTGCTAAAATCAACCTCAGGAAAGTTGTCCATAGCGTCCATTCTGAAGTCCTCAAACCAGCTGCGTAGTTAGTATCCATCAGGTCAGTAAATTCTTTGGACACCTTGAACTCCTCCACTGCCTCGTCTTTAGCCTTCTTCAGGAGTAGATTCAGCTCTTCGTTTTCCTTCTGAAGAGTTCAAGACGCTCGTCCTTCCTGGCAGCGTCAGACTTCAGCTCTCCAACCAAAGTCCTCAACCCCTCAGCCTCGTCCTTGGCTTTGTTCGCCACCTCCGCCCACGTCCTGCAGTCATTTTTGATCTCTTCTATCCTTTTCTCTAGAAGGATCCTCGTTTTGTCCATCTCTGTGGCCTGCCTGGACGCAGCTATGAACTTGGACATTGCCTGCATAAAAGAATAGAAAGTTCAAATGGTAGCAATAGTATTGGGTCAACTAAACAAGTCAGGACGAGGATAAGTTGCTCACCTTGAAGAGATCATGGACGCCAGAATGCTCGAACTCTTTCAAGGACATGTCGTAGCACGCAGCTACGTCCTCTCCCTTCACAGCCTCTTGGAACCGTTCCCAAGCCAGGTCCTCGTTCTCCAATAAATTGGTCGAAGTTCTTGGGGAGGCTGGGACGGCTCAAGGATGGGAGACTTGGACGGAGTGGTGCTGAGGGGCGTGGACGAATCAACGTCAACCAGGACGGGAGGCTGTGGAGGAAGTTCAGTCCTGGACGGCCCGGACTTAGCCTTCTTTCCTCGACGGCTCGGCAAGCTAGCCAAGTCCACGTGTTTGGATAGGCTTTTCCTCTTCTCCCAGAAGCAGGACGAGGCTGGGTCTGAGGCTCAGTTCTGGCTACCTCGCTGACAACCTCCTTCCCCTTGTTTCCCTTCATGGTTGCCATTCCTGAAAATAAAATAATAAATAAATACAAATAGTGATTATGAACAAAAACGAAAAAAGTATAGAGGAGCACTCACGTCTACGTGTAGTTAACTCGTGTGCTAGAGCCTCGACGGACGGTTCAGGGCCAAGTCCCCACTGGTGTAGACGTTAAGGGTCACCACGAGTGAAAATCTCGTTCAGGATGTAGACGGGCCTGTGGACGCGGTCACGATGGAACTTGCTCAAAGAAGGTCGTCTAACGGCTGGAAAAAAAAAAAAAAAAAAAAAAAAAAAAAGAGAAAAAAAAAAGAGAAAAAGAATCAAGGTCAGATCATCGTCCAAATAGAAAGTACGATACAAAAGAAACAAAAAAGAAGAACATAACATACCTTCTGGACGAAGGTTCCCTATTTCTCCAGTATAAGGAGCAAATGAGTCTCTACCAACCTCGACGGGATGCCCCGCCCAGAAACCAG
The DNA here is from genome assembly GCA_014183005.1 of Castanea mollissima. NCBI lineage: Eukaryota > Viridiplantae > Streptophyta > Magnoliopsida > Fagales > Fagaceae > Castanea > Castanea mollissima. The sequence continues at coordinate 86,816,325 of JACAVU010000001.1, read as the reverse complement.
AGACGAAGAAAAATTCTGTCTTCCAGTTTCTGTCAGACGAGGGCAAGGACTTAATCAGTCTACAGTCATTGCCCCTGGCTGTGAACTGATGGAAGCCTCGAGATTGATTTATCTCGGAGGGTTTATAGCAATATAAGAACTCGTCCACGGTGATAGGACGGTCCCATCAAACACCTCCATCCATAAGACTTGCATGGAGACAATTAGTCTCCATGCGTTGGGGTTAAGCTGACACACTCCCAAGCCCAGCCTAGTGAGTAGTTCCCTAGCAAAGGCATTTAGAGGAAGTCTGAGCCCCCCTAACAATAGGCTTCATAAACACCTATTCCAAAGTGAGGCTGACAACACCACTCACCTCGGACAGCTAACCTAGGGTTTAAACTATCAGGAATCTGAAACCAGGTCCTAAGGGAATCTAACCTTCTCTCGTCCGTCCTTGAAGGAACCTCTAGAGCACAACTGTATACGGTTTCCTGTTCGTCTAAAGGTGAGGACGGCAGGGAGCTCGTCGAGGTGTCAGCCCCTGAGGCTGTCCTCGTCCTAATGCTTTCTTGGAAAGTATCTACAGGGATTCCGGGGACACCAGATGTGTATTCCTCGGTTGTGTGACCACTACTACTACTGGCGTCACTAGAGGTGTCATAACTAGAGTCGTCATGATACTCGTCTATGGCCCTGACCACACTGTCGCTAGACGAGCAGGAGGCCATTAAGAACGTCCTAAACACTTGAAAAGGAAAGCTAAAGAAGTGTAGAAAGATTACCTGGCTCTAGACGAGAGAAAAAAAGGACGCTGAGAGGAGTCTTAGACGAGGATACGGACGAGAGTGTCAAAGCAGAAAATTTGAAAAAGTGAGAGGGGCATGAGCGAGAAACCACTATTTATAAGCAGAAAATTCTCGGTAACTGTAACGACGGACCTAATCAGCAGGCGACACGTGGCGCATGCCTCGGAGGAATAAACTAGTTAGCTGACCTCCTATGGGTGGGCGACACGTGGCGCATTGTAAAATCTGTTGATACGTCGCATAACTCCTGGACGAGGGGCAACTGATGTGGAATAAAACACTCAAGTCGTCCCTGGACGACCATCACCCCAGACGCCGTCCAGAAGTTATCCTCAAGACGAGGGTAGCAGTCAAGGACGTCCATAGGGTGGTAGCTAAGCGACATCTCTCGTCCGTGGGATGCGCACTGACTGCCCTATGAGGACTCGTCCACACAAGATCAGCGGACTAGAATGTTACACTTGGAATTAACAGGCGCACTCGACCAAGGAACTCCAGGACGAAGGCATCACACTTAGGAAAAATCTCCGAGTTAGATGAAAGTCCCTTATCCCGCGCATAACCGCCAGGTATCCGTTGTGAAACAAGAGCATAACCTCCAACGGTTATGCAAGTTACGAGCCCCATCTCTCCTTGAAGCAAGAGAAGTTCATATTTTGGTAACCGCCCATGAGAACACTATATAAAGGCTGTTTCAGACAAACCTAAGGTATGTGAATTTTTACTCCAGAAAAGTTGGAACTCATAATATGGAGAGGAAAACTAACTTTACCATCGGAGGGTTTTCGGCCGGCAACCCCGGTCGCCTTTGATTTGCTTTTCTTTCTTTGTTCAGGCTGCTTAAAGAACCAGTGGTCTTCTCAAGTCCGAAGCATCCAGCCTACTGATTATTCTTTGCATCATCAATATCTAATTAAAAAATATTAAATAATGTACTATTATTTAAAGTGTTTAACTCAACTCATAAAAAAATATACCTCCAATTTTATTGAAACAATATGGCAATAATGGAATGATAAAACCGCACTATATTAATTGTAAGGCAATATTCTGAAAATTCAATCATGTGGCACAGTAGACAGTGGTGTGGATTGGTCACTTGGCCTCTCTTTATTTGTGTAAAGTAATAGTTGTCACCATAGAGGGGCATAAAAATTTGGGGAAAAAGTTAGGTACTCAATAATATTTCAAAGGAATTAAGAGAGATAGCTGAGCAACCGAATAAAGATCCGGTTGCAGACACAGTAGCAAGTCAGGTACTTGCCAAAAGTGTCATTTTCCTAAGCGATTCTCAAAATATATTGCTTGGAATCTTTGTAGCAAAACAACATTTTTAGATAGCTGTAAGCCTGTAAGTGGATGAATCAAGAAACGTGGACTTATTCCAACCATTCCACTTTTCCTTTCTCTACTTTTTCACCTTGAAATTTTTTTCTTGACGGAATGAAATGAATTATTTCTTTCTGGCCTTATGAGAAGACTTTTGTTATATTGGTCCCTCCTCCAACCAATGGAGCAAACTTGTAAGCACTTCCTTGGTTATAACCTCCCTTTGATTAATGATATGTTATTTGAGTCCTTCCACAAGTTAAGCTTAGCCAATATTTTAAAAAACAATCATTGTGTCTCCGATCATCAAAACTTGCTAGTAATTTTGATCACAACAACAATCCAATGAAATTGGATATGTAACTCGTTTAAGTGCCTTGTGAGTTGACTAATAAGGTACTCTGAGAAGTATTTAAGTGCTAACTTAATTATTATTAATATCATCAGAAAGTTTAATACGTCAATTTTAACATCTCGGCATAATTAACTTATGATATTTATTTCATAACAATTTTTTTATACCATGAGGCTAAAATTCCTAATTAATTTATTTTGATGTAGGTTAATGATATGGGTCAAATGACCCGTCCTTTTTTTTATTTTTAAAGTAAGAGAATAAGATTTGAGTATTGTAAAATGAAAACAAAACAAGAGTAAAATCTAAATTATATTTAAAAAGTGAAAATTCTTAGTTTTATATATAATATTTCTAAACAATTTTTTGAGGAAGTATTTTTTTTTATATATATAAAAAAAGCTAGACAAGTAAGCATGTGTTATATATATATATATTAAAATTGAGTCTATGAATCTCTCTCGAGCAAGTTTGAAGTTTGCTTGATCAAGGGACAAGCAAGAGACGCTGAGATATGCAACCTTTTTTGTCTATGACTTGATCGATCAAGGGAAAAGCAAAATATAAACGAACTCTCCTTTATATCAAAAATTTATTAATGTAAACCACTTTATTCTCATATTCTTTCATTGGTTTTTCTCATATTCCCCCAATACCGTGTAAGGATAGTTATCAATTACTTACTTTTAAAATTCCAAGCAAAGATAAAGAATTTATAAGAATTTTAGTAAATAATATATATTTTTAGGTAGCGTTTGGATGGCTAATTACTGATTACATTTGGCGTTTAACGTTTATATTTTTACCAATGTTTCTTGCATTGTTTATAAGTCATGAATAGTGCATTAATGTAAATGAACAGTATTTTGTGAGTGTGAGCAGTAATAGAAATTTTTTTTTTATTTTTAATTTTTAATTTTGAACAAAAATAAGTAGTATTTAAATGAAGTGTTGCTTAAAATTTGACTTAAAACTTTTAGGAAACTATTGAAGATACATTTATAAAGGTCGTATACTAAAATGGAATTAGGTCCATTAATTTAGCTAAAATTTGGCTTATCCATAGGAAGTGCTCTTTGCACAAGACCAAAAAACAAGAACCTCTCAAGTCTCAGCGTGATAATGTCAAATCAAATTTCAAACATCAAGATTTTAGAGAACTTTGATTGATTGACTAATCCGCAGATGCCAAGTCTAACCCACGTTTATGTCTATCCATACACCAGCAGGAATGGGTTTCCACTCCATACTTCCATGGTCCTCCATACACACAACCGACCTTTCTACTTGCACGCGTGCCCAAACAAACCCCTAGAATCCACGAAACAAGAGGTAAAAAACAAAGTATTCCGGCACAAAACACAAAAAGCCAGAGTAGTTGTTTGACCCAAGGGTTAAAAACTTAGAATAAAACAAGACACTTTATAGAAAAAGAGAGAGAGAGAGAGAGATAGAGAGACAGAGAGAATTTTTTATACTAAAAAGGAAAGAAATAAAGAGTTAACTAATTATTATATTATATTTTTAATGGGTCCGTTTGGTAATGTTGTTCTAGTAAAAATATAGTAAAAAAATGTGTAAAAATATATATAATGTTGTTTAAAAATTAAAAATTGTTATTTAAGTTGTCTTACTAATGATATCCTAAACTTTAGAATTTTTAGACTGATCAATCTGGTACTTCAATTGTTAAATTAAGCCCTTAACAATTTATTTTTTCAATTTAGTCCCTAATTTTGTTAAAATAAGTTAATTTGGTCATTTGGTCCAAATTTCTTAATACACGAAGATATTCAAACTTTATATATATATATATATATATTTATATACTGGGTTCAAATTACATCTAATATAACTTTAAGTAATATTACACTATTCAATAATTTTTAAATTAAATGCAAATTTTGACAAATCTACTATTAAATTACATTATCTTTGTATATTCTTAATACTTACAAAATTTCAAGGTGATCAAAGATTAATAGTCATATCATTAATCAAATTTTTAAATTCAAATTTTTGTAGTTTAAAATAATACATAAAAGATGAGTTTATGGATCAAATAATAAATAACATCTAATTGACATAAAAATTGGCATGATTGTTAAGAACATATAGAACATGTAATTCAATGGTAGAACTTTCAAAATATGAATTCTATAACAAGTTATTGTGTAGTGAAATATTACTTAGAGTTATACCAGGTATAACTTGAATTCAATCCTATATATATATATATTCATTGAATAATTAAATCCATTAAATGAGACAACTCAGTAATGTTTTCATTTCTAAACTTTTAATTAAAAAAAAAAGTTTAAATGGTGTTGTTTTATAACAAATTCGAACTAAGTGACTAAATTGACTAATTTTTACAAAGTGAGTGACCAAATTGATAAAAATTAACCACTAAAGACTAATTTGGCAACTAAAATATAAGTCACAAGCCTAAATGGAATTTTACACTTACTTTTATTTTGCTCTATTAAGTTTGAGAATCTATCAGATTTGATTTTCATTTCAGCGATAAATATAACAATGGGGAGGAGAAGAACCAAAAAAATGATAATAATTAATATTGTTTTGTTGATACTTAAGAATTAGAATAGTCATGTGGATCGGTAAAACTATTATTTTGATGAGAGAATAAAATCAATAAGGATCTAATGTAAACCCACCTTTATTCACTCTTATATAACACCTAGTCAAATCGTCACTTCTCACAACTTAAAATGCTTTGACCCAAATACTACCACCCATCTTAAAATTTATATTTACTCTAGAAAAAAAAAAAACAAGAAACAAAAAATAAAAGATATGTGACACAGGAGAAAGAGAGAGAGCATACCTATGAGAGAGAATATCGAATATTCAAAATTGATAAGGAACATATTAGTGATGTTGGGGAACTCAGCTAAATTCAAAGAGAGGATTTGGGTAACAATCTACTTTGACAACCATTGGAAGGTGCGTATGAAGACCCATACGTCATATGGTGGTCTTCCTTAACAATCCGTGTAACCACCACTCAAATATTCCCTATGAATTTTGGTAAGGTCATTAACACCTCTCTCTCTCTCTCTCTCTCTCTCTCAACTTTTGAGGTAAAAATAAATTTTAAGAGGGTTGATTGTACATGGATGAGAGTAAGTTAATTTGTGAGTGATGATGTATTTAGGGTTTCCACAAAGTATTTATTAACTTCAATTATTCTTAGACCATACCATTTATTACAACTTTTTTCTGTCACTTACTAAAAGGGTCAAATGCGAGTAGTAGATAATCATACTCGCATAAGACAAACAACTTTTTCTCCCTCACTTACCATTAGAACTGCCAAAAAAAAGTTAGTACTTAGACTTCTCTATTAAATTTGTTCTCTTTTGAAAAATGAGTCAAATATAGTATACCAAAATAAAAAAATCTGAAACTCAAGGGACTAAAAACAAAAACACCCAAAAATTCCTAGCGTAAAAACTAAAAAGTGTAATTCAGAATAAAATATTTTAACACCCGGACAAGATTGTCAATTCGAGAAAGAAGAGGAAGAGCATTCATTTCTCAATCTTGTCGTGTTCGTAAAACACCAAACACACAAACAGGTTTTCTCTGAGCCTAAAAAGCCAGTAACCCCAACCCCTTTTCATAGACTCTTCCGCTATTCTCTCTTCTCATCAGATACCCCCTTTGCCACCAAATTTCATCTATTAGTCTCAGTTTTTGTTATCTCTCTCAAAATTTCCCCAACAAAGATGAAGAAACGTGGGTTAGCGGAGAATCATGAACAAGAAGAAGAACAACAAGAAGACAAGAAGATGAAGAGGATTAGAGTCGAAGAAGAAGAAGAAGAAGAAAATGAAGAGGAAAACGAAAGTGGGTTTATGAATTTGGACGAGAATTTGCTGTACGAGGTGTTGAAACACGTGGATGCGAGGACTCTGGGATCAGCTGCGTGTGTGAGCAAGCTCTGGCACAAGACCGTTCAAGATGAGCGGCTATGGGAGCTGATCTGCACAAAGCACTGGGCTAACATCGGCTGCCCAAACCAGCAGCTCCGATCTGTGGTCTTAGCTCTCGGTGGCTTTCGCAGGCTTCACTCGTTTTGCCTTTGGCCTCTTTTGAAGCCACAATCATCATCATCGTCTAGCTCAGCTGCTGCTGCTTCTGCTTCTTCTTCTTTATCTTCATCTTCTACGGCTTCTTCTTCTTCTTCTTCATCTTGGTCTCCGTTTCCTCCGATGGTGAGCCCGAAGCCGCCGCCACGGTGGGGAAAAGACGAGATGCAGCTCTCACTGTCTCTTCTCTCTATTCGGTACTACGAGAAGATGAATTTCAATAGCCGCGGAAGATGATTTTTATTTTTATTTGTTTTTGTTTTTTCAATTATCATTATCCCATAAATGTTTCTAATTTCCCCTTTTTGTTTTTTCAGCACTTGAATTTTTTTTTTTTTCTGGTTTGTGGGTTTTTTTTTTCTTCCAGATCTGTATCCTTAATTGTGTTTTTTTTTTTTGTTTTGTTTTGTTTTCGTTGTTGACTACTGAGTTCTGAGCTTGTTGTGTATATATTTTATAATGAATTTTTTTTTTTGTTAAATCTATGCATTATATTGTTCATGAATGGTCTAAAATATCAAGAAATGTGAATTGAGCCTGCGAATTAGGTTTGTTATCTCGATTGCTTAACTGGGTTTCCGAGAAATCCGTGTTTGGATGCGTAGAAAAGAAGGGAAAAAACAGTGCTTTGAATAGAAGTTGTAAAAAGTGGATAGAAGTGGGTGAATGTGGATGAGAGGAGTTTGATTAGAAATGAAAGAAAAGAAGGGTGTGGTTGGATATGCGTTTTTTCGAATAAACACAAGGAGACAAGGCCAAATGGTCCAGTTGTATTTATTGCATTAAACGTCTGTAGCTGCCCACGCTTTCTGGCTTTTAAGATCTGTAAAAAAATAAAGCAAAAGATACTTGGGAGGGGCCAAACTTGTCCTACTCTTTGATAGTTGGGATAAATGTTGTTGGACTTTGCAGGCAATGGCTTTTCCTTTTTTGATCAAATAAGAAAAATATATATATAACCCTTGCCTGGATCTCAGGAATTTTGTTCTTTCTTTGCCACTTGCCAGTCAGGGTTTTTAGACTTATTATTATTATTATTACTATTTTTTTACTCCCTGTATAATATTTTTTTAAATTTTTATATAGTGTTTCTGTTGGGTTGATTTTGATTCATGACTTTTGCTATGTCACGGAATGTGGCAGAGATAATGAAATCCCTGTGTATGTGCTCAAAGTTGGGGTTGTAGTCCATCTGTTAGTTCAGCTACAGAGATTTCTTGGGGCCATGAACATAAATTAAGAAAATATAACTTTGGTTACAGTTTCTCCAAGTGTTTTATGTTAGGATTTAAAATTAAATTTAACCAGGTGTAATTTATTGACCAATGTAATTACATGTTTGAAGTTAATTGGAAAAAATCTAAGGTACAATAACTAAAGGGACTCTACTCTTTTTGTCCTTTTAACCAATTTCAAAAATATTCCAATCAAAGTTACCAGTAAGTCATGATCTCAAATCAATGAGAAAACAGGTCGAGTACACACTACCTTAAGGTTTATGTGAAAAATCCCTTTTGACTTGAATGGATGGAAAATCCCAGGTATTAGTTCTAAATAAAATCTATTATAATAAAATTAGTCATGTTATATCTTTTTAAGTTTATATCTAAAACTTGAGTTCATAATAAATACAATAATATGAATTTTTTAGGAATTAATAGAAACTCACGTGAAGACTTCACTTTGTATGCTACCTTATACACACGCTTGCAAAACCCTTTTTTTTTTTCTTTTTTTTTTTCTCACTTTACTACATTTATCCAATCCAATCTTCATAATTTTTCCTTGTTTGCATGCTTCACCCAAAAAAGGCGGAAAAAAAGAAGGGAAAAGCCCAAGATATGGCTCTCTCTTTTTACAGTCTCCCAAGCAACATATCCTCTCTCTTTTTCCATTAATTATAAGCTCAATTATAAGATTCTTCTCCTCACTATATAGGAGGGGCAAGCTTTATGTTAAGGTGATCAAATGATTCAAATCTTTTACAGTATTACTATTCCCTTTATTTAAGGCTCCAAATCCTATTTCTTAGTGAACAAAAATGATTTAAATTTCCTTCCACACTTAAAGGGAGCCTAAAGGTAGCCAAATTAATTTTATTTATTCATTAAAAAAAAACCCCTAAAATAAATAACCTAGTCACAATAAAAAAGACAAATTTATTTATCAAAAAATTATTTTGAGGCAATTTCCCTACAAGTTAATCCTTCACCAATCATTTTGCTAGAAGTTCAAGAATGTTAGTCAAGCGTATTAGTTCAAAGTTCTTCTACAAACACGCATAACTTCATTATCATTTTCACAACTAATTAAGATGTTTTGCCACTAACGCTATTTTTAAATTAATCACCACAAACACTACTTTCATATTAAGTTATAATAGCAAAAGATTGTGAATATTAACGTGTCATGTTGTGAAAAATATCGTAAATTATGTGGGTTAGTGAGCTTATTATTAGTTAATAGAACCTATCTAAAAAAAACATTATTGTCTTGTTTTTACAAAGGCTGCCCGCAAACCAGCTGCTAGATTCTTGAATTTCAGATACAAGAAAAGTGCTATTAGGCAATGAAAGACTATCAGAAAATTCTTTTTTATTTTTCAAAATGATAATTTGAAATAATTACACACATTCATTTCCCTTACTAAACCGGCAAAGTATATGATTCAAGATAATAATCTTGTCATAGGTGTGGCCACTTTTGTCTATGACCACACACTCCCATAAGCATTAGTAGTCACAATATGAAGCCCACTACATAGAAAATTGAAGGCCACCGATATAGAATCAACTAGTTGACCAAATCAGGCTTTTTCCATTCTATGCCGTGTCTGTTGGGCCTGAATTTCATCTATGCCTACGTAGCAAAAATTACCAAACAAAACAATGTGGACTGTTTTTTTTTTTTTTTTTTTGGTTGAGAGAGAAACAATGTGGATTCGTGGGTACAAAAAACAAACAACAATGTGGTCATATATCTTATTCAGCAAAAAAAAAAAAAAAAAAGTGGTTATATATCTTTTTCTCATGTTCTTTTTTCCACATTAAATTTTTTCCTTCCCTTTGGTCTTTTGTTTTGGGGGGCAAATTTTCCCTTTTGGTCATTTCTTAGAAGGCAACTCTATAGGATTTCAAGTAAATACGAGTTGGAATAACATGTAAGGCCAAAAGGTATAATTTGAATCCGGAAGATTTATTTTGTTTCATTCCATTCAAGCCTAAGACCGTTTACGAACTTGAAATCAAGGACTAGTTCATTCAATATACAACAGCTTTGAAAAGAGAAATCTTGAGATTTACGAAAGGGATGCTCATATTTGAAATTATTTCTCCCCATTAGAAAAATGGGGCAGAAAGTTTTATTTTATTTATTTATTTGTAGAAAATTAGGTTAACACTAGGTAATTAACAAAAATTAGAGCCGTATATATTTTTTTTGACTTTGACCAATATTTTAGCACAGTAGTAACCTTATATTTTCGATATGCTTTCAAATATTTTGGTTGATGTTTTAAGACATTAATTGTTCTCAACATTTCTAATCAAAATCCAAAACTTATGAAATCTTAAACCACGCCATGATTCAGAGACCCTTGATTATCTTCTAAATTCCATATCTGCATCTCTTCAAATTAATTTCTAACTAAAATTAACTCCATGATTAACATCATCCACTACTTTCTCAAAAAAAAAAAAAAAATCCACTAAAATTATATTACATGATCTATGTTTTAATTCTCACCAGGTGGACTCACTCCCTTGCCTCTTGGATGGTACAAAAGTACTACACATAGTTTTTTTGAATTTGGTCACCGACCTGACTATAATATTCACTACATCCTGAAAAAATTATAGTAACTTGGCCTATGTCAAAATGAATATTATTACACTAAGAATTGCAGATGTCAGTGCTGATTTAGTTCTTTCTCTTTCTTTTAAATCGAATCATAGTTTAATCATTACCATGCCTTGGTCCTTACCTTCTCCATTATTTAATTATAAGACCTATAATTTTATTCAAATGATCGATAATGGTAATCCTTGTGCTGAACCGTTCACCAACAATTACTTAAAGAAAAAACAATTACTTTAATAAAAGCTTCTGATTATCAAAAAAAAAAAAAAACTTAAAGAAAAATCCATGTTGTTAAGTAGCACTTCAAATTTGGACCAAATTCCTATTTTCCTTTGCCTTCTACCCAAGAGTTGGACCCAAGAAATTGCGTCCTCATTTCCTGCAGAAGAAGAAGAGGTATGGCCTTACCTCACAAGTACTTCAACCTACCCACATTTGCTTGAATGGGGGCAGTGTTTGTGCTTTTAGCTAGTCAAAGTGTCAAATGTGAATCCTAAACTAAAACCCACCTTTGAATATTGCATGCACTACTATAAATAGGCCTGCACTGGCTAGCTTATTGCACAAATCATATATATCCCATAATCTGTCTTCAGCACTTATAATTTTGACCCTAACCAAAGCATATACTATCAACCATTTTAAATGGCCAGAATCCTCATGTCTCTAAGCTGCTTCTTCCTTGTTCTTCTCATACTAAGTCCTGCACCTTTTCTGTCACAAGCTCGTCCTCTCAATGGTGACCAGCCTCGCATCTCTACGAGCAAAGGGGTTGAGATTTCCTTTGACGGTATGAATATAAAGGGTGTTAAAACTGAAGGTCCAAGCCCACAGGAAAAGGGTCATGGTTCCACCAATGGTCGACATCTAGGAGTGGTAAAGGACTCGGGACCTAGCCCTGGTGAGGGACACTAATTGGTTACTACCAGCACCACTGGTTATTCTTTCAAATCTTTCTAACAAGTTCGTTCATTTTCACTTACAAAGTGTGTTATAGAAGAATATATACCAAGATATAATGAGCATTCGTATATTATACCAGCTACATGATGTACAACAACAATTATACTTTTGTTTGTAATTCTACAGTTTGTTTTGCTATCTAACTTTGTAATAAATAATCTTTGATTCTATTATTTTATGCTTCGGTGAATGATTTTGTTTATCCTTTAAAGAATCAGCCTTTGATTATTACCGAATGTGAATGCAAATTGAGCATGTACAGTTATGTCAGGATATCGTTGTCATGGCAATATGATATCAAATTCAGCATAAGATTTTCAAAAGATTTGAAAAGCTCTTAAAAGCTCTTGTGACTTCTAATTTGAATGTGGATGCCAAGCCAAGAATTTGAGGACACCAATATTGCTAGATATCTCCCATTTTGCTTTAGAATTTGCCACTTGCTTAATCACAATGGGCACCAAAATGATGACTAATGCAATGCATATTGCATAATGCATATTGCATATATGCAATATGCATTGCATTAGTCATCATTTTTGGTCCAATGGGAAAAAATGTCCAAAGATACAAAGAATGAGAGATTGCCATCATTGCCAACAAAGTAAGACGGTAGTAGGACTACAAATTTCAAAACGATGGGGACACGTATAAAACCCTGGCTGCTTTCTTCGTGTTTTTTTTTTCCTTTCAATGCAGTCAAAGTGAAGACTAGAACAAACTATAAAGAAATGCTGTGAGATTGCAATTATAGTTAAGACAATCTAAGTTGAATACGTAAAATAATATATAAGGTGAACACGGATATATACACAATGACCCAGCAAAACGAGGAAGCACAAAATCTGGACTAGATTAGCAACAGTGATAATTGTAGCCATTTTCATATTGCCCTTCACTGTTAATGCATACTTCTCTCATAGCATGACTTCCTCAATACATTTTCTAAGCAAAATGCCCGTTTTAAATGACCTATTATTATTGTTTTGGTCCAAGGATGGAGTTTGAACTTTGTAGATTTGGATAGAGGTTCTTTGCTAGGATCTTAAAGAAACTAATATGGCTCCCTCATATCAACACCAAGATATATATGGAAGGAGCCATGGCCCATGGGCACCCAAATTAGTAATTGGATCATCATCAGAACCAATAAACTAAAACAGTAAAGCATATAGAATACATAAAAAAAAAAAAAATTTCATAAAAAAAAAGAAAAAGAAGTTCCCCCTAAAATCACATCTGTATTATGTGCCAATCAATTGATAAATTAGGAGCATTTTAATCATATGAACTATTTGATTATTAAATAAACTATACGATTAAAAGTACACATAGAAAAAAAGTATACATAATGACTTCTTTTTAGAGGAATTTCCGTCCCTTCGAACTAGCATTGGAGAATATTTGGTCATAAATTTAGTGAAGCTATAGTCCAATAGTCACTAGTGACTTAGTGAGCACGCATGAAAAAAATAAAGATGAATAAATCTTATGAATTTAAAAGTGTACAAATTGTCATGTTATGTAAAATTTTAAATGGTGTGGTAATATCTATATTGTTAGATTTATAAAATAAAATCTTAATTAAAATTATTATTATTTTAAATGTATCATGTAATAAGGGTATAAGAGTAAATTTATATAAATTATATTTTCCATCATTTCATTTTTTTTCTTCAAGCAAACAAAATAATTTTTTTATTTCTCCACTTAACCACCCTACCAACCATTAAAAAAAAGAAGAAGAAAAAGTGTTGTTTGTGAACTTGAATCAACGACAAGTCGTTGGTTAAGACTTGGATAAACGGCCAGCGGCCGTGCCTAACATTGTTGTTTCAATTTAGGCGCTAGAATCAAAGTTTTTTTTATTTATTTATTTTTTCTTCCTCAGAGAAATAACCGAAGTAGAGTAAGTACTAATAAGTACACTGAAAGAAAGAAAGGCAAGTCACAAAGAACGCAACCCAAAGATTCTTGATTCTTTTACTCACACACGCACAAAACCCCCAAATTTTCATCACAGCGATCAAAAATGGCGAGCACTGAAGCTTTGATCAGTGACTCGTCGGCCACCGAGTCCGATATGGACGTAGACGACGATCCCGATTCCGCTCCTAACATCGATTCCGCTCCTTTCTCTGAAGGAGAGAAAGTCCTCGCTTTTCATAGCTCTCTCATTTACGAAGCCAAGGTAAAGATACCTAAAAAAAAATAATAATAATGATTGCTTTTTGTGTTCTTTGTTTTCGGATTATTATTATTATTGTTTTGTTGACTCTGCGTTGTTAATGCTCGTTTTGATTTTGCAAGGTGAAAAAAATTGAGTACCGGAACAGGGAGTGGAGGTTTTTCGTGCATTACCTTGTAAGTTCTTGATTTCTTTGTTATTATTTCATATTTTTAAATGTTCTTCATCAATGATTATAATTCTGTTATTGATTCATTGTGTGTGTGTGTGTGTGTGTATTTTGATAGAAACTTATTGTATGTTGATTGCGTTTGTATTTATGTACTTAGGCGGTGTTTTGAAATTGATTTCCGGAAAATAATTTCAGCATATACGGGGTTGGGGGCGAAGGAAAATATTGGTCAAAGTTTTTCGGTTGAACATAAAGCAGAGCCACGTAGTCGTTAAAAAACTTAAATTAAACAAAATTTAATAAAATAAAATTTGAATATATTGATACTACAAAAAAAGTGCAAATACATAAATCTTTAAAATTTTATTCTACCAGGTTTTATATTTTGAAATTGATGTAAGATAGTTTCATTATCAATTCTATGATTCTATCAACTGCATCATTTTTAATGTATACATCCAAATAATTATTAAACTATTGATATTCCATCCAATTACGAACATTTGCCTAATAAGTAACAATATAAACAAAATACATCATCTTTTATTATGATCTATTCCAACCAAATTTTGTATTCTTTAAAGTAATTAGTATTAAATCAACACAATGCTCCATTAATTTCTTTTTAAGGGAAATCATGGCCAAGAAGTTGACAAGACCTCTTTGTAAATATGCGCTTTTTATTTCAACCTGATCATTAGGATGAAAAGATGAGAAATTTTCTCATAGCCTAATGATTTGAAAGAAAATTATTAAAGTCAATACATATTTGCTTAGAATATTAATCTTGCAATACAAGTGATTTTCTTATAAGAAATTTGTTCATGGTGCAAAATAATAAAGGGTAAACTATAAGTTCATTCAATATATTCAGTCTAGGCATTCAACTGTTATATTAATCATATTCAATAAAGTATTCAGGCATCACTTAATTTAGTGCATATGCGTTTGTACTAAATATCACATAAATCCAACGAATTCAGCTAAAAACTAAAATAAACACTAATAGACTAGCTATTTGAAAAGATGTGTCTTTTGAGAACACAATCTAAAAATCACAATTAAACATTTGATTTGGGCTATTGGGGTAATTGTATTTGTTTGGGCAATTTTTGAGAAGTGTTACGTTTACAATATTTTCACGACACTTTTACAACAAATCTTAGAAGAGCAGTTTTTACAAGTTCTACTTTGAGCCTACCACAAAAATCAATTTTTTGTCCACTAATAACAACCAATAACAACTTAATTACTAAAGATTTATTTGTGAAACTGTTGTGGAAATATTGTAAAAATTGCATTTTTTGAAAATCTTTGGTTCAACCTTCAACGAACCAAAATTTTGGAGAGACCAAAATTTATTTTTAATGGACTCAAATTTTTATTTAGGGTGTTCAATTTTTTTCAAGGTGGTCAAGATTTTTTCTAGGGTGGTCAACAACCCATATTAATTTAAAATTCAAAAATTTTAAGGTATTATATATATATATATAATCAATTCAGGGTGGTCATGTGACCACCCTGAGTAACATGGAGAGCTGCCAGTGCCATAAAGTAAAGACACTTACGACGGAAATTAATTTATGCTTTCATTTTTTGTAAATCATTTTTTGCTTCACCTAAAACTTATCAACGGAACCTCTACCCCCACTAATGTTCTGATCATAATTTTTTTATTTAAAATTTTCCTTTATTTATTTTTATATATATGTGCTTTGGAGATCAGAAAATGTGAGATAGTAATAGAAAATATTTTTTCCATAACCATTTTCAGGAACGCAACCAAACACTTAGAAAATAATTTATTTTTCAAAAAATATTTTCCGTCCAACCAAACACAGGCTTCGTATCTATGTAGTTGTAATGTGGCTTTTACTTCATACTCTGACTTCATTTTGAAAAAGGATATTGATGGTAATTAGATTGGACTACATGGAATATCAGGAAATGCTAAGTAACAATTAAATCGATGAAAAATACTTAACCTTGTGACAGCTAAGGAAATAACACGTTTTGTGAATCAATGCAAATTAGTAACAACTACAATATTGAAATGTGTCTTGCATGTGCGTCTTGCTTTGAGATAAGAATCAATGCTTTGAGATAAGAACCTTCTATTTATACTTGTGTTCTTGACAATTATCTTTATACTTGGTTATTAACTTATTGTTGCCATATGGAGCTACATCCTCACCTGTCTACGACTTATCAATAAATCTCCAGGCATTATCTTGTTATTTAAATCTTTCTAACAGTAGCAATCTTCATGAATCATGCTCTAGTTCTGTTTTCGAATCCTGATGTTGCCGCTTCATCTCCATGTTTTAAATGTGCCATGCTAGGTTTCATGTCCTTTATGTGAGTCATTTCCCTGCAATGTCACTTGTCCTTCTATGGCGATCTTGTTTTAGAATTATTAGTTAATTATATTCCTAACAGCATGCTCACTTTCTCTTATGCAGGGCTGGAACAAAAAGTGAGTACAATGCTCCGTAAAGTACCTGACATATAATTTATTAAGTAGAAAAAAAATGTACCTGACATCTTAAAATTTCTGAATTCTGATTTAATGTTTTAATGTGCTGGCAGTTGGTAGTTGAAACTGGAGGTGTAGGTATTGTTTTTATTTTTTATAAATATAGATTTTATGTTTTACTTCACAGATAATGGTTCAACACTTCTTTCTCATTCTGATATTTTAGATACGGTTTTTTTTGAATTCCAAATCTCAATGCTATAGCTCTTGTCAACCCCCCCCCCTCTCTTTTCCTGGTTTTTTATTTTTAATATTTTTCTAACATAAAATTGCACATTTTTTACCTCCAAATAATTTTTCTAATAAGTATTTTACCTCACAAATAATGGATCTAGCACTTCTGCATTTTTCATTTTGGGTGCAATGGTCTTTATCTCCAATCACAATATGCAACTATCCATATGTTTTTGTTGATTCTTTTAGAAATTTTCATTCTTTTTTATCTGTTCAATGTTTAAGTAGCCAGACAGAGGGTTGAAAAATTTCCATCCGCAATTTTTTTTTATGTTAAATAAGACTATCTTGAAAGCCTTACCAGGAAACCAAGCATTTAAATGAGATGTGTATATTTGTGCATTCAAATGATGAAATTTTTTTGTATAATCCGAAAGTTTTGCATTTGTACGCTTTGTTGCAGCACATCGGTCATTCAAAGTTTGCTTCTAAGATTGGTGAGACCTCAAAATGTTTTTGTGACTTTCATCTGAATCACATTGAGGCCATGTTCTTGAATTTTTATGGTGATCTTGATTTCTTTTATTGTTTGGCATATGTATTAGACCATGGAATATATTATTACTAGAGCTTTTGAATATGTTTACTTTAGAAATATACTATATTTAGAGGGAGAGAGGACAGAGGTTTTATGAGAGATGGAAAATGTACTCAAGCTTCTCCAAATTTTTGTGGCTTACCTTGTGCTTAGGAACTCCTGGGAAGTCTTAATTTTTTTAGGCTTTGTTTTTCAACAGCTGGGATGAATGGGTAGGCTTGGATCGTTTGTTGAAGTTCACTGAGGAAAATGTGCAGAAGCAGCAGGCCCTTAACCAGAAGCAGAGCATAGACAAGAATACAAAGCAAGTGCGAGCGTTACAGATTATACCAAAAAGCCCCAATGGTTAGATTTACTCTCTTGCTCATTGCTTACTATTTTAACTCGAATATCGATATTTTTTGTTCTTCCCTTTCGGTCTCCACATTGATTGTGGCCTCTGGCATGGAGCTCAGGTGGTAATGAAAAGGAAAATTTTTATATATTGGATTATGTTGGGATTGGAAACTTATAATTGTGGAAGTGCTATAAGAATTTCTGTGACTCTTTCATACTAAGACAACTTTAGTGAAGTGGGAAAGGCAAAGAGTTGTTAGAATTGCTAAGTATTAAATGTTTATTGTTGGATGTGACGATTTTCCCCCAAGTGAAATGTGATGAATTAATATACTGTGGCTTTAAGGGGATTAGCCAATATTAATTAAAAGCAATGAGCTGTACTTCAAATGGCACCTTCTCGCTCCATAAGAAAGAGTGGAGGGTAAGGTTGAGGGTTTGAAGCCCATTGGGTGCTTGGACTCAGAAGTGGGTTCCATGTTAAGGGGATTGTAACATGAGAAAAGCAAGGAGATTTTCTTAGGGTCATCCTTTTGGCGATGGATGCTCTATTACACTCATAGTTTGTGTGTAAACTTGTAAAAAAAAATCATACAAATCAATGGATCAGGCAGGGGTGGGCTCCCATCTTCTCTCCTTTAATCTTGGATAATGTGCTTTCCATTTGTCACCTTCCAGTTTTTTGTATATCTGATAGTACACATAAGCAAGTTTATTATCTTAGGCATGCATGTAGGCATGAATATACATGTGCCTAGGTACTTTTTTTGTAGGAAGAAACCTGATGATTGGGGGAAGAATGAGTATTTCAAAATAACAACCTCGTAATATAATCATTTTCTGAAGAAAAGAACATGAACAGAATCCACTGCCTTTTGACAATAATTTGCAGCTTGCCAGGCTTGGCCGCTGGTGTTTAACTTAGGATACTGTCATTCTGATCATCTGATATATGGCATTGACTATTGATTTTTCTTAAGAGACTTCATTGATATTCAGAACATATATAGAAGCCCGTCTGTACACAAATTATTATTATTTTGCAATTTTTATTTGTGAATGACACTGAAGGCATATCAGACAACAGGTACATCTGGTCTTATCTTAGACAGAAAGGAAAAAAAAGAAAAAAAAAACCCCTTTTTGACTGCAATTTCCAAATATCTGTCTTTTTTTTTTGATAGGTAAGAAAAAGTACATTAAAAAAACTGCTAGATGCAAATTAGCATCAGCATAACAAAAGTACAAGAAAGATGAAAAAGTGAAAACATAGAAAAACATTAATTACAAAGAAGAAGAGAGCTAAGGAATAGAGGAAGAGAGTCACTAGATGTGAGTCCCCAAGCCCTAGCCCAATCAAAAAGGGAATCAGAAAAGAGAGCAAGCACTTGGTCCTCAGATCTATCCAAATCCTCAAACGTCCGCTGATTGCGTTCCCTCCAAATACACCACATCAAACACAACGGAACTAGGTTCCAAATGTAAGATGAATCCCTAACCAGTTCCACCAACTAAATAGAAAATCTGACAACGTACATGAGGGAACCCATGAAATCCCAAAAATCCTAAAGACAAAACATCACAGTTGATAAGCTTTTCCACAATGTAACAACAAATGATCCACTGTTTCACCACAGCACCGACACTTAATGCACTAGTCAACGAAGTCAAAGCCCCTAAGCCTCAAGTTGTCTCCAGTGAGGATCCTATCTCATGCAGCTGTCCAAACAAAGAAAGAGACACACCGAGGTGCCTTAACCTTCAAATACCTTTCCATGGAAACACAACTGAAGAAAAGCCATGTAACTTATGATAATATGAACAGATAGTAAAATCCCCGGTTTTTGTTAACTTCCATCTCAACTGATCACCATCATTCACTGAAGAGGTTTTTTTTTAATTTTAATTTTATTTATTTATTTATTTTTAAAAGAGATATTGTTCTTTGCTTTTTTTCTAAGCTACTCTGGGAAATTGTATGCAGCAGCTAGAGTTAAGAAGCGAAAGAATGACTCTGCTAGTAAGGTATAGCCTAAAACACTTCCATTTTGCCCATGCATGATTATGTGCTTTTTACATAAATCTTGATTAATTAAGATGCATCAGTTTGATAGTTCATTATCAGCCAGATGATTTTCTTTACTTCATTCAAGATCTTGTTAGCTTTTCCATTGTTAATTTGGTTTCTTTTTCCCTTGATAATTAATTGTTAGTTTGCTATCTTTTTATTGAGTCAATTGTTTATGAACTGTTAGGAGAAAGGCATGATACCCTTGGACAAGCTTGCGAATATCCAAATTCCACCACCACTAAAGAAGCAATTAGTTGATGATTGTGACTTTATTACTCATTTAGGCAAGGTACCATATCCTCTATGTTTTACTGTACATTTGAGATTTCTAGTCTTCAGATGATGCCTAATTTGGTGTTGGAACGTGGTTGCTGTAAAATGCTTCAGTAGACTTGCTTGAGTTAGTGAATTGATTCTTTTTTTTTTTTTTTTTTTTTCTTCCCTTTTCCCATGGTTTAATCAACCTCTATATCTTAGCCACTGACCTAATTTTGTGGGATTTTTATATACAGCTAGGAACATGCCTCAGCATGCATTCAGTGCATTTGTTAGTTCTTACTTTGAATATTAAAGAAACTTATGTACATAGTTGTTCCCTTTTTTATCATTGATAACCAACTACCTGGTACCTAATGTAACTACCTGTTAGACACAACTATTGGAATTCTAACTAGGATATAAATGAGTCACAGGACTGATTTTTATTGTCATTGTTGTAGCCATACTCTGCTTTATCAACCAAAGTTTTTTCTTAATAATCTTTCTTGGTTCTTACATGGTTACATCACTGCTATAGGGGATTTATGGAAGAAAACTTTGTTACATGGTTTGAGCATATTTTGCATTATCAAGCACATTTCATTCTTAATTGTGTTACATGTTTGTTGTGTGGTTTCATGACTAAGGACTTATGGATGAACATTCTATTTTTTTTGATAAGTATGGAAGAACATTTTATAATATGAAATTCCATATGTATGCAATGAGTTTCTAATATCAATCATTAATTAAGCAACTAAATATGTTGCAAATGACTAACTAAGCATTACCAGTTAATCATTATTTTAATTTCTAGTTTATTTTTGTATATTTTAGTTTTTTATTTTTTTTAATGTATTTATCACTTGTAAAAGATTTTGGTTTATGTTCTCTCTTGCAGCTTGTTAAACTTCCACGTGCCCCAAATGTTGATGAAATATTGAAGAAGTATCTTGGTTACAGGTTAAAGAAGGATAACTCGTAAGTTCATTCCCTGTTTTTTTGGCCACTTCTCAGTCTTTTACTTTTTGGCTTGCTAAATTTCAAGTCTTTATTGTATAGTGGACCATAATTTACAGAATTTATTTTGTTGTAATGTTTACCTGGCACCTATTTCTTTACCTGTAATATACTACACTAGTTTTTTTTTGCTGGATTTTTACAAAATGCATCATCAACTGACTTATTCTTTAAAATAAGTGGTTTTTGATTTTTGTATGGCTTCTTTTTATAGAACTAGCTTTTGAAGACTCAACCCAACTAAGCCTTAATTTAAATCAAATTGGGGTTGGCTATGAACCTCTTCAACTAATCGGGGTGTTGACCCCATGTATTGTTTTCTGCCATACTGTAGATTCTTTGTCACGTCCTGGTTTAATAGTATTTCTTCACTATTTATACCCATTTTATCCTCAGTCAACTTAATTTGTACTCCATCAAAATGAATTAAACGTTCTCTTTAACATGTGCATTAATCAGTCTCATGCACATATCCAAACCATTGTTATCTACTATTTTGCATATTAATCATTTTTACATTTGAATGGATGGCATCATTCTTTATCTTATATTTCCTAGTATCTCTGCCTATCCATCTTAGCATTCTAATTTCAACTACACTCATGTATGAATATATTGCTTTTTAAGTGTCCAACAATTTGTAGCATAGACCATAGTGAGTTTTATAGCAATCTTGTAGTCCTTCAGCTGATACTGTATTCCCGATATACTTTCTCTCCTTCACCGCGCTCTTATTTAATGACCCACATCCTCCTCAATCATCCCATCCTTACAAATTATTGAACCAAGATATTGAAAGGGTCGGTCTTCTAACCAATTTAATCTTATAAGAAAATTTTAAAATAAAACACAATAATGGTTCATTTAGCAATCATTTAGATTAGAGTGTTTAAAGAGAGGTTGTGCATTGATATAGTCTGCATTACTGTATCTAGTCCTGAAGGCCAGAGAAATGTGAAAAAGAGCACCTTGGTGTAAATGCTCTCAAGTGTTAAACTTACTGTTGATGCATCTTGCAACTTCTGTATTTAGACATTACTTTCCTATGCAATTTTTTGTTGTGTGTGAAGTTCTTTTAAATCATGATTTTGGAATTGATGCATTCGTGTCTTGGTTATTACCTATTGTTAGTGTTCTGGTGTTCACGTTTTTGTGTGTTGTCATTGTTCTTTCCCTGTAACATAATTAAATGGATATAGGATAGCTGATTCAGTGGGAGAAATTCTGAAAGGATTACGATGTTACTTCGACAAAGCATTGCCAGCAATGCTTCTATATAAAAGTGAGCGTAGGCAATATAATGAAGCAATTTCAGTTGGTCCTCCTTCAACTGTATATGGTGCTGAACATCTATTGCGCCTCTTTGGTATGTTTATCCTTTTATGCTAGAAGTCAATTTTGCTTAGGAAAATTTGTTACTTTTTCTGTGTCTTAAATAGCAATAAGCATGATTTATTATATTTTAACTAAAATTTTTTTGATAAATGTTATATTTTAACTAAATTGATCAACAGATGTTGCGTCTCTTTTGTGAAGTTTGATTTGTGGGATGATTCTAGTTTTTTTACCTTAAATATATTAATGCTTATTGTTTTCATAACCAGCCATATCATAATTATGTAGAATGTGGAAGTTTCGACATTTATTAAAAATGTTGAGGGCAATAGGGCTGGCTAAATGAGTAATTCTTCCTGCCATGTTCCTATCAAAATTGACTGGCTGGCAGAGTTCTACTTCTACCAGGATAAGTTTTTAGACAACTGTCTGGTCTGTATATCTTCTACTAAAGCTAAACTTTATATATATCAGGGGTTCTGTATAAATAAAATGATGCAGCACAAAATTCTTATAGGGAACTGAGAATAAACAAATGAATAGAAAAATAAAAATAAGGATAAATTACACACACCATCCCTGTGGTATACGGTATACCCTTAAAACAGGAAACTATATTATTTTTACCTATCAATTTTTTTTTTAATTTTTAAAAAACATGAAACTATTCTATGGTTTATTTTGTAACACTTACCTCCCTTCTGGTTTGCTTTATGAGGTATTTCTGCTAATTTTAATGAAATTTGATGATATTGCTAGTGCCAACAACACCCATTGGAAAATGAACTTAGGAATCAGCACTATGCCATTGGAAAATTGCAATAGAAATTTTAATTCAACTTGTTTCCATTGGAGTACAATAGCTACTCATATAGACTACTGGGATTCAACCTTAATTCTTAACTGACTTGGGCCAAAGCCCAATTATTGAATTCATAAATAACCTTTACTCGAGGAAATTAAGTAAAATGCCAATAACTTAATGAACTAATATGACCTAAAATAAAATCCAATGGACCAATAGTAAAAATAAAATTGACTTCTAAAACTAAATAAAACTACATTAAATAAAATTGTTTTTGTGCTCCCTGCATCATAAAATATGCTAGGAGACCGTGAGTTATGGAAAATGGAAATGACTGTTTACATATGTTAATCTATGCTAGTACATTTTCTGGTAGTCTATGGTAGCACTTGTCCAATAATCATCAATTGCATTGAGCTGATCTTGAAACAGTCCCAAAAATTCTTCCTCTTGCCCTTTTGTGTCTGATTTTTATCAAAATTTTTGAATTCATTTAGTTTTGAGTGGTTTATGTGCAGTTTTGTTTCTGTTCTCAGTTTAAAACTATTTTTGTATCTAATGCTAAAACAAGGAAAATGCGTGAATGTTTGGTAGATTTACCCTTATTAGCTTAATTATGAGTTTGTGTAGTGAATTGCATCATTTGATATCTTAAAAGATCTTATATTACCGAAGTCCTAGCTCATCAATGTTTCTATGCAAGTTTTTGAATATTCTTAAATGTTACAATGGAAATTATTTTAAACTACATTTTTATTAATTAATATTTATCACTAGTTTAATTTGGTAATTTGACGAAGTAGCCTTTTTTAATAAATTTTTTCTTACTTACCAAAAAGAAGAAGATATGGTGCCAGCTATATCTAGGATATTCAGTTTTGGACTTGTCTATTGCTGATTTTAAATGTGTAGCTTGAGATATAAAAGATGTCAACTCATATGATATCAAATTGATTTTTTCTTTCTCAAAAGTTAGTTAAAAATGGAAAAGGAATTATTGGCTGATGATTGATCTCCGAGATATATGTGTATGTTTTATACTGATTTTGTACAACTAAGACATTTTGAATATTTATTATATTGCCTAACAAATATTGTGGTGCTTGTTGGATTTGCAGAGTAATTGATGACTGTAAATGTGGATTGCTACTGTTGCTGGACATGTGCTGTTGTTTTTAATTGTGAATATTCCTAGACTAGAACTGCTTGATGTAGCATCTTTTGGCATATGTGTTTCCTTTTGGTGTTATAAAAAGTGCTAGTCATCTTTACTTCATTTTTATAATGTTTTTCTTTTGGAATTTGCAGTTAAGTTCCCTGAGTTATTGTACTATGCCAAAATCGAAGAGGAGACATTGATGGAGCTGCAGCAAGAATTAGTCGAGTTTCTTAAGTATAACTTTTTATTACCACGTTTCTAACATGTATCTATGAGAAAAACACAATTGAGAGTATAAGCATACAATCTTTATAATTGCATATGATGATTTATGCTACTTATAAAATAAAAAAAACATAAAAAACTGTGATGAATGGTGACATTTAAACAACTTGCACACTTAATGTTGCTTACATTTTTTCTTGGAAGTTTGTGATGATTTGGTTGTCTGGAGCACTAAAAAGTGTTCATTTACATGAATTTAAAGTGTCTTTAGAGTGAAGTGTGTTGCCTTATTTATACTTCCAAGTCTTTGTTTAGGGGAAAAAAGTTTAGATAACTTGCCTCAAACATGTCATTTTATTGAAATTTTCAAGAACGCCATTCCATCATCAATATACTCATCCTGAGAGATTATGCATCTTGTGATTCAGGTTCTTACAGAAGCATCGAAGTGCATTTTTCCTCTCAACTTACCATGCACCAGAAGATATTGAAACCAGCACCGACAAGTAAGATGTCTAGGTCAAAGATGTATTGGCAACAAATTGTGTACAGAATACCATAGAACTAGAGCTTTAGGTTGATGTATAATCACCTTTTAGATTTGATATTTTCCTGGATTCCAAAAAATTTGAGAAACCAGATGTCTGTGTTTCATGTCATTAGTTTTGAAATGTCTTTGTAAACGAGGGTACATACATTGCCGTATGCCAGACACATTGCCCTGTAAAGTTCTGTACCCCAGATATATGTCAGTATCTAACAGCCTTGGATAGCAACAGCATGAACAATTGTACATGATGGAAATTTGGTGAATGGAAATGAGACTACCTGACAGGACTGTGTATTAGAAAGTTGCATGTGATATAAGTTTTGTTTACAAATTGACTGTTATTGTTCGAACTCTGTTTAACATTATTTCACCTTTGCAAGAAAAAACGATTTTTATTCTTGTATAATTCTAGTTAATCAAATTATAATAAGTTTTTTTTTAATAAAAAAAAAAATTATAATAATTAATTACAGGAGTACAATTCAATTGATTACTTCTATTCAAGGCCGCTTGACAAATAACAAAAATTATTTATTATTATTATTTTTAAAGCAAACCACGGTATGGTCGACTGGGGTTAAGAAGAATGGGATGTTTTGATAGAGCGTTACTAGCCATGATAGGCTGGTCACTAGAAACTAGTAGTAGACCAAGCTTGGGTTCGCTTGCTGAATGCAAAATACCTGGAAAGAAAAAAATAAAAAATAAAATAAAATTTAAAAGCCATAAGGTGCATGCAGGCAGTCATCATGGTCAAGTTTTGGTTGCTTAAAAGAGCTTGATTTCAGATTAACTCAAGTATAGATATCAACATTTAGGAGTTAGGAGTCAGGACACTTGCGCCCCTCTTTTCCAAATTAAACCTCTCTAATATTTTGCGCACGCGTTAAGGAGGAATCAGATAGGTTCCATTACATCAGCATGTAACAAAAGCTAATTAACAAATACCTCTTTAATTTAATATTATGTGTCTCCAAAAAAATAAACTCATTGATTACAAAAATAATTCAATCATAATTAGGGGTGTTTACCAAACCACAAAAACCGTCCGCAAAATGGCATAACCGCACCGCATGATATAGTGCGGTTTGCGGTTTTATAATATGAAAACTGCACTGCACCACACCCTCTATTTATATTAATACATTTATTTATTTTATATTATTTATATAATAAGGACAAAATATCAATACATTAGTAATTTAATACCCTAGCCGTATCTCACTATTTTGTTAGTAAAAAAAAAAAAAAAAAAAAATCTTATCACTCTCTCTCCCCTAAGAAGTCAAACCCTAGCCGCCACACTTCCACTTGAATTGCCACTAGACTACTCACTTGCACTAGTTGCTTCTACTATTGCGGTATTTATCTCTCTATATGTGTTTAATTCAAGTTTTTCTTTATTAATCTATTGGTAGCTTATATGACAAACTTGTTAATTATATATATATTTTTTATTGATTGTTGTTGTTGGTATATTGGCACTTGGAAGTGATGGGTTAGGACTTAGTACTCAGTAGCTATGTTAGATATTCAAGTTTAATTTTTGTGGGTTTTCTTTGTTTTTGTTTGGTACTAAATCTAGGTTTAGATCTTTACTACGTGTTATTGGGATTTCAAAGTTAATTTATGTTACCTACAGTGCCTTATGGATACTTTGATTTGCTTTCATTCACTTTTGAGAGTTATATAATGTCTTCTTGTTTTTTGATCGCTTAGAATTCCATGGATAATAGCAGGTGAATTTTTATACACTGCATCGCACATGTGACTGAAAAAATGAGGCGTGATGCAATTATGGTTTTGGCTAAATTATATACCGCACTGCACATGTGGCCACAAAAATGAGGTGTGGTGCAGTTAAGGATTTGGCTAAACCGCACCGCAAAGTATGGTGCTAAAAAAAGGCTCAAAACCGCATTACACCGCATTGCAAACACCCCTAATCATAATCAATGCATTTTGAGACTCGCTAACTGGATTATTATTTCTTTCCTATTCATTTTGCCGGGTGTTCAGTATTCCTACGGAGGAACAACACTAGAGAGAGAATAGAAAAAGACTTCAGAAAAGAGCGTGGGAGTGATGGACAACCTTAGTCGATCTATACGTTGCTTGTGAGCCACCAGGTAACATACCCATTTCTTGTTTTCAATGTGCACCTCTCGTGTTATAGACTAGAATATAACGCCATTTTTCTTTGCCAAAATTGTATAGACTACAAACTCCTTCAATATAAATTTCATAATTGAAGTATCGGTAATTTGGTATGAAAGTGACATTTCCTGTCCCTCCATTAGCGTAATTCTAGAAACTCTAAATTCTAAGCAGGTGGGAAATTTTTGTATGGTACCAACATAAAAAATAAAAGAAAGGTGACCAGTGTTATAGAGAGATAATTGTAAATTAAGAAAAACTAGAAAATAATAGTCATGTTAAGAGGTATTCTTAAGACAATTGTTAATAAACCATATTAGAAAAGCTTTTAACACCACTTTCATGAGAAATATAAAAAACTATCAGAAAAATTAATTGCTTTATTATTTTGAGAAAATTACAATTTTCTCACTTGTTATTTGACCAAAATTAAATTGCTTACCTGTCATTTGAAATTTGACATTTTAAACACCTGAGGTTAGCTCAGTTAGATTTCTATAACTCACCTCTATTAAAAACAAAGCTAAATATGTAATTTTGCTCTACTTTTATATCTTTCTCCTCCAAAAACACAAAAAACATAAAAATACAAGATTAAATAAGATAAAAAACTATTAATCGGAATACTTGTATCATGGAATTTTAAACCACATGTAGAAAATTTAAATTTTGGTCAAACAGTTGGTGGGTAAACTGTCAAATTTTAAACCATAGATAAGTAACTTAAATTTCAACCAAACTACAGGTGGGTAAGTTGTAATTTTCCCTATTATTTTTCTATAAAATATTTCTAAAAATAGTTTCTAAACTAATGCTTTTAAGACATGGTTTAATATTTCCCCAAAAAATATTATCCATCATTTTACTTTTCCTTCCTTTATACTGAATATTGAAGGTGAGAAATTGAAATAATTTTAACTTTTCTATCATCAAAGGGCCTGTTTAGATACTGTTTATTTGTTGAAAACTGAAAATTTATTGTTGAAATTATTATAGTAAAATAATATTAAAATGGCAAAGCACTGTTGCTGAAACTTGTTTTTGTTTTTCACTAAATAAGCGGTCCATGAACAATGCTAGATCTTAGACGCAAAATGCGAAAAACATCTCTCCTAAAATCACGCTAAGTGATCGTTCGGATAGAGCTAAAAGTTCATTTCAATTGCGTTTGCGTCAAAACCAATGGGTTTCATGTACGGTTCATGGGACCCACAAACTACTTTTTTTTAAATAAAAAAATAACTTTAAAACTAAGTCCCAAGACACTATTCACATATTTAAAAAATATTTGCTATAGTATTTTTAATTTTCATTTTTCAGTAATAATGCCAGAACAATGCCAGATCTTAGACGCAAAACGTCTCTCCTAAACTCACGCTAAGTGATCGTTTGGATAGAGCTGAAAGTTCATTTCAGTTGCGTTTACGTCAAAACTAGTAGGTTTCGTGTACTGTTCACAGGACTCACAAACTACTTTTTTTTTTTAATATAAAAACAACTTTAAAACTGGGTCCCACGACACTATTCACACTTTTAAAAATTATTTTGCTACATTGTTTTTAATTTTCAATAATAAGCAGTATCCAAACAGACCCTAAGTCTAATTTAAATGGACTCTTTCTGATCATATCTACCTCAACAGGACTACTCTAGTCTCTAACCTCTTAGGTATCTTTAGAGTCTTTAGACAATTAGCCCACAATATTCTCGCCAGTCACACTTCATTCAAAAAAAAATATGTAATTTGTGGTGGTGGTGTACACGTGTGCTTATAATTAAGCTATTTTTTTTTATACAAGATAGAATTCTACTCTAACCTAATTTAAGTGTATATGTGTGTGAAACTCCCTCTTGGAGACTTGAACCTAGCTCTTGTCCCCCACATCTCACAAACATTTATATTTGTGGAGTGACTATCACACTAATAGTATGCGGTGATAATTAAGCTACTATTTTAGTTTGACGTGCCCTTGTCCAGCTTCATTAAATTCATCTCCTTTTTTTTTTTTTTTGCTTTAAACTTCACTCATCTCACAAAGGTGAAGAATATCTTAAGCATCTTCTGCAACTAGACACAACAATAATAGTGAGTCTAAATACAAAGCTGAAAATATCCAAAATTGATTTTGAAGCATATATATTTTGAGTCATTTTATTAATTTCTATCTATCTAACTGTTAAAATTGGGGAAATTATCATGAAGCATAACTTAATGAATAAAAAGTAAGTTTTTTTTTTTTAAAAAAAAAAATTTAAAAACCATTTTTATAACTAGTATTTATGCTATATCGATTTATATTTTTGTTGACAAAGTCAAAAAGCATATTTATTAATTGTCCTTTTATTCGAAAAGTCAAGTTTGGTTTTACGCTTTGTTATTTGTGAATGCAAGAAAAATTGATGGTCACATTCTAATATGAAAAATAAATTCGGTTTGCCTTTGTTTCTTTGTCATTGTAGGCTTTGGCCTTCATGATTGCTTCCTATGTTTTGAAAACCATTAATATATTGAGAATACAGTTTTAAATGGGTTGTTTATCATTCTATATTATGGTAGATTTATGAATCATGATTTTTCAACATTTCCATGATTTTATTAACATTATCTTCCTCTCTGATCATAATTACAAAATTTTGCATCTTTTTCTCCCCCTCCTATTGGATGTATTCATAACTCTCTAAAAAACATAATAGTATCAGTTATAACGGTCGGTTTGCATCCACCAACAATATTCATGTGCGTTTGCAATTCATTAATGTTGGCTAGAAGTGAAAAAAAAAGAATGAAAGGAAACAATAAAATCTTCAAAGCTAGGAATGATTGAAAAAAAAAAAAAAAATCATTGTGCGTACTTGTACATGATGGTCACTCTACAAATATAAGTGTACTTGTGGGGGTGTGGGGGGTAAGGACTGAGGTTTAAAGTTTTCAAGAACAAGTTTCACACACACACACACACATATAGATTAAGCTAAAATAGAATTTTCATCTTGTATAAAAATAAAAAAAAGTACGGGCCTATTAGCTCAGCTGGTTAGAGCGTCATGCTAATAACGCGAAGGTCGCAGGTTCAAGACCTGCATAGGCCATTCTTTTTTTCTTTACCAAAAAAAAAAAAAAAAAAAAACAAAGGAATGACAAAAAAAAATATTTTGTATAGGCTAACAAATTAAACACAAAAGTTATTCTAAAAAAAAACAAAAATTTAAACACAAGAGTTTCAAAAGGTAAAAAATTAAACTTTATAATTTCAAAAGTAATAAGTTAAACCTTAAAACTTAAATAAAATTTATCTATAAAATAAAATTATTGTCTCAAAATAACAAGTTAAACCCTAAGATTTCTAAAGTAACAAATTGAACTCTTAAGCCATACGAAATCTCAAACACCATGCATGGACTTTTCAACTTTATATATAATTGAAATTTTCTCCTTCTCTCTCTCAAATGACTTATTTATTGTCATTTCAACAATGCTATACACAGTATTTTTCCTAACATCTAAAGTGACAAAGTATGATTAGTGCGCAACATCACTTTTATGTAGGATGATCGTTATTATATATCAATTACAGCTTATTATTTCAAAAACTGTTATAAAATCACTTATGCATTTGGACTTATTGTAATATTTTTTTTGACTTATTGTATACATTACTAGGATGTGTTGAAAATGAATACGATGATGGAGAAATAACAAACTACCACTTGAAAAATTAATGCCTTTTTCCATTTTCCTTGTCTTTTTCCTATTGTTTTTCACTGGCTCAGTCGATACCAAGCCTTGGACGCAAAAAAATAAATAAAAAATCTAGATTCTGCTTGGCATTAATTTGGAATGTAATGTAACCAACCAAATTCCATATCAAATTCTATTATTCCTCTATCGTTTAATTCGTTTCAATCCAAAGAAAAATGGTGTGGCCATCAATTATATATATATAAAATTGATGCATGAGAAAATGTTTGACAACCTGTCCCCAGCATTGACCGAGGTTTCAAATAATATATAGCATTACTCACGAAATAGAGCTAGGATCTAACAGTCTTGCTTTTACGCACGTTCACATCTTTATTTCACAACTCCCAAGCCCATTTCTTGTTCTGTCATGGCTACTATAATCCTGTTGCTTCTCTTTTTGACATTATTTGCTCCATTCTCATCTTCAACATTTAGCGAAGGTTCATCTCTCTTCAGTGAGAGACCAACATATGTATTAACTTCACTAGATAACGTTTTCTCTGCAGGCTTTTACTCCGTTGGTGAAAATGCTTTTTGATTTGCCATATGGTTTAGCAACTCAAGCACCGTAGTTTGGGTGGCAAACCGTGATCAGCCATTAATGGAAAGCACTCAAAGCTCTCACTCCTCAAAAATGGCAATCTGATCTTAATTGATGCCGGTAAGTTCACTGTTTGGGCCACAAACACTTTCTCACTCTCCTCAGTAGTACAATTATCTCTCTACAACACCGGCAATCTTGTTCTATGTAATAGGGAAAGTGTTATTTTGTGGCAAAGCTTTGACTTCCCTACAAATACACTTCTTCCTCAACAACTACTACTAGAAACACAAAACTTGTCTCCTCCGGCAATCTTGTTCTATGTAATAGGGAAAGTGTTATTTTGTGGCAAAGCTTTGACTTCCATACAAATACATTTCTTCCTCAACAACTACTACTAGAAACACAAAACTTGTCTCCTCCAGAAGCCAGACAAACCATTCCTCTGGTTTTTATGAGCTTCTTCGACAATTATGACGTTCTCAGCCTTCTTTTTAATGGTCCTGAGGTTTCCAGTATTTATTGGCCTGAACCGTGGCTTTTAAGCTGGGAGGCTGGAAGGTCCACGTATAACAATAGTAGAATTGCGTGCTGAATTCCTTAGGAAGCTTTAGTTCATCCGATGATTTTACTTTTTTGTCGAATGACTATGGAGTAGTGCTTCATAGAAGATTGACGCTTGATTATGATGGTAATATTCGATTGTATAGTTGGGAAAAAGAGAGGCAAACTTGGGTTGTTTCATGGCAAGCCATTCAGAAAACTTGCAGGATTAATGGTGTTTGTGGGGCCAACAGTCTGTGCAAGTATGTTGTTGGTTCTGGGAGGAAATGCTCTTGCCTTCCAGGATACAAGACTAAAAATGGTTCTGACTGGTCCTATGGGTGTGAACCCAAATTTGATCTCCCTCACAACAAACACGAGTCTGTCTTTCTCCTGCTATCCAATGTTGAATTCTATGGGTATAATGTTGATTACTTCACCAATTACACCTTAGATCACTGTACAAATTCATGCTTGCAATTGCACAATTGCAAAGCAGTCCAATACGTATTTGAAAAAGGCGATTGTTTCCTTAAGTCACTGTTGTTGAATGGATATCATTCCCCAGATTTCCAAAAAGATATCTATTTGAGACTCCCAAAAACCTATAGCTTTTCGTACAACAGTTTTGTAGAAGAATGCAATTTAGATTGCTCGAGGGATGGTACAATACAATTGGAAAGAACGTATGTAAAAAGCCGTGTAAATGGGATTGTGAAATTCATGCTTTGGTTTGCCTATGGTGTGGGAGGACTTGAAGTCATATGTATTTTTGTGGTGTGGTGTCTTTTGATCGAAACCCGAAAAAGTTCAGGTGCAGGCAATCAAGGGTATGGTCTTGCTGCCATTGGATTTAGAAAATTTACCTATGCTGAGCTAAAAAAGGCCACAAAGGGTTTTATTGAAGAGATCGGAATAGGTGCATGGGGTGTTGTATATAAAGGGGTATTGTCTAACAATAGAGTCGCAGCAATCAAGCGTCTCAATGAAGCCAACCAAGGAGAAGACGTAGTCCTAGCAGAAGTAAGCATTATTGGGAGGCTTAACCACATGAACTTGATAGACATGTGGGGTTATTGTGTTGAAGGAAAGCACAGGCTTTTGGTGTATGAGTACTTGGAGCACGGTTCTTTGGCTAAAAACTCTCTCCTAACGTACTCGATTGGAGGAAAATGTTTGAAATTGCTTTGGGTACTGCAAAAGGTCTAGCGTATCTACATGAAGAGTGCTTGGAGTGGGTTTACATTGCGACGTGAAGCCTCAAAACATACTTCTTGACTCTAATTATCATCCGAAGGTAGCAGATTTTGGTTTATCCAAATTACAGAGTAGAGGTGATCTCAACAATTCAAGTTTTTCAAGAATGAGAGGAACTCCAAGTTACATGGCTCTAGAATGGGTGTTCAATCTACCCATCACCTCCTAAGTAGATGCTTATAGCTATGAGATTGTTGTGTTAGAGATGGTGACTAGAAAGAGCACAATAATGGGTGTCCACACTATAGGTGTTGGAGTTGAAGCTGAACATACAAGATTGGTTACTTGGGTTAGGGAGGCAAAGAACAGAGAGGCAACTACAACAACTACTACTTCCTGGATTGAAGATATAATAGACCCCACAATGGAAGGCATATGGGATATGGGTAAGGTAAAAATCTTGGTTGAAGTGGCTTTGAAGTGTGTAGAAGAAGACAAAGATGCAAGACCTACCATGAGCCAAGTAGTCAAGATGCTTGTTTATTGTGAAAATGGATCTACTTAAAATAAAAAGGATCCTAAACCAGTATACCACCAAGATGGCTCTTATATTTTGCTTTGTTTTGATTTTTCTCATTAGTTTGTTCTCATATTTTCTGTGTTTGAAATAAAATTCCAAATATATAACTATTTGTTACTTTTTTATTAATTAATTGTATGTTTCCCCTAATAAATTCGCAAAAAAAAAAAAAAAATTCCTCTTAGAAAATGGTGACTTCAATTCACTGTTTTCAGTTGCTTTATGTGTATGTGTAAAACCCAAGATGCTTTGTCCAATTAAACATCCATATTACCATTTTGGGTTGGACTCATGCCACTATGGGTTCCCCGTTTAGGCCAAGCCCAGCCCCATCTCTAATAGTTAAAATTCAAATCTAACATTTTCCCAAAATTTATAATTTACTCTTTTGACTTTAATAACCTCAAACAAGACTCGGAGATATTTTTTGATAATGCAAAGATAGCTTAGAAAATTCTTACACTTATCCAAACCTTATAAGTTATAACCTAATCTTTTGATTTGTTCACCTCAAACAAGGCTTGGAGATACTTTAGTATCTTAGGCTTAGATAATTCAAAGATAGTTTGGAAAAGTCTTACATATAATGTAACAAAAGAAACACACTGACGATTGTTGGTACGAGAAAATATGGAAATTATTAGAATAAAAGTTAAGTTATTCAAAGTTCAAATGCCTAAAACAATTTTACTTAAACTTTTTTATTTCTTTTGATTGACTAGGAATGATCCAAAAAACCTTCGATAGATGAAAGTCAAAAAAATTTAACTCAGAAAAGAGGAAACCTACATTTAAATTCTAGAATTTAGGGGTTAAACAAATTAAACCCCAAAGTTTTAAAATTGACAAATCAAACATATCACTATATTGAATTTAATTGTCCTTAAAAAAATAACAATGTTTATGCTACATTGGTCTATACAAATAAATATTTGAATTTAATTAGAAAACATAAGCTCTAATATCTAAAGAAATATAGTTGATTTTTATCTTGTTGAATAATCAGCTACATATGAGTATGGTGTAAATACACTTTTAGTCCCTACATTTTGACGTTTTTTCATTTTAGTCCCTACATTTTATTTTTACCACTTTTAGTCCCTAAACCAATTAACGCGTGTTATTTTCGTTCTTTCCATTAGTCAGCCGACAGAAATAGCTGAGATGGCAACTGGAAGAATTAAAATATTATTAAAAATGTCACATCAGCATCTATTTTTTTTAAAAATAATTTGTCAATTTTAACTAAAAAAAAAGAATTAAAAACAATAAAATCAAATGCCTATGAATACAAGAACACAAACTCAGAAAATCAAACCTAAGAACACGAATCAAATGCCAAGGAAATTAAAAAAATCAAGAACATGCCAACATGGAACACGTAAAATCAAAGGGCACAGATCTACAAAATACAAAGACCTTCAAAGATTCAAAACACAAAGAACACAAACCCAAACCCAACCCTCAATCTCTAGCAAACCCAGAACACCACATGAAAAATCAAACCCTCTATACAAACATCAAACCTAGAAACAAACCCATAAATTTGAAACCCAAAAAAATTCGAGAAACTAACCCACAAATTCAAGAAACCTAGAAACAAACCTATCAATTTCAAACCTAGAAAAATTCAAGAAACTAACCCACAAATTCGAGAAACCATCATAGCCGCCACAACCCACCATCCCAACCGCCACAACCAAACCCAACTTTGTCTCAACCCCAGCCACCCCGATCTCTACCCACCCCAGCCGACTCATAACCCACCCACCCCAACCTAACCTCAACCCTAGCCACCTCGACTCAAGCCACCCTAGCCGATCTCAACCCACCCCCTAGCTTGACCTAAACCCAAGCCAACCTCTACCCACCCCAGCCAGCTCACAACCCACCCACCTCAACCTAACCTCAAACCCAGCCACACCGACTCAAGCCACCCTAGTCGGTCTTAACCCACCCACCTTAGACCAACCTTAACCCCCCCACCCCACCCCAATCTTAACCCATCCACCCCGATCTCAACCCCCACCAGCCACCATGAGCCACTGCACCACCGTTATCACGAGAGAGAGAGAGAGAGAGAGAGAGAGAGAAAAGCTAATTTCATTTTCAAGAAAATAATTTGAACCCAGTTTTGTGATGTTTTCCCAGAGAGAGTCAAAATACTTTTTAGATCTTAATTTTAGTGATTTTTTGGTTTTATTTTTGTTTGTTTTTGGTTTTTATTTCTGTTTTTATTTATTAAAATTATAAATTAATTTTTTAAATTTATATACTGACGTGGCATTATATACTGTGCAATTATATATATATATATATATATATATATATATATCTATATATATATATATATATTTATTCCACCGGCTGCCATCTTAGCTATTTCCGTTGGTTGACTGAAGGAAAGGATGAAAATAACACGTGTTAATTGATTTAGGGACTAAAAGTGGTAAAAAAAAAAGTAGGGATTAAAATAAAAAACCATAAAAATATAGAGACTAAAAGTGCATTTACACCTATGAGTATAATGTAACGTAGGCTACTCTCCTCTCCCAAAGCAGTGAATAATCAAGTATGATGTTGAGAAAGTATTTAGTATTATAGTGATATATCAATTCTTTCTCATAAAATAGTGGATCCCACAATATTCGCGGTGGACATAAATTAAAAATTGCACAATGTTCAGCGTAAGAATAAGACCATTCAGACTTCAGAGTGAACCACACCTAAACCATAGTCTGAAAGCCTACCATAGAAATAATCTAAAATTGGTGGAGAGATGTGTAGCGTGCAACGTGTCTTCAACGTGTGGATAATCCCATATCTTAAACGCCAGGTCAAACGAAACATTTTACCTTGTTGGGTTGGGCCCTTAGTGGGCCCAGTTTGGGCTATGCCCAGCCTTTTCCTCACTTGTAAAATTCGAATCAACGGGCCGAGCCTAACTAGCACGAAGTGTTTAACTTGGTTGAGTTGCACCTGAGGTCTCATATCTCATAGGTCATTCTATAATAGTTTACTATTATTTTTTAGATTTTTTTTTGAGATAAAAGAAAATTTAACTAGTACTATTGCTTCCCCACTTTGTGTGGGGTGAGGTCCATCAATATTGTCAAAGCACTTGCTGCGTAATAGCTACTACTTAAATTATTTTTCTATTATGGTGTGCTTCTCTAACTGATAATTGCAAGTATTTCCTAAACAGTAATTTGGATAAAAGAGGACTTGCATTAAGTAAAAAGAAATAATTTGTATAAAATAACCACTGACCTAATTTTGTAGGATTTTTATTTACAGCTAGGAACATGCCTCAGCTTGCATTCAGTGCATTTGTTAATTCTTACTTTGAATATTAAAGAAACTCAAGTACATAGTTGTTCCCTTTTTTATCATTGATAACCAACTACCTGGTGCCTAATGTAACTACATGTTAGAATGACACAACTATTGGAATTCTAACTAGGATATAAACGAGTGACAGGACTGATTTTCATTGTCATTGTTCTAGCCATACTCTGCTTTATTAACCAAAGTTTTTTCTTAATAATCTTTCTTGGTTCTTACATGGTTACATCACTGCTATAGGGGATTTATGGAAGAAAACTTTATTACATGGTTTGAGCATATTTTGCATTATCAAGCGCATTTCATATATTCTTAATTGTGTTACATGTTTGTTGTTTGGTATCATGACTAAGGATTTATGGATGAACATTTTATTTTTTTGATAAGTATGGAAGAACATTTTATAATATGAAATACCATACCTACGCAATGAGTTTCTAATATCAATCATTAATTAAGCAACTAAATATATTGCAAATGACTAACTAAGCATTACCAGTTAATCATTATTTTAATTTCTAGTTTATTTTTGTATATTTTGATTTTTCGTTCTTTTAATGTATTTATCACTTGAAAAGATTTTGGTTTATGTTCTCTCTTGCTGCTTGTTAAACTTCCACGTGTCCCAAATGTTGATGAAATATTGAAGAAGTATCTTGGTTACAGGATGAAGAAGGATAACTTGTAAGTTCATTCCCTGTTTTTTTGGTCACTTCTCAGTCTTTTACTTTTTGGGCCAAAATGGGAAAATAGCAATAATTTCCAAACAATATAATCAGTAGTTACGGTTTACAAACTATATTTTTTACTAGCATCTCGAGTCGAAAAGACTCGATTTTGGCCTATAAATTGAGTTTTTGAAGGTCGATTTTTATGGTTTGATTTCGTCTGATGTGACATTTTTTCCACGTGGCGTCTACTTGAAAATCGAGTCTTAGAGAGTCGATTTATATTTTGACATTTAAATGCTCGATTTATCCTACAAGACTTATACAAAAAAAAAAAAAAAAAACCAGAAGCCACAAAGGATAAGAAAAAAAAAAAACCCAGCTATTCTTCTTCTTCTTCCTCCCAAGTCTCTCCATGCTTTTGTCTCTAATTTCCCAAAATACAAAGTGATGAAAACCCCAGAACCCACAAGAATCTGCATGTGCAGGAAGAAGGCATGGGTTCTTCGGAATTGGAGCAACACAGCCAACGACGATCTTCGATGGCGTGTGGGTCGACGACAAAACTTCAGGTCGCATGTGGAGGTGCGTCAGGTTGAAGATGGACGCTTGCTTCTTGGATTTTACACATCGGAGGCCGAAGAAGAGATCCATGGCGTTGGTTTCATGAACCACCAGTCGACAGGAAATCTGTGACGGCTCGTGGGTCGACTGCCACCACGCATGGCGGCGCGTGTCTCCTAAATGGAGATCGAACTCTTGGGTTTTGCAAATCGGAGGCCAAAGAAGAGATTTGCAACGTCGGTTTCGCGAAAGGATGGAGAAAAACTAGCAGATTTGAAAGGAGGCTTGAACTGTGGCTGTGGCTTCTTCTTCTTTGTTTGTTAAACTCAAGTGAAAGAGACAAAGGGGAAAAGAAAGAGAAAGAAGGAAAAATAATGAAAATTGTATTTAAAGTTGTTATGCTCTGACCCTTAGGAATGTTTGCTTATAAATCGAGTCTTAGAGACTCGATTTCCAGGTGGATGACATGTGGAAAAAATGCCACATCAGACGGAATCAACCATGGAAATCGAGTCTTTGAGACTCGATTTTGGCCCCCAAAATCGACTCTCTTAGACTCGAGATGTTAGAATTATATTTACTTTCAAACCATGCCTACTAACTATATTCTTCAGCAACTATGGCTAATTGCCCATTTTGGCCTACTTTTTGGCTTGCTAAATTTCAAGTTTTTCTTGTATAGTGGACCATAATTTACAGAATTGATTTTGTTGTAATGTTACCTGGCACCTATTTCTTTACCTGTAATATACTACACTAGTTTTTTTTTGCTAGTTTTTCACAAAATGCATCACCAATTGACTTATTCTTTAAAATAAGTGGTTTTTGATTTTTGTATGGCTTCTTTTTATAGAACTAGCTTTTGAAGACTCAACCCAACTCAGCCTTAATTTAAACCAAATTGGGGTTGGCTATGAACCTCTTCAACTAATTGGGATGTTGAGTATTGTTTTCTGCCATACTGTAGATTCCGTCACCTCCCGGTTTAATAGTATTTCTTCACTATTTATACCCATGCTGTTTTATTCTCCCTCTACTTAATTTTCACTCCATCAAAATGAATTAAACATTCTTTTTAACATGTGCATTAATCAGTCTTATGCACATGGCCAAACCATTGTTATATACTATTTTGCATATTAGTCATCTTTACATTTGAATGGATGGCATCATTCTTTATCTTATATTTCCTAGTATTTTTGCTTATCCATCTTAGCTATCTAATTTCAACTACACTCATGTATGAATATTGTAAATTTTAGACCTCTTAACACAATATATTTAACCTAATATTAAGCCAAGTTGATTAACAAGTTTGTTAATTAAACCTAAGTTAAACCAATATGTGTAAAATAAATATAATGTAAAACCTGGGAAAACTAAACTGGTAAAAAATATGGGGAGAATTTAACCTAGTTATCCTCAAGGTAAAACAAATCTACTATGAAAGAATTGAAGTTTGTACAATAGAATTTAGACCACTAACATCCTATTGCTATCTCGAGTATAAAACTTACTACCACGTTCACGTGACAGCTCCGAGTCCACGGACTACTTCTTTCCTTTGATCCACTGCAACCACAAGTTCTCCCACTTGTGACTTTGAGACTCCATTCAAAGATTTCAGATTTTCGTTAAATTCTTTTTACAGCAACTAAAGCGATCACAAAGCTCTTGATATCAATCTTGATCTTGATAACCCTAAGTGTGTATGAAGGTAAACACCTTTAGATCTCATAAGAGATTTAAATACACAGCACATCAAAAGCCTCTAATACGTAGCTAGGGTTTTTCTTTTTATATGAGAAGTAAAACATAAAACCCTACACATCAAACGGGCTTGGGCTAAGTTGGAAATTCTGCAAAAAATTAATTCTGCACGATTCTCGATCGATGGAATCTAATTTTTGATCGATCGAGCCTTGCAGAATTTGCCCACTAATTTCTGCAATCACTCGATTCCATCTTTACAATAAAAACATACTTTAAGCAAACCTAAACCTAAACTCTATATTTTGATCATAATTTGCCAACACATTACACATTGAAGTTCTAATATATTAGTCCCTTAGGTCTTAGAACCTAACAAATATGTTACTTTTTAACTGTCCAACAATTTGTAGCATAGACCATAGTGAGTTTTATAGCAATCTTATAGCCATTCAGCTGATAGAGTATCCCGATATACCTCTCTCTCATTCACCCCGTTCTTATTCAATGACCCACATCCTCCTCAGTCATCCCATCCTTACAAATTATTGAACCGAGATATTGAAATAGTCAGTCTTCTAACCAATTTAATCTTACAAGAAAATTTTAAAATAAAATACAATAATGGTTCATTTAGTAATCATTTAGATTAGAGTGTTTAAAGAGAGGTTGTACATTGATAGAGTCTGCATCACTGTATCTAGTTCTGAAGGCCAGAGAAATGTGAAAAAGAGCACCTTGGTGTAAATGCCCTCAAGTGTTAAACTTACTATTGATGCATCTTGCAACTTCTGTATTTATACATTACTTTCCTATGCAATTTTTTGTTGTGTGTGAAGTTCTTAGTATCATGTTTTTGGATCCTCTTAAATTCCTGATCCTCTTAAATTCCTCCATAGAGACAGCATTAAAAATAGCATTCATGGCTTTGCTATTAAAAATGGCTGCCTCTTTTTGAGATATTGACCACTCACTAACAAGAGTAGTCTGTTTCTCCCATCTGTATTCAACGGAATTCCACACTCTCTCATTAATAGATTTTAGGAAGGCTTTCATCCTTACTTTCCAATAAGCATAGTTGTTTCCATCAAAGTGAGGAGGGCTTCCAAGAAAGTGACTGTGTTCCATGACAACAGGGGTCAAGGATCAACTCTTAGATAAAAGATCTAAAATACTAGAGCTAACCCGCTTTGATGCCACTTGTTCCTTTTTAGACCCCTTAACACAAGTTGTTTAACCTAGTTATTTGTCAAAGTGATTACTTAGATATATTATTCGGATATAGGTTAACACAATAATATCATATTATGCAAGTAATGTAGAAAAATAAAATAACACCACAATATGATGACTCAAGAAAAGCTAACCGAAAAAAAACCTGTGAAGGATTTAACCTAGCTATCCTCAAGGTAAAAACAAATCCAATATGAAAGAATTGAAGTTTTTACAATAGAACTTAGACCACTAACATCCTATTGTTACCTCGAGTAGAAAACTTACTACCATGATCATGTGAAAGCTCCGAGTCCACGGACTACTTATTTTTTTTGATTTGCAGCAACCACAAGTTCTCCTACTTGTGACTTTGAGATTCTACTCAAAGGTTTCAGATCTTCTTTAAAATTCTTTATGCAGCAATTGAAGCAACCATCAAGTTCTTGATGCAAATCTTGATCTTGATAGCTCTAAGTGTGTGTATGAAGGTAAATACATCTAGATCTCACAGAAGTTTCAACACACAACTCTTCAATGACTTCTAAAATGTTGCTAGGGTTTTTCCTTTTATACTTGAAGTAAAATACTTAATCCTACACGTCATATGGGCTTGGGCTGAATTGGAATTTTTGCAGAATTAAATTTGCACGAGTTTCGATCGATCAAGTCTAATTTTTGATCAATCGAGCCTATTTTGACCAATAAATTCTGCAATCACTTGATTCCAATTTTATATAAAACCACACTTTGAGCAAGTCTAAATCTAGACTCTATGTTTTGATCATGGTTTGCCAACATAATACATATTGAAGTTCTAATACATTAGTTCCTAAAGGCTTAGAACCTAACATGACCATCTCTATATTAATTTATCAATCAAAGTTGTAAGAAGCCAATAACCAAAAAAAAAAAAAAAATCTCAAAATTTGATTGAGGCATAATATCAAAAGAAAAAAAGAAAAAGAAAAGAGAAAGTAAAAACAACTACAAATTTTATTATTAAAAGATTCTAAATTGGTGTGACAATATATATAATTGATATTATTTAATAAGATAATATATACGTGTTTAAATGATTTATTGTAATTGAAGACACATTAATCTTAATCTGTATGATCTATTAGTAAAAGAAAATGTGATGTTACTCTAGAGAAACGGTGCTATTCATTCATGACCTTAAGAAATTGTAAAAGTACCTGTACATTGACTGAAGTCGGTGCCATTCAATCAAGGTCAGCAGTTCTCCCTCGATTATACGTCAAATAAAGCAAGGAAATTGGATATCAATTGCATTTTTCTATGTGGTTGAATTAATAATAAATCATAAATATGGTGAGATATATGCATGCTAGGACAAACGACCTTAAGAAATTGTAAAAGAAGTACCTGTGCATTGACTGAAGTCGGTGCCATTCAATCAAGGCTAGCAATTCTCCCTCGATTATACGTCAAATAAAGCAAGGAAATTGGATATCAATTACATTTTTCTATGTGGTTGAAGTAATAATAAATCATAAATGTGGTGAGATATATGCATGCTAGGACAAATGACCTTAAGAAATTGAAAAAGAAGTACCTGTGCATTGACCGAAGTCGGTGCCATTCAATCAAGGCTAGCAGTTCTCTCTCGATTATACGTCAAATAAAGCAAGGAAATTGGATATCAATTACATTTTTCTATGTGGTTGAAGTAATAATAAATCATAAATATGGTGAGATATATGCATGCTAGGAGAAATGAATATAGGGTTAAAAAACCTTAAGGTTATACTATTGCTAATTGCTGGACCTGGTAAAATTGTTGTTTTATGTTGCCAATATCCTGCCTCCATAATCATCAAATAGTGTGTAGAGTAGTTTTCTCTCCACTCCAAACAGTGAAAGCTTACGTATGGTGTTTACATTGATAGGACCATTGGGATAGAAATACACCTAATCCTTAGAAATAATCTGTTAGCTAAGTGTTTTTTTTTTATTAAAAAAACTGTTAAATAGGCTACATGCAATGTGTCTTCAACATGCAAATCCCATACGTATTGGGCTACCCTGTTTAGGGCAAGCTTGGCCCAATCCCTAATTGTTAAAATTTGAATGTAACACTTACCCAAACTTATTATTATTATTATTATTATTATTATATTATTATTATTATTTATTTTTTGCTAAGAACCCAAATTGAATGTCCCCAATAATATTACCACTAATATTATCAATCCTAGATAGCGATCGTACAAGAACATAAATATTTACAGGAAAAACATTCTCTCCTTGAAGGAAAAAATTAAGAGATAAACTCTAAATCAATTTCACTATTCTCAAATCAATTATATCATAATATCTTTTGTGTATGTCTCACAGTTAAAGAAAAAACCTCCTTGTTTTTATTTGCTCTCTCACACATTCTTTTTGTGTCTTATGGCTAAAGAAAACCCTTATTGGTTTTCTTTGCTCTCACACACACTAATTATTTATCTAGATGACAATAATACTTTGCTCTCTCCTCCTTAGCTATCTTGAAGGTGGCAACCCTTTGCTCTCTCCTCCTTGGTTATCTCCTCCAAAGCAAAAATCCATTTTTTCTCTCTTGGTTTCACACTCTATTTTTCCTCTCCTCATGGGGAGGACCCTTGGGCTAAAGCCATCAAATTCTTTGTAGCATCGTCTATTTATAAGACTTTTTTCTTATTTCCTCGTGGACTAGGAATATATTACTTCTTTAAAAAGGAATACACTTTCCTTTCACACCAAAGAATAGTCTTTCCTTCCATATCAATGAATAGACTTTCCTTCTATATCAAGGAATAATCTTTTCTTCCATACAAAGGAAACCTAAATTAATTTTTCTTTCTTCAACTAAGAAACCTAATTGAGTTTTCAAGTCACAATTGGAATTAGAGGTAATTTCCTAACAATCTCCACCTTGACTCAAATTCTATCAATTGTCTTCAAATATCTTCTTTCCTCTTGGGATAGCTTCACCATAATCAAGTAGTCTTCTTTTCCTCTTGGAATAGCTCCACCTTAATCAAAGCAATCCCTTCTCTTCCATCTTAATTCACACAGAAAGTCATCCACTAAATCAACCAAGCTCTGATACCACTTGTTAGGGAGATAAACACCTTGGGGAGCTTCTTTGAATAATTAATATAACATATGTTGACACACTTTAACCTAAAATTCCCAAGCCCCAATGGGTATGTGCTCAATTATATAATATTAACTACTCATTTTTCTGATCATTACTCAATGTCGGATTTCACTCACATGTGTAACCTAACACAAACCTTATCATGTACTCTTTTGACTTCAATCACCTATTTTTATTATCTTATTTTTTTTGCTAAGAAGCCAAACCTTTTTTATCTACTCTTTTGACTTCAATTGCT
This sequence comes from Castanea mollissima, assembly GCA_014183005.1. Classification (NCBI taxonomy): domain Eukaryota; kingdom Viridiplantae; phylum Streptophyta; class Magnoliopsida; order Fagales; family Fagaceae; genus Castanea; species Castanea mollissima. Next base: position 86,771,842 of record JACAVU010000001.1, on the reverse strand, counting down.
TATATAGATGAGACTTATAAATTATAATTAAGTGTTATGGTTATATTTCAGCCACAAAAAAAAAAAAGTGTTAAGGTTATGTTTGTTTGTTTGAAAATTGGAGAAAGAATATCATTTTCTTTTGTTTGTTGACATTGGAAAAAGAAAAGTGGGTGCCATGTTTTTCCACAGCCCACAAAAAATCTCTCCCCTAGATGGGAAGAAAAGTAGGCTTACATTGTGTGGGTCCCACTCACTTGCGGGACCTACACAATGTGAGAGTGATGCTTACATTATGAAAGTTTACTAGAGATATACTAGTATCTTCATTTTTGATAATTCAAAGATAGATTAGAAAATTCTTACACTTATCCAAACCTTATAAGTCATAACCTACTCTTTTGATTTTGTTCACCTCAAACAAGGTTTAGAGATACATTAGTATCTCAGGCTTAGATAATTCAAAGATAGCTTGGAAAATTCTTACATATATACACTACAAAAAAAGTGGGTTATAGCTGTGTTTTTTTAACTGCGTTTACAAAAAATGCGGCTATAGCTAATCTATAGCCACGTTTTTAAGAAACGTGGCTTAAACTATTGACCTTTAGCCGCAGTTTTTGAACGTGGCTATAGGTTAAGTCTCTAGTCACATTTCTAAGTGTTTATAGCTGCGTTTTCTTGGAAAGGGCCTATTGTTGCATTCAAAAAGCATAACTATAGGTCCAACCGAATATATATATTTTTTTAAAGAGGACCTATACCTGCGTTTGATAAACATGGCTATAGCTAACCTATAGCCGCGTTTCTAAGTGTTTAGCAACACAGCTATAGGTTCATTTGGAAATTAAAAAAAAAGAAAAAAGACTACCTATAGCCATGTTATTGAAACGCGACTATAGGTCCATCTGGAAAGTTAAAAAAATTTATTGAGGACCAGTAGCGGCGCCTTTCAATCGCCACTATAGGGTCCTTACATGATTTGGGCCTATAGTGGTCGTGGTTAAAAAAACAAAACCTTGCTTGCTCAAAAATCAAATCGAGTCACCCTAGCTCAAACCCTCACTTTCAACCTTTCTCACTCTCAAGTCTTAAGCTCTCTCACTCGCCACCGTGCCGATCGTCGCTGCCGTCGAGTGCCGATCCATGCCATCGAGCAGCCCACTCTGAAGGCCTCGCAGTCATCCCTTCATCTTCCCCCAGCAGCTTCCTTTCAAGTTCTCTTTGACTCTCAACGCCGCTAGTGGAGAGTTTGGTGACAAGGTTTTTTTTTTTTTTTTTTTTTTTTTTTTTTTTTTTTTTCTTTTTTCTTTGTTGAATTTTGGATTTTTTTGTATTGGGATTTGATTGGTTTTTTGAGTTGTTGGGTTTTTGTTTATTTGCAGAGTTCAATTCATTGGGTATATACTAAAAAACGTGGCTTTGTAACAATTACGCAATGGGATTCCTTAGATCACAGCCGTTGCAGCAAACTTCACTCAAGGTGAGCTTGCCACTACTTTGTGTAAGGTATAAAGTGACAAAAGAACATAGTGACAGTTGTTGGTATGAGTTAATGTGGAAAATATTAGAATAAAGTGAAGTGCCTCAAAGTTCAAATGCCTAAGACAATTTGCTTAATTATTTTATTTTATTTCATTTGATTGGCTAGGAATGATCCAAAAACCTTCAACAGATGAAAGAGAAATTTAATAAAGGTTTCATTAACAAAAGTGCTTAATTTTATGTTTTGAATAATGATAAAGTTAACGGATATCCTAAGGGTATTGATTTAAGATATATTTTTAGAGATTTTTTCTTCTTCATAAAAGTGATGTTAAAACTTTTTAAAAATGGTTTATCAACAAATGCCCGTTGACACAACCCTTTGACTTAAGTAGAAAACTGAAAAGTCGGTGTGGAATAGACAATTTTTATTGATTGGATTGAGCGGATTCTTGAACAACCCTAGTAATAGACCCATTTATTGTTTTCAATGTGCACCGCTCGTGTTATTGACTATAATATCTTGCATTTTTTCTTTGCCAAGATTGCATAGATTGTAAAGTTGTAATTTACAACTATATTTTATGTTGGCTTTATTTCATGACAAAAGGTGTTGTAACTACATTATTTTTACTTCTTGTATTTTGTGGGATTTTATTGTATTGAGTTTAGTATTAAGTTGGTGAAGAATCAAGCATGAAATGAAGATCAGTGCAATTTTGTGACTAGCTCGCAAAATGCTCGTGAGTAAAGGTTCCCATGAAAAGCCCACATGAGAAGCACATGCTGAAAGCTGAAGAGTCAAGTGCTAGACTGCATTTTACAAGTACTTTGTGAGAAAGGCAATCTTGTGAGGTACTCGTGAAACTCTCTGCCTGAAGGATTTTAAGTGCGACTTTCTTACCCTTCACCCATATTATATATACCCTCATTACCCAAAAAAGTAAACAAGGCTATTTAGAGAGAAAACCCTAGATAGATTTTTGCAACACAACACACCCACCTTTGAGAGAGAGAGAGAGAGAGAGGAGAGAGAGAGAGCTACTCATCCTTTAATGAGAAATCATCGTAATCTCTTCTCCTTCCCTCTCCCATTGTTATACCTTGAGAGGAGATTTGTACACAAACACAACCCACACTTATTCAAAGTGTAGAGTGTTTTGGAGTTTGGGAAGTTTTGGAGATTTGCCAAACGAAGCTAGTAAGGCTCGGTGGATGCAATCAAGTGGTATTGCGGGATCCGAAAAGTTAGTGAAGACAAGACTTCGAGAAGTGCGATGGTAGCAGGAGTTTGGAGGGATCAAGTACATTGGGTAGACTAGGCTTGAAGGGCCTTTTGTTATTTGTGTACTTCAACTTATTCACTAGTGGATTGATTTCGATTTGGAGGGTCACAAAGAGGTTTTTCGCAAAGTTCTTCAGTTTCTTCTTCGATAACACATTTTGGTGTTATCTTGTATTTGTATCTCTCTTCCCTTACTCTTTGTGCTTTACATTTATTGTTTATTGTTCATGTTCATGCATTAGAGTAGTTCCGGTTTATTGCACTTCATTTACTCTTGTTTCGCACTTAAATAAGTTAGAGTAAAAACAATTAAGCCGTAATTTTAAAATTGGGGGGGGTCTAAACAAGCATTAGTGTTTCACACTAATTTAAGCTTTTATTTGGTATCAGAGCGGGTACACTTGTATTGGTTTAATTATCTAAGTGTGATTCTTGACCCCTTGTGTTTATTGCCATGGATAGTGCTTTGTATGCTTCTATGGATGTTTTGGATGATGTTGATTGTCACATGCCATGTGTTTGTAAAAATGCCTCTATGAGTGTTTATCCTCATGTTTGTGATGACATGTTACATGACTCTTTGGGTGTTGTTAAAATTCCAAATGTCAAACTCTTGAAGAAAAAGTTTAAGAAGTTTTATGAGAATTTGAGCAAGTTCACTAGTGAAAAGGATGATTTGATTGCAAAGCTCAGTGAATCCAATAAATTGGTTGAAAAGTATAAGAAACTTGTTGAAAATACTTTTGAAAAGATGAAAGAGTTTGAATGTTTGAATGTGGACTTGGATGCTAAACTTGTTTTGTCTAACAAACTTGTTGATGATCTTAAATATGAAAATGAATCTCTTAAGATGCATTCCAAGTGTTTGATTGCTGAACCTATTGCTAAAAAGGAAGAAAATCTTTGTTACAATCATGCTCTGTTACCTGATTTGTGCCTATTGTGAGTTCTACCTCTAAAGACAAATTTGTGTACATTCCTCCACACAAAAGAAACCAAAAAGTGGAGAGAAAGGCTCTTCATCTTAAGCCTTCATTTAGGTCTTATCCTAGATATTTTTGTGGATATTAGTTTGTTCCTACTTGCCACCATTGCGGTGTAATCGGTCACATAAGATCTTAATGTTTCATGTTGAAGAGAGAACAAAACCATGTTGCTAGATCCCTCCCTAAAAAGTCTAGTGGATCTAAACCCATTGTTTGTCACCATTATGGTGCCTTTGGTCATCTGAGATCTCATTGCTCTAAGCTTCAAGCTCTTATAATACTCAATAGAAAAGAAAAACTTGAGCTTCTAGGAAGTTGTGCTTTGCAAGTTAAACCAGATTTGATTGAAAGTGGTAAGTTGTTGAAGCATGTGGTTAATGCTCTTACCTTCTTGTCTATGCACATATCCAGTTCTCATTCTTCTAACCTTTGTGTTACTTCTCATGAGACACTCATTCCAAACAATCGTTTGGTTTGGATGAGGAAGGGTTCCTATGGTTGAGCTTTTGCCCTTTTGGTCATTAATCTAATTCGATCGATCTTTGTAGGACCCTTCATACAGTAGATGGTTCATTATCATGCTTTTGTGCATCATGCATCTCTTTATATGCATTCTGTCAATGAATTTGTGATCCATCCTTGGTTAAAAAAAAAAAGAAAATAAAAAAGAAAAGTATTTAGAATTTGCTTGGCTTTACTTTGGAAAATATTATAACAAACAAAATTCCAATACCAATTTCGATCATTCTAGTCATCCATGACTTGACCATCTCTATATCAATTTATCAAAGTTGTAAGAAGCCAATAACCAAAAAAAAAAAAAAAAAAAACTCAAAATTTGATCAAGGCATAGTATTAAAAAAAGAAAAAAGAAAAAGAAAGAGAAACTAAAAAAAAAAAACTAAAAATTTTATTATTAAAAGATTATAAATTGGTGTGACAATAAATATGATTGTTATTATTTAATAAGATAATATATACATGTTTAAATTATTTATTGTGATTGAAGACACATTAATCTTAATCTATATGATCTATTTGTAAAAGAAAATGTGATGTTACTATAGAGAAACAGTGCTATCTGTGGGTTCTATTTAGCTCAACTAATAAAATCTCTGATGGTTGAATAAGAGATCTGGGGTTCAATCCTTGCCTACACCAAAAATTAATTGGTGTCTTGGTTTGATGATAAAGAGCATTATCAGTAGCGAATGTCATAGATTGAAACTTTCAAAAAAAAAAAAAAAAGTGCTATCCATTCATTACCTTAAGAAATTGTAAAGAAGTATCTGTGCATTGACTGAAGTCGGTGCCATTCAATCAAGGCTAGCAGCTCTTCCTTGATTTATACGTCAAATAAAGCAAGGAAATTGGACATCAATTACATTTTTCTATGTGGTTGAAGTAATAATAAATCATAAATATGGTGAGATATATGCATGCTAGGAGAAATGAATAAAGGGTTAAAAACCTTAAGGTTATACACTTATACTATTGCTAATTGTTGGACCTGGTAAAATTGTTATTTTATGTCACCAATATCTTGCCTCCATAATCAGCAATATATAGTGGGCCAAAATGGGGTTTTACCCATTTCCGCAAAACTTTTCAGCAAAATGCCCCTTGTCTGAAATTATTTAGGGATATGTTTCTATTTTGAAACTCGATTTTTAGAAAATCGAGTTTCTTGAGAATTTCTGCATGGAACTTGAGTTCCATGCAGATTTTTTATTTTTATTTTTAATTTTATAAGTTTGATTGCCTATAACTCAATTCGCCATATTGAGTTTTTCATTAAAATTTGATTTTAGAAAATTGAGTTTAAAATAAGGACATATCTCTAAATAGTTTTAGCCAGGAGCATTTTGCTAGAAAATTTCAGTGTAAGGGGTATATCCCCATTTTGGCCATATACAGTGTGTCGAGTAGTTTTCTCCCCACTCCAAACAGTGAAAACCTACATATGGTGTTTACATTGATAGAACTATTCGGATAGAAATACACCTAATCCTTAGAAATAAAAGAAGGGAAATGCTAACGAATGTCTTTAGGACATTGGTTTAATTTATTTAAATAACGTTTTTATGGGAAAAGAAAATAAAGCAATTAATGTATTGACAACTTTTTTCATTTTTCATAGTAGTGATATCAAAATTTTCTTAAAATTGATTGTTAACCAATACTTTAGGGTATTCGTTAGCATGACTCATAAAAGAAAGATGAAAAAAAAAAAAAAAAAAAACAAGATTGCCAGTGTTATAGAGAGATAATTGTAATTAAGACAAACAACTAGAACTCACCTTCAATATAAAATTCAGAATTGAAGTGTCGGTATGAAACAATTATTGGGACAACGAATGACATAATGGATGAAAGTGCCATTTCATGTGTCCCTCCATTGATGCAATTCTAGAAACTCTAAATTTTAACAGGTGGGAAATTTTATAACTAGAATTTATGCTATATCGATTGATATTTTTGTTGACAAAGTCAATAGGCATATTTATTGTCCTTTTATGCTATATCGATTTATATTTTTGTTGACAAAGTCAATAGGCATATTTATTGTCCTTTTATTCGAAAAGTCAAGTTTGGTTTTACGCTTTGTTATTTGGGATGCATATTTTTCAAAATTATTATTAAAATTATTAACATATCTTCCTCTGTGATCATAATTATAAAATTTTGTATCTTTTTCTCCCTCTCCCATTAGATATTATCATATAACTGTGGGGAGTAAAAAGACCTTGGCAGATATGTGGGCCTTTGGGCCGTGTTAAGAAAGGCCGACCTGCTCCTGGGTTAAGCATTTGTAAGTATTATGGGTCAGCCCATACGCCGAGGACCCGAGGACCTGTCCGAGAGTGAGTTGATCCTCGGACGGACACAGAAAAACCATGGACTCCGTTGTAAAGGTTAAGGAACGACACGGTGAAGACCAACGGTTAAAAGGGGTTAACCCCTGAACAACCTAGAAGCACCGATGTTAGAGATATACGCAAGTTAAAGACTGTCACCTCCACATTAAAGACCCTGCACCTACCACCCTGGCCGCATTAATGAGGAAGTGACACCCGAACAGTGGAAGTGAAACTTCTGGTTACTATTCAAAGGCACTGGGAAAGGAAATATCTAGGCCAAAGGGAAGTGAGGGCAACACGTGTACCAAGTATCAAAGTGAGGAGTATTTAAGGAGGAGGAATCTAGAACAATAAGGAGGACCCCCCCCTTTTTGTAACCAAAAGAAAAAGAAAGAAAGAGATAATACAGAACAGTTCTCGGATTACATCCGAGGAGGTTGAATTGCAGCATTTCTTGTTGTTTTGTGTATACAATCTTTGGCTTGTCATATAATCCTTAAACACTTCTAACCTGGGTTTTAAGCCTACACTCTACAAATTCATATTGTTTAAGGCTCATTGGGCCTGAGCCCGTAACTGTTCTTGGGGCCAGGTGCAATTGTGCACTTACAATTGGCGCCGTCTGTGGGAATCTAGTCTGGAAGAGTTAGGGATATATGGCAGGTTTAGGTTCTCACCATGCAGAGTCATAGGGATCACAACCCGAAGATCATTTCGAGCGTCTTGAACGTCGAAGGGATCGTGAGAGAAGTGTCCATACAGAATACCCAGGGGCTAGCCATACTCATGGTGGGGGCAGTACCACCCTGAGGACGAAGCTAAAGTCATGCAAAAGGAAATTAGTCGTTTGAAGAGAAAGTTACGCAGCGCCAGACGTAGGCCTTCACCATCCTCATCTAGTCTTTCCTCAGAGGAGGAACCGGGGGGGGGGGGGGTAATTACAGCTCAAGATCATGTTCACCCCTAGTGCAATGTCCACTGGAGAGGAGGAAGACCAGCCAGCTCGTAGGCGCAAGAAGCTTCCTTTTAGGGTTTAGGCAACGATGCCATGAGTAGGGCGTTGCACCAGCTCTCCAAATCTCCGTTTTCGCGAAGGATTGAGAAGGGGAGACTTCCCAGGAGGTTTACCCAGCCCACCTTTACCATCTATAATGGCCGGAACTGATCCGGTGGAGCACGTGAGTCACTTTAACCAGAGGATGGCAGTGCACTCTCACAACGAGACTCTGATGTGTAAAGTCTTTCCCTCTAGTTTGGGACCCGTGGCTATGAGGTGGTTCAACGGCCTCAAATCAAGGTCTATAAGTTCATTCGGGGAGCTGACTAGGGCGTTTGCTTCGCGGTTCATTACTTGTTGCAGAGTCCCTCGGCCATTGGACTCACTGTTATCCATGACCATGAAGGAGGGAGAGATGCTGAAAGCATATTCTGACCTGTATTGAGAGATGTTTAATGAGATAGATGGTAACTTCGATGAGGTGGCGCTGAATACCTTTAAGGTAGGTCTGCCTACTGACCACGACTTGAGAAAGTCTTTGATGAAAAAGCCTGTCCACAGTGTACGTCGCCTTATGGATCGCATTGATGAGTACAAAAGGGTAGAGGAAGATCAGCAGCAAGGAAAGGGAAATGAGAAGGTTATCCCTCAGGAGAGAAGGGATTTCAGGTCGGACAGATATTACAACAATAAGCCGAGCGGGATTACTTCAGGCAATCTGGCTCGGCAGCACCTCAGGTTGTAAATACTATGTTTCGAGAACCAGTGCATCAATTACTGTAGAAAGTTCGTAAAGAGCCCTTCTTCAGATGGCCCCAAGATGGCAGGGGACCCTGCGAAAAGAAATCAAAATCTTTTTTGTCAATACCATCAGGATGTAAGCCACACTACCGAGAACTGTCGGACCTTGTGGAACCATTTGGAGCAGCTCGTCAGTGAAGGAAAGTTGAAGGAGCACTTGTGTCAACCTACCGGGCATGTCAGTCAAGTTGGCTCAAACAACCAGAGGAACAATTCATCTCGGCCAGCATTAGAAACGATTAATGTTATCTTCGCTGCACCTGGTAGGATCGGGTCAGGTCCCACTAGGGTGATGGCGGTTTCCCATCCTCAGGCCGAGGATGTAGGCAGTAGGCCGAAGAGGTTGAGGGGCACTTTGCCCGTCCTAGGTTTCTCCGAAGAGGATAAAGTAGGGACTATCCAGCCCCATGACGACGCACTTGTAGTTACTCTGAGGATAGGGAATTATGATGTGAGGAGGGTGATGATTGATCAGGGCAGCGGTGCAGATATCATGTACCCTGATCTATTTAAGGGGTTAAGGTTAAAGCTGGAAGATCTAACTCCTTATGACTCGCCGCTTATAAGTTTTGAAGGGAGGGTCGTTGTGCCGAAGGGACAGATTCGTCTGCCCGTTCAATCCGGATCAGAAACAGTTGAGGTGGATTTCATTGTCGTTGATGCGTACTCTCCATATACGGCCATCCTCGCCAGGCCTTGGCTGCATGCTTTGGGAGCTGTCTCCTCTACCTTGCATGTGAAAGTTAAGTTCCCCTAGGGGGATTATGTTGAGGAAATCCTCGGCAGCCAATCGGTGGCCAGGCAATGCATATCTGCCGCAGTGCTACATCAAACAGAAGCCGAGTCTTCGGCTTTGGTCACCAAAAACTTATAGCAGTTAACACCTCCTGATGCATCTGGAGTGCTGACAGGAGAGGAGACACGTTGTGAAGAACTAGAGAAGTTTTTCCAAGTTGGTATACTTTTGCCACATCAGGAGAAGATGGAATTGTTAGAATTTTTGAAGGAAAACATTGATGTTTTTGCGTGGGATCCTTATGAAGCCCCAGACGTAGATCCAAACTTCATTTGTCATTATTTAAATGTCAATCCAGCTATTGTTCCGAGGAGGTAGCCACCTCGGAGATCTTCTAGGGAACATTCTGAAGCTGTAAAGGAAGAGGTTCTCAAACTCAAGAGGGCTGGGGCTATCAAAGAAGTTTTTTACCCCGAGTGGTTGGCCCATACAATTGTTGTTAAGAAAAAGAATGGGAAATGGAGGGTATGTGTGGACTTTACTGATCTGAACAAGGCCTGTCCCAAGGATTCGTTCCCAATGCCGCGTATTGATCAATTGGTGGATGCCACTGTCGGACATCCTCGGATGAGTTTTTTGGACGCATTCTAGGGCTACCATCAGATTCCTTTGGCATTGGAGGATCAGGAGAAGACTGCTTTCGTTACTCCGACGGAAAATTATCATTATAAGGTCATGCCATTTGGCTTGAAGAATGCTGGGGCTACCTACCAACGGATGATGACTAGAATGTTTGAGCAGCAATTGGGGAAGACCGTTGAAGTATATGTGGATGATATGGTAGTAAAAAGCAAAACAATACCTTCACACCTGCACGATCTGGCCGACACTTTTCAGATACTGAGAAAATACAAGCTACGTCTCAACGCCTCGAAGTGCTCTTTCGGCGTGGGGTCTGGAAAGTTCTTGGGATACATGATTCTCATAGAGGCATAGAGGTAAACCCGGTGCAGGTCAAGGCTATTCAGGACTTGCAGTCTCCTCGGAACCCAAAAGAGATTCAAAAGTTAACAGGAATGATAGCCGCCTTGAATCGGTTCATATCTCGGTCAGCCGACCACTGTCGTCCTTTCTTTCAGTTATTGAACAAGTGGAAAGGGTTTCAATGGACCAAGGACTGCGAGTTAGCTTTTCAACAGCTTAAGCAATATCTTTCTCGGCCACCCATTCTGTCTCGTCCGGAGGCACATGAGATTTTGTTTGCTTATTTGGCAGTGGCCGCCCATGCAATCAGCCTGGTCCTGATAAGGGATGATAACGGGGTGCAAAGACCGGTATATTACGTTAGCAAGTCGTTAGGTGATGCCGAGGTGCGTTATCTGCCCTTGGAGAAAGCGCTCCTGGCTGTGGTTCATGCCACGCGGAAGCTTCCCCATTACTTTCAGTCCCACACAGTGGTTGTTCTGACCCAATTGCCCCTCAAGGCTGTGCTGCGTAGCGCCGACTACTCAGGAAGGATAGCAAAGTGGGCGACCATCCTGGGGGCTTTTGATGTTAGATACAAGCCTCGCACCTCGGTGAAGGGCCAGGTCCTCGCTGACCTGGTGGCGGAATTTGCCGAACCATTGCTGGGAGAAACTGTAAAGGAGTCCCACATGGGTGAAAAATCAGTTGGTGTGATCACAGCTGCGGTATCTCCGATTTGGAAAGTGTATGTGGATGGGGCGGCCAATCAGAGAGGGTCTGGTGTTGGACTTGTCTTGATGTCTCCCGAGGGAATTGTTTTCGAAAAGTCTTTGAGATTGGCATTCTCGGCCACTAATAATGAGGCCGAATATGAAGCGGTCTTGGTAGGCATGAAAATGGTGCATAGAATGGGTGGAAAGGAAATCCATGTCTTCTCGGACTCTCAACTAGTGGTCGGCCAAGTCATGGGAATCATGGAGGCTAGAGACCCAAGGATGCAGGAATATTTGGCTCAGGTCAGGCGTCAGCAAGCGGAATTTGATTCCTTTGTCTTAGCTCACATCTCTAGAAGTGGAAACACACATGCGGACTCCTTAGCCACGCTGGCAACGTCCTCGGCTCAAGGTTTACCTAGGGTTATCCTTATTGAGGATTTGCTAGAACCCTCCTCTCTTGTCACTGCCAACGCGCCTCGCATTCATTTAATAAGGCCTGGACCTAGTTGGATGGACCCGGTCATATCTTTTCTTAGGAATGATGTCCTTCCTGAGGAAAAATTTGAAGCAGATAAGGTACGCCGAAAAGCACCACGTTTCTGGTTGTCCGAGGATCAGAAACTGTATAAACGGTCCTTTTCGGGACCGTACTTGTTGTGTGTACACCCTGACTCAACGGAAGGGCTTCTAGAAGAACTGCATGAAGGGATTTGTGGCAGCCACACTGGGGGAAGATCCTTAGCCCACAGAGCTTTGACTCAAGGTTATTGGTGGCCCAATATGCAAAGGGAGGCTCAAAACTATGCCAGGAAATGTGATCAATGTCAGAGGTTCGCCTCTAATATCCATCAACCTGGAGGAGTTCTTAACCCCTTTCCAGTCCTTGGCCCTTCGCACAGTGGGGACTAGACATAGTTGGGCCATTTCCGAAGGCCACAGGTAATAAAAGATGGCTTCTCGTGGGAACAGATTATTCACTAAGTGGGTTGACTCTAAAAAGTTTGTCTGGAAAACATCGTCACCAGATTCGGTATACCACACACACTCGTCTCAGACAATGGAGTTCAGTTCGACAGTAAAGCTTTCAGAAAGTATTGTGGGGATATGGGTATCATAAATAGATACTCCACCCCATCTTATCCTCGAGGAAATGGGCAAGCCGAGGCTGTTAACAAGGTCATAGTCAATGGACTCAAGAAAAGGTTGGATGATGCGGAAGGTAGATGGGTAGAAGAGCTCCCTCATGTTCTATGGACGTATCGGACCACACCACGAAGGTCCACTGGAGAAACACCATTCTCTATGACTTATGGAGCCGAGGCGGTGATACCTTTAGAATCCGGTTTTCCTACCTTAAAAACGAGTTCTTTTAACCCCGAGAGCAACAACGGACTTCTGGAGAAGGATCTTGACTTACTTGAAGAACGACGTGAGGCAGCTATGGTCCAGATGGCTTATTATCAACAAAAACTTAAACGGGGATATGATGCCCACGTGAAGCTAAGGCCACTAGCACCTGGGGACCTTGTACTAAGAAAGGTTGTGGGTACCGCTAAGAACCCAGCTTGGGGTAAGCTAGGACCCAACTGGGAAGGCCCCTATCGTATTATTTCAGTAGCAGGTATAGGGTCATATCGGCTAGCTGACCTAGATGAAAAAGTTGTGCCACGCCCATGGAATGTAAATAATCTTAGAAGGTATTATTATTAATAAAATGTGCTTTTGTCAGTTAACATTTTAAAGTTATTAGTATCTTTAGCGTTTGAAGTTACAATTTTTAAGAATCAAACAGAAACTTGGTTAAGTGCAGTCCTCGGACCACAAACCTTGTGGAAATTGATGTCTTGTTATTTGTTAAACAGAACCTTAGTTATGCCGGGTCCTCAGACCTCCTATTTTGGAAAAATTAACATTTGAAGTTACAATTTTTAAGAATCAAACAGAAACTGGGTTAAGTGCAGTCCTTGGACCACAACCTTGTGGAAATTGATGTCTTGTCATTTGTTAAACAGAACCTTAGTTATGCCGGGTCCTCGGACCTCCTACTTTGGGAAAATTAACATTTGAAGCTACAATTTTTAAGAATCAAATAGAAACTTGATTAAGTGCAGTCCTCGGACCACAAACCTTGTGGAAATTGATGTCTTGTCATTTGTTAAACAGAACCTTAGTTATGTCGGGTCCTCGGACCTCCTACTTTGGGAAAATTAACATTTGAAGCTACAATTTTTAAGAATCAAATAGAAACTTGGTTAAGTGCAGTCCTCGGACCACAAACCTTGTGGAAATTGATGTCTTGTCATTTGTTAAACAGAACCTTAGTTATGCCGGGTCCTCGAACGTCCTACTTTGGGAAAATTAACATTTGAGGTTAATGATCTAAAGGATCTAGCAGAAAGTTGGTTAAGTCTCGTCCTCGGACTGCCAACATGATTAAAATTAATTTCTTATTGCGTCTGAAAACTGGTGCCTTATTGTTTGCTAGATCAGATTTTAAATTTTTATATCTTTAATTGTTAAGCAGATTTATGTGAGGAATGATCCTCGGATCTTACATCCTGCCAGAAACAATGCTATACATTACAAGGGTTTGATTGTTATAGGAGTTTTTTTTCTTCTTCTTAATCAAGACATTGTTTAAATATCTCAACCATGTCACCTTCTGTTAAGTTTTTAATAACATGCGCGTGATTGCGTGGAGGTTATGATTGTACACAAGTGAAAATCAAATAAAGTAAAAGCAGATGTAACACAAGTGAAAATCAATAAAGTTGTCTTTCATTAATCATTTAGATGGCTTTACATATTAAGGCTGAGTACAAAGAAAGGGAGGTCCTAAGCTAGGCCCTAAGCTCTTGGAGGAGGATCTTGCTGAGAAGTGCTGTTTGCCTCGGTCTCTTTCAACTCCAGCTCAAAGGGGGTCAGGACTTGCTTCCTTTGTCTTTTGCCTTTGTTGAAAGGACATTGGACTCTACTTTCTAGCTCAAGTCCTTCTCTGCATCCTCTCCTCCTTCCTTCTCTTTGTTGGAACCTGACGGTTCTGTAGGATCCGAATTAGCTGTGGGACCGTCGGAGGCAAGCAGGGAGAGTTGATTCAGGGGTAGGAGTAGCAGCAGTAGCCTCTTCAATCTCCTGTATCTCCAGGGGACCAAACGTTCTCGGACTTCCTCAGATCCGAAGATAGAGGAACTCCAGCTACGTTTAGGGCTTCCCCCCAGACCTTCTGGTAGTACTCCCGGCACAAAGCCGCGAAAGCCTCTGTCAGCTGCTTCTCTGTGGTTGCCACCCCTTCCTCGAACTCGCCTGCTTGGCAGCTTTTAAGAATGTTGAAAGTGCTGGCCTCTTCCTTCATCAGCGCGAGCTCCTTTTCCAAAGCTGAGCGTTCCCTTTGTGCTCGGGAGATCTCGTTGTCTTTTTCATGAAGGAGCTTGCGTTGCCCTTCTATCTGGGTCTTCATGGTTTTGAGGTTCGCCTCGGCCCCATCTCTTTGTCTCTTTACCTCAGTCACCTCTGAGGTAAGTTTCTCATTCTCAGCGAGGGCCGTGCCCAAGGACTTCTCAGTCTCCAGCCTGATTTCCCTCGGCTCTGGCCTTCTTCCGAGTGTCCTCTATGAACTTTTCGGCTACAAAGACCTCCTGAATGGCCTGCAATAAAGTATGATGGAGTCAAGTACAGTAAAAAATTATGAATATTGTTAAAAGTGGAATCTTCCTAAAAGGGATAAACTTACCAGCGCTAAGTCCCTTTTCAAAGAAAGGAATAGTTGTGGCTGGCTCATTTTTTCCAAGGACTACCATGTCCTTGGCAGCAAAAGAGGGCGCTCCAACACTTCGGCCAAGTGGTGGGCATGGCCTTGTTGAACCGCCCTTATACTGGATTGGCAGGAGATAGGCGCGCCGTCCAGCTTTAAGTCAGGGGACCAAGTGGCCGGTGCTCGGCGCACGTCGGCCACTTCTCTGATCTCCCCGCTTTCCACTGAGCGGGCCCTACCCTTGCCTTTGTCCCCTCTGCTGCTGAACCGGTGGGGGTTGTTGGCGTGGTTTCTTGGGGTCTTTGCTGGTCGCCCCCTCGGCCTCCCCCTTTCTCTTCTTCTTGGGGTCCTCGGCTGGAAGTTTTGACTCAGCTGGAGGAGGGGGAGGCGGTAAAGCTGGAAGAGCTTGGGACGTCCCCGTCTTCTTCTCGGCGACCTTTGCAGCTCTCTTGGTCAGGATACCTTGCATCCTGTCCATATCTTCTTCAGAGTCGTCTTCTGGCTGGGCGACAACTAACCCTGCAACCCCAGAGGCCTCGGTGGCTTCTTCCACCTCGTCAGAGAGTACGACAAACTGATTCCCTCGAAGTCTGTCGGAGTCTTCGAGTTGGAATTGGTCTATCTCGTCGTCTAATGTGTGTGAGGAAGACACCTGTTCTTCTGGGATAGCAGTTGCCTGGGAGTGCACGGCGAGGGGAATAGCCGCTATGGGCTGTAGGTACAAAACGGTGTGAGGGGCGTTTAGGAGATCGTGGTCGTCTAGAAGGTGGGGTCGGGCTACGTTTATTCTCCTTCGTCTCCGGTCGCCGGCGATTATGGCGTTCTCTATCTCCTGAAAGTCCGAGGAGATGGGAGTGTATCCTAGAATCAAATGAGCAGCTCGGAGTTGCAAATCTTCGCTAACGAACACTTCGGAACGGAGTACTCGATTTAGGTCAGCGACGTTACAATGACTCAAACGAGGGCGCACGTGTTGCTTATCTGCAAAAAAGACGTCAAAATAAACAAGCGTGGTTAGATTCACACAGATATGTAATGAGTTTAGGTAAGTGTGAATATGCATTTTTGTGTGTGTTAGTAAAAGTTGTGTTGTGGGGAGATTAATCCTGTGGCATCGCACCTGGATCCCCCCACTCAACTGGGCAGTGGAGGCCGTCGTGCTAGTTCCCAGAGACGATCAGGTAGTCATCCTTCATGCCTTTATTGGATTTGGGCAGACAGGAGATTAGCCTAACGACGCTGGATCGGGATTTAATGTAGTAACCTACTTTGGAGAGTTTGTGGGACTCATACAGGAAGACAACATCGTGCCAGGTGAGGTTTAGACCCATCTGCTCGTTTAGAGCATCGACGCTACCTAAAACTCTGAAAACGTTTGGGAGGCATTGATCTGGACACAACCGATGGTTGCGAAGGTATTCCCTCATTACAGGTTTCATTGGGAGGGTCATCCCACCCTCTATAAAGGCTATCATTGGGATAATAACCTCTCCCTCTTTCCTAGAACCGGCCACGGCTTCTGCCGGGCAATATTTTAAACCTATGTCGCCGGGAATGTTATACTTGGCTCTGAAGCCTTCCATTCCAGCGACGGTATCAACGAGACACTTAAATCTACCCATCAGAAAAGAACGAAAGGCTAAACTCTAAAGGGAAAAATATCTATGAAGACAGCCGAGGACTATATCCGAGGAGAAAAGGTTAAGAATAGAGAGAGTAAGAACTTACAAATTTGAAGGTGTGCAAATTTCCACGGTTTTCTGCAGGTATAGTATGATTGCTGATGTTTTGATGGGATTAGTCTCTGGGGAATTAAATGAAGGCGCAGGTTCCCGAAGCGTCACGGTGTGCGGAAAAGCGGCCTCGAAATTATATTCGTCCCGCCCAAATTTTCGTGGGATAATGAGGGCCGTTGGATGCTCATCTTGCCGTTGAACGTGGGGGACAAGGTGTAACTCACAGTAATAAATGCGCGCATTTTTGAAAATAAAACCGCCAAGTGGCATCTTCTGGGACGCGAAACGGTTTCCACACGTGTTGTTATTCACCAAGTGCGGAGTGGGTTCTCGTCAGATCAAAACCCCGTTTTTCTCCTCGGACGTCGAAAATCAGAGTTTTGGGGGCTATTGTGGGGAGTAAAAAGACCTTGGCGGGTATGTGGGCCTTTGGGCCGTGTTAAGAAAGGCCGACCTGCTCTTGGGTTAAGCATTGTAAGTATTATGGGTCAGCCCATACGCCGAGGACCCGAAGACTGTCCGAGGGTGAGTTGATCCTCGGACGGACACAGAAGAACCATGGACTCCGTTGTAAAGGTTAAGGAACGACACGGTGAAGACCAACGGTTAAAAGGGGTTGAACAACCTGAGAAGCACCGATGTTAGAGATATACGCAAGTTAAAGACTGTCACCTCCACATTAAAGACCCTGCACCTACCACCCTGGCCGCATTAATGAGGAAGTGACACCGAACAGTGGAAGTGAAACTTCTGGTTACTATTCAAAGGCACTGGGAAGGAAATATCTAGGCCAAAGGGAAGTGAGGGCAACACGTGTACCAAGTATCAAAGTGAGGAGTATTTAAGGAGGAGGAATCTAGAACAATAAGGAGGACCCCCCCCCCCTTTTTAAACCAAAAGGAAAAAGAAAGAAAGAGATAATACAAGAACAGTTCTCGGATTACATCCAAGGAGGTTGAATTGCAGTATTTCTTGTTGTTTTTAAGTGTAT
The DNA here is from genome assembly GCA_014183005.1 of Castanea mollissima. Lineage (NCBI taxonomy): Eukaryota > Viridiplantae > Streptophyta > Magnoliopsida > Fagales > Fagaceae > Castanea > Castanea mollissima. The sequence continues at coordinate 86,754,552 of JACAVU010000001.1, read as the reverse complement.
ACAATCTTTGGCTTGTCATATAATCCTTAAACACTTCTAACCTGGGTTTCAAGCCCACACTCTACAAATTCATATTGTTTAAGGCTCATTGGGTCTGAGCCGTAACTGTTCTTGGGGCCAGGTGCAATTGTGCACTTACAATAGCTCTCTGACAAACATAATAGTATCAGTTATTATTGCAACTCTCTCTCTCTCTTATTTTTGACATTCCAACAATGCTATAAATATCAAATTTACAATTTTTTCTTCATAATGGATGGTAAATGTGATTAGTTCACAACGTCACTTTTATGTAGGTCATCGATTGTTATATATATATATATATATATATATTATATATATAATATATATCATTACAACTTACCATTTAAGTAATTGTAATAAACTTATAAAATTGATTGTACATTTTGACTTATTAAATTACCATGTGTTAGGATGAGATTGTTAGAAATCAACACTAATGGCCCGTTTGGATGGAGGGTAAAAGGAGGAAGAGTGGAAGGGAGTAAAGTAAAAATGATTAAAAATAAGTTAATTTTGAGATAAATCTACTCTACTCTCCTCTTTCTCCCTCCCATCCAAACACTCTCTTGTCTCTATACATTTCTAGAGTTTCATTCTGTTTTCTTCTCCTCGGAATTCTCCAGAGCTTAGTTTAAGTTCGGCTACACATTTTCAAATTGTCTAGAAGGTTTGAGAAAGCCATTATTTTATATATTGTCAATAAAAAGAAAGAAGCTAGAAGCTTCAATATCGGTTATTTAACCGACCTCATGATGGTATAAATAGGAACCTTTGGTTCCCACTTGCGAGATGAGACTCCTAGAGATGGGTGAACGACTTGTGAAGTCAGTGTGTCATCAAGCACCAAGCCGTGTATGAAGTGTGGTGACCTGAAGTCAAGTGTTAGGTGAAGTAAATTAGAGAGAAGTGAAGCAAAGTCAACAAAGGAGAGCTATAGTGTCAGTAGGTGTGCATGTGCATTTGGTGAGTGGAGTGTATGGAATAGTGCCGTTTGTGTTTTGGTGCAGAGTCAAGTTTTAAATTATTCAGTATTTTGTCTAGCTTTTACGTACGTTCACACGTATCTTTGATCCTTAAATAAAGAGACGCATCTTTGTTTCCAAGCAAATCTCTTGTTCATGACTACTATAATCTTGTTGCTTCTCTATCTGACGTTATTTACTCCATTCTCATCTTCAACATTTAGCAAATTTCATCTCTCTTCAGTGAGAGACCAACAAATGTTTTAACTTCACCAGATAACGTTTTCTCTGCAGGCTTTTACTTAATTGGTGAAAATGCTTTTTACTTTGCCATATGGTTTAACAGTTCAGGGACCGTAGTTTGGATGGCAAACCGTGACCAGCCAGTTAATGGAAAGCGCTCAAAGCTCTCACTCCTCAAAAATGGCAATCTGATCTTAACTGATGCGGGTAAGTTCACTGTTTGGGCCACAAATACTTTCTCACCCTCCTCAGTAGTACAATTATCTCTCTTCACACCGGTAATCTTGTTCTACAAAATACGGATAGTATTATTTTATGGCAAAGCTTTGACTTCCCTACAAATACACTTCTTCCTCACAAATTACTCACTAGAAACACAAAACTTGTCTCCTCCAGAAGCCCGACAAACCATTCCTCTGGTTTCTATGAGCTTTTCTTCGACAATAATAACGTTCTCAGCCTTCTTTTTAACGGTCCTGAGGTTTCCAGTATTTACTGGCCTGAACCGTGGCTTGTAACCTGGAGGCTAAAAGGTCCACGTATAACAACAGTAGAATTGCAGTGCTGAATTCCTTAGGAAACTTTAGTTCATCCGATGATCTTACTTTTTTGTCAAATGACTATGGAGCAGCTTCATAGAAAATTGACGCTTGATTATGATGGTAACATTCGATTGTATAGTTGGGAAAAAGAAAGTCAAACTTGGGTTGTTTCATGGCAAGCCAATCAGAAACCTTGCAGGATTAATGGTGTTTGTGGGGCCAACAGTCTGTGCAAGTATGTTGTTGGTTCTGGGAGGAATTGCTCTTGCCTTCCAGGATACAAGATGAAAAATAGTCTTGACTGGTCGTATGGGTGTGAACCCGAATTTGATCTCTCTCATCGCAACAAAAACGAGTCTGTCTTTCTCCTGCTATCCAATGTTGAATTCTACGGGTATGATGTTGGTTACGACTCCAATTACAGCTTTGATAACTGTACAAATTCATGCTTGGAATTACACAATTGCAATGCAGTCCAGTACGCCTTTGAAACAGGTGATTGTTTCCGTAAGTCACTATTGCTGAATGGATATCATTCCCCAGATTTAGGAAAAAATACCTATTTGAGACTCCCAAAAAGCTTTAAGTCCAACAAAAATCTTGTAAAAGAATTTAGTTTAGATTGCTCAAGGGAGGTTACAATACCATTGAATAGAACATACGTTAAAAATGGTGAAAAGGGGATAGTGAAATTCCTGCTTTGGTTTGCATTTGGAGTGGGAGGACTTGAACTCACTTGTATCTTTGTGGTGTGGTGTCTTTTGATCAAAACGAGGAAAAGCTCAGAAGCAGAAAACCAAGGGTATGCTCTTGCTGCCATTGGATTTAGAAAATTTACCTATGGTGAACTAAAAAAGGCCACAAAGGGTTTCACTGAAGAGATCGGAATAGGTGCATGGGGAGTTGTATATAGAGGGGTATTGTCTGACAATAGAGTTGCAGCAATCAAGCGTCTCAATGAAGCCAACCAGGAGAAGACGAATTCCTAGGAGAAGTAAGCATTATTGGGAGGCTTAACCACATGAACTTGATAGACATGTGGGGTTATTGTGCCGAAGGAAAGCACAGGCTTTTGGTGTATGAGTATATGGAGCATGGTTCTTTGGCAGAAAATCTCTCTTCTAATGCACTTGACTGGAAGCAAAGGTTTGATATTGCTCTTGGTATTGCAAAAGGTTTAGCTTATTTGCATGAAGAGTGCTTGGAGTGGGTTTTACATTGTGACATAAAGCCTCAAAACATACTTCTAGACTCGAATTATGAACCAAAAGTAGCAGATTTTGGTCTATCTAAATTGCAAAACAGAGGTGCCCTTACCAATCCAAGCTTCTCAAGGATGAGAGGAACCCGCGGTTACATGGCTCCAGAGTGGGTCTTCAATCTGCCTATCACCTCCAAAGTGGATGTTTATAGCTATGGAATTGTTATGCTAGAGATGGTGACTGGAAAGAGCACAATAATGGGTGTCCACACTACAAATGTTGGAGTTGAAACTAAATACAAAAGGCTGGCCACTTGGGTTAAGGGGAAAAAGAACGGAGAAGTTGCAACCACTTCTTGGATTGATGATATCATGGACCCCAAAATGGAAGGCATATATGACAAGGGTAAGATGGAGATCTTAGTTGAAATGGCTTTGCAGTGTTTAGAGGAAGACAAAGATGAAAGACCCACCATGAAACAAGTAGCTGAGAAGCTTTCTTCACCTTGAAAATGATCTTCTCTAACATGACATGGCGGGTCTCCTCATGTTCAGCCTTTTTCTGATTCTCTCGTTATTTTGTTCTCTTATTTAGTGCCTACATAGTATGTTTCGTGGGGCTGTCTTCTTTATTTCATCACCATGTAGCTTTTGTGGAACCATAAGTTTTATGGAACTCTTCTATGTTATAATAGATATTTCCTTAATTGTGTTTGAATGCCATTACCACCAACATTTATAATGCATTTATTTATTTTATTGGGTAATTATAGGTTTACATTGTATTTGCAATACAAGATTTACATTGTAATATTGTACGTTTTTTGCAAGTGTACAACATCACAGTGTTTAGTCTATAATATAAAATTACATTGCTAATATAGTGTGAACTAAAAGTTTTAATTATTTTATTATTAATTTCTCTAGTAAATAACCTGGGATATTATTCGCACAAAAATTATTCTAAACGTGGCCACAAATTTGTAGCCACGTTTAATGTACACTTTGTAACCAAAAAAGCAAGTGGTATTTCCCACAAAATCTTTCAATGTCAGTGAAAAATATGGATATAAATTCACTTCATTTGCAACTGAAATTCATACAACTATCAAGATCATGTCTTCTTGGGAAGCTTACACTCTATAGAATCCCCAAATTGGGTGCCACCCCAAGTTGGCTAGTACAAAGTGAATTTTTATGTTGCCATGAGATTGAAACAAAACTTAGCGCAGTTGCAGTTTGTAGAGACGATATGTCATGATCCAAACCTATACTTCAGAATTTAGAGCATGACCGACATGTTAATATCAAGTTTACCTCAATACTAACATGAACCAACTAAAGTTAACGGTGTTTATCAAATATCATTTCTTGTATTCCTTTTTATTTCCTTGCATAAAAAGCATAATCTGCAAAATTGATAAAAACTTTGAAACTTCATTTCATTTCGAACTTTGCAAGATTACAACTTAGCTGAAACTTAAGGTATTCGTGTAAATATTACATAGCTAAACGTTTAGTAAAAATCTTATCTACAAGCCTAACCCCAAAGATATACAGCTAGGTTCAAAAGAAACTAAGGTTCTAAAATACATCTGTGCTCAAAAGAATCAAATACATCTTGATTCCTCCTATAAAACAAAAGAACTAAACTCCTATCCAACAAAAAACTATACATTCTAACAAACTAGAATCACAAATTCCTTACCATTTCTAATACTCTCGTTACTTTCAAGAAAGAACCTGTGCATTGAAATATAATAGGATGAGCTGTGAAACCTAGTAAGGTTTTAAGCTCTATGAACATTTAATAAGAATGCATGTAGATCAAATATCTTATGGATATGCTAGCTTTGATAATTAGTCTCCATACTGTTCATACTATTCTTAAAATAACTTATGACCTTTTAGCTGAAAATACACCATTTTCCTTTCCTATAATAATAAAATGACATAATAAGGAATTTAAACATAATCCAGTAACCTTATCTTTGAATAGACTATAAAATGCTTTATTATAAACTTTCCATCATACTTATAACATATTCAACACAGCTTTCTTATTATCATACTTTTCTTATAGATTCCTATTAGGACATATGTGTCTCATGTTAGGAACGTATGTCATCATGTATTGACTAATCCTTTGACAAGACGTACTTTATTTGTATTTGGTTAGATCTAGGATGTGTTTAATACTTCAAGAAATAAGGTTTCAAGATCAAGTGTTAAAGCCATGCAAATATGTTCAAAAAACAAGTGAAGAAGTGCTGATTTTTAAATCTCGACAGCTGGCTTGACAGCTACTATCTATCGAGGTTTAAAATGTTGTTTTAACTCTATACTTGACAACTGCTTGATAGATAGGGTATTTATTGAAATTTATGAAAAACAGATTTTCAATTCTATTTTCATCCAATCTGTGAATAAATGTTTGAGCTTTCTTTTCTCACAACCCTAAACATATATAAGGATTATTTTAAAGGCCGTTATAGGTTGCACAGTTGTATGAGTGTGAAGCAAAGTGTTGTTCATACAAATTATGACCAGAAATCTAATTTGTACTAGTTCTTCTTTCTCTTGAAGAAGCTACTACGTTTGTATGCTGTTGGGTTTTATGACCAAGCAGCTTCGTGATCTTCATCGTGTTGATAAACTGATAAACTGATAAACTTTGCAATCAACATCCTTCTCTAGTTAGTGATTAAGTTGCGTACTGGGATCTACACATCTATTAGTTAATCACGTACTAGGAGGCATGCATTAAAAGAAGAGATTGTTACTATAGAACAAGTACAATTGGGTATTGGGGTAAAGATTCAACTGTAGGTTGGTATAAAGTACTATGATTCCTTTACTTGTAACTGCTTGGTGTGATAATAGTGAATTCTCGAGAGTAGTGACCTTAAAATCACTCAGTGAGGTTTTTGCCTTGGAGGTTTTCTCCATTTGTAAACAAATTACCGTGTCAATTTTATTTTTCGCTGCATTTTATTTTAGTTGATGATTTGTTTGTGTTGCTATGTATATTGTATGTTAATTTGATTAATTAATTAACTTGGCTACTTAATTGGTTAATTCATCATAAGGGATCAATACATTCTTGGCCTATCAATTCCAAATAGCATAATAGCTCATTCGTGACACATATTAGTCAGTCCAATTGTAAGTTTGTCACAACTTTGAGAGGCTTCCAGCATGTAGTGTCAAGCATCCAGCATTCCCCACAATGCTAGGTAAAGTTAGGATCATATCAGATGTATCACACCCCTTTCAATGTGATCATATCATCAACCATAGGGTCGGTTGACATCCTCCACAAGTTAGCTGTTCCCAACAAGGGCGACTACAGCAGAGTCCTCACCACTTATAATGACCAATCAAAATTTCTATGGAAATGCCCATACTATAACGCCTACTGGTTAAGTTCATATCATAAAAATGGAATAACCCGAAAACTATATTTTTCTGATAAATTTGCTTTTACATAAATATTTTATAACAGTAGCATATCTAATTCATTCTTTAAATATTACTTTTGTGATATAAGTAATAGCATCAATATGCTAAAATTATCATATATATATAGAATTCAACAATCCTAGCTTCTCAAGGATGAGAGGAACCCGCGATTACATGGCTCCAGAGTGGGTCTTCAATTTGCCTATCACCTCCAAAGTGGATGTTTATATCTATGGGATTGTTGTGTTGGAGATGGTGATTGGAAAAAGCACAATAATGGGTGTCCACACAATAGATTTTGGAAATGAAGCTAAAAACAGAAGTCTGGTTACTTGGGTTAAGGAGAAAAAGAATGGAGAAGTTGCAACCACTTCTTGGATTGATGATATCATGGACCCCAAAATGGAAGGCATATATGACAAGGGTAAGACGGAGATCTTAGTTGAAATTGCTTTGCAGTGTTTAGAGGAAGACAAAGATGCAAGACCCACCATGAAACAAGTAGTTGAGAAGCTTCATCAACTTGAAAATTATCTTCTCTAACATGGCATGACGGGTCTCCTCATGTTCAGCGTTTTTTTTATATTCTCACGTTAGTTTTTCCTCTTATTTAGTTACTATTTAAAAGAAAACCACCCTAAGTTTTTTCTTTTAACTATTTAAATGCATTGTTGCCTTTAAAGGCAATTCAATTTTTAGATTAATAAAATATAGACTTTGTCTTTTGTTTTTTCTAGTGTATTATTCAGGCCTATTGCCTTGTGGATTAAGGGAATTCCTTGTGGATTCAAGATTTATTACTAAAAATTAATTGATCATGTGTGCTTTCTTTAAAATTCTACAACATCAAATAATTATCAAGTTTTAAATAAGTACATTACTTTATTTATACTTCTAGGTCTTTGTTCAAAGGGAAAAAAGTTTAGATAACTTACCTCAAACATGTCATTTTATTGAAAGTTTCTAGAATGACATTCCATCGTCACTATACTCTTCCTGAGAGATTAACATCTTGTAATTCAGGTTCTAACAGAAGCATTAGAGTGCATTTTTCCTCTCGACTTACCATATACCAAAAGATATTGAAAGCAGCACCAACAAATAAGATGTTTAGGTCAAAGATGTAATGACAACTAAGGGTGTTTACCAAACCGCATAAACCGCAAAAACCGCACGTAAAATGGCATAACTACTCTACACCACAAGTAATAGTGCACCGCACCACATCGCATGGTGCAGTGCAATTTGCGGTTTTATAATAAGAAAACAGCACAAATCACACCGCACTGCACTCTCTCTCTATATATTAATATATTAAATTATTTTTAATATTAAATATATTATTAATAGTTTAATAATCCTAGTTTTCAAAAAAAAAAAAAAGTTTAATAACCCTAACAAGTGTTGATTAGGAAAGCCAGCCCAAAATAAAGAAAAAATAGCTCAATAGTTTAAAACTAGTTTTGGACTAGGTAGAAAAAACTCAAAATTTGAAAAATATACCAACTTCAAATCATTCAAACTGCATCTTATACACCGCACCACATATATGACTGCAAAAATGAGGTGTGGTACGGTTATGGTTTTGGCTAAACTTTAAACCGCACCGCACCGCACATGTAACGGCAAAAATAAGGTACGGTGCAATTATGGTTTTAACTAAATCACACTACAAAGTACAATACTAAAAATGACCTAAAACTACACCACGACGCACTGTAAACACCCCTAATGGCAACAAATTGTGTATAGAATACCACAGAGCTTTAGGTTGATATGTATAATCACCTTTAATTTTTGATTTGATATTTTCCTGAATTTCAAAACTTGAGAAACCGGATGGCTGTGTTTCATTTTATTAGTTTCAAAATCTCTTTATAAACGAGGGTGCATTGCGGGCAACGTATGGGAGAAACATGCCAGACATGCCCTGTAAAGGTCTCTGTACCCTAGGTATGTGTCAATGTCTAACAGCCTTGGATAGCAACAGCATGAACAATTATATAAATATTGTACATAATGGATATTTGGTGAATGGAAATGAGACTACTTGATAGAAGTGGTATTAGATATAAGTTTTGCTTACAAAATGCTTTTTATTGTTCGAATTATGTTCAACACTATTACACCTAGTGGGTTCCAGTTAGTTCAACTAGTAAAATTTTTAATAGTTGTATAAGAGATCTGGGGTTTAATCCCCGCCTATACTAAAAAGTAATTGGTGTCTTAATTTGATAATAAAAAGCTATTATTATAAGCGAATACCATAAGTTGAAATTCTCTCAAAAAAGAAAAAACACTATTACACCTTTGCAAGAAAAAAATTATTTTTATTCTTGTATAGTTCTATTTAATCAGATTATCTTAATTTTTCTGTAAAAAAATAATCAAAGTATAATAATTAGTTACAGGTATTACAAGTAAATTGATTATTTCTATTCAAAAGGCCCTGAAAGTTACAAGAAGTCAAGAACAAATCGAAGTTTAAATTAAGAAGAACAATCCCTCACCAAATATGGTGGACTGGGGTTAAGAAGAATAATCCCTCACCAAATAAAATTCCTTGGACACCAAAAAATACGAATATTTGACAGTTAAATCTGCATATTAATCTTCCAGAAAAATATCAGACATTTCAACTTTCAAGACCTAGTACTAGCCAAATGAAATTAATGAAAATATCATTGGAAGCTCAAAATTATAGACTACAAACTCAGATTTATCTAGAAAAAAATACCTGTGAATATTAATTATTTATTACCGTTTCATTAGTTACAACTTAACGAAGTGATCAGATGAAGTGATCGACAGATCTTTCACATGGAATGTAAACCTCTCTCAGATTTTGTTCCGCAGAAGATGTTATGCGCAGAGAAAGATCATGTGGTTGCAAATTAATAGTTAGAGGCTAGAAAATTCAGCGCTTCGCTTGCTCCAAAAAGGTCTCTAGAATCTGCTTGGATTTACTTTGGAAAATATTAAAACCAACAAAATTCCAATACCAATTTCGATCATTCTAGCCAACCATGACTTATCAAAGTTTGTAACAAGTCACCAAAAAAAGAAAAAAAGAAAAACTCAAAATTTGGTCGACTGCATAATATTTTTGAAAAACGGGATATAAAGCTACAACAAATTTATTACAAAAAACTTATAAATTGATGCAATAATAAATTTAATTAATACTTATAATAGATGAATGTTTAAATTAAGTTTGTGTTTTGGACATATTAGTTTGCATGATTTGTATAATAAAATCTATAATTTTTTAGCATCACTCTATTAAAAAGAGTAATGTTACTCTACTAAGAGAAACAATGCTATTCATTTATAAGCTTAAAGAGAGACGATAGTTGTACAACTATCACAGTTTGCACACGTTATGAGTTGTGAATGACAAAGTAAAAATAATGATCCTTATTTTCTAGTGTTGGACATCTCATTTCATTGAACACTTTCCTCTCCATTTCAAGTCTTATAAAATTTTATTTTTTGGGTATAACAATGTTTAGAGACTATCGAATCACTTAAACTTATAAAATAACATAGTAAACATCTTTAGTTTTGTAAAATATAATCTTAACCATGAAAATGATCTATTTCAAATAAATAAAGAGAATCTTTTTCTCTGTTTCATGGAGTTGTCTTCTGTACTATTGCATACTAATGAAGCATGACCTAAGTCCTAATTAAGTTTGTTCAATTAGGGAGATAATACATTGATAAGACTCCAATTGACAAATTAATATAACATATTGAACCATCATTTAATCCTAAAGTTAAAGTTGAAGGTTCAATTATGTTTTATTAACTACTCACTTTTATCATTATTAATCTTAAGTGGGACTTCACTCACACATGTTTCTTTGACATATTCCTCAACAAATGCTAGACATTATTCTTACACTACTATTTACTATGGTTTTTTTTTTTTAATCCTTTTCAAATTCCTACAATTTCATAAAAGTTTCATTATTATCTTTTAAATAATCTAAAGTTTTGACTAAAGTAGAAAACTGAAAACTCAGTGTGGGATGGATGATTTTTATTGATTGGGTGGAGCCGATTCTTGATCAACCCTAGTCATCATAACAGACACATTTCTTGTTTTCCATGTAAAATAAAGTGCATCTCTTGTGTTTTTGACTAGAACATCTTGCCTTTTTTCTTTGCCAAAACTGAATAGACATTCTTGGACCAATCTTACAAGTGGTAGATCACTACGAAGTACAAACTCCAATATAAAAATCAGAATTGAAGTTTAGGTATGAAACAATTATGTGGGACAACGAATGACCTATGGATAAAGAAAAAAAGGCAAACAAAGAAGGAAAAAAATGAACTATATGAAATTTTGACCCTTGTTGTCTAGTAGAATTTTTTGAAAACGATATTCTAGTTGAAAATAATGTATCTTCGTGTGCTCCAGTTTTCTAGTGTTAGACATCTTATTTGCTAGTGTTAGACATAACATAGTAAACATCTTTAGTTTTGTAAAATATAATCTTAACCATGAAAATCATCTATTTCAAATAAAGAGAATCTTTTTCTCTGTTTGATGGAGCTGTCTTCTGTACTATTGCATCATGTACATTTTGTGAAAACTTAAGTATTATGCAAGTCTTTGGTCTTGTAATACATATTTCCTTGTGTTTTAATGCCATAACTCATAAGTCACAAGTCACACTATATAATAGATTGTTCTTTTCGCCTTTTCTTTTATTAATTGCATATTTCCTCCTAAGATTAGTCTTCCAAAAAAGCCACGAACAATAGCCATCAATATCTATTATTGTTGGGAGATTGAGAGTGATGGGTATAATAGAGTGACAAAGTCAAAGTAAGGTATTATTGTGATTAAGTCTATTGGTCTATGTCTACAATATAGTCAAAAAGTCTTGAGTGAGGGGTGCTGCATAGGTCGAGTTGAGAGGATTTTTAAACTCAACCCACTATGGTGGGTTAAAAAATCCAACCCAACTCAATCACTGGCATCATGTATATTTTGTGAAAACTCAAGTATTATGCAAATCTTCGGTCTTGTAATATATATTTCCTTGTGTTTTAATGCCATAACCCATAAGTCACACTATGTAATAGATTGTTCTTTTCGCTCTTTTCTTTTATTAATTGCATATTCCCTCCTAAAATTAGTCTTCCAAAGCCACAAACAATAGCCATCAATATCTATTATTGTTGGGAGATTGAGAATGATGGGGATAAAAGAGAGACAAAGTCAAAGTAAGGTATTATCATGATTAAGTCTAGGGGTCTATATCTACAATATAGTCAAAAAGTCTTGAGTGAGGGGTGCTACATAGGTCGAGTTGAGAGGATTTTTAGACTCAACCCACTATGGTGGGTTAAAAAATCCAACCCAACTCAATCACTGGCATCATGTATATTTTGTGAAAACTCAAGTATTATGCAAATCTTCGGTCTTGTAATATATATTTCCTTGTGTTTTAATGCCATAACCCATAAGTCACACTATGTAATAGATTGTTCTTTTCGCTCTTTTCTTTTATTAATTGCATATTCCCTCCTAAAATTAGTCTTCCAAAGCCACAAACAATAGCCATCAATATCTATTATTGTTGGGAGATTGAGAATGATGGGGATAAAAGAGAGACAAGTCAAAGTAAGGTATTATCATGATTAAGTCTAGGGGTCTATATCTACAATATAGTCAAAAAGTCTTGAGTGAGGGGTGCTACATAGGTCGAGTTGAGAGGATTTTTTTACTCAACTCACTATGGTGGTTTAAAAAAATCCAACCTAACTCAACCACTAGCATCATGTATATTTTGTGAAAACTCAAGTATTATGCAAATCTTCGGTCTTGTAATATATATTTCCTTGTGTTTTAATGCCATAACCCTTAAGTCACACTATGTAATAGATTGTTCTTTTCGCTCTTTTCTTTTATTAATTGCATATTCCCTCCTAAAATTAGTCTTCCAAAACCACAAACAATACCCTCAATATCTATTAATGTTGGGAGATTGAGAGTGATGGGGATAAAAGAGAGACAAAGTCAAAGTAAAGTATTATCGTGATTAAGTCTAGTGGTCTATGTCTACAATAGTCAAAAAGTCCTAAGTGGGGGGGGGGGGGGGGGGGTGCTCCATAGGTCAAGTTGAGAGGATTTTTTGACTCAATCCACTATGGTGGGTTAAAAAAATCCAACCCAACTCAACCACTGGCAGCTCTACTTGTATGTGAGGGTTGTCCTAGGACCACCCCCACTTGTCAAGAAAAAAAAAAATTGTACATGCAAAAAAAATTATATAAATAATTATTTTAAACTAATATGTTCTGTGATCACCCTGACTTGAAAAAAAATGTATATATATGCTTTTAAAAAATATATTATATACTAAATTAACCTATTTTGATCACCATAATAAAAATGTTGAACACTTTTACTTGAGAATTAAAAGAATTTGAGTTCAATAAATATAAGAGTAATGCTTCATCCATAACATTTTCACAATAAATCTTATGGGGTAAGATGTTACTAATTCTAATTCGAGTTCAATATTGACATGTTTTACCTACCAATAACAGGCTAACAACTTGTTGCATAAGATTTGTTATGAAATTGTTGTTGTTATTTTATTATTTTCATATTAGCATTTCCAATTTGCACTTTATCTTTCATTAGTTTTTTTTTTTTTTTTTCTTATTCTCTTTGTTATAGTGAAAGCAAATTGTAATACTTCAGGTATTTGCGTGTTTTTTTGTGACGTTGATATATTCAAATTGTCTCTTTATTAAATTTTGTATAATTTAAGTTTCTTAGTAACCACCCATAAAATAATTCCTAGAGCCGCCACTGAACCCAACCCATCACAAGGGTTCAATTCAACCCAACCCAACCCAATCCACATGGATTGGGTTAGGTCGGGTTGAACCCTGGGTTGTATATTTATTTATTACTATTGTTATTAAATTGACTTGCCGCCCAAGTTGATAAAAAAAAATACATAAACTATAATTTTAACTTAGTTATAAACAAAATATATCCAACTGAGTTGATTAATAAAATATACATGAATTAGTATCCCAACTCAATTATAAATAAATAGGAGAGGAGTGAGAGTGGGAGGCGGCAAAGAAAGAAATAAGATTGTTAGGGTCTGCAAGGTAATTGGGTTTTTTATTGGAAGAGCTGAATAGGGGAAAAATTTTAAATAAAAAAATTTGTTAATTACATAATATATTTTTAAATATATATTAAATGTATATAATTTAAATTTTAAATATATAGGTGAGTCAGGTCGAGTTAGGTGGGTTTGTGATTGTTATGACTCAAATCCAACCCAATCCACTATTTAAAAAAAAATTCATAACCCAACCCAAGCCACTAACTCTTAAAAACTGATCCAACCCAGTGAGTTTGGTTGAATTGGGTCGATTTTAACCGGTTAGTAGGTTGGTTGCACACCACTAATTGTGTGTAATAATACTAAATATAGGAAATATATAGTAGTAATCCCTAGGTTAATCCTAGACTAAACATACATAGAGAGGGCATACCACTAACATGGCATGGTGATCTTCTTATATTTTGCTTTGTTTTGTTTTTCTCATTAGTTTTTTCTCCTATTTCGTGCATGTATGAAATACAATTTTTAATATTAATGGTTTGGTATTTTTTATATTAATTAATTGCATCTTCCCTCTTAATTAAATTTTTTTAGTCATCCAACAACCACAAACAAGAGCTATTAATATATATCCCATAGGACACACATCTAGTAATATAGCTGAGCTACCACCGCACACCCTTAGTGCAATGGTTACTCCATAAGTATAAGTGCTAGTGGGGTGTGAGGGAAAAAGCTGGGGTTTAAGTTTCTAAGAGGGAGTTTCACACACATATACCCTTAGATTAAGCTAGAGTAGAATTTCTATCGTGTGTGTATATATATATATATAAAGTAATATGGCTAAGTTATGGGCCCTCAAAGATGGTCTTTTATTAGCAATTGGCTTAGGAATTACTGATCATAGTCGAGAGGGATGCATCTAGTATTGTACAGGTCGTGCAAAATAACTCAGCTAATCTCTTAATTGAGCAGTTACTTTAGATTGCAAGAACCTATTGGCAACCCTCCAAGCGTGTGTTGGTTAGACATGTCTATAGGGAAGCCAACAAATGCGATGATGCACTTGCCATGAAGTACATCTTGCATGTAATTTTGTTGTTTTTGTTGAACAACTTCCTGTGGTGGAAGAATTACTAGCTTTTGATAAAACCAAGCATACGTGTACTAGACATACTTGTGTCTAATGATATTATCCATTATGACCAAGAAATACAAGAGCTATTTATCTCGATTGTTGTTGGAAGATGTGTTGGGTTATATGTATGAGTGAAGTCCCACATTGAATAAAGATGAGAAAAATGAGTGATTCTTATAACATAATTGAGCACATACTCATATGGCTTATGCCTTTTGGGTCAAAGTGTGTCTCTATATGTTATATTAATTACTCAAGGAAGCTCCTCAAGGTATTTAGCTCTCCAACAAGTGGTACAAAGCCAATGGTGGTTTGGGGCAAAGGTGACAAGGTTAACAAGGTTCCTTTCACAATTGGAACGGGAACAGAGTGTGTGCACTTGAAGCCCTTTTACAAATGGAGCAAGGTGGGTCCCTTTCACAGTTGGAGTGGGGACGGTATATTGCACCAAGCAAGCCTATAAAGCTCCACACAAACGATCTTGGAAAAGGCCCAATAAAGAAGTATCATTATCAATGATGCTAGACAAAGATGAAGTGTGAGGTTTCCATGGAGGATAAAATACGTGCGGGGTTGACACATGGAGGCTCATGGATGATGCACTAATGAAGGGAAATGCCCATTAGGCAAGGGGGAGTGAGTGGGACTTAATCATGGCCCACAAGGAAGTCTTGAAGTTCACAAAGAGGTAGAGACTTACATGTGAGGGGGAGGTTGTTGGATTACACGTGTGAGTGAAGTCCCACATGGAATGAAGATGAGAAGAATGCTCGATTAATATAATGTAATTGAGCACATACCCATTGGGCTTAGACCCTTTGGGTTAAAATGTGTCTCTATATATTATATTATTAATTGTTCAAAGAAGCTTCCAAGGTGTTTATCTCTCCAACAAGATGGAGAAAAGAAAAAAATGGAGATAAAGCCTATTAGTCTATATTCACAATGAAAGCAAGTAATAAGAAATCATACATATAATGAGATATATGCATATTGGGAGAAATGAATAAAGGGTTAAAGAGCTTATGGTTTCTCAATTTTGGAAAGAGATAGATAGGGGCTTAGGTCTTCCTCCTTGTTATAGCTTATGTTTGAGCTTCTTCTTTTTTCTTTTTTTTTCTTTTTCTTTTTTGTGCAACAAAAGATGTTTATTCAGCCCCAAAAAAAAAAAAAAAAAGCTTACGGTTATACTTTTGCTGGACCGGGTAAAATTGTTGTTTTTTGTCACCAATTTCCTACTCCATAATCAGCTATATGGTAGTATTTGTTTCACACTATTACACATCAATTTTTTGAACTAAAATTGTGAGTTGAAGACACGATTTCAATTTGAAATCGTGTCTTCAACTCAAAAAATGACTATAACAAGTTTTATTTATCAACTATATATGAGTGTAGTGTGTGTTCACTATAAGAATAAGATGATTTAGAGAGAAACACATCTAATAAATCGATAGTTTGAATCTGAAAGCCTAACATAGAAATAATATGAGACTAAAGAGTAAGTTTGGTACAGTTTTTTCTCATATGTCCCCGAAGGGACGGTACAACTTTTTCAAATTGTGCTTTTTGAAAAAGTTGTGGTTTTAAAAAGTGTGGTATGAAGTTATATTTTTTTAAAAAAACAGAGTGCCAGGTGAAACATGGATATTACCATCTTGGGTTCAGCACACTATGGGCTCACGTTTGGGCCAAGCCTGGCCCAATGCCCAACAGTTAAAATTTGAATCAAACACTTACCAAATCCTTATAATCTACTTGTTTGACTTTAATCATTTTGAACAAGGCTTAGAGATATTGTTAAATTATGAGTCTAGTTAACGGATGCCTTTAGGTCAATTGTTAACACACTATTTTAGGAAAGTTTTTACACAATTTTTATGGAAAATAGAAGAAGCTGCCAAAACATTAAATTTTTTTTTTTTTTCCTTATACAAAAATTCGTAAAATGGTTCACTAGCAAATGTCCTTAAGACATATGTTAACATTTCCCCTAAATTATTAAATCTTAAAATTTGATAATTCTAAATAATCTCATTGAGATTTGCTTCACAGCAACAGCACTGTGTCCTGTCACCTGTGTGTTTTAGATTTACTACTCAATGAGTTTTCTTTAAATCTTGATCTCACGGAATGAACAAAATAAGGCTTGTATAGATTCTATCTCGAGGGTACGACTACCTCTCAGAAAATCATGCAAATTAAGTAATTCCTCATATACTGGAAGTAACTAGTGCTAGGAATTCTAAGCCTAGACGACCTTCTGAAAATTTAAAACACGTTAGCCACAATTAAGATCGATTGAGCCTCGATCGAATGGCTGTTGAACTTTGACCTATTGAGTCTTTACTTCTTTGTGTTGTTTCCTGCATAGTCTGTTTTGGATATGGTCTGATCTTCATAGACTCATTACCGACTTAATTTGACAGTTACAAAATCATGGAATTTACCAACACTAAAAACATTGACCCTAAACGATAAACGAAGTCTTGCTTTAATTTTCAACCATCTCACAATAGTGAAGCATTCAAGCATATCTCGTAGCCCATCGCCTTATTATCAAGCTAGACACAACAATGAATTTGAGTCTAATAACAAGCTAAAAATATCCAAAATTGACATTAAAGCATAATTTTTTTTTAGTCATTTATTGATTTCTAGCTATTTGGCTGTCAAAATTGGCCAAATTAGTGAATTCAGGTATAAAGTGATTATAGCATTTAGTAAAATTGCAATCTTGCTATACATAAAATCCAAAATTCTTTTGTTCTATACTTTTAGTTTTATTTTAGTTAATTAAATTGTAATTTTCTATTATAAATCATGTTTCCTTTATTCATAAATATTTTCTCTTATAAATCGTGTTAGGTGAGCTTGAATACACTTAATTAGAAATTTTGCATCTCAAATAGAAAGAAGAATAAATTCTTTTTTAAGAAATTGTATCAAAAGTTAACTAAATATTATTTATTAATATTTAAATATAAAAAAGAGCCCGGCTTAAATTTTTCATCTTAGGCCCCTAAATTTATTGAGCCAAAGCCTTGCCAATAAATAAAATGAAAACAATGAAGTCTTCAAAGCTAGGAATAATCCAAAAACTCTAAATAGACACGAGAAACGTAGGTTCCAGTTAGCTCAACTGGTAAAGTCTCTGATGGTAGTATAAGAGATCTGAGATTCAATTCCCGCCTACACCAAAAACTGATTGGTGTTTTGGTCTGATAATAAAGACCAATTATCAGGAGTGGACGGCATAAGTTAAAACTCTCTAAAAAAAAAAAAAAAAAACACAAGAGAAACATTTATCACAAAAAAAAAAGGAGGATTACATTTAAAATCTATAATACAAGAATGCAATAAATTAAACCTTATAGTTTTAAAAATTAACAAATAAAAATTGAAGTTTTAATAAGAAAAAAAAATTAAACTGTATAATTTCAAAGGTAATAAATTAAGTCTTGAAGTTTCAAAAATTGAAAAATGGGTTAAATTTAAAGTCTCAAACGAGTAATAAATTAAATACTTAACGTATATTGATTATTGAATCCAAAATACAATACGTTTATGTTTCTACCTTATAATTACAACTTTGCTCTCTGCAACAACTTTTATTTATCTATTTTTCAATTATTCTTCCGACATAATCTTGATTCTCTCTCTTTTTTAAAAAAAATCTAAAACACGATTTTTAAAAAATAAAAAAAGTGTCTACACTTGATTTATTTTTATTGATTCATAATAAAACTAATACGAATGAAATTTTTTTTTTCAATTTCAGTCAATTCTTTTTTTGGTTATATCTTGTAACAGATATTAATGAGAAAAACCTATATCACTACATTCGTAATTTATTATTTTTCAAGAACTAAAAAGATAATTCCTCAAAAACAAAAGTACTAAAAAGATAGTGAATATTTGTGTATTAATTCTAATATTGTTCTTATTCTCAAAAAAAATTCTAATATTGTTCTTTTATTAACTTTTGGCTTGCTTTCAAAAAAAATGGCTTGATCTTTTTAGTTAATAAAACCTCGATCTGCCCGATTTTGTGCTGCGGAAGATGCTAGCGACTGCGTAGGAAATGAGTACGTCATAGTTAATTAGGGGTAGACTAGAAAAACGAGCTCTAGTTCTTTTTTATTATTCGTTTTCGTTCGCTCAGTCAAATATATATCCATCCTGGACCAAAGAAGTCTAGAATCTTTGGCTTTAATTAGGAAAATGAGAAGAAGAAAACAAAATTTTTCCAAAGAGAAAGAGAAAGAGAAATGCTTTTTTGGTAAATAATATAATTGACAAAATTTTTCCAAAGAGAAAGACAAAGCTTTCGTTTAGAGTTTAGACAAATGATTATATATATCTTCAGAAAATTCTTAGTTTGTAAAGATGTGATGCTACTCCAAAGAAGTAGTGCTACTCATTTTGGCAAAAAAATATTTTACATGATGTATTTTATACTATTTTGATTTATAACTAAAAACCTCATTTAAAGTCACCCTATAAAAACAGTGTTGTAAGGAAGTCACGGAACTTCCATATAGCATTGACGTAAAGTCAGTGCTATTTCAGTCAAGACCGGCAACTTGTTTATGTCCTCCTCCCCATACTGTACGTTAAAAAAAAAAAAAAAATCAAAGAAATAAGTCAAAAAACTCTAAATAGACACGAGAAATGTGGGTTTTAGTTAGCTCAACTAGTAAAGTCTCTGATCTGGAGTTTAATCCCTACCTACACCAAAAACTGATTGGTGTCTTGGTCTGATAATAAGGAGTAATTATCAGTAGCGAACGCCATGATTTAAAACTCCCTAAAAAAAAAAAAAAAAAAAAAAAAAGACAAGAGAAACATTTATCACAAAAAAAAAGGAAGATTACATTTAAAATCTATAATAGAAGAATGCAATAAATTAAACCTTATAGTTTTAAAAATTAACAAATTAAAAATTGAAGTTTTAATAAGAAAAAAAAATTAAACTGTATAATTTCAAAGATAATAAATTAAGTCTTGAAGTTTCATAAATTGAAAAATGGGTTAAATTTAAAGTCTCAAAAGAGTAATAAATTAAATAATTAACGTATATTGATTATTGAATCCAAAATACAATACGTTTATGTTTCTACTTTAATATTACAACTTTGCTCTCTCCAACAACTTTTATTTATCTATTTTTCAATTATTCTTCCGACATAATCTTGATTCTCTCTCTTTTTTTTAACAAGTATAAAACACGATTTTTAAAAAATAAAAAAAGTGTCTACACTTGATTTATTTTTATTGATTCATAATAAAAGTGATACGAATGAATTTTTTTTTTTTTTTTTCAATTTCAGTGAATTCTTTTTTTGGTTATATCTTGTAACAGATATTAATGAGAAAAACCTATTGATGGGACTGACGAAGTTGAATACAGACGAGTCCGCTTCCACAGACAAACCCGACCAATCGACCGTGTCATTGACGAGAACATTAAGGCCATTCAATGCTGCCAATAATGTCCCGAACCGTTACAGGACCAGCTGGACGAACCAATGGGAATGCATTAAAACCCATTACTCCGCTAGAGACGTTACCAGGGGAGACATTAACACCCCAACGGCTATAATCCACAAAGATATATAAAGTCCTCACAGCACCAATACGAGGTACACACAGTATCACATCATATACTAAGTTATTCTTGATATTTTGATTGCTACCTTCTTTCACACTGACTTTGGCATCGGAGGCATTGTGGCAGGCACCACACCGGTGACCATTTTAGTAAGTTCTCGCCTCCATAGGTTCGTCAGAGTACTACCAGGAACCATCTGGACGAATCCCAGAGCAATCGATGAGATTCTACTTCATCACTTTGGCGTCGTCTGTGGGGACGATTTTCTCAAACAACAAGAACGGGGTTTCCTACCAGATCCAGATGGAATCCAACCAGGACTCAGCGGCCTTGGCACAGCAAGTTCGAACTCTCGTGGCCACCGTCGAAGAACTCACCAGACAGAATTAGGAAATGAGACAGAGGCTACAGTAGGAGGAGAACTGGTCAAGAGCTATTCAAGAGGACGAGGGAGACAGCCATGGAAGGAGTGATCGACGGAGAACTGTTACCCTAGAGGAACAACATTCCGACATCCTCCAAGAAATGAGAAAGGAGATGGATGAATTAAGAAATGCCATCAAAGAGAAGACGGATCGAAGCCTAGATAAAATGGTCAGGGCGACAGACTCCCCTTTTACCATGGCGGTCTTAGAACGACCAGTACCAGCAAAGTTTCAGCTGCCTCAGCTCGAGCCTTTTGATGGGCTCAAGGATCCCCGAGATCACCTTAATACTTTCAAGACGACCTTGGGCCTTCAACAGCCCCCTGATGAGATCATGTGTCGTTCCTTCCCTACTACGTTAAAGGGAGCTGGAAGAAAGTGGTTCACGAGACTGCCCACCTCTTCCATCGACAATTTCGAGTAGTTAAGTAGTGCCTTCCTGCGCCATTTTGTCGGGGGGCAGCGTCCCAAGAGACCAGTGGACCATCTACTCACTATTAGGCAAGGAGAGAAGGAGACCTTGCGGTCGTACGTAAAACGCTTCACTCTAGAGACCCTAGAGGTGGACGATGCGGATGACAAGGTCCAGCTGACAACATTTAAAGCAGGGCTTAAGTCCAGAGAATTCGTCGTCTCACTGGTAAAAAGTCCGCCCTTGACAATGGCGAAGATGCTACTGAAAGCCCAAAAGTATATGAATGCTGAGAACGCACTGGCAGCCATCGTAGATGAGGAAAGGACGAAGAAGGAAGACGAACGCAGGGGACAAAAGAGGGAACGCCCAAACCGACGAGGAGGTGACATTGACAAACGAAGGGACGAGAAAGCTCCACGACTAGTAAAATTCACACCTCTAATTATGCCTGTTGACAAGATTTTGACGCAGATCCAGGACCAACACTACCTACAATGGCCGAGACCCTTGCATTCGTCACCAAACGTGCGCGACAAAAACAAATACTACCGGTTCCACAAGGATCACAGCCATTACACGGAGGATTGCGGAGACCTGAAAGGATAGATAGAAGAGTTGATACAAAAAGGAAAGCTTCAAAAGTATGTGAAAAAGGGGGAACCCGACAGGTTTAGGGAGCTCGATAAGAGCCAACGCGAATCCTCGTCCAAGAATGAGATTCGCCCGTCCCAACCACAACAAGACGTGATCGGGGAGATAAGCACAATCGCAGGGGGGCCATTCATAGGGGGATCATACAAGTCACTCAAGAAAGCATGCCAGAGGCAAGTAAACAGTGTCCATACGGAACCCCTGTTGAAATAGAGACAGACAAGCCAGGATATATTCTTCAGCGAAGAGGATGCTAGGGGAGTAAGGCAGCCCCATAACAACCCTTTGGTTATAACACTCACAATCGAAGGATTTAACACGAAGAGGATCCTCGTCGACAACGATAGCTCCGCAGACATCATGTACTTACCGGCTTTCCAGCAGTTGAAACTGAATCCTGATAGGTTGCGCCCATTCGATTCCCCCCTCGTCAGCTTCAGCGGAGACAGAGTATACCCCAAGGTCGCCACGGCTGTGTCCCCCTCCATAGAGTCGCCACTAAACGACAACCCAGTCTCGAGGTCACTGGACCTAACTTCAGACATCGACTGTGGCTCCCTCACCAAACCTTCGAACCAATCGACTGACTCTCGGAGCAATGGGAACAAGTCACCTAAAACAACGCGTAAGCTGCTACCTTCAAAGACAAAACCCCCCAAATCGGGAAAAACACCTAAAGACCCCCCTAAACGAGCAAAGAGAAAGGAAATCGAAGGACAAGCTTCTTTAACCTCTAAATTACTGACCATGGACTCCCAGGAAAACAGGAAAGTACTAAAATTCCCACACAAAAAAGGGAGAAACAAACAAAAACACAGAGAAAACCAAGATACAAAAACCGAAAAGAAATCAGATATTTGCAAAGAGAAAAAGAAAAAGGAAGAAGAAGAAAAAGCTTACCTCAAAGAAGAGAAGCAAGAAGCTCAGCAACCAAACACGCACCAACTCAGAAAGAAGTGAAGAAATAGATGAAGAAGATGCTCAAAGCGATAAATTGAAATTTGGAAGAAAATGAAAGGTAAAGTAGGAAAAGAGGAGTTTAAGAACCAAAAGGAAGAAAAACCGAAAATCGGCGGGAAACCCAAGGGTTATGAGGACATAGGCCTTCTCCAACCACATCATGCCACGTGGCCACGACCCACATAACGCCGCCACTACGCATTCAATGCGACACGAAATCCCAAAGGTCAAAAAAAAAAAAAAAGGGAGGAAAAACTTTTCGTCTCCCACGGCTGTCAGGAAACTCACTAACGACCATGGAACCCGGGGGGCAGCTGACGGGACTGACGAAGTTGAATACAGACGAGTCCGCCTCCACAGACGAACCCGACCAATCGACCGCGTCATTGACGAGAACATTAAGGCCATTCAATGCTGCCAATAATGTCCCGGACCGTTACAAGACCAGCTGGACGAACCAGTGGGAACGCATTAAAACCCATTACTCTGCCAGAGACGTTATCAGGGGAGACATTAACACCCCAACGACTATAATCCACAAAGATATATAAAGTCCTCACAGCACCAATACGAGGTACACACAGTATCACATTATATACTAAGTTATTCTTGATATTTTGATTGCTACTTTCTTTCACACTGACTTTGGCATCGTAGGCATTGTGGCATGCACCACACCGGTGACCATTCGAGTAAGTTCTCGCCTCCATAGGTTCGTCAGAGTACTACCAAGAACCATCTGGATGAATCCCAGAGCAACCGACGAGATTCTGCTTCATCACCTATATCACTACATTCATAATTTATTATTTTTCAAGTACTAAAAAGATAATTCCTCAAAAACAAAAGTACTAAAGAGATAGTGAATATTTGTGTATTGATTCTAATATTGTTCTTATTCTCAAAAAAAAATTCTAATATTGTTCTTTTATTAACTTTTGGCTTTGCTTTCAAAAAAAATGGCTTGATCTTTTTAGTTAATAAAACCTCGATCTGCCCGATTTTGTGCTGCGGAAGATGTTAGTGACTGCGCAGGAAATGAGTACGTCATAGTTAATTAGGGGTAGACTAGAAAAACGAGCTCTAGTTCTTTTTTATTATTCGTTTTCGTTCGCTCAGTCAAATATATATCCATCCTGGACCAAAAAAGTCTAGAATCTTTGGCTTTAATTAGGAAAATGAGAAGAAGAAAACAAAATTTTGCCAGAGAGAAAGAGAAATGCTTTTTTGGTAAATAATATAATTGACAAAATTTTTCCAAAGAGAAAGACAAAGCTTTCGTTTAGAGTTTAGACAAATGATTATATATATCTTCAGAAGGTTGGTTACTTGGGTTAGGGAGGCAAAGAACAGAGAAGCAACTACTACTACTACTACTTCTTGGATTGAAGATATCATAGACCCCACAATGGAAGGCATATGGGATATGGGTAAGGTAAAAATCTTGGTTGAAGTGGCTCTACAGTGTGTAGAAGAAGAAAAAGATGCAAGACCCACCATGAGCCAAGTAGTCAAGATGCTTGTTCATTGTGAAAATTTATCTACATGAAATAGAGAGGATCCTAATGCTAGTATACCACCAACATGGCATGATGGCTCTTATATTTTGCTTTGTTTTGATCTTCTCATTAGTTTGTTCTCCTATTTTGTGTGTGTTTGAAATAAAATTCCTAATAAATAACTGTTTGTTACTTTATTATTAATTAATTGCATCTTCCCCCTAATTAAATTCGCAAAAAATAAAAAAATTCTCTTAGAAAATGTTGACTTCAATTCACAGTTTTTAGTTGCTTTATCTATGTGTGTAAAACCCATAACGCTTTATCCAATTAAACATCCATATTACCATTTTGGGTTGGACTCATGCCACTATAGGCTCCCCATTTAGGCTAAAGCCCAATCCAATTCCTAATAGTTAAAATTCAAATCTAACATTTACCCAAACTTTATAATTTACTCTTTTGACTTTAATAACCTCAAACAAGATTCGGAGATATTTTTTTATAATGCAAAGATAGCTTAAAAAATTCTTACACTTTTCCAAACCTTATAAGTTATAACCTACTCTTTTGATTTTATTCACCTCAAACAAGGCTTGGAGATAACTTAGTATCTTAGGCTTAAATAATTCAAAGATAGTTTGGAAAAGTCTTACATATAATGTACCAAAAAACACAGTGATGGTTGTTGGTATGAACAAATATGGAAAATATTAGAATAAATTTAAGTTATTCAAAGTTCAAATGCCTAAAACAATTTTACTTAAAACTTTTTTATTTCTTTTGATTGACTAGGAATGATCCAATAAACCTTCAACAGATTAAAGACAAAAAATTTTAACTAAGAAAAGAGGAAACCTACATTTAGATTCTAGAATTTAGGGGTTAAACAAATTAAACCAACAAATCAAACCCCAAAGTTTTAAAATTGACAAATCAAACATTTCACTATATTGAATTTAATTGTCCTTAAAAAAATAACATTGTTTATACGACATTGGTCTATACAACTAAATATTTGACTTTAATTAGAAAACATAATTTCTAATATGATAGAATTATAGTTGATTTTTATCTTGTTCTATGATCAGGTACATATGAGTATAATGTAACGTAGGCTACTCTCTCCTCCAAAAACAGTGAATAATCAAGTATGATATTTGAGAAAGTATTTAGTATCATAGTGATATATCAAATCTCTCTCACAAAATAGTGGATCTCACAATATTCGCAGGTGACAAAAATAAAAAATTGCACAATGTTCACAGTAAGAATATGACCATTCAGACTTCAGAGTGAATCACACCTAAACCATAGTCTGAAAGGCAACCATAGAAATAATCTGAGACTAGTGGAGAGATGTGTAGTGTGCAATATTGCAATGTGTCTTCAACGTGGATAATCCCATGACGAATGTAGCTTCGAAGTTAGTTTGTCCAAACTCCAAACTTAAACGCCGGGTCGAATGGAGCATTTTACCTTGTTGGGTTGGGCCCACTATGGGCCCAGTTTGGACTAATTGCAGCCATTTCCTCCCTGTTAGAATTCGAATCAACGGGCTGAGCCTAACTAGCACGAAGTCAGTTTAACTTGGTTGAGTATAGGGATGGCCATGGGTAGGGTATGGGTATACCCGATCCATACCCGACCCGAAAAACTTACCCATGGATACCCGAATATCAATATCCATTAATATCCATACCCGAATCTTACCCGAATTATTATCCATGGATATCCATACCCTACCCGAAACCCGAAACCCATTTATTTATTTATTTTTCTTATAATAATATTCATACCCGAAACTTACCCGAATCTTACACAGAACATGAAAAATTTATATTCTCTCTTTCTTTGAACAAAAGCTAAAAATTAGACCAGAAATCTCAATTGGATTTCTGAAAAAAAGCTTTATGATTTTCACCTCAAAGAACCCACAAATTCAATTTCTTTAAGCTCTCCCCCCAAGTTTTCCCAGCAACCAAACAGAGAATAAAACAAGCAACTACAACATAATACCCAAACACAGAATCGTAGCAAAAAATACACAAAACTCAAATAATAAGAACCCAGAAATCAAAAACTAATTCTGATTCTCTCTTCCTTAACTCTCTTCATTCTAGAATACATCTAATTTTAAAATCAATAAAGAATTTTTTTTTTTTTTCGGTTGGGTTAATTAGTAACTACATAACCAATCAAAGCACACAAACCACAACAATAAAAACCAAAAGATCCAAAACTAATTCTAATCCTAGCTTTCCTTAGCTCTCTTCATTTTCTATAATTAATTTTATCTTAATCTATGTCCCCCCATAATATAAAAATGAGTTCCTTTTTTTGGGAGGGGGGGGGGGGGGGTTAATTAGTACTCACATAAGCAACCAAAACACACAAAGCTCAAAGCTCAAAAATAAGAAGAACCCAGAAAACCCAAAACAAATTCTACTCCTACTTTCTATTCAAAACCATTTTGCACAACAAAAATGGCTTTATTTTTTTTGGGTGAATTAGAAATTTATATAACAAACCAAAAAGAACAAAAAAAGCAAAAAATTTAAAATATAAATACAAGAACAGAGAAAACCCAAAAGTAATTTTATTTATACCATGTTCCCAAAAAAAATCCTGAAAAGAAAAAAAGAATGGTTTTTTTTGTTTTTTTTTTCAAGACCTGGAGTAATCGGAGGCGGAGGAGGAAGAGTAAGAGTGTCTGCGACGACGTCGTTTGGTGTGGGAATGGCTTTTCTTTCGGATCTTCAGGGATTCTCTGTCTTTGCGGCTTCGGTGACGACGGCGACGGTGAGAGGAAGTTGATGTTTTAGATGTAATTCTAGAATGAAGAGAGTTAAGGAAGAGAGAATCAAAATTAGTTTTTGATTTCTGGGTTCTTATTATTTGAGTTTTGTGTATTTTTTGCTACGATTCTGTGTTTGGGTATTATGTTGTAGTTGCTTGTTTTATTCTCTGTTTGGTTGCTGGGAAAACTTGGGGGAGAGCTTAAAGAAATTGAATTTGTGGGTTCTTTGAGGTGAAAATCATAAAGCTTTTTTTTCAGAAATCCAATTGAGATTTCTGGTCTAATTTTTAGCTTTTTTTAGCATTTCAGAGAGACTCAGAGAGTGAAGAGCGATATTCAGAGTTGCAGATCGCCGAGACAGAACAGAGAGAGAGAGAGAGAGTGACGGTGAGGAGAGAAAGTTTTTGAGAAACCGTGAGAAGTTGGGTCTGAGTGTGAGTGAATCTGTGAGAGAGAGGGGTCTAGGGTTTTTTTTTTTTTTTTTATAAATGCGGGTCGGGTATGGATATTATCCATACCCTACCCAAATAATTCGGGTAATATCCATACCCTACCCAGTTAAGCTTTACCCATTAATGACCGGGTATTACTCGGAATATTTGGATCGAATAGGGTTGGATATCCATTACCCAATGGGTATGGCCATCCCTAGTTGAGTAGCACCTGACGTCATTCTATATTATTTTACTATTGCTTCCTTTTTTTCTTTTTTCTTTTAATGAAAATTTTACTATTATTTTTAGATTTTTTTTGTTGAGATAAATGAAAATTTTACTAGTACTATTGCTTCCTCACTTTGTGTGGGATGAGGTCCATTAATATTATCAAAGCACTTGCTGCGTAATAGTTACTACTTAAATGATTTTTTTATTGTGGTGTGCTTTTCTAAGGGATAATTGCAAGTATTTCTTAGACAATAATTTTGATAAAAGAGGACTTGCATTAATTAAGAAGAAATAATTTGTATAAAATAACCTTGGGAATTAATGAAATGTGTAAAAGTTTTAACAAAAATGGGAGGAAATTGGAAGCTAATCAAATCCGAAATGAGATACCCTCCCATTGAATCTTCTACTTACATACAAAGAAACTTAACCATCGTGTGAGCACCTAGAGCGTCTTTCAATAATCTATAGTGTCATAATGGAATCAATCATCACAAATTTATTATTGATCTCGTATTAGGCGTAGCTCTATGTATTGGGTGGGACTTGTGAGTAATTGTATTACGATTATGGAATGAAAGTTATGATAGATGACTCCGAAAAGAATATAAAGCAAGTGAATTAAGAAGTCTAGTGGAGGCAGGATAGAAATCCCCATAAGTTCAGATCTTGAATTGTGATTTGTGAGTAACAAGTTCGGAGAATATGATTGGTTTCCCGTATCTTACTTTTGTGTTATCTAATTCCCCTAATTTGGTGAGTCAATAAATGACTTATTTATAGAAAAAGTTAAAAGTGAAGTTGATAATTTTGCCACTTGTTCAAAACACTATTAAGCATCCTTGCTCACGAGTAATTACTGCAAGGATGTGTTTAAGACAAGAATCAAAGGGAAGGCCCCATTTTTTTCCCTTGCTGCCTTGGGTCTTGCTCAGTTGTCTTTAACCAAGGGTTAAAATCTCAATCTCTGTATGAACACGAGCAAATATTCTGTCGCTGATGATGTTAGAATCTAAGAAAGGGCTTCGGGACCTTATGGGGCACCATGATTAAAGTAAGAAAAACTGATTTTTTGTTTTGACTAATGTAGAAAACTGAAAACTTGGTGAGGGATAGAGGATTTTTATTGATTGGGTGTAGCGGATTCTTGAACAACCCTAGTCATCATAACTGGCCCATTTCTTGTTTTCAATGTAAAATCATGTGCTTCTCTTTTGTTATTGACGAGAATATCTTGCCTTATTTCTTTGCCAAAATTGAATAAACTTTCTTGGACCAATTCTACAAGCGGAAGATCATTACAAACTCCTTCAATATAAAAGTCAGTGTTGAAGTATTGGTATGAAACAATTATGTGGGACAACGAATGACCTTTGGATCAGAGACTGACCTAGGTGGGCATCTAAGGGGGCCCGCCCCCGGGCCCAAAAAAAAAAAGTATTAGCTAAAAAAAAAAAAAAAAACGACTTAGGCCCTACTTATCAAAATGACTTGGGCTTCTCCTATCCCAGTTAGCCAGCCCAGTCAAAACTCAAGAGCTTAGGTAAATCTATATATATATATATATAAACTAATCACGCAAGACTCTTGCGTGATTAGTTTTTATGACAATGGCCCGAATCAAAGAGACATTGTAGTTGTTGAAAAGTACAAGCTTCCTTTTATTATAACACATCATGCAAAATAATGCTTCCTATTTTTCTTTTCTTTTTCTTATTTACTTTTTAATTAATTTTTTTATACAAGCGACAATGTGAAAATAGAATGGAATTACTTAGGCTTAGCTCAGGTTTAGAACCTCGAGAGGCATCAAAACCTTTCAATAGTGATCTTTGTTTGTTGGTAAAGAATTTATATCCACAAGATTTCACAGATTATGACAAACAAGTGTTGAGAAGAAGCTTTATCATTTTAAGCATAATGTAGTCCAGGATTCAGAGTTCAAAAAATTGAACAGTTTATCTGAGTTGTGTCAATAGTTAGTGAGAACTGGAAACTCGAAACATTACAAATTTGTTTATAGAATGGTGAGACTTGTGCTTACTCTTCCAGTTTCTACTGCTACTACAAAGTGAGCATTTTCAGCTATGAAAGTTCTCAAAACTAACCTTTGAAACAAAATGGAAAATAATTTTTTGACAAACTCTTTGATGTTATATATTGAAAAGGATATAGCTTCGACATTTAGTTTGGATTCAATCATAGATGATTTTGAAATTTTGAAAGAGCGTCGAGTTCCCTTGTTATAGATGATTCTATTAGAAACAATAGTGTTTTTGTTGGTAGATGATTGCATTTTAATATATTAAGAAACAATGATTTTTGGGTATTTTTTTTGGTTGATAGTTTATTAATATTATATGGATGTGTATTTGAAATTATTTTTTTCACTTATCTCCGCCCACCCATCTAGCTTGAAATCCTAGATCCGTCCCTGCTTTGGATGAAATGGCATTCCATGTGTCCCTACATTGAGGTTATTAGCAAACTTTAATTGTAGTTGGGAGAAAATCTAGAAATTCTAAATTCTAACCAGGTGAGAAATTTTTGTACGCTACCAACATAAAAAAACAAAACAAAACAAGCAATGACTAATATGAATCTTTGACCATTGTTCTCTAAATAAGTAGCAGAATTTTTTCAAAACAGTATTATAGAAGAAAATAATATATCTTTATGTGCTCCTGACTTCTATGTTCAAATTTATTCTCTTTTTCTATTCTCATTTATATTCACATTTATTCACGCCCCTGTCCAAACTAGTTTTCTTATACACTCCACACTTGTTTATGTATGATATTCAGGTTGCCCTAGTCCATATCTTGTTGTAGCTTTCATGAAGCCCATGGCTTCTCCTGTTTTGTATCTTATACTCTCTTTAGCCTTTTCTTTCCCACTTTTATCTTCAACACTAGACGTTATGGGTAAAGGCAAATCCCTTTCCATAAAGAAACCAGAAGCTTTGACATCTCCAAATGGTGTTTTCTCTGCTGGCTTTTACTCTTTGGGTGATAATGCTTTTTGCTTTGCCATTTGATCTAACAACTCACGCACTGTAGTTTGGATGGCAAACCGTGACTAACCTATAAATGGAGAACACTCAAAGCTCTCCCTCCAAAAAAATGGCAATCTAATCTTAACTGATGCCGAAAAGGTCACTGTTTGGACCACAAACACTGTCACACTCTCCACGGTACAATTATCTCTCTACAACACTAGTAATCTTATTTTTCGTGTTAGAAATACTGAATTGAATAGTATTATATTTCTCACTGAAAGAATATACATGAGTGCCTTTATATAGGAGGCATATGAATGCAGTACAAGTAAATATGAGTGTAGTACAAGTAAGAATGCTATACAAGTAAGAGTGCTAAACAAGTAAACTAGTTGGGCCTAAAGCCCACAACACTATATATGTTAACAGCCCCCCTCAAACTCAAGGTGGATGTGAGACCAACTTGAGATTGTCAACCAAAGTACGAAGGCGTCCCTTAGGATGTGACTTGGTGAAGATATATGCAAGTTGATCTGTAGAGGAGACTGAGATTAGCTTGAGAGCACTATGGACAAGATAATAATGGATAAAATGACAATCGATCTCGATACGTTTAGTTCGTTCATGGAAGACATCATTGTGAGCAATATGAATGACACTTTTGTTGTCACAATAAAGAGGAGTAGCAGAGGATGTCGACACACCTAAGTCTTTGAGAAGCCATCGTAGCCAAAGAAGCTCAGATGTGGTATTAGCAAGGGCACGATATTTTGCTTCAGTACTAGAACGGGCCACATGAGTTTGTTTCTTGCTTCGCCAAGAAATCAGAGAAGAACCAAGAAGAAAGCAATAACTAGTGGTGGACCTGCGATCAGTGGGATCTCCTGCCCAATCAGCATCAGAAAATGCACAGAGAACAAGAGGAGACGAGCAGAGTAGAAAAGACCATGGAAGAGAGTGCCCTTTAGGTACGAAGAAGAATGCGCAGAACAATAGCATAATGAGTCGATCGTGGAGCAGACAGATATTGGCTCACTTGGTGAACAGCATAGGAAATATCTGGACAAGTAACAGTGAGATAAACTAGGCTGCCAACTAAGTGTCTGTAAAGAGAGGGATTAGACAATGGTTTCCCCCTGAGGGAGTCAGATGCCCATTAAGCTTGACTGGAGTGTCAACAGTCTTGCTATCAGTGAGTCCAGCTCTAGACAAGAGTTCAGAGGCATACTTGGCTTGAGTAATGTAAAGTCCATTTGTAGAATGAGTGATTTCAAGACCCAAGAAGTAGCTGAGATGTCCAAGATCTTTTATCTCAAACTGTTGACTGAGAAAATCCTGAGTTCTTGAATGCCACTGAGGTCATCACCAGTTATGATCATATCATCCACATACAGAAGAAGTAAAATAATGCCTTTGTCAGTGTGACGAAGAAATAAGGCAGAATCATAATGACTGGCCATGTAACCCAAACGAGAGATGGTAGAGCTGAACTTGGCAAACCAAGCACGTGGAGCTTGTTTAAGGCCATAAAGTGCACGTCGAAGGTGACAAACCTTGTTTGATTCAACAGAGAGACCAGGAGGAGGTTTCATATAAACTTCTTCACTCAAATCCCCATTAAGGAATGCATTTTTGACATCCATTTGAAAAATATCACATTTATTGGCAGCAGCAACAGCTAAGAGGGCACGAACAGATGAGATACGAGCAACCGGAGCAAAGGTCTCTTCATAATCAATCCCATACTCCTATGTAAAACCTTTTGCAACAAGACGAGCTTTGTAGCGCTCAATGGACCCATCAGAGCGAGTCTTAATCTTGTAGATCTACTTACAACCAACCACAGATTCCTAGGGGGTAGAGTGACCAAGTCCCAAGTATGGTTTTTAGATAATGCATCAAGTTCCTCTTTCATTGCAATCTACCATAAAGGGTCAGTGGAAGCCTCACGATAGGTGTGAGGCTTGTGCAATGTAGCAAGGGCAGTGTAACAATGATAGTCAAGTAAATGTGCAGGAATGGACCTTACCGAGTTGAGTGACGAGGTGGAATGTCTTGTACATGATCTTCAGGCGGAGCAGGAGCAGGGGAACCAGGATCAAGGTTGGGTAGCTCGTCTTCGACCTGTTTATCTTCCACTGTTCATTAAAAGGGGAACTAGGAAAGGGATCAAGGATTTCTGGTAGTTGGACAGAGAAGTTAATAGGAGAATCAGGAGCAGCTACAGGAGGATCAGGATCAGCTATAAGAGGGTCAGGAGCAGCTACAGAAGGAATTTGCGTCTCATCTGGAAATAAATCTAAGACAGAAGAGGAAGATAAAGAAGCACGGAAGTGAGAGAGCTCGACAAAGAGGCGATGTTCCAAAAGACAACATTGCGGGAGACACGAAGACGATGAGAAATAGGATCATAACATTGATACCCCTTTTGAGTTTCGCCATAACCAAGAAAACAACAAAGTCTTGACCTAGGCTCAAGTTTGTTATGCTCATGTGGCTGAAGAAGAACGAAACAAGCAGAGCTGAATGAGCGTAGGTGGTGATAGTCGGGAGGTGACCCAAAAAGGCGCTCATATGGAGTTTTATTTTGGATGACAGGACTGGGAATGCGATTAATAGTATGAACAGCATGAAGAGCAGCTTCGCCCAAAAAAGGAGTAGGAACTTTGACAGAGAAAAGAAGAGCACAAACAGTGTCAAGAATATAATGAAGTTTTCGTTCGGCTCTACCATTTTACAGAGAGTTACCTGGACAAGTTAGTTGATGAACAGTGCCATAGGAATGCAAAACAGCTTGGAAAGCATATTGAGTGTACTCAAGAGCATTATCAGATCGAAAATTTTGATACGTTTAGAAAATTGAGTTTCAACCTTTTTTGCAAAATTAGAATACACTTGCAATAATTCAGAACGATGTTTCATATTAAAGATCCAGCTATAGCGAGAGTAATCATCAACAAAGACAACAAAATATCGAGATCCACCAATACTAGAGACAGAAGAAGGTCCCCAAACATCAGAATGAATAAGGTCAAAGATATCAGTGGATATAGATTCACTAGAATTGAAAGGCAAAGCTGGTTGTTTTCCTAATTGACATGAAACACATTCAAAATTTTCTGTAGACACTAAACCTAGCAAACCTCTAGAAGCCAATTGTTGTACACGAGAAGAAGATGCGTGACCAAGTCGAGCATGCCAAAGAGCAAGAGAAGGAATAGAGGAAACTGCAGCAGCTGCGGCAATAGAAACAGGAGCAACAAGTGGAAGACGAAGGTTGTCCACGGGAAACATACGCCCAACTCTGGGACCGGTCCCTAGCTCCTGTCCCGTCCTTGGATCCTGCACAATACACTTAGAATAATCAAATATGATTCGATAACCCAACTCAGCTAATTGTCCCACAGAAAACAAATTGTAAGAAAGGTCAAGAACATTAAAGACCTAGAAACGGAGAAGTTGAAGGTTGAAACAGAACCTATATTATGACCAGACATTGTGAAACCATTTGCTGTGCGAATAGTAAGAGGATGTAGTGCAGGTTTAAATTCAGAAAATAAGGATGAGTGAGGTGTCATGTGATTGCAACAAGCAGAATCCATAAGCCAAGAGGAAGGAGACATATCGGACAAAGCTGAGAGAGAAGAGGAATAAGATGCATTACCAACCATACGAATGACATTGACGATGATGTTTTTAAGGTCATTTGTGGTCATGGTGAAAGTGCGACCTGAAGACTTAGACTGTGCAAAGACGGGAGCCATTAGTTGGACACTCTCAATGTTAGCAATAGTGGCAGAAGAACCTGAAACAGCTGATTTATTGTGCTAAAAGCAAGTCTCAATATTATGGCCAAAACGTTTGCAAAAATTGCAAAAGCGTTTGCTAGATTGTCGGCGACGATTGTTGCAAAAGAAAGAAGTCTTGTCCTTATTCTTCATTTAGAAGTAAAATATGAAAAAATGGATTGCAAAAATGAAATCTACGAGAAAAACTGAGTAAGGAGAACCTGAGCCGCAAAAAGTCAACTCTAGAAAAAGTCAACGGTCAACGGTGACGTCAGCAGCGCGATGGAAGGTGACGTCAGTGATGACGTGGCAGGCTAACATGGCAGATGGCGTGGCAAGCTGACGTGGCTAGGGCTGACGTCAGCAGGATCAATCTGGCGCGTGGCGGCGCGTGAGAAGGAGTTTCGGCGGTGGCGGCTCGGTTCGGCGCGTGGGCGAGTGACCTGTAGTGCAGAAACTTTGGGCGGCGCGTGAGGGCGCGTAGAGACTCCGATGACTGTGAGATTTTCACGAACAGGTAGATCGGAGCAAGATGATCTTCTTGGTACCTTCGGAAAATTTTTCGGAGCAATATTCACGGCAGTGCCGGAAAAGGCAGTGGTCTTTGCAGTGTTCGAACTCCCTAATGGTGGCTGCTACAGGTCCGAACCTGAGGACGATGTCTGGAAGACTCGAAGGTTCAACGGCGAAAGGCTGTGGCAGTTGTTGTGACAGCGGAAGCAATATTAAGAATGGAGTTACACCAATAAAGACAAGACTGCGAAGAAAAGGTCAAAGCAGTGGCTTTGATATCATGTTAGGAATACTGAATTGAATAGTATTGTATTTCTCACTGAAAGAATATACATGAGTGCCTTTATATAGGAGGCATATGAGTGCAGTACAAGTAAATATGAGTGTAGTACAAGTAAATATGAGTGTAGTACAAGTAAGAGTGCTAAACAAGTAAACTAGTTGGGCCTAAAGCCCACAACACTATATATGTTAACATTGCGTAATTTGGAAGGTGTTATTTTGTGGGAAAGTTTTGACTTCCCTACAGATACCCTTCTTCCTCAACAACAACTCACTAGAAACACAAAGCTTGTCTCCTTAAGAAGCCATACCAACTATTCCTCTGGTTTCTATGAGCTTTTCTATGATAACGATAACCTTCTTCGCCTTCTTTTCAATGTCCTAATGTTCCAGTATTTACTGGCCTGACCCATGGCTTGTAAGTTGGGAGGCTAGAAGCACCTTGTATAACAATGGTAAAATTGCTGTCCTAAAATCCTTAGGGAACTTTAGTTCATCTGACAATTTTAATTTTGTGTCAAATGACTATGGAGCAATGGTTCATAGAAGATTGACATTTGGTTACGATGGCAATATTCAATTGTAAAGTTGGGAAGAGGAGAGGCAAACTTGGGTTGGTTCATGGCAAGCCATTCAAAGACCTTGCACAATTCATGGTGCTTGTGGGGTAAACAGTTTGTGTAGTTATGTTATTGGTTCGAGTAGGAAATGTTCTTGCCTTCTGGGATACAAGGTGAAAAATAGTACTGATTGGAGTTATGGGTGAGAACCAGAATTTGATATATCTTACAACAAAAATGAGTCTGACTTTTTGCTGCTATCCCATGTTGAATTCTATGGGTATGATTATGGGTTCTTTCCTAATTACACGTTTGATCAATGTATTAATGTATGCTTGCAAGCATGCCATTGCAAAGCATTCCAATACAGCTTTCGCGGGGATATTGGCTCTTGGATTTGTTACCCTAAAACATTATTGTTAAATTAATATCATTCTTTAGATTTCACAAGAGACATCTATTTGAGACAGCCAAAAAGCAAATATGATTCATGCGTCAATCATGCAGAACAATTTAGTTTAGTTTGCTCAAATGAAGGTATGATAGAGTTGGCTAGAAAGTATGTAAATGGGACAGTGAAATTCATGCTCTAGTTTGCCTGGGGAGTGGGAGGACTTGAAGTTATATGTATCTTTGTGGTGTGGTGTCTTTTGATTAGAACCCGAAAAAGTTCAGGTGCAGACAAGCAAGGCTGTGTTATGTTGCCATAGGATTCAAAAAATTTACCTATGTTGAGCCAAAAAGGGCTACAAAGGGTTTTACTGAAGACATTGGTAGAGGTGCGTGGGGAGCTGTATACAAAGGAGTATTGTCTAATAATCGAGTTGCAGCAATCAAGCGACTCAATGAAGCCAACCAAGGAAAAGGTGAATTTTTAGCCGAAGTAAGCATCATTGGAAGGATTAACCACGTGAACTTAATAGAGATGTGGGGTTATTGTGCTGATGGAAATCATAGGATTCTGGTGTATTAGTACATGGAGCATGGTTCTTTAGCAGAAAACCTCTCAGCCAGCACACTTGATTGGAAGAAAAGGTTTGAAATTGCTCAAGGCACTACAAAAGGCTTAGCTTATTTGTATAAGGATTGCTTGGAGTGGGTTTTACACTGCTATGTAAAACCTCAAAATATACTTCTAGATTCTAATTATCATCCAAAGGTGGCAGATTTTGGTTTGTCTAAGCTACAAAATAGAGGCGTCCTTCCTAATTCAACATTCTCAAAAATAAGAGGAACTCGAGGTTACATGACTTCAGAGTGGATTTTTAATTTTCCTATTACCTCAAAGTGAATGTTTATACTTATGGAATTGTTGTGTTGGAGATGGTGACCGGAAAGGGTCCAAGGAGTTTCCATGATCTAACTGAAGGTGTGGAGATAGAGCACGAAAGGTTGGTTACATGAGTTAGGGAAAAAAGAATGGAGAGGTTGCAACCACCTCATGGATTGAAGATATCATAGACCCCACGATGGAAGGGATATATGATATGGGTAAGATGGAGATCTTGGTTGAAATGGCTTTGCAATGTGTAGAGGAAGACAAAGATGCAAGACCCACCATGAGCCAAGTTGTTGATATGCTTCTTCACTATGAAAATGATCACCAGTAATCATGGCATGGCGTACTTGGTTCTCTCATTTTCAGTGTAGTTATGATTTTCTCACTAGTTTGGTCCTCCAACTTGTTTCTAGAAGTTTTCTTTCTTTCTATCTTTTTTTTCTCCTTTTTTATAAAGAGAGTTTTTTTTTTGGGGGGGGGGGTGGGTGGAAGGGGGGAATAAAGGGAGATATTTAAAGTGTTAAGAGTTCTATGTAGCAATTTTTTTTTCTTTGTTCCTCCTAAATTGGAAAAAGTTTGCTTTTTTACTTCTTTTTTTGGCCAGATTCATCCAATAATCACAAAACAGAGCCGTTACAAGTTATTTTACTTTTTTAATAATTCAATTGTTACACTTAAGGAAGTTAATGTCATACTGTATTAACCGTACCAGCAATATATACCATACCAAGAATTAAATTAATACTCCTCTAAAATATACTAAATAAGTTCTGGATTGAATGATCATAGATTTTTTTTTTTTTTTTTTTGCTTGTACAATAAAAAGCATTTTTAAAACATGTGTTTTTTTTTTTGTTGAGAAAATTCCAAAAAAGAAAAAGAAAAAAAAAGCATGTTATTTAAGTTAGTATACTTGGGCTAATATGTAGACCTATAAAATATGAAGATTTTAAATTATATGTTGATAAACATTAAATAAAATTGCTTACATATATACAAAATAAATACACATATATAGAAGTATATAAATAATGTTAACTTCCAAATAGTACACAGCATGAACTAGTATTAAAATATTTGTTCTCCTTATCAGATCAAAATGGTTTCCAATATGAAATGACCTCCTTTATTAGAAACTTGGATTGAAACTTGGTTTTTCTTATAAAGATACACAATACCATCCAGTTACTAAACTATTTTTAAAATAGCATTATGGTAATATTAAAGTTGTCGTTTTTTTTAGGACAATATTTTATCTGTGTAAAGTTGTATATGTTAACAAAACCTAACCCACCTTATGAAGTGCTCAGGTGATAGTGACACCTTCATTGATTTTAATTTGTTAGTGGTAATGGCCTAATATGTCTTCAATAGTGACACCTTTATTGATTTTTTGTATACTCCATAGACACCACGTATTCAAATACGTACAGAAGCTAGGTAAGGAAAAAGAAAAGAAAAAAAAGAAGCACAGAATTCCTCTCTATTTAATTTTTTGAAAGGGAAAAGAAAAAAAAAATGGTACAAACGATCATTCTGCAGATGGTCTAAACACACGGTTATATCTCCATGCTAGTTAATATAGGCCTACATATGTTACATTCCATTATAATTCATAATAATTAGCACTCCATAATACAATCATGAAAACTTTTAAATAATTAGCACTTTCTATAATACAATCATGAACGCCAAAAATGAAAATTTTGAAATCCATAACACATGTACAGATGAAATCAACAACTAACAGATACAATCACCATGAATAGGTACAATAAAATGTTCATAGTAAAGCCACGCTAATACAATAACCAATTGCAAACATTCATAGAAAGCGTGCGCAGAAAGTGCTCAAAATCTTTTATATATATATATATATATATATATATATGTATATATATATATATATATATATATATAGACACACATATATATAATATTATGAACAAATTGAAGTCAAATAAAACCTTAGGACCACCTTCTAAAAATTGCAATAATTTATGATTCCAACAAGCCGACAACTTTTATTTATGGTGAATAAAATACAAACATTATATATACAAAGTGTGGTCCTCAGTGTCTATTTGTGTCTAAACAATTCAGAAACACAGCGGGGGACTCTTATAAATCTAATAACAACAATAAACCCAATACACCTTCAGTGTTACAACAACTCCAATAAACCAGACACGATAAAGGCAACAAAAATAATTTAAATTTCCTGGTTTTACTCAACGTATCTCCCCAAAATCAAAGCAATTAATGCTCGCAACTTCCTCTACGTGGATACGAGAATCATTGGTTTTCAGACGTTTTTATTTTTGTCAGCTCGGAATTTTCGCTAGCAAGGTGAGAAGGTAGGAATTGCTTTGGGGAATCAATTTGGGATTTTCCATGAGTCCTAATTACTCGCGATTGGGATTTTTTTTTTACGGGGGTCAATTTGGGGTTTTTGCTTTAGATGATTTGGGCCTTTCTATTATTATTATTATAATTTGATATAGAAAATCACACACTAATTTAATCAAAGTATATATGTGTATAAAACTTCCTTATAGAGACTTAAATCCGGACATTTACCCCCTCACCCATTTGTTTTCATTAGGTCCAATTCAGTCCACTTTAGTCTCATTAGGTCCACTTCGGTTTCAATTCAGTTCACTTCAATCCCAATAGGTCCAATTTGGTCCACTTTCATCCAATATGGTCTATTCGTCATGTTCAGTCCAATTTGGTCATATCCAGTCTATTTCGGTCTAATTCAGTCTATAGCTGTTTATTCTGTCCACTTCCGTCCCTTTAGGTCCAATTCGATTCAATTCGGTCCTATTCAGCTATGTTTGGTCCATTTCGGTCTACTTCAATTTAATTTGGTCTAATTAGTCCACTTCACTTCATTCAATCCACTTTTGACTAATTGAGCCTTAAATTGATTCTTTTTTTTAGGTTGTTTACAAATTTAATCTAAAATTTTTACATTATATTCTTATATAATAATTATATTGCATAGGTCACTGCAATGATCTCCATCTTTCTGACCAATTAAGAAGATCATGAACCCCGGAAGGTATTTGTCAAGTACTTTCAACATTTATATATGAAATATGATAGCTAATGTAACGTGATGAACTGTGTCATTGGCGCGGTTGTCATAATCTCAGGTCTATATCTTGTTTCGAATCATTGAATCAAACCAGAATTTTATTTTTTTTGTTTTTATAAGAGGCCAAACCTGAATAAAATATCTTGAATTAATCTTATTGGCGGAAGATCACATCCAACTCTAACTTAGAATCGAAGTCAAATAGCCAAATAGGTATCATCCAAGTAAGAGGGTTGACAAATCACAATCATCTCATGTGCTTCATGCCTCCAAACAATAGCCGATTTGTTTTATCACAATTATTCAGCCCAGACTAGTTAATATAGTAACACACTGGTTGCCCAAGTCCAATCTCTTGCTTCATGAACATCATGGATTGGCCAGTTTTGTTCCTTCTACTCTCTTTGGCATTTCGTTTACCACTTTCATTTTCAACATTAGATGCTATAAGTGAAGGCACATCATTCAACGTGGAGAAACCAGAAGATGTTCTGATATCACAGAATGGTGTTTTCTCTGCTGGCTTTTACTCTGTGGGTGATAATGCTTTTTGCTTCGCCATATGGTTCAGCAACTCACGCACCATAGTATGGATGGCAAATCGTGACCAGCCAGTCAATGGAAAGCGCTCACAGCTCTCACTCCTCAAAATTGGCAATCTGATCTTAACCGATGCAGGTAAGTTCACTATTTGGACCACAAACACTATCTCACTCTCCTCAGTACAATTATCTCTCTCCAACACTGGTAATCTTCTTTTACGTAATTTGGAAGATGTTATTTTGTGGCAAAGCTTTGACTTCCCTACAGATACCCTTCTTCCTCAACAACTACTCACTAGAAACACAAAGCTTGTCTCTTCAAGAAGCCAGAGGAACTTTTCCGCTGGTTTCTATGAGCTTCTTTTTGACAATGATAACCTTCTCCGCCTTCTTTATAATGTTCCTGAGGTTTCCAGTATATACTGGTTTGACCCATGGCTAGTGAGTTGGGATGCTAATAGGTCCACGTATAACAATAGTAGAATAGCAGTGCTAAATTCTTTAGGCAACTTTAGTTCATCCGATAATTTTACTTTTATGTCAGCTGACTATGGGTTAGTGCTTCATAGAAGACTAACACTTGATTACGATGGTAACATGAGATTGTACAGGTGGGAAGATGAGGGTCAGAAATGGGCTGTCTCATGGCAAGCCATACAGACACCTTGCAAGATTCATGGTGTTTGTGGGGCCAACAGTATGTGTACCTATATTGTTGGTTCTGGTAGAAAATGTTCTTGTCTTCCAGGATACAAGATGAAAAATCATACTGATTGGGGTTATGGGTGTGAACCTGACTTTGATTTCTCTTGCAACAAAAATAAGTCTACCTTTCTGCTGCTATCTCATGTTGAATTTTATGGGTATGATTATGGGTTCTACCCCAATTACACCTTTGATCAATGTAGAGATTTATGCTTGCAATTATGCAACTGCAAGGCATTCCAGTACAGTTTTCGAGTGGATTATGGTTATTCAGATTGTTACCCAAAGACACTATTGCTCAATGGATATCGTTCTCCAGATTTCGGTGAAGACATCTATTTGAGACTACCAATAGGTAACATCTCTAACAGCATTCACGTAGAGGAATTTGGTTTGGATTGCTCAAGTGAAGGCACAATACAACTGGATAGAACTTATGTAAAAAGCAGTGAAAACTGAAAAATGAAATTCATGCTCGAGTTTGCTAGTGGACTAGCTGGACTTGAAATCATTTGTATCTTTTAGGTGTGGTGTCTCTTAATCAGAACCCAAAAAAATTCAGATATTGACAAGCATGGCTATGTTATTGCTGCCAACGGATTTAGAAAATTTACCTATTCAGCGCTAAAAAGGGCTACAAATGGTTTTAAAGAAGAGATTGGAAGAGGTGCGGGGGGCATTGTATACAAAGGTGTGCTATCTGATAAGCGAGTTGCAGCAATCAAGCGTCTTAATGAAGCCAACCAAGGAGAAGGTGAATTTCTAGCAGAAGTAAGCATCATTGGAAGGATTAACCACATGAACTTAATAGAAATGTGGGGTTATTGCGCTGAGGGAAATCACAGGCTTTTGGTGTATGAGTACATGGAGCATGGTTCTTTAGCAGATAATCTCTTAGCCAATTCACTTGACTGGGAAAAAAGGTTTGAAATTGCCGTGGGTACTGCAAAGGGCCTAGCTTATCTACATGAGGACTGCCTAGATTGGATTTTACATTGTGATGTAAAGCCTCGGAACATACTACTAGATTCTAATTATCAACCAAAGGTGGCGGGTTTTGGCCTGTCAAAGTTTCAAAACAGAAATGTCTTTAATAATTTTAGCTTCTCAAAGATAAGAGGAACCCGAGGTTATCTAGCTCCAGAGTGGGTTTTTAATCTTCCTATTACCTCCAAAGTAGATGTTTATAGTTATGGGATTGTTTTGTTGGAAATTATGACTGGAAAGGGTCCTTCAAGGAGTGTTCATTCTATAGACGATGGCAAAGAGACAGAGCCCAAAACGTTGGTTACATGGGTGAGGGAAAAAAAGAATAGAGCAGCTACAAATACTCCCTTGCTTCAAGAGATCATTGACCCATTGTTGGAAGGCAAATATGACGTAGGCATGATGGAAACTTTGGTTGAGGTTGCTCTACACTGTGTAGAAGAAGACAAGGATGCAAGACCTACTATGAACCAAGTGGTTGAGATGCTTTTTCGCCAACATAATTATTCTCAGTGAATGTATTATATGGTGTAATTAATGTATGACCCGTGCCAACTTCTGGCCTGCGAAATATAATATGTCTAGTGGCTATATAATGTATTCTTAACGCAAGCATAGTTGTGAATCTATTAAATATTACCCAACAAATTGGAGTGTGTCGATTCTTGGATGGTACTATCAAAAAAATAATAGATATTGATATGATTGTGTTTCATATTTTCAATAGGATTAAAACGACTGCCATGTGATGAGAAAATTAAATGCATATATTGGGATGGCATTCATCTCTATTTACATTAAAAACCGATTGATGTCTTGGTATGATAATAACATGCATAATCATTAAAAGCGGATGTTATAGGTGGAAACTCTATTAAAAAAAAAAAAAAAAAACTAACTTTTTTTTTTTGCATCTTCTTCTTTTCAAATTTGGTTTTTTATTTTATTTTTTAAATCTTCAATTTTATTTTTAAAGTTGATTTGTTAATTTGGTCCTCTAAATATTAGGTAAAGCTCAATTTGGTCTCTCAACCAAGACCTAATTTTAAAACTCTATTTTAGGTTCATACATTTTAGTGTTATATTTTTTAGTTCCTTGATGCAAGTAGTATATCTCACTTATAGTTTCAGTTTGATTTTTGTTTGAGTTAATACTTTTTGGAAGTAGGAATTTGAGTTTATTTCAAAATACAATCCTAGCTATGCTGATTACAGATTAGCATTCAGTCTATTTCGGTCCACTTCATCTATTCAGTCTTATTTGGTATACTTCAGTCCGCTTTGGTCTAATTCGGTCAATTCAGTCCAATTCGGTCTAGTTCGCTCCATTTGGTTCACTTCAGTCTATTTCGGTCCACTTCATCTCTTCAATCCGGTTTGTTTTACTTCAATCCACTTGGGTCCAATTTGTTCAATTCGGTCCCATTTGGTTTAGTTTGCTCCATTTGGTTCACTTCAGTCTATTTCGGTCCACTTCATCTATTCAGTCTTATTTGGTATACTTCAGTCCACTTTAGTCTAATTCGGTCAATTCAGTCCAATTCGGTCTAGTTCGCTCCATTTGGTTCACGTTATTCTACCTCGGTCAATTTGGTCCTGTTCGGTCCATTTCTTATTCAGTCCATTTCAGTCCAATGTTGTCTATTTGGTCGATTCTGGTCTACTTGGTCCATTTGATCTATTTCAGATCACTTCGGTCCAATTTAGTGTTCCTATTTAAGAATGGAAAAATAAAAGTTTGGGTTGAGTAATATCAATTGTAATTATATGATAAGTTTTCGTTATCATAATAATCTCCTTAAGAAAATGAGAATTTGAATAATAACTTTGAAACTTAAAAATTTTAACGGTACCAAAAGAAACTAAGAAAATATAATGCATAATAACAATAGTTAAAAGAATATGGATCATTTAAAAAAAGAACAATATCAATTAAAAATGATAAAATGATATATTTATAAAAATAGAGTGATGAAAATTACTTTCTGAAATTATTTAATTTTTCGGGAAAACAATTTATGTACAACAAAATTTAGAAAATAACTTATACATGTATAGTATAATTTTGTTATGAGTTTTGATTATCATAATAATCTTTTTTTTTAAATGAACAATTTAAATAATCTGTTTAAATGAAAATTATACACACA
The DNA here is from genome assembly GCA_014183005.1 of Castanea mollissima. Taxonomy (NCBI): domain Eukaryota; kingdom Viridiplantae; phylum Streptophyta; class Magnoliopsida; order Fagales; family Fagaceae; genus Castanea; species Castanea mollissima. The sequence goes on along the minus strand of JACAVU010000001.1, from coordinate 86,709,932 downwards.
CTCATATATATATAAAATAGGTACTCTCAACCCAAACAAATCTTTTCCCTATATGTAAATGCAAAAAAAATGGACCAAAATGAAATAAATAGACCGAAGTGGACACAATGGAAAGAAGTGGACCGAATGGGATCAAGGTAGACCGAATAGAATTGAAGTAGACCAAATAACAGCCAATAGACAGATTAGGACCAAACTGGATGTAATTGACCGAATAGAACAAATAGGACCAATGTCTACCTTATAAGACCGACATGGAGAGAATGGACAGAATAAGACTAATATGAACAGAATAGACCAAAAGGACTAAGTTGACCAAATGGCCCGAATGGGATTGAAGTTGACCAAAGTGAACATCATAGACCGAATAGAACAAAAGTGAACCAAATAGGATTTTTAAATATTTATCATTTTTATTACATTTTTAGGGCTTATGTTTATAGTTTATAATGTCTATCTTTTTGTTGTATTTTTTAACTTAAAATTAAAGAGTTTAGAATATAATAAAATTTCATACCGTTCAATCCAAAAATTAAGGAAAGAAAATGAATTTTTGAGCTAAATTTGAAAATGTAACATAAAAAACAATCAATTTAAGACCTAATAAATGTTTAATTTTTAGGAAGAATAAATTATTTTCAACAAATTTTAGAGAACAAAGTATACATTTTATTACAATTACAAAATAATTATTTATTCTCACACATAGCGTGAATCTGGGACTAGTTTAATATTAAAAACTTAAATCACAAAATCTAACTCTAGCTTCAACATCCATATCCCTTTTTTAATTATGTCTAATTTATTTCCATATACCTGTCAAATTGGCCCCGTTGGGACGTTGAAACGTAAAACTCGTTTCACTGAGAAATAACCGTGCAAAGTCATAGCGGCAATAGCTTAGAACCTTCAAGCGAAATTATTAAATTAGATAGAAGGTTCGTATCTTTGTGACTGCATTTCAGTCCTCTGACCACGCTAATGTTCACCGCCATGGGCTCCATCTTTTTGACCAAGCAGATGAAACTTGGGAGGAAAATCTCTCAACTTATCTCTTCTTCCCCAGTACTACCTTATTCAGAAAGTAGCTAATGTAAAGCCATGTACAGGGTCATTGGCGCCATTGTCGCCAACTCATGCTATATCTTGTCTTAGCCTCTTAGGCTGTATTAATATAATAATATGCATCCCCCTTCTCCCCTGTATATAAATGAAAATGTCTTCCTTTTTTCTTTTTTCTTTTTTCCTTTTGACCAAAATTGAATAAAATATCTTGAACTAATCCTATTGGGCGAATACCACCTCAAACTCAGTCGATGCATGATAGTGTACTGTTTAATTTTTGTTGTTTGTTAACTTTTAAAATTTTGATGTAATTTTTACAATTTGAGTGTCTAGCTAAGTATTTTCTTGATTTTAGGGGTGTTTGATATTGTCTTAAACAAATTAGGGTTATGTTATAGTAGGGTGTAATCACTTTTAGAGTATTTTATAACCTTTTTTAATTGGTCGTGTGAATTCAAGTATATTAGCCTAGCCTACGAGTTGTGGCATTGAGCCATTAGTTCAACAAGTGGGTCACTATTTCTTTCTTTTTTTTTTCCAGAAAGTTTCATCATATGACGTCTGCTTATGATAATGTTTTTTATCATTAGATTAAGACACCAATTGATTTTTGATATAGGTGAGGATTGAACCCCAGATCTCTTATTAAACCATCAAAGATTTTACTAGTTGAGTTAACTAAAACTAAGTGGGTCACTACTTGATTGTGTTTAAGAGTTTTTTCGATTAATTAATTTACATAAGTAAATTTTTATTCTAGACTAGAGAATAAATTTTTTACAAGTCAATGTCAATCCTCTCTTAAGTCGAAAACGCGTTTTATTTCTCAATTCAAAGTTTGAACATCGACAAAAAAGCAATAAAGGTTATATTTTTTATTTTAAAGGATAATAAAGTTGCAGTAACTTTTGAACTTTGTCCATCGTGTTTGTGCTCCAGTCTACACTATAAATTGAACTTCCTAGTTTCAATCATGGGTTCACCAGTCTTGTTCCACTTCCTTCTACTCTCTTTGGCATTTTCTTTCCCACTTTCATCTTCAGCAGTCATTATCAGCAGATTCAGTATAGACACATCCCTATCTGTAGAGAATCCAGATATTCTAATATCACCAAATGGCTACTTCTCTGCTGGCTTTTATTCCGTGGGTGAAAAACTGAAAATGCCTATTGCTTTGCCATTTGGTTTAACAACTCACGCACCGTAGTTTGGATGGCAAACCGTGACCACCCAGTTAATGGGAAGCACTCAAAGCTCTCCCTCCTCGATACTGGCAATCTGATCTTAACTGATGCCACTAATGTAAATGTCACCGTTTGGGCCACAGACACTGTCTCACTCTCATCAGTTTAATTATTTCTCATTGACAACGGTAATCTTGTTCTACGTAACAAGGAACGTGTTTTGTGGCAAAGCTTTGACGTCCAGACAGATACCCTTCTTCCTGAACAACTACTCACTAGAAAAACGAAGCTCGTCTCCTCAAGAAGCCAGACCAACATTTCCTCTGGTTTCTATGAGCTTTCTTTCGACAACGATAGCTTTCTTCAAAGCTTTTATAATGGTCCTGATGCTTCCCGTACTTACTATTATAATTCATTGATTGGGTATTACAATAGTAGCACCCTTGTCTTTAATTCCTTAGGGAATTTAAGTTCATCCGATGATTTTACTATTATCTCAGCCGACTATGGAGCAGTGCTTCATAGAAGATTGACACTTGATTACGATGGTAATATTCGATTGTACAGTTGGGAAGAGGAGGGACAGACTTGGGTTGTTAATTTCATGGCAAGCCATTCAGAAACATTGCGAGATTCCTGGTGCTTGTGGGGCCAACAGTTTGTGCAGTTATGTTATTGGTTCCGGAAGGAAATGTTCCTGCCCTCCAGGATATAAGATGACAAATCGTAGCGATTGGGCTGATGGCTGTGAACCCGAAGTTGATCTCTCTTGCGACGAAAGTGAATTGGACTTTGTGCTATTATCCCATGTTGACTTTTACGGGTATGATTTTATCTTTCGTAATTACACCGTTGATGAATGTAGGTATCAATGTTTGGCAGCATGTGATTGCAAAGTGCTCCAATACAACGATAACAATTGCTATCTGAAGACACGATTGCTGAATGGATATCGTTCGCCAGATTTATGGGGAGATATCTATTTGAAACTTCCAAAAAAGCAAAATCTTGTCAAACGCCAGTCGTCTAGAAGAATTCAGTTTAAATTGCTCAAGTGTTGGTACACTACAAAGCAGTAAAAACGGTGATAATGGTACAGTGAAATTCATGCTCTGGTTTGCTGGTGGAGTGGGTGGACTTGAAATCATCTGTATCTTTGTGGTGTGGTGTCTCTTGACTAGAACCCGAACACGTTTAGGTGTTCATGACAAGCAAGGCCACGCTATTGCTGTCATTAGATTAAGAAAATTTACCTACGCTGAATTAAAAAAGGCCACAAAGGGTTTTGCTAAGGAGATTGGAAGAGGTGCAGGGGGAACTGTATACAAAGGGGCGTTGTCTGACAATCAAGTTGCAGCAATCAAGTGCCTCAATGAAGCCAACCAAGATGAAGGTCAATTTCTAGCAGAAGTAAGCATCATTGGAAAGGTTAACCACATGAACTTAATAGAGATGTGGGGGTATTGCGTTGAAGGAAAGCATAGGCTTTTGGTGTATGAGTACATGGAGCATGGCTCTTTAGCAGATAACCTCTCAACCAATGTACTTGATTGGGAGAAAAGATTTGAAATTGCCATGGGAATTGCGAAAGGCCTAGCTTATTTGCATGAGGATTGCTTAGATTGGATTTTACACTGCGATGTAAAGCCTCAAAATGTACTTTTGGACTTGAATTATTGACCAAAGGTGGCAGATTTTGGCCTGTCAAAGCTACAAAACAGAAATGGCCTTAAGAATTCAAGTTTTTCAAGAATAAGAGGAACTCAAGGTTATATGGCTCCAGAGTGGGTTTTAAATTTGCCTATCACCTCCAAAGTAGATGTTTTTAGTTATGGGATTGTTGTGTTGGAAATGGTAACCATAAAATGTCCATCAAGAAGTGTTTGGATGTAGATGATGGAGGGGAGGCAGAGCACAAAAGGCTGGTGACATGGGTGAGGGAAATAATGAACAGAGTGACCGCAAATACTTCCTCACTTGAAAAGATCATTGATCCAATGTTGAAAGGGAAATATGACATGGGCAAGATGGAAATTTTGGTTTGGGTAGCTCTACAATGCGTGAAAGAAGACAAAGATGAAAGACCTACCATGAGCCAAGTAGTTGATATGCTCTTACCTCAAGAACAAGATTCAGTGATAGTGACTACGAACTCGTGGCCTACTATATATGATATGTATAGTGGCAACCTAATTTCTCTCCTAAGGCAAGCATACTTCATACTTGTGACCCTATTATTCAACAAATTGAAGTCTTTCCATGGAATTTAGGCTTTAGCTTGATTTTGATGTCAATTAAGAAGTAGGCTTTTTTTTTTTAACGATTAGGCCTTTTTTTTTTTTTTTTTTTTGTTTAACCTTTTCATTAGGGTGCATCTTATGATTCTTATTTTCTTTAAATTAGATATGTACCTGCATGATGCGCAGGATGAGAGACAAACTTTAATGGTGTCAATTCAAATGAGTAAATGAAAAAAACATAAAATAAAAGGTAAATTCCTAAGTTGGCAAAAAATGCATTTTGTGTGATAGCATTTTTTTTGTTCCTTTTATCACCTCAAATTAAGATAAAATTTAAGATCCAACAAACTAAAGAAGCCTAATTGTACGTTTTTAGACCCCTTAAATACAAACAGATCAACTTAGTTATTTAGCCAAGTGATTAACTTAGGTAAATTATTCAAATCTAGGTTAACACAAGTAAATCATATCATTGAAATAGTGCGGAAAATAAAGAACACAATGATATGATAACCCCAAAAAACCAAACCGGTAAAAAACCCGAGGAGGATTTAACCTAGCTATTCTCAAAGTAAAACAAATCCACTATGAAAGAATTGAAATTTTACAATAGCGACTTAGACAACTAATATCATATTGTTACCTCGAGTAGAAAACTTATTACCATGACCACGTGATAGCTTCGAGTCCACAGACTACTACTTTCTTAGATCCACAACATCCACAAGTATACCACTTGTTTTTCTTTAAGCTCTTTATGCAGCAACTAAAGAGATCACCAAGTCTTGACATCAATCTCGATCTTGATAACCCTACGTGTGTATGAAAGTAAACTCCTCTAGATCTCACAAGAGATTCACGCACACAGCATCAACAATTACCTCAAAACGTGGCTAGAGTTTTCTCTTTTATACTCCAAGCAAAACATAAAACTCTACACGTCATATGGGCTTGGGTTGAGTTGGAAAATTCTGCAGAAAAAACATTCTGCACAAGCTTCGATCGAACAAATCTAATTTTTGATTGATCAAGCCTTGGAAAAAGTGAATAGTAATTTTATGCAATTACTTGATTCCAACTTTACATTAAACATACTTTGAGCAGCCTAAATCTAGACTCTAAGTTTTGATCATGGTTTGTCAACATTACACATTAAAATTTTAATATATTTAGATCCTAAATCCTTAGAACCTAACACTAACAATCCCAAAAAATCATAAATTCACAACTATAGAGCGCATAATAATTACATAACTAAAATTCGTATGGTTCTTTGATTTGTACTATTTATATCTAGCACAATAATACATCTAAGATGCAAAGCTCATGTGACAAGTTAACTATATTTAAAATAACTAACCCTTTTTTTATAATGGTTTTTTTTAATCATTGTTCTTAAAAAAAAGAAAAAAAAAGTTGTTGTTTTACCATTGTTAATAGGTTATATTAACATACTCAATAAAAATATAGATACAAACATCAAGTTGCACACACTCTGTGAATGGAAGAGTCTATGAGATCTCGTGAAGAAGACGATGAGCTTCAATGAAGCACCAAAAAAGTGAAGGAAGACCATCGACCTACCTCTCCTAGTGGTGCGGAAAGATCGTATAAGGAGTAGCTCCTTCGAGAGATTCCTAGAGAGTATGAGCAGGCCTTTGATTTCACGAATGGCATGGAAACAGAAGCTAAGTCAGATGAGGATATCTCAGAGCTATCGTTTGGGGTTGTAGCGGTCAAACTCACAGGCGAAACCAAACAAAGAATTCGTGCCCAGTGGGTAAATGCCATGATTGTGAAGGTCTTTGGTAAAACAGTGGGCTACCATTTCCTCCACACCCGTTTACTCAGTTTGTGGAAACTGGTGGGTCATTTCGACTGCATGGATTTAGGCAAGGATTTCTTCCTAGTTCGGTTTACAGTCAAGGAGGATTATGTTAAAGTCCTTAGAAGTGGACCATGGTTTGTAGGCAGCCATTACTTGTCCATACGATGTTAAAAACCAAACTTTCGACCTTCAACAGCTAGCGTCTCTTTTGTCGCGATGTGGGTTCGATTGCTGGAACTACCCATTGAGAATTATGAACAAGAGGTACTCCGAGAGATAGGACGGGCTATAGGCCCAGTGCACAGGGTCGATACTCATACTGCAACGGAATCACGGGGGCAATTTGCTAGGCTCTGTGTACAGATAAGCTTAGATAGACCCCTGATCAAATTGCTCTGGATTGGAGGGCTTGAGCAATTGGTGTTATACGAAGGCTTAGCTCATTGTGCTTCTCTTGTGGTCGTGTTGGTCACAAGGCTGAGGCATGCCCATACCATGCTAGGGCACCAGAGTAGGGTGGCGTTGGAACAGGAGAAGACAACTAGGTAATTTCAACCGATCAAAAAGAAGACATTGAAAAGGCCTTTATGCCTTGGGTCTTAGTTTCACGAAAAAAGCAAGGTGGCAGTAAGCCCAAGAAAGCCCCAACCCATGTTTCCACTTTCGTGCTTAATACCCATAAGCCTAAGTCACATGTTTCTAAAGATGTTGTGGACCCAATGAGTTTTTGAGAGGTCAGCTTTGACTTGGGGAAAAGTGGGGGCAAACACAATCCAGAGGATTTAGGACCAGTGAGTGCGCCTGCTGTAGATCACACTACCTCCCCTACCTTGATAGTGAAAGCTTATCCAAAGCCTTCATCCCAAAAAGGTAACTATCTCTCCCGTGGACAGAAAGCTAAAACTGGACCTAATGGATCTTCAAGATTCCGATATAGACACAAGAGCATTGACTGACGAGATTTCAACGAGGCCTCCTCAGATCATGTCATCTCTAGTGGCAACTTACAAGAAACTTTTGCCTTCACCAAGTTTGGCCCAGTTGATTTCAATGGTTTCATAGTAGGGGGTTCCTACTTCCTCGATGATGATGTCTAGCAGATTAATGACATGGATTACCAAGTCCATGAGGCGGAGACAAGTTAGATCAATGGATTTGAAGTTGCACCGCCGAGGGTTAGGATTCCCTTGTAGGAAATCTCTAACAAGTGTCAACCATCAATTGGGGATTTGAAAGCTCGTGCAAACTTAGCTTCTGTGAGTATTCCAAAAGTAGGATTACTCAGTATCAGATCAAGTCACCAAAAGAATTCTAGTGACAGTGAAGAAGACCTTGAGATAGGCCCAGGCCCCTAAGGACATAATCAGAGCATGGAGGTAGATCTGGATGGGAGGAATGGAAGTACGCATACCTCTCGAGGCTTGATCACTAGGGCAAGATCTCCTTCACCAACCACTGGGGTGGATGGTACCCAAGATGCGGATGAAGGTATTATTCCTCCATCTCATTGAGATTAATTGCCACTTTCCTTTCCTTCTTGTAATTATGAATATTGTAATTTGGAATTGCTGAGGTGCTCTTAAGCCCTCTTTTTGTAATATTGTCCAAGATATGGTTTGCTTATACTCCTCTTCAATCATGATTGTCACTGAAACTAAGGTTGGTGGTAGCCAGGCAAAGGATATCATCAATAGATTACCCTTTAATGGTGCAATCCATACCAATACCATTGGTTACTCTAGTGGTCTATGGGTCTTGTGGGACTCATCTCAAGTGGAGATTTCTGAACTCTTGTTGAACAGGAAATCCACTCAACTGTGAAGGTTCTTTCCTCTGAATTTTCTTGGCTTCTCTCTGAGGTTTATGCAAGCCCAAGATTTGCTGAGCGATGTTTGCTTTGGGATAACTTCACCACTATCTCTTCTCTTCATTCACTCCCATGGTTACTGGTGAGGGATTTCATTGAAGTCCTTCTAGGTGAAGATAAATTCAGAGGGAGACCAATTAATATCGACAGAGCACTTAAGTTTCAACTGTCTTAATTCCTGTGGTATGACTGACCTTGGCTTCTCAGGTCCTAGATTCACTTGGTCAAATAACAGGCCTCTATCTCAATTGGTTCAGGAAAGGATAGATAGAGTGTTTGTTACTCTTGATTGGAGTAATCTTACCGAAAAGCATGTGTTAAGCACCTTGAGAGGAGCCACTCTGATCACTGCCTAGTGGCTCATTCTCTTCAGAGCGAACCCCATTTAAGAATCCCCCGCCCTTTCAGATTTCAACCTATGTGGCCCTCGCATTTATCTTTCCCAGATGTGGTTAGGAAGGCTTAGACTCCTCCAACCACTCTAGATAGTGTTGTTGACAAATTTGTTGCGAAAGCTTCTACTTGGAATAAACTCCAATTTGGGAACATCTTTAATAAGAAAAAATGAATTTGTGCTTGGCTAGAAGGAATTCAATCTACTCTCGGCAATCATTCGTCTAGTTTCCTTGTTAATCTAGAAAGATCCCTCCGCTCTAAGCTTATTGAAGTTTCCAAACTTGAGGAATTTTAGGCTATGAAATCCCATATCACCTTTCTTATCGAAAGGATAGAAACACTTCATTCTATCACACCTCGACCTTTGTCCGGAGAAGAAGAAATTGCATTACTGGTGTAAGATAGTGGGAGGAATTGGTTAAGTGGGGATCAGGAAATCGCTTAACATATTAGGCAAGGGTTCATTGACCTTTATACATCAAGCCATTGCACCTCTTCTCTTTCCAAGTGGTAGCCACCATTCTGGTGGTGTAGATTGACAGATGACGATATTAGAGGCCTGGATCTCCCTGTTATTATTAAAGAGGTCAAAGCAACACTTTGGTCTCTAAAACCTTTTAAAGCCCCTAGATCGGATGGTTTGCATGCAGGGTTCTTTTAGCGCTTTTAGCTTATTATTGGCAATTCGGTTAAGGATGAGGTTAAAAGAGTCTTTGCTTTAGGGAAGGTCCCTGATTTCCTGAACAAAACTTTAATTACCCTCATTCCTAAATGTAGAAGTCCGAAAACATTAAGTAAATATCGTCCGATTGGGTTGTATAATTAAGTCTACAAGCTGATCACGAAATTAATAGTTGCCAGAATTCTGCCTCTTCTGCCAGACATTGTTTCCCCCTTGCAAACTACCTTTGTGGCCAGAAAGGGGTAGATAATGCTATCATTGTGCAAGAGTTGATTCACACCATCTCTGAGAAAAAAGGTAATCATGGGGTCATGGCTATCAAGATAGATATGGAAAAGGCTTAAGACCATCTAGAATGGAGTTTTATTAGGGATACCCTCCATTTATTCAAGTTTCCTGAACACTTAGGGTGGGTTTGGATAGAGAGGCCAATGTCCACATTTTAAGGTTTCACGTTTCAGACCTTTTTTTTTTTCTTGCACACGGGTTTCAATAGGGGACAGAAGGTACCGTTCACCACTATGCGTGAACAGTAACTGCACTGTTCATTCACAGTGGTGCACTGTTCATTCGCAGTGGTGCACTGTTCATCACTGTATCAACCAATTTTTTATTATACATGGGACCCGCGATACTATTCATATGTTTAAAAATTATTTTTCTATAGTGTTTTTAGTTTTTAGTTTTTAGTTTTCAATTGTATCCAAACGGACCCTTGATCTCCCTTATCATGTGTTGTGTCTCTTCCTCAACCATTTCCGTGCTATTTAATGGGGAGAATTTGGTTGCATTTCAACCATTTAGAGAGATTAGACAAAGGGATCCTCTATCCCCTTATATTTTTATTCTTTGCATGGAAGTCGTTGGAGCTCTCATTTCGGAAAAATGTAAGGCCAATCTTTGGAACCCTGTTAGGGCATCTCAAGGGGGAATTGCTTTTTCGCACTTATTCTTTGCAAATGATCTTGTTTTGTTTGCTAAAGTTGATAGAAAGAATTGCTTGGCAGTTAGAAAGGTATTGGATTCCTTTTGCTTCATGTCTAGTGAAAAAGTCAGTAATGAAAAATCCTAATCTTCTTCTCCCTTAATATTTCTAGTCAAGATAGAGAGGTATATTGCGACATCCTAAATTTTCGGTCAACCCATTCTTTGGGCAAATATCTGGGCTTTCCTATCAAGCATACCTCGATTCCACAAGATTTTGGGTTTGTGATAGACTGTGTCCAGAGTCGCCTTGCTGGTTGGAAAGCTCATCTGCTTTCCTTTGCTGGTTGGAAAGCTCATCTTCTTTCCTTTGTTGATTGGTTCTCACCCACACTGTAACATTAGCCATTCCTAGTTATACCATGCAATGTACTACCCTCCCATCCAAATTGTTGAGCAATATTGATAAGTTGAGCCGAAACTTCGTGTGGGGTTCCTCTGATATGAAAAAGAAGATCCACCTTGTCAATAGGAAAAGTATCACTAAACCAAAGAAAGAAGGAGGCTTGGGCCTCCATGAAGCAAAAGCTAAGAACATAGCTCTCTTAGCTAAGTTAAATTGGAGATTCCATAATGAGAAAAATTATCTTTGGGCTTGAGTGCTCTCTCAAAAATATTTAAACTGAAGGAGAAGACAAGCTTCTAATCACCAAATCCAATCCTGCTCAACCACTTGAGTAGCTATTAGGAAAGGAGAACCAATATTCACCAAAGGTACCAAATGGATTGCGAGGAAGGAGAGTCGCATTTGTTTTTGGTTTGATGAATGGCTAGATATGGGCCCTATTAGAGGTATGATTTCAGGACCCCTCAACAAGGCGGGAAGATTCCTTTCTCCTTGGGGACGTTATTCATTGTTATGGTTGCAATTGGGATGCTATTTCATTCTCATTTCCCAAAAACCTTTTGCTTAAGTTCAAAGCTATGCCTTTCCCTATGTCAACCTCTTGCCCAAACCGTATTTCTTGGTCTTTCTCTCCTAGTGAATCCTTTGAGTTAAAAGAAGCTTATCGTCTCGCCAATGCCGCCGATGAGCTGATCCTGGGTCCCCTTATTTCTGGTGAGTGGATATGGAAAGTTCGAACTCTCCCTAAAGTTAGATGTTTCATTTGGCAGTGCTGGCATCACGGTATTCCAATCAGGGTTTTTCTAGCTGAGAAAGGTATGTCTCTCCCCGTTTCCTGCCCTATCTGCAACAATGGAGCTAAATCTATTATCCATACTCTTCAAGATGGCAATGTGGCATGTCAGATTGGTTGCGCATTAACTGCCATAGTAGCAAGAACCATGTAGTGTTGAATATTCCTTGGGGGGTCATCTTTCCAATTTGTCTTTGGACCCTTTAGTTATTTAGAAATAGAGTGGTCTTCAAAAACAATTCAGCTAATCAGAATTTAACTAGTGAGACTCTGTCAAGAGCTGCAGAAGTGACTTTCCTTGTCCTCAATGAAACTTTTTCGATTCCTTGGGTCACTATTCAGGTCAGGTGGATTCGTCCCCCGATTAATTGGTTTAAGCTCAATTTTGACAAGTCCTCATTGGGCAACCCCAGTATTGCTGGAGGGGGAGCCATTATCTGGAATGATAAAGGAAATTGGGTAAGGGGTTATGCAAGGTCTGTCAGGATCACCACAAGTGTGGCTGTTGAGTTATGGGCTTTGAGAGATGGCCTTAATTTGTGTTTTTCTCTGAATCTCCAAGCTGTGGAAGTTGAGCTTGATGCCAAACTTGTTTTGGATCTTCTTGGGAAGGATTGTGGCAGTGTGAATGGAAACAACACCATTGTCGCAGATTGTAAAGAGAGCCTTCAGCAAATTCTCAGGATCAGACTTAAACATTATTACCGTGAAGCCAATAAATGCACCGATGCGCTTGTCAGACGGGGAGCTTTGTTGGCCCATGGTTTTACTGTTTATATGGAACCACCCCTGATATTGACTTTATGCTTGGATTAGATGCGGATGGTATTTTGTATGATCGTAGCATTGGCTCGATCTCTATTTCCTCTCTGTATTCTGTTTAGTTTTTGAATGATATCTCCTATTTACCAAAAAGGAAAAAAAAAAGTTATATTAGAATTACGTTCTTCTTTGTTTTTTTTTTTTTTTTTTTTTTTTTGGACAATCAGAATTATGTTCAATGGAGCTAAATCTTCCTTAATTTTTGCTTTTAAATCGGATATTAGAAAAGTTAATTGGATATTCTTATCCTACCTTTTCACAAACAGACCTCATAGAATTAGACTTGAGTTTCTTCCGCATTAAAATTTTGTGAACCATCAACCACACAGCTGTATCAATTAGATATATATATATATATATATATATATATATATATATATATGTGTGTGTGTGTGTGTGTGTGTTGTGTGTGTGTGTGTGTGTGTGTGTGAAGCTCTCTTCTGAAAACTTGAATTATGGCCATTGGCCCCCACACCCCTCAAACATTTAATACTTGTGGAGTGACCATCGCGCTAAAGATATGCAGTGGTGAGAAGTGTTTAATACACACAAGCTGTTTTACACATGTAACACACACACACACACACAAACCTGAAATTGTGATTCTCAAGTTTAACCCATAATTATAATGATGAGATTGGATTTATTGACCATATGTATCCCATTATTAAGAAATAATTTAAAATTTTGAAAAAAAGAATTCTTCTCTCATACTCTGTTTCTGTGTCTCTGTTAAACATATATTTGGGTTTATATCGCCCAAGATGCCCACTTGTAGCATAAAGCCATCTACACTTAATCCTTGAACCTACAGCTTCTATATAAACTCTATTAATGTCATTCTAATATATGTTGTATATGGACCATCATATAGCAAAAATGTAGCTATCATTGTTTTATATCATTAATATAAGCAGTCAAGGTTGAATCACATGTACCATGGAAGTTTCTCAAAAAAAAAAAAAAAAGTTGAACCACATAACTGTTGTGTTTTTGTTCTCTCTCCTCGCTTCAGCATCCATTTAACTTATATTTCCTTTAATTTATATTTGACAGTTTCCATAATGTGCCAACCTTCAAAATCAATGAAGTGTCTTTTTTTTTTCTTTTCTTTTCCCGTTAACCCCTTCAAATCGTTGCATCTTCATCTTCTCAAGTTTGGTTTTTCTTTTGTTTTTTTAATCTTCAATTAAAAAAAGAAAAAAGAAAAAGAAGAAGAAGCGAAATTGTAAATTTGGTCCTCTAATATATTAGGTAAAGCTCAATTTGGTCCCTCAACCAAGACCTCGTTCATGTATCTACTATCTACTTCTCTAAATGTTGGGTAAAGCTCAATCTTGACCAAGCAGAAGAACCTTGGGTAGCATGTATCAACTTCTACATATGCGGATAAGTCATTGATGAATGATGATATGCTAATCTAATTCCATGAATGGCGCGCGCCATTGTCATCACCACAGGTCTAATATTCTAGTTTTGAGCGTAAATGTTATATATACATCTCTCCTATAACTAAATTGTGTATCTTTTTTTTTTCTCTGGCCAAAAATTGAATAGAATTCGTTGAACCAATCCTATTGACGAAAGATCATTTCAGAATTCAGAGTGTAAATTTAGATTTAAAGTGGAATTAAATGTCTCATCGGGAAAAAAGCAAAAACGTTGGAACCGATGATCTTTGACCACTGTGCTTTCAGTCTAAAATTTATAGCAGAATTTTTACAAAAAAATTCAAAGTAGGGCTTGGTTAGCTTCAATGCTGGTGACGGATGTGAATTTTGGTGAAGATTGTATTGTATTGATCAAAATGAAAACTGTACAATCAGAGGTATTTATACCAGAACTAAATACCTAACTAATCCCAAATTATACGAAGCTATTCCCTCCAAAACTAACAATATGAAACACACCTATCAGCTACTAACACGTGTCCATAAATATCACTATTACTTCCAACACTAAAACTACCAGTAGCATAAAGAACTAAAACAGAACAACTACATGTCATTTTTACAGAAGCAACAATTGAGTCTTTACACTTGTCCTGTTCTAGTTGCTGCTTGGAGCTTGAAGCTTGGAGCTCTTCTTTCTGATACTCCCCCTTAAGAGGAACAAGGGAATGTATTTTCATCAAGTTCATCTTGGACAACAAGTGAGAAAACTGTTGAGAACTTAGAGCTTTTGTCAATAAATCTCCAACTTGAGTCTTAGTTCTAACATGTAGCAGCCTTATCACCTTAGCTAATACTTTATCCCTAACAATGTGGCAATCTATTTCAATGTGTTTCATCCTCTCATGGAACATAGGATTTGCCCCAATGTGTAAGGCAACTTGACTGTCATTGAAGAGTAGAGCTACCTTAGGATGTGTAACCTTAATATCCTTAAGAAAACTAAGCAACCACACAATTTCACAAACAGCAACAGCCATTGCTCTATATTCTGGTTCTGTTGATGACCTTGAGACTGTTTTTTGCTTCTTAGATTTCCAAGAAACAAGAGAATCTCCAATAAAGACACAATAGCCTGTAGTTGATCTTCAAGTATCAGGCCATGCAGCCCAATCTGCATCTGCAAATGCCTTGATATGCAATTCAGATTGACTAGAGAACAACAAAACCTTGTCTAGGTGTTCCTTTGATATAGTGTAGAACTCTATTTGCAGCTTGAAGGTGCAGCAATCTAGGCTTAGCCATAAACTGGCTTAGTCTATGGACTGCAAATGTGACTTCAGGCCTTGTGATAGTTAAGTAGAGCAATCTTCCGATTAACCTTCTATACATGCTAGGATCCTTCAATTCCTTCCCTTTAAGTAGAGAAGTCTTCCAATTAACCTTCTATACGTGCTAGGATCCTTCAATTCTTTCCCTTCAAACTTACTCAATTTCAAATTCTACTCCATAGGTGTCTTTGTTGGCTTAAAGCCTAACAACCCTGCATCCTCTAGAAGCTCTAAAGCATACTTCCTTTGACGTATGCCTTCTTTGGATCTTGCTATCTCTAAACCCAAAAAGAACTTTAAATCTCCCAAGTCCTTAAGCTTGAACTGCCTATCCAGCAACACTTTAAGCTCATCTACTTCCTTCACACTATCACTAGCAATAATCACATCATCCACATACACCAACAGTGCAATAAAGCTACTAGAAGTACTTCTTGTGAAAAGGGAGTAATCTGCCTTGGACTGTTGAAAACCCAGCTGAACCAAAGCATGAGAAAACTTGGAGAACTGTTGCCTGGATGTTTGCTTGAGGCCATATAAAGACTTATTCAATTTATAAACAACCTCCCCCTTGCTGTGAAAGCCTAGGGGCAAAACCATGTAAACTTCTTCATCAAGCTCTCTATGTGGGAAAGCATTATTCACATCAAGCTGAGACAAACACCATCCTTTCATAGCAGCCACAACAAGCAAAGCTTTAAATGATACCATCTTAGCCACAAGGGAAAAGGTTTCTAAGTAGTCTAAACCCTCCTTTTAAGTGAATCCCTTGGCAACAAGTCTAGCCTTATACCTTTCTATGCTCCCATCTGCCTTATGTTTGATCCTATATACCCATTTACAACCTATAGGCTTCTTATAAGCAGGCAAAGGAGTCAAAGACCAAGTATTATTAGCTTCTAAGGTAGCAATCTCAACCGACATAGCCTCCTTCCACTTGGGATCCTGAACAACCTGGGCATAGGTAGTTGGTTCCTTAACAGAAGATATAGAGTTGCAAAAGTGTCTATGGGTGGCAAAAAGGTTAGAATAAGAAAGAAAGTTTTGAAGTGGATGAGAAGTACCTTTCTTAGGAAGAGATTGAATGAAGGGTGAAGCACTCACCTGGTTGCAATGATAAGACTGCAAATAGGATGGTTTATGAGACACCCTAGCAGATCTCCTAAGACCTTGTTTAGGAAGTTAAGGCTGGACAAACCAAAGAAGGCTCAGCTAAAGAAGCAGACTAAGAAATAGATGGTTGTGGAGGAGAGGAAGCAGTAGGCAAAGCATCAAGTTGGGAGGTATCTGGCAGAATGGGCTGAGGAAGGGAGTCAGTGGATGAAACAAGAGCAGGTTGTGAAATAAGATTAGCAAGATGGGCACCCGTGTTTAAATCACATGGTGATGAGCTAGATGCAGCATCATCATCAATATTAGAATCTGAATCAACATTAGAAGGAAAATGTTAATCATTAATAAAAGAAGCATGAAACACAGATGAAGAAGTAGAATCCAAAGGGAATGTAGTAAGAGTAGAATCTAAGACAGGAGGAAGGGAAGTAGCCGATGGAGTGGAATACACAGAGTCTAAAGATATAAAAGGAAAAATGGACTCATGGAAGATCACATCCCTAGAAATGAAAACTGGTCTAGAAGTAAGATTAAGAAGCTTATAACCCTTTGTGATAGAAGGGTAACCCAATAGAACACAAGCTTGTGACCTAGGTTGAAACTTGTCTCTATGAACAAAATTAGTGGAAGAGTAACATAAGCAACCAAACACCCTCAAATAGTCATAGGAAGTCTTAATATGAAACAAGAGTTCAAAATGAGGTTTGTTTTGGAGAATGGGAGAGGGTAATCTGTTGATAATATGGGCGACAGTGAGAATGCAATCTCCCTAATGGCATAAAGGAACATTTGAATGAATTCTAAGTGCTTTAGCAACTGACAAAAGATGCTGATGTTTTCTCTCCACAATAGAATTCTATTGTGAAGTGTAAACACAGCTCTTTTGGTGAATTATGCCATGAGTAGAGTAAAAATCAGTAAGAAGAAACTCTTGTCCATTATCAAACCTAATAGATTTAATGTTGGTACCAAATTGAGTTTGAATCAATTTATAGAAAGAAATAAGGTACCCTCTAACCTCAGATTTAGCCTTTAAAAGATAAATCCAAGTACATCTAGTAGCATCATAAACAATGGACAAGAAGTATTTAAAACCTTCATGAGTAGAAATAGAATAAGGTCTTCATTATCAACATGAACAAGATCAAATGCAGAAAGCAGAAAAGTTATTATTAAAAGGAAATGGTAACCTTTTCTATTTTGCCTTAGGACAAATGGTACAAACATCAGTACAAGAGTCAAAGGAAACAAATAAGCTATCTTGTAAAGATAGCAGCTAATTCATGGATGGGTGACCTAACCTAAAATGCCACACTCTAGGCATATTAGTTACAGAATTAATAAAAGGAAAAGAATGACCAGACTCGTGTTTGAGAAGATCAGACTTGTGTTTGAGAAGATGATCTACCAAAGAAGAGGAACTGATGCAATCAGATCTTTGCCACAAGTAAAGGCCATCATGCACTTCATCTACTCCAATTGTCTTCCAAGATGAAAGGTCCTAGATAAAACAAAATTGAGAGAGGAAAAAAAGAAAATATGGCAATTGTTGAGTCAGTTTGCTAATATACAACAAATTGAAAGAAAACGAAGGAACACAAAGAATATGATCAAGAATTAAGGTTTCAAAAAGCTTGAGTGTGCCAATGTGAGTCACTTGAGCACTTTCACCATTAGGCAATTCAACAACACACCAAGTTAAAGTGGTGATAGAGGTTAAAAGGCCAACAAAACAAATTATGTGATCAGTGGCACCTATATCTAATACCCAAGTATAACAATTAAAAGCATTTCTATTCACTACCTTGGATGTACGTACAAAGCTTCAGTCTTTACGTGCAGAGTTGGCGAGTTTTCGGCGGTCGCCTCCACCACCTCCTTTTGATGATGAGTCTTGATTGCCCTTTTGCAATTCGTCACAAAAAGGGGGAGTACATATGAATGGAGATAGGGGGAGATTTTTCTGTTTTGGAGCTTTGGAGCTTTAGATTGTATCTAGGTGCTTCATTTTGTACTCTCTTTTTTTTTGGCTCATGATGTATTTATTTTGTTGTCTTTCCTTTTTATGAGTTGTATATGATAGGGGGAGATATTATGTTTTTAGTTTTGTTTCTTGTTTCACATTGTGCTACATTGGCTATTGATTTATATTATGAGATTATTCATGATATATGTTTTTTTTTTTTTTATGTTATGTGAAATCAAGAATTTATTTTGTTTTAGTTGTATTTTCCACACATGGGTTTATGTGTTTGAGTGTTTCAGAAATATACAGGTTGATTCAATCGTGTTGCTGTCTACACTTGCAACTGATAGATAGTGGTTAGGTTGAATTGTGTTTGATTGGGCTGTTTATGTAACTTTGAGCATTTTTTTTATTTTATGTTTTATCACGGATTGCCAAATGGGGAGTTTGTTAGGTTCTAAGGATCTAGGATCTTAATGTTTTAGAACTTCAATGTGTATATGTTGGCAAACCATGATCAAAACGTTTAGTCTAGATTTAGGTTGCTTAAAGTATGTTTAATGTAAAGTTGGAATCGAGTAATTGCAGAAAATTACTGTTCACTTTCTGCAAAACTTAATCGATCGAAAATTAGACTCGATCGATCGAAGCTCGTGCAGATTGTTTTTCTGCAGAATTTTTCAACTTAGCCCAAACCCATTTGACGTGTAGGGTTTTATGTTTTGCCTTAAGTATAAAAGGAAAAACCCTAACCACGTTTTTAGGTTGTTGTTTATACTGTGTGTGTGAATCTCTGGTGAGATCTAGAGGTATTTGCCTTCATACATACTTAGGGTTATCAAGATCAAGATTGATGTTGTGAGCTTGGTGATCGTTTCAGTTGCTGCATAAAGAACTTAAAGATATACAAGTGGTATACTTGTGGATGCTGTGGATCTGAGCAAGAATTAGTCCATGGACTCGGAGCTATCACGTGGTCATGATAGTAAGTTTTCTACTCGAGGTAGCAATAGGATGTTAATGGTCTAAGTTGCTATTGTAAAATTTCAATTCTTTCATAGTGGATCTGTTTTACCTTGAAGATAGATAGGTTAAATCCTCCCCAAGTTTTTTACCGGTTTGGTTTCCTAGGTTATCATATCGTGTATTATTTATTTTTTCGCACTACTTTGCATGATATAATTTATATGTGTTAACCTAGATTTGAATAATTTCCCTAAGTTAATCACTTGGTTAAATAACTAGATTAAAAAACTTGTGTTTTTAAGGGGTCTAAAAACGAATACAAGTAAAGTGCGTTTTTTAAAAGGATTAGCCAATTACATAAAATGTTGACATGTGTTTCTAACATGAATCACATATGTCCTAATAATCTTCCCCTTTGGCAATCCGTGACAAAACTACAACAAACAAATGAACATATGAGAGAAGTCATAAATCACTCAACTTATACTCACTTGTTAAGTACAGTTAATCTATCCTAACACAAACTCTTGAAAAACTTTGCAAGAAGAGAGTTCATGGCAAGGAAGACTTTGATAATCTGTATTTCTGAAACACTTAAATAAAATTCATCAAGGCATCTTAGTGTGAAACAGAAATATAAGATTGCATACATAATATAAGAAGCATGTGTATAAAGAGAGAAAAGAAACAACACATGTAAGGATAGGT
This sequence comes from Castanea mollissima, assembly GCA_014183005.1. Classification (NCBI taxonomy): domain Eukaryota; kingdom Viridiplantae; phylum Streptophyta; class Magnoliopsida; order Fagales; family Fagaceae; genus Castanea; species Castanea mollissima. Next base: position 86,690,250 of record JACAVU010000001.1, on the reverse strand, counting down.
TAAAGAACTGTAATAATAACCTCAAATGTATGTATATCAACAAGTACAAGTTTGCTATCACAAAGTGATCACAAGATCTAAGGTACATGAATAATGTATTAAAAAGAAAGAAAAGAAAAAGATACATAAAAATCATCATTACATCCCTCAAAATAAGAATACTCTCCCTAACAAAAATCTCCTATACTAACCCCTCTATGAGTATGACTACTCTCATATCCAAAACCACTCTTCCTTCTTGTCACGAGTGAAAAAAGGGTAAGTATATCAAGTTGACATCTCATCAGCATTAGAAAAGCTAGCACCATCATCCTCAGCATTTGTAGCATCAGCATCACCATCATCGTCCTTATCCTTAGAAGTCTTTGGAGTAGGAGGAGAAGAAGTAACAAAGCCACCTATGACAGCCTATCGTTGTGTAATACGACTAACATGGGTGTTCACTTGACACAACTCATCACTAAGAGTGTCGAGGCGAGCATCCATGCGCACAAGCTGTGCCATGATATCCTCGAGAGTCATACCGCCCGTAGAAGAAGAGGGAGCGGATATGGATGGAGCTATAGAAGCTGGAGGAACCGTTGATCCGAATCGCCTTGAATGTAGCTGTGCCTCACTCCATTTAACAGTAGCGTCATCTATGGTACACATAACATGGAAATGGTCCGAAACGAGAAAGGGAACAGAAAAGTGGCGTAAAAGCCTCGTGATAATCGAAGGGAAGATGAGCTTATCACGGGTCACCGTTTCCCTATACACATCTATGAGTGAAAGAATGAAATGAGAGGGAAAGTATATGGTAAGATGCTCAATGAGGGATAACAAAAACCAAGCACGAGGCTCTGTAATAGAGTTATAATGAGAGAAAGGATGCAAAACAAAGGTCATAACCATGGTAATGAACCTAGGACCTTTAGTAAAGGCCGAACAAAGAGTGAATTGATGATCATCGCAATCAGAGGGATGCTCACAAAAAGAGGATATAAGCTCATCTTTTGACATGGTCTTAAGACAACCAGGGTGGTTAGGATGCACTACCCTAGGGACATGGAGCACGTCGGATACAATATCTAAAGTGACCACGATTCACGTATCTTGAACGCGAGTAGAAAAATGAGTTACTGAATAATCAAATCCATGCATTTTGGAGTAGAACTCCTAAATAAGCATGGATCAACAAGTGACTGGGACGTCACAGTGACTCCTAACCCCAATTGTGAATGATAGTGGGTAAGTCAGTGTCAAAAAAGTCCGACAAAATAACTTGGCGTTCCGAATGAATGCCTCGTCTAGAAAAGTTCTCCAAAAAGTCCTTGCAGGCTTTATCATCACAGAACCGAATATGAGAAGGGGTAGGATCAAAAGAAGAGGATGCCCCGGAATGAAGAGGGTTCCGGGACGAAGTGGATTTTCGTTTAGGTGCCATAGAGCAACTAACCGAAACAAGAAGAAAAGGAGAGAGAGAAACACGTAGAAAAGCACCAATTACAATCAATATATAAGAATATAGAGAATGTAAGGTACATATGCATGAAAATGCATGAGTATGTGATATGCAATAGTAAATACATCATGGGCTTAGCCCAATCCAAACCTACCAGCACACAATCATTACAACAAGGTAAACACACATGTAAAATGCATGAAACATTATTATAATGCAAATGTGATGCAATGCATGATGATTTAAAGCCATTTTCACAAAGCCCATCCCAAAAATTTCACAAACACTTCATCAATTTTGAAAAACCCCCAAAAATTTTCAAAAACCCAAAAAGCTAGGTCAAATGCATGAAATGCATGAAGAATGAAGGATTAAGGACCCTTACTAATGAAGAAATAGTTGACTTGGGTCGAAAAACCCTTGAGGATGAAGTTTGGAGTGATAAAAGAGTGTTTAGGAGGTGAAAAGACTGAAAACAGTCGAGAGATCGAAGAGAAATGAAGAAAAGATCGCGCAGATCCTATTTATAGACCTTCTTAATTCTCGATAGATCAAGAGGTGTCGAGAGATGTCAAGGTTTAAAAGCTTCAAAGGATCCAGCTATCGAGCAGCTATCCATAGGTGTCCACAGCAAAGAGGGTTCGATGGATCGAGGAGCTATCGAGATTGCGATAAGAAAAAGCTAAAGAGCTCAATAGATAGCCTAGCTATTGAGAGGTGTCGAGGAGCTGTCGAGATTGCTTTTAAAAACAGTTTTTCAAGAAAAGAAAAACACAGACATGAATGCAATCAAACATTCAACTCAACCAAGGATCCAAAAATCATCTCTCAATCAAGAAAAAATGTAAGCACATAGATCCAAAAACACACACACACACACACAGCACGTCTAACCAATTTTATATTTCAAAAACAAGTTAAGACAGTTTAGTGAGCATACATTAACACATGTAAACCTTGTGATGGCCAAATCACATTGTACCTGCACATGTATCAAGAGTAGCAAAGAATATTACGTGTTGTGTGTGAAAACATCGCAAGATTGCATAAATGTCTCTATGTTATGACGATTTGAGATATGAGTAAATCAATTTAACTCACACACGATCATAACTGCTTGATGGGGACTATCACCTTTGAGATACATATTATAATTCTCACATCTCCTAGAATACACGCTTGCAATCATAAATAAAACATTTTGAACTTTTTGCTTTTATTTTTCTTTGCGTATTTTTCTTTTATTAAGCATATCATGCATGGGCATATAAGAGAGAGAAAGAAATACCCAATTATGTTAAGTTTTGTGACATTGTATTTTTGTTATGCCAAAGCATACCGATGTCATTTCATGATTGGCGGGCAACAATGATGAAATAGTTATTTATGCCTTTCTCTTAGGATTTTTTAGTCTTTCCTATCAAAAAGAGTTATACGAGTATTAAGTACAATAAATAACTTAACCTTACTCATCACAAACACGAGCTACAAAACTCACTTGCTTAGTTGTGTATAGAGATGCTCATCTAAGTTACAAAAGATACAAAGTTTAGAAAACTCTGTTTCATTGGCCATTCAAGGTACACAAGTACCAATGTATACAAATACACACTGTTTTTGTATTTTTTTGATTTTTCAATTTTTATTTTTATTTTTATGAATGAAAATAAAAATAAAACAAAATTGAAAAAGAACCAAACACAAACATGTCAAATAAAGCAATGCATAAAAACTAGATTGTCTCAAAAATGAAAGCAAAACACACAAGTAATGCATAAACAAAAACAAGAGAGGGAGAGAGACAAAGAGACTAAATCACTTGGAGCCCTTTTCCTTCCACATCTTGGAAGAACCTTTTCCTTTGGCGAACCTTTGAATTGGTGGAGAGGGGGAAGAATTGCACCCATTCAAGTCCGTAAGGAACATGAAGGCTTTGAGTAGATCTCCAAGAGGAGCAATGGAGGATGGAAATTGACTTAGGTTTCCTGCTGAGACCATGTTGTTGCTTTGTTGAGTGGCTTGCCACTTGTAGCAATTTGGTTAAGTGTGTCCAGTTGCTCTACAGTGATGACAGAGATGTTGTTTCTTCTCTTTGTACTTTTGAGCATTACTCTTCTTAGCCCTAGGAGTTTTGGTTTCTTTCTTAGCAAGCTTAGGGGGTGCTCCTAAGATAGATTTATCCTTGTCTATGTTCTTATTAGCTATCACATTTTTAACATCATTATTCTCAAATTCAATATTATTAGCTGGAGAAACAAAAATAGTAGCACTAGAAGAAGCAATATTAGGAGAAAAAAAATATACCCTAAATCGGTTCAATCGAAGGCAGATTTTTGCATGTTGAAAATCTCATCAAGTTTCGCACTTGAGGTCCTCCCCAACTGAGCTCTCACTTGGAACAATTCAGCCTCAAACTTCTTGGTCTTCTCAGCCAAGAAATTATTCTCAAATCTTAGTACTCCAATAGTCTGATTTGCTTCATCAAACTTTGTGGAGAGTTGTTCTCATTCAAGCTCCATATCACTGAGCTTCTTGGTGGCCAACCTATATAGTTTCTCATGTTTTTCCAAGACCTTATATAACTTTGCATAGGCTGTGTGGATGTTATCTTGCTCATCCATCTTCTCAAACTTTGATTCCACCAAGTTTTCTTCTTCATCCACATCTTCCTTAATTCCTTCAGTAGGATTGACAGTGATGGTGAAGGCATTTAGGATTCCGTCATCCTCATTTTCGAAATCATCTTCAGGTTCGGTGTCGCTCAAAGTTGCAACAAGTGCCTTACTTTTCCCAATGGACTTGAGATAGGTAAGGCACTCTTGTTTCATGTAACCGAACCCTTGACACCCGAAACACTTGGGTCCTGAGGGAACAGTGTACTGACCGTCATTCCTAGCATCCTTCTTCTCTTTGTCTTGGCTCTTAGACTGTAAAGAACTTAATTGCCTAAGGTTCTTGTTAAAGCCCTTTGCATTGGCATTTTTCATGAATTTCTTGAACTACCGGGTAATGTAGGACTTCATTTTAGAATCTTCATTGTCGGAAGACTCATCCATGCCATTGCTCTTGGCCTTTAATGCCATGCTCTTACCCTTGCTTGACTTCTCGATCCTAGACAAACCCAACTTATAAGTTTGTAGATTTCCAACTAGCTCTGTCAATGGAATTTCGTCAATATCCTCTGACTCCTCAATCACGGTAATCTTAGCATGGAATCTATCGGGTAAAGATCTAAGCACCTTTCTCACAATCTTGGGTTCGGGAATGGTTTCCCCAAGATTGAAAGCTGAGTTCACTATGTCCTTGAGCTTGGCATAGAACTCATCAAATGACTCATCCTCATCCATCTTGATTTCTTCAAAGCTAATAATGAGCCTCTAAAGCTTCAAATCCTTGACAGCTTTGGTTCTTCCATAGGTTGTCTGGAGAATGGTGCATGCTTCCTTTGCAATTTCAGTGGAGGATATCTTCTTGAACTCCTCATTTGTGACTGCACTGAATAAGACATTCAATGCCCTGCTGTTGAAATTGGCAGTCTTGATCTTGGCATCATCCCAGTCGGCTAACGCTTCCTTCAGCTTGGTCCAACCTATCTCCATAGCTTGCCACACTTTCTCATCTAATGACTGCAAGAAAGCTCTCATGCGTACTTTCCAGTATGCATAGTTAGTGCCATCAAATGAAGGAGGTACAATGAGTGAATGTCCTCTATCCATGACAAACAAGGGTCAATGGATCACACAACAAAGATTAAAACCTAATCAGAGTATGCTTGCTCTGATACCACTTGATAGGCAAAAAACATATTGACCCCTTGTGATGGATTAGTTGATTAATTAGCCAAGTTTAATTAATTAATTAATTTAACATGCAATGTATGTGGCAACACAAACAAATCACCAACTAAATAAATATGTAGTGAAAAATAAATTGATACGGTGATTTGTGAACGACTGAGAAAAACCTTTGAGGCAAAAACCCCCACCGAGTGATTTTAAAGTCACCACTCCCGAGAATCCACTATTATCAAAACAAGCGGTTACAAGTAAAGGAATCCCAGTACCTTATACCAACTTACAATTGAACCCTTACTGCAATACCTAATTGGACTTGTTTTGTAGTGACAATCTCTCATTTGTATTGCACGACTCCCAGTACATGACTAACCAATCGATGCGCGGATTCCAATATGTGACTTGATCACCAACTTGAGAAGGATGTTAGCTGCAAAGTTATTCTGCTCATCACACGATGAAGATCATGAAGTTGCTTGGTCATAAAACCCTACGGTGTACAAACACAACAACTTCTTCAACAGAAAGAAGAACTAGGGAAAACTAGGTTTCCGATCACACTTTTCTTCACACTTGTGGAATTGTGCTCTTGTGCAACTGTGCAACATATGACAACCCTTAAAATAATCCTTATATATATTTAGGATTGTGAGAAAAGAAAGCCCAAACATGCATTCACGAATTGGATGAAAATCAGCTCTGAAAAACTAAATTTCATAAACCTCGATAGATAGCCATCTATCGAGATAGCTGTCGAGCCACAAGCTTCAGCACCTTTTAGACCTCGATAGATATTAGCTGTCAAGCTAGCTATCGAGATTTAAAATCCAAAACTTCCTTACTTGATTCTTAGACAGACTTTCATGGCTTTAACACTTGAACTTGAAACATTGTTCCTTGAAGTATTAAACACATTCTAGATTTACCCAATTACAAGTAAAGTGTGTTTTGTTCAAGGATTAGCCAATTACATAAAATATTGACATATGTTCCTAACATGAATCACATATGTCCTAACACCTTGGCTACTGCCCGAACCACCAATCATAGCCAAAATCCTTTGACATTGTTCTGCAGTATATGGGAAAGCTTATGGAGGCATATGAATAGAATCTGACACTATAACATTAAAGTTTGCACCAAAATCATGTCCTGCAACCTGATTAGCCTTTGCATTCTTGCCCTTGGGTTTGTAACCAGGGGGGTAACCATATAGTTTGTTGCATTTCTCTATGGTGTGACCTATGACCCCACAATGACTACACACTGGTTTCTCCTTCCTTTTGTTCTTGTTAGCTTTAGCACCTGAATTATTACCATAAGTGCTCCCAAAACCAACAGTTCCAATAAATGACTCGGTTGCCAAAGCAATGGATTCAATGTGGGCACCAATGGAATGACCAATAGACCTTTGGCTCTCATCTTGAATCAATAAAGAATACACCCTATTGATTGAAGGAAGAGGATCCATCAACAAGATTTGCCCTCGAACCTGACTGTATGTCTCATTAAGTCTCATAAGAAATTGCATCACTGAATCTTGCAATTGATATTATTTCAACTTCTCATTGATTGAACAAGTGCAAGAACCACAAGTACAACATGGTAAAACTCTATACTTTTCAATTTCATCCCACAAAGCATTCAATTGAGTGAAATGATCTATGACAAAAAGATCTCCTTGAGTGATAGTTGCAAGCTCCTTCTGAAGCTGAAAACGTTTTGGTCCATTCTTTTGAGTATACCAATTCTTGAGATTAGTCCAGACCTCTAAAGCAATGTTCTTGTAAACAACACTCGCAAGAATCTTTGGAGAAATACAATTCAATATCCAATATACAACCATATTATTGCACTTGGTCCAAGCTTAAACAAGTAATGGATTTTTTGCCATGGAAGGAGTAAGTGAAAGACTTCCATCAATAAACCCTAATTTGCTCTTAGCTCCCAAAGCTCTCTGCATTGATTTAGCCCAACTAGCATAGTTATCATTGACTAGAGGCTGAGGAACAAGAATTGCACCTGGATTCTCTCCGTAGTGTAAGAAGAAAGGGTGTGATTCATCAATTGTGGTAATAGAAGCAGAATTTGTAGTGGTCGCCATTGAAGAGCTTGAAGCTTGGAAGAAAGAACTGATGTAATTCTAAAGGAAAAATCAAGATTAAAAGAGAAAATCTGAGACGAATCTTCTTTAGAATGAAACTAACATGATTTTGAATCCAAAAATCTAGAAAATCTTAGAAGAAAAGTCGCGAGAAAATTCAAGCGTGTTAGGAAAATCTGAAAGGAATGTCTAGAAAGAGACTAGAAGAATCTAGAAAAGCTTAGAGTGCTCTGATACCATGTGAATTTTGGTGAAGATTGTATTGTATTGATCAAAATGAAAAATGTACAATCAGAGGTATTTATACCAAAACTAACTACCTAACTAATTTCAAATTATACGAAGCTATTCCCTCCAAAACTAACTATATGAAACACACCTATCAGCTACTAACACGTGTCAATAAATATGACTATTACTATCAACACTAAAACTACCAATAGCATAAAGAACTAAAACAGAACAACTATAAGTCGTTTATACAAAAGCAAAAATTGAGTCTTTATACTTGTCCTGCTCTGGTTGCAGCTCGGAGCTTGAAGCTTGGAGCTCTTCTTTCTGATCATGGATGAGTACTCTTGGTCTGTTGACTTCTGTCTTAACATATCCATATTTGACATTTTTCTGTTTTATGATCACATTTATTCACTCCAAACTACTGATTGCCCTAGTCAATCTCTAGTTTGAGCTTTCAAGAACATCATGGATTGGCCAGTTATGGCCCTTCTACTTTCTTTGGCATTTCCTTTCCCACTTTCATCTTCAACATTAGATGCTAAAAGTGGAGGCACATCTCTCTCAGTAGAAAAGACAGAAGAAGCTCTGAAATCACCAAATGGTGTTTTCTCTGCTGGCTTTTACTCCGTGTGTGATAATGCCTTCTGCTTTCCCATATGATTCAGTAACTCACACACCATAGTTTGGATGGAAAATCGTGACCAGCCAATTAATGGAAAGTAATCAAAGCTCTCCATCCTTAAAACTGGCAATCTGATCTTAACTGATGCTGGTAAGTTCACTGTTTGGGCCACAACCATTGTCTCAATCTCCTTAGTAAAATTATCTCTATACAACACCTGTAACCTTGTTTTACTTAATATGGAAGGTGTTATTTTGTGGGAAAGTTTTGACTTTCCTACAGATACACTTCTTCCTCAACAACTACTCACTAAAAACACAAAGTTCGTATTCTCAACAAGTCAGGACAACTATCATTCTGGATTCTACGAGCTTTTCTTCGACAATGATAAAGTTCTTTGCCTTCTCTATTATGGTTCTAAGATTTCTAGTATCTATTGGCCTGACCCATGGCTTGCAAGCTGGGAGGCTGGGAGGAACTCATATAACAATAGTAGAATTGTTGTCCTTAATTCCTTGGGAACTTTAGTTCATCTGATGGTTTTAATTTTATGTCAAGTGACTATGGAGCAGTGCTTCATAGAAGATTGACAGTTGATTACGATGGTAATATTCGATTGTATAGTTGGGAAGAAGAGAGGCTGGGGTTGTCTCTTGGCAAGCCATTCAGACACCTTGCAATATTCATTGTGCTTGTGGGGCCAACAGTTTGTGCAGTTATGCTGTTAGTTTTGGCAGGAAATGTTCTTGTCTTCCACGGCATGGTTTTCACACCTGGACCGTTCATTGAACTGTAAAAGAGAGAGGTTCAAGGTTTTTGAGATCGAACTAAGGTCGAATCATGATGATGTCATAATTAATTTAATAATTATTTTAAATATATATAAAAATATTAAATTAATAAAAAAGAGAAAAATTAACTAAAATAGTCCAATCAAAACTATAAATCCATAATTTAGCTATGTCTAATATATCCATTTCAAACCCAAATATGAAATATCTATCCAATAATAATAATAACCATTTTTGAATTAAAAAAAAATCAAAATCATCAGATTGTCTTTCTAGTTTCCACTTTCTAATGTCCACGTGACCAGTTGTCTAGTTCACATTCACAAACCTAAAAAAGCACTAGAAACAAAAGTGAATGAAATTAAAGGAAGAGATAAAAAAGCAATATAAACAAAAGTAGTTGAAGAAAAAAAATTTATGTTATATCCACAATATTTTTCGCAATATTTTTACAAGAATCACATCAAAATCTTATGTGAAAAGTTGTTACTAGTTCTAATTTGAACTCACCATTGAAATTATTTGTTAGTCACCAATATTAGCTAATAACAATCTATTACTTAAAATTTATTGTGAAAATATTGTAGCATTATTTCATAATTTCCACTTCTTAATATTAAATACCACACGTTTGAATCCAAAAAAAAAAAAACACACGATTACGAAAAAAAAAAAACTAAGGGATAAGAACCTCCACCACACATTTTTCAATTGGGTATTTATTACTCAACCTTAACATTTATCACATACTTACCCATTACTCAGTATTCACTATTCACATCAGAGAAGAGAGAGAGAGAGAGAGAGAGAGGAGGATATGAAGTGTCGGTGAACTGGTGAAGATCGAGGTCGTCGAAGCCGGTGGAGATTGAAGGAGGTCGAGGTCACGAAGTCGGTGGAGATCGGAGGAGATCGAGGTCGCCGAAGCAGGTGGAGGTCGGAGCAGATCGAGGTCACGAAGCCGGTGGAGATCGGAGCAGATCGAAGTCACGAAGCCGGTGGAGATCGGAGCAGATGGAGGTCGCCGAAGCAAGTGGAGATCGGAGCAGATCGAGGTCGCCGAAGCCGGTGGAGATCGGCATTTCCCATGCAACACTACCTCGTCCGCCACCCCACCGCTGCTCGGCCTCCCCCTACCACCAGACTGGGTCAGATCGGCTTGTTCTTGTTCTTGTTCTTTTTTTTCTTTTTTCTTTTTTAAATATTTGCTTGTTCTAATTCAACTTTATTGTAAGAATTGGATTTTGTTTTGTGTTTGGATTATGTGAGATGTTTTTTTGAGAGTGAAGCAAAGAGGCTGTATATTTCTTGTTCTTGTTTTTCATTGTCAAACGTTTTCTGGGTCAGATCCTCCGTTTTCTGATTTCTTTTTACGTTTTCTATTCGATTTTTTTTTTCCGACCAAAAATATGAGAACCACGAGAACCGTTCACGATTCTCAGAACCATGAGGTCCGACCGCGGTTTGCACGGCTCCCTACATTTTTCCCATAAAAAGGTTCTTGATGATAAAAGAACCACAACAATGAGCAGTTCGAAGTTTTTCCGGTCGGACCGTACGGTCCAGTCTGGGTTTCAAAACTATGTTCCAGGGTACAAAATGAAAAATCGTACTGATTGGGCTTATGGGTGTGAACCCAATTTGATCTCTCTTGTGACAAAAATGAGTTTGGCTTTATGTTGCTATCTCATGTTGAGTTTTATGGTTACAATTATGGGTTTCATCCCAATTATACACCTTTGATCAATGTTGGGATTTATGTTTGCAACTATGCGATTGCAAAGCATTCCAATACTCCTTTAAGAAGGATATTGGTTTTTCAACTTGTTACCTTAAGACACCATTGTTGAATGGGTATCAATTGCCGAGCTTCTCTGGTGACGTTTTCTTGAAAGTGCCACAGAGCAATCTCTTGTCCTACGCCAAACCTATAGAAGAATTCAATTTAAACTGTTCGAGTAAGGTACAATGATTATGCCTTTTATTGCATTTATTTGTATTTGATAGAAGAAATTGTCTTATGCATCCCTTCCAAAACACATCATCATGTATGGTGGAAGTAGAAGAGCTATTTAGGGTCTGTAATTTTTAGGAACATACTTTATGTTGCATCTGTACATTTTATATAATCATTTAAACTTTAGTAACAATAGATTACTAATTCAGAATTTCACAGTTTGCAGACAGAACAAATGTGGAACGCTATGAAAATGGGACAATAAAATTTGTGCTCTAGTTTGCCAGTGGAGTGGCTGGACTCGAAGTCATATGTATCTTTGTGGAGTGGTGTCTCTTGAACGAAACCCGAAAAAGATCAGGTGCAGACAAGCAAGGCTATGCTCTTTGTGCCAACAGATTCAAAAATTTTACCCATGCTGAACTAAAAAAGCCACTAAGAGTTTTACTGAGGAAATTGGAAGAGGTGCAGGGGGAATTTTCTACGAAGGGGTATTAAATGACAATCAAGTTGCTACAATCAAGTGTCTCAATGAAGCCAACCAAGAAGAAGATGAATTTCTAGCAAAAGTAATCATCATTGGAAGGATTAACCACATGAACTTAATAGAGATGTGGGGGTATTGTGCAAAAGGAAAGCACAGAATTTTGGTCTTCAAGTACATGGAGCACGGTTCTTTAGCTATGAAGAACGGGTGCGGGTGCGGGTGCGGGTGCGGCGGGACTCGGCGATTAAAAAATTATTAAAAATATTTTTATTTATATTTTTAATATATTACTAAGCATACTTTTTCACATTATATAAACATATACCAAATTTAAGAGCAACAGTAGATAATAACTAAAACATGATGTTCATAAATTAAATACAACCCACAAGATTAAAACTAAAACATTCCATGATGTTTAGAAATTAGAATACAACTCATAAGTTTGAAACTAAAACTAAATAAAAGACAATCAAATCCCAACATCTTCATCATCAAGATCAATAGATTCACTTCGAACTTCACTTTCACTAGTAGTAGCACTATTGCTAACATTCCCAATAACTACGGCCTCCAACTCTAGCTCATCAAGAGTAAGGGTTGCACTCTCAAGAATTCTAGCTCCTCCATGTATGTCGCTCTCGATGTGGAGCAACGCGTTTTAGATTTTCCGAAAGCCATTCAATGGAGTAATACCTAGAGTTAAAGATTAAAAAAACAAATATAAATAAAAGGTGTGTTTTACTAGAAAGGGGAACTAAAGAAAATAGAAAATAAATATACTTACTTAGGATTTAAGGAATGAGCCAAGCAATGTAGTGGTGTACAGTTTTTAGTCCATCGATCAATGAGTATATCATACACCACACTCCAAAATGAGCAATGCTGATCATCTCCCAAGCCTTCGTGCCTATATATTACTGCTTTCACCTTCTCTATCATTGATTCCCACATCTCATACATAAGATGAAGACAAGGCTTATCTGTGTTGGCCATTCGTAGCATATCATAAATAGGTGCTGTGAATTCAAGGATATAATCAATATTATCCCACCAAAGATCACTTAGAATCAGATCTTTCACTTTTTGAGCTTTTCCAACATCATTCTCCCTATAAGAAGCCCATTGGTCACTAATAGCCATGGCTTGAAGGCATCTTTTTATCAACTTCAACCTTTTTAGCATTACAACAACCGAAACAAATCTAGTATCAGCAACTTGGAGCAGTTTTAATGGACAAAATTCATTAAACATTGCCAACCTCATTGAATGGTTCATGATAAAAACACGTATGAAGGATGCATCATCACCAATACGTGTAATCCAACTACATTCCTCATATATAACTTCATTCTTTTCAGTGTTTTTTGCTGCACAAATATTCTTCAAAGCTAGATTGAGAGTGTGGACAACGCAGGGTGTCCAAAATATTTTAGGATACTCACTTTCAATAAGAGATCCAGCAGCTTTCATCACACTAGCATTATCAGTGATGACTTGGACAACTTTTTCATGTCCAATCTCTTTTATAGCATCCTTCAACACCCCAGCAATATAATGTTTGTCTTTGAATTCACCTAACCCATCAATTGTCTTTATAAACACTGGACCCCCATCTGATACAGCCATAATATTAATAAGAGGCCTCCTTTGTGGATCAAACCATCCATCAGAAACTATACTTACACCATTTTCAAGCCAAAAGTCCTTAATTGGTTTCAAAAGTCCTTCAACATGAGCTCTTTCTTTTTGCAAAAGTGTTGTTCTCAAAGCATTGTATCCAGGAGGAACATAACCCGGAATGCTATGAGTAGCAGCATATGCATAGGAATTACGATAATATAGGTTCCATGCAAAGTTAAACGGAAGCCCAGCGGTGTAAAACATCCTAGCAATTGTACTATCCAACTCATGTCTAGCATTATTTTGGTATGCTTTCTCCAAAGTATTATTCACAGCCACCTTCCTCCTCTTACCATCAATCGGATTTGTACTATCACTCCTTTCATGTCTCCGAAATTGGGAAATAGGTATAGGCCCACGGCCTGGGGGAGGTGGGGGTAAGGGAATTTGACTTCTCCGTTCTCTCTCTAACTTATCATTCTCAACTTTATCATACATTTGCTGCATTTCCAGCCTATGACTCGGTGTCACCTTAGGGCATGGTTTAATTCCTTTATTAGGAATTTTTAACAAATGAGCCTTAACCCTAGAATAAGATCCCATATAAACTACACCACAATAATTGCACTTAAAGTATGTGTTTCCCCCTGATTTAACAGATGCACCAGCTGGTTTTTCTACTTTAGTCACATACTGCCAAAGAGAAGATTCATCATTTGGCACTTCTTGATTAGACGAAGGTGAAGTTTCTGTGCTAGTAACTTCGTCCATTGCAAATTCAATAGATTCAATTTAACCTACAAATAATAACTATTAACTAAATAAATTTAGAATAAATCAAACCAAGTTCAGAAATCACATAATCACAAATAATAAGTTAATAACTATTAACTAAATAAATTAATAATAAATCAAACCAAGCTCATAAATTCACAAATAATAACTATTAACTAAATAAAACTAAGAATTTGAGTTGAGAATGCTTGGAGAAAATTCACAAGTTCACAGATTCACAAACTAAGATTCACAAATCACATTCACAAACACAAATCAAACTAAATCAAACTGAGATTGAAAGTGAAAGCTTTATTAATATCAATACCTGAGTTGAGAGTTGAGAATGCATGAGAGAGATTGAAAGTGAAGGGCTGAAGCTTGAACAGGGGAGACGGAGAGAGTAAAGGCAGAGATGGAGGGCTGAAGCTTGAAGGCAAAGACCAAAGAGTGAAGGCAGAGATGGAGGGCAAAGCACACAGCTGAGAGGCAGAGTACACAGCTGAGAGCAGAGAGGCAGAGAGGCAGAGAGCTCTATTATGCACGGATGAAGTTTTTTTTTCTTTGGTGAAGTGACAATGAAATGGACTGATTTGGCTGAAGTAGGTTTAGGTTTTAATTCATACGGTGCGTTTCGTACCTTTTTTTTTTTTTTTTTTTTTTTTGAATTTTGGCCTGAATCGGCTGTATCGGCCTAAACTGGAAATTTCGGCGGTTTCGGCCGATACGGACCGATTCGGCGCGAATTGCGCCGAGTCTACGCCATGTCGGCGCGAGTCGGCGGGAAAACCGAGAAGCCATGTGGCCGACGGAGCCGGACGCCGCACCGACGCGCAAGCAGCGGCGTCCCTCACGCATCGGCGAGTCCCGCCGCGTCGGACGCGGGTGCGGCACCTCCGGTGCCGCATCCGTGCATCCCAGTTCTTTAGCAGATAACCTCTCAGTCTCAGCCATTGCTCTTGACTGGGAGAAAAGGTTCAAAATTGCGATGGGTACTGCAAAAGGCCTAGCTTACCTACATGAGGACTACTTGGACTGGATTTTTCATTGCGATGTAAAGCCTCAAAACATACTTCTAGACTCAAATTATCACCCAAAGGTGGCAGATTTTGGCTTGTCAAAGCTACAAAACAGAGGTGCCCTTAAGAGTTCAAGCTTCTCAAGGATAAGAGGAACCCGAGGTTATATGGCTCCAGAGTGGGTTTGCAATCTCCCCATCACCTCGAAAGTTGATATTTATAGTTATGGAATTGTTGTATTGGAAATGGTAATCAGAAAGGGCCCATCAAGTAGTATCCATGCTATACATGATGGTGTGGAGGCAAAGCACAGGCTACAAATACTTCCTCACTTGAAGAGATCACTGATCCAATGTTGGAAGGTAAATATGACATGGGCAAGATGGAAACTTTGGTTTGGGTTTCTCTACAATGCGTTAAAGAAGACAAAGATGAAATACCTACCATAAGCCAAGTGGTTGAGATGCTCTCAAGCCATGAAAAAGATTCAATGATGATGTTAAGTACAATGAGTGCCGTCAAGTGACATATCATATTTAGCATGCTAAATATGATATGTCAAGTGCTACCTAATTTCTTTCCTAAAGCAAGCATAGTTGTGAACCTGTTATGCAACAATTTGATGTCTCTCTCCATGGCATTTTGGCTTTAGCTTTTATTTTAAAGTCAATTAAGAATTTGCATTCCTTTTTTTCTTTTCTTTTCTTTTTTTTTCTTTTCTAAGAATTTGACAAGTACATCTTCCCTTTGAACTAGCCATGTAGCAGCATAGTGCGCAAAGGGAGAGACCAAAATTAATGGGTGTTTACTGCTTAGTCCATCAAAAAGATAAAATTCACTTGGTTCTTTGATATGGAGTAATACAAATAAGAGCAAAGTCAATAGACTCCGTACCACAAGCTAACCTAAGTAAACGCTATCAAAATAATCTCTCTTATTATTGGATCCTATAAGGTTGTAACCTTCATAGTATATTTATAAATAAAAGCACGTTTTTTAAATTTTGTATGTATGTGATAGAAAATGAATTGATTAGCACCAAACATATATATGGGAATCTTATGAATAAATTACATTTTTTACTCTTAAAGTTTAGGGTTGTTTTTATTTTAGTCCATCAAGTTTGATTTTAATAAATGGTCATTCCACTCATCTATGTGGAATGACTAGTAAGTACCAAATAAAAAACATGTTTCTTTTAGAATATTTTAAATTGTCAATCAAGTTTTATGAAGCCTCTCTCTCTCTCTCTGTGTAAAAGTTTTATGAAGCATTCTAATTAGTCTTAAAGTCGGTAATCTAAATTCTCTAATGAATTTCCCTTATTTTCAAAGGGATTCTAGAGTAGTTCTTTTTGTGAATTCAAATAAGGCATTGGATTAAGTTCCTGTGTGGTTACCATGTTTTGGGTAAAAAAAACCACGTTTGTGGTTCCAAAACGTGATATAATGGATTTTGTAAAATTTACAAATTGTCCTTTTTGGGTCCAATAATGTAATTTTTCTACTTTTTTGCCAGATGAGTAGCAATGGCTGAAAATATACTTTTTCAAAAAAACTCAATTTCAAAAAGCTAAACCAAACTTGCCATAAAGTACTAGTTTTAAATAGATAAGTTCTATGAGAAAATTTTGAGACCACAACCCTTTGTGCTACAACTTTGCCACAAGGCCCACAACTTTCATGTGGTAAATTATGAGTGGTGGGAAAAAAAAAGTGATATGTGAACGTGACAAATGGCTAGTCATACTGTACCACATAGGATATTTGTGAGAAAATGTGTGGTAAAAATTGTTGTCCTATAATAACTCAAGTTCTATTTCTTGTAATTATTCTACTCTGTTCTACCATTTGTGAATTTAGATTCATAGTGTGAGGATAAAAGGCTCAAGGGGCATTTTTGGGCCATGGGCTTGATCTGAGGATACTTACCTGTCTGAGGACAAATTGATGGTAGTAAGGATGTCAAGCTTAAAGGCCCATGAGCAGATTATTGTGTAATAGGTTCGCAAAAGTAGTCCAAGAAAGGATATCTCCTCGGATAGGTGAAGCGAAGATCGGATGGTACGCCATGTTGACTAGAATGATATTTTAGAAGGTCTTGTAGATGAAGATATGTTTCACAAGGGAACAAAGAGGAAGAACGGATAGGAAATATCTTGAAGAAAGCTGCTACCACTGCATTGAATGCTCTGTACCTAAGTCTCTGGCCGCATTAATGAGGAAGTGATATCTGAACAGTGATCGTCAGCCTTACAGCTATTACCTAAAAACCATAGGAAGGTGCTGATGGGACAAGAATCCAGGGGAGCTACTTAGAGTTACACATGGAGAGCGAGAATAGGGAGAAAGAGGATGTATAAGAAGGGGAGAGGTCCTGGAGAAAGGGGATCAGAAAAAAGGGAGGAGGGAAGAAAAGACTATAGGCACTAAGATCAATAACTGTAATCTATATTTGAGGAGAGTGAAATATAAGATCCAGTATTCTCGACTTAAGTCCGAGGACAATATCTGATATCTAAACTGTTCCATGTGTATGGTGTTGCAATCTAGCCCATCATCTTTATTATCTAAAATCACTAGAACCTAGATTTCAAGCCTACTCTCTACAAATTTATTGTATTGGGCTTTTTGGGCCTATCCCAATCTTAACTTTGGGTTTGGCTGCAAATCGTGACCTTACAATTGGCTGTTTGTAGGAAATCTTGTGTTTTAGGAAATTGAATGTTATGGTAGCCTCAGGTCCATACCATGCAGAGTCCATAGGGTCCCAACGTGAGGATCATTTCCTGCACCTTAAGCGGGAAAGAGATCAGGAGGGCAGTGTGCATACAACTCTCACTAGTTGGAGTCACTCATGAGGTGGAAGCAGAATCCTTCAAGAGGAGAATGCTAAGGCCATGCAGCTGGAGATTGACCGTCTGAAGAGGAAGTTGTGCTGTGAAAGGCGAAGACGGACGTCCTCCTTTTCTAAGGACTCCAATGATAGCAGTTACAGGCCCAGATCAAGAACTATCCCTGATACGACTTTCTCTTACGAGGAGGACAACCTTCATGGTCGTAGGGGTAAGAATTCATCAGCCAGAGGCTTAGGAAATGATGCTATGAGTAGGGCATTGCACCAAATTTCTAAGTCACCTTTCACACGTAGGGTGGAAAAAGGGAAACTTCCTCGGCGGTTTACCCAGTCAACTTTTACCATTTATAATGGTAGAATGAACCCTGTGGAGCCTGTGAGTCACTTCAATCAAAGGATGGCAATGCATTCCAAGAATGAAACTTTGATGTGCAGGGTTTTCCCATCCAGTCTAGGACTTATGACGATGAGGTGGTTTAATGGCTTGAGAGCAGGCTCCATTGATTCTTTGATGGACCTTACCCAGGCGTTTGGGTCTCATTTCATTACATGTAGTAGAGTTCCTCAGCCTTTGGATTCGTTACTATCCACAACCATGTGGGAAAGGGAAACCTTGAAAATGTACTCCGATAGATATTAGGAGATATTCAACAAGATCGATGGAGATTTCAATGATGTGACAATAAGAACTTTTAAGGTTGGCCTACCTGCCGAGCATAACTTAAGAAAATCTTTGACCAAGAAGCCTGTAAGGAATGTATGCCGGCTCATGGACCGCATCAACGAATATAAGCGGGTGGATGAGGATCAACAGCAAGGTAAAGGAAAGGAAAAGGTTATCCCTCAAGATAGGAGGGATTTTAAGTCGGACAGATACAATAATAGTAGGCACCGAAGAGATTTTGTGGGGCAGTCATCTGGTCCAGCCACTCCTCAAGTGGTTAATATTGTATTCCGAGAACCGATACATCAGCTGTTGGAGAAACTCCAGAATGAGCTGTATTTCAAATAGCCCAATCAGATGGCAAGGGACCCCATGAGGTGTAATCAAAATCTTCATTGCCAGTATCATCGAGAAAGGGGCAACACCACGGAGGATTGTAGAACCCTGTGGAATCATTTGGAGTAGCTAGTTAGGATGAGGAGGTTAAAACAGTTTTTGTAGTGGCCCAATGGGCAAGGAAACCATTGAAGCTCGGTAAAGCAGGGCAACACTTCTTCAAGACCTCCTTTGGGCACGATCAATGTCATCTTTGCTGCTCTTGAGAGGACTGGCTCTCATCCTTCCATAGTGATGTCTGTGGCCCAGACTCTTGCCAAGGATTCTAGCTCTAAGACAAAGAGGACTAAGGGGAATATCCAACCAACATTGGGTTTCTCGGAAGAAGACAAGATTGGGACTATCGAGCCACATGATGATGCTTTGGTGGTTACGCTAAGGATAGAGTCTATGACGTGAAGAGGGTAATGGTTGACCAAGGTAGTGGTGTAGATATTATGTACCCTGACTTGTTCAAGGGGTTAAACTTAAAACTTGAGGATCTAACTGCTTATGATTCACCACTGATAACCTTTGAGGGGAAGGATGTTATACCAAAAGGGAAAATTAGATTACCTGTGCAATCAAGCTCTAAGATAGTAGAAGTGGATTTGATTGTGGTAAATGCATATTCTCCCTACACGACCATTGTGGCCAGACCTTGGCTTCATGCCCTAGGTGTTGTTTCCTTGACTCTACATGTGAAAGTGAAGTTTCCATCTAGGGACTAGATCGAGGAACTGGTTAGGATTCAATCCGTGGCCAGACAATGTATGACAGTGAAAATTATGTACCACCTTGGGAACAGATCCTCGGCCTCTACTGAAAGGGGTTCATAGCAATTAATGACCCTGGTCACGGCCAGTGAGGCAACGGTAGGAGAACCTGCATGTGAAGAGTTAGTGGAAGTTATTATAAATGATGACCTTGAAATATTCTTTCAAGTGGGAGCTCAATTGCCTCGTCAAGAAAGGGAGGAGCTAAACGTTCTTAAGGAAAAATATTGATGTCTTCGCATGAAATGCTTATGAAGCCCTTGGGGTAGATCCGAGTTTCATTTTTCATCA
Organism: Castanea mollissima; assembly: GCA_014183005.1. Lineage (NCBI taxonomy): Eukaryota > Viridiplantae > Streptophyta > Magnoliopsida > Fagales > Fagaceae > Castanea > Castanea mollissima. Next base: position 86,670,436 of record JACAVU010000001.1, on the reverse strand, counting down.
TCTAAACGTCAATCTGGCTATGGTACCAAGGAAATAGCCACCTCGGCATTCATCTAAGGAGCATTCTAAAGCCGTCAAGGAAGAGGTGATCAAGCTTAAAAAGGCTGATGCTATCAAAGAAGTTTTCTACCCTGAATGGTTAGCTCATACGATGGTGGTGAAGAAGAAGAATGGGAAATGGAGAGTGTGTGTAGACTTTACAGATTTGAACAGAGCTTGTCCCAAGGATTCTTTCTCTATGCCTCGTATAGATCAACTGGTAGATGCCACAGTAAGGCATCCTCGGATGAGTTTTTTGGACGCTTTTCAAGGCTATCACCAGATACCTTGGCTTTAGACGATTAGGAGAAGACGAATTTTATCACTCCAATAGGGAATTATCATTACAAAGTAATGCTCTTTGGTTTGAAGAACACAGGGGCTACTTATCAGAGAATGATGACCTGGATGTTTGAGCCGCAATTGGGAAGGACTATTAAGGTGTATGTAGATGACATGGTGGTGAAAAGTAAAGTAGTGTCCATGCATGTGGAAGATTTAAATGACACTTTTCAAACGCTAAGGAAATATAAATTGCGCCTTAATGCTTCTTAGTGTTCTTTTGGTGTAGGATCAGGTAAATTTCTAGGTTACATGGTAACCCATCAAGGAATAGAAGTTAATCCAGTGAAGGTCAGGGCAATTCATAGTTTATAGCCACCTCAGAATCCTAAAGAGGTTCAGAGGTTGACAGGGATGACTACTACCCTCAACTGGTTTATTTCTCGGTTTGCAGACAAATGCAGGCCTTTCTTCTAGTTGTTGAATAAGTGGAAGGAATTTGAATGGATCGAAGAATGTGCTTTAGCCTTTCAACAACTTAAAAAATATCTTGTGCAACCACCTATTATGTCTCGGCCAGAAGTGGATGAAGTCCTGTTTGCATATATTGTTATGGCTAACCATGCCGTTAGTCTGGTTCTAATACGGGTTGATAATGACATACAGAGGCCGGTTTATTATGTGAGCAAATCCCTACATGAGGCCGAGATACATTATTTTTCGTTGGAAAAAGTGAACCTAGCAGTGGTGCATGCTACGAGTAAGCGTCCCCACTACTTCCAAACTCATATGGTTGTTATTTTAACTTAGCTTCCTCTTAGGTCTATACTTCGGTGTGCTTACTACACCAAAAGGATTGCCAAATGGGGTATCATTTTGGGGGCTTTTGATATCAAGTATATGCCTCGGACCTCTATAAAGGGCCAAGTCCTTCCTGATTTAGTGGCAGAATTTGCTGAGCCCTCGTTAGAAGAGAATGCTAAGAGGCTGGACATGGATGAAAAATCAGTTGGCATGATTTTGTGCAAGAAACCTTTGATATGGAAAGTGTACTTTGACGAGGCAGCAAATTAAAGAGGATCTGGGGTAGGGATAGTTTTGGTGTTTTCTAAGGGAATTACTTTTGAGAAATCCTTGAGACTAGGGTTCTCGGCCACCAAAAATGAGGCAGAGTATAAAGCTCTACTAGTAGGAGTGACTATGGTTCAAAAGATGGGTGGAAAAACAGTGCAAATATTCTCAAATTCACGATTGGTGGTGGGCCAGGTGGAAGGAGAGTTAGAGGCTAGAGATCCGAGAATGCAAGAGTATTTAACCTGGGTCAGGTATTTACAATCAAAATTTGAATCCTTTACCTTGTTACATATCTCCAAGAGTAGGAATACCCATGCAGACTCCCTAGCCACCCTCACAATGTCCTCGGCTCAAGGCCTTCCTCGGGTCATCCTCATTGAAGATTTGTGTAAACCTACTGGGATGAACGGTGACACCATTTGAGTTCATCAAATTAGGGTTGGATCTAGCTAGATGGATCCTATAGTATTATTCCTTAAGGATGCTATTTTGTTCGAGGAGAAGTCTGACACGAATAAAGTACGCAGAAAAGCACCTCAGTTCTAGTTGTTAGAGGATCAAAAGTTATACAAACACTCTTTTTCTGGACCGTATCTGCTATGTGTACATCTTGAAGCAATGAAGCTACTTTTGGAAGAGTTGCATGAGGGAATTTGTGGAAGTCACACAAGAGGAAGATCCTTGTCTCATAGAGCTCTTACTCAAGGATATTGGTGGCCTAGTATGCAGAAGGAAGCATTGGAATACGTGAAAAGGTGTAACCAATGCTAGAGGTTTGCTCCGAACTATCATCAGCCGAGGGGAGTCCTTAATCCTCTATCCAGTCCTTGGCCCTTCGCCTAGTAAGGTTTGGATATTGTAGGGCCTTTCCCAAAGGTAGCGAGAAATAAGAGATTTTTTCTGGTTGGCATGGACTATTTCACTAAATGGGTGAAAGTCGAGTCATTGTCAAATATCAGGGATCTAGATGCAAGAAGTTTCATTTGGAAAAACATAGTTACCCGATTTGGAATTCCTCGTACCCTTATCTCAAATAATGGTGTTCAATTTGATAGTAAGAATTTCAAAAGATATAGTTGTGATCTCGGTGTTACAAATAGATATTCCACTCCGACTTACTCAAAAGGGAATGGACAGACCGAGGCTGTTAATAAGGTAATAGTCAATGGGCTTAAGAAGAGGTTGGATGATGCTAAGGGGAGATGGGTGAAAGAGTTGCTGCACGTACTATGGACCTACAGGACTACACCTCGTAGGTCCACAGGAGAGACTCCTTTTTCAATGACCTACGGGGCCGAGACGACAATTCCTCTCGAGACCGATTTTCCCACACTAAAGACGAGTACTTTTTATCTGACTAGCAATGATGGTTTGCTAGAAAAAAGTTTGGATTTAGCTGAGGAACGAAGGGAAAATGCGATGGTTCAGTCATCATATTATCGGCACAAGCTCAAATAAACAGGGTTATGACTCGAGTGTGAGGCTACGACCGCTGGCACTAGGTGACTTAGTGCTAAGAAAAGTTTTGGGTATGGAAAAAAATCTAGCTTGGGGAAAACTAGGGCCTAACAAGGAAGGCCCATATCGCATTACTTCAGTAGCAAGAATAAGGGCTTACTATCTTGAGGATCTAAATGAAAATGTTGTACCGCATCCCTAGAATGTAAATAACCTATGAAGGTATTATTATTAATGAAAGGCGCTTCTGCCATGTTATTTTTGTTGACATTATGTTACATTAATTATTATTTTTCTAAGTATCAAATAGAACCTTGGCTATGCCTGGATCCTCAAACCACATACCTTGGCAAAATTGATATTTTCCATTTTCTATGAGTATCAAACAGAACCTTGGCTATGCCTAGATCCTCGGATCATATACCTTGGCAAAATTGATATTTTCTATTTTCTATGAGTATCAAACAGCACATTGGCTATGTTTGGCTCCTCGGACCACATATTTTGGCAAAATTGATATTTTCCATTCTCTATGAGTATCAAACAGAACCTTGGCTATGCCTGGCTCATTGAACCACATACCTTGGCAAAATTGATATCTGCAATTTTCTATAAGTGTCAAACGGATCCTTGGCTATGTCTAGCTCTTCGAACATATACCTTGGAAAAATTGATACCTTTCATTATTTGCCTAAGTGTTATATGTATCCTAGACCGCGTTTGGATTTTCATATCTCATGCCTAGGGTTTATGCACCCTTTTTAATATCCATTTGTTTGGTACTGCTTGTTAATCTAGGAAAGAGTATAATCCCAATATACAAGTTATCAAATAAAAGCATAGGTATATCCCGGTTGATAATACAAATGCTTTAAGTATTCATTCATTCATTCTAGATGTGAGATTATTTCCTTGTCAGATTATACTTGTTACTTAGTCGTGCATTAAAGCCTATCCAACAACAAATCATTCATACTGTGCATATGAGGTGCCTTAAAACAAGGAGGTAAATATCCCAAATGAATAGAAATCTATTTGGAATAAAAGATAAAAATCTTGAACGTGTCATTAAACTATGCGTAATTACAATGTAGAAAAAAACATAGAGAGAACTACAAAAGTAAGATAGTAAGCTGAAAATGTCCTAAGATTGGGCAAAGAGAAAAAAGAATCCTAGGCTACGCCTTGGTCTTCTGCAAAGGGTCTTCTTTGGACTTGGGTGTAGTTTCCTTTATTCTATCCTCAACCCTTTTTGACTTGGCTTCAGTCTCCTTAGGGTTGGGAGCCACCTCTTTGATAGTGAGGGGACCATTTGGTGCTTTCGCCTCGAACAGGGTTATAATTTCTTTTCCCTTGTCTCTCTCCCTTGGCCGAAGATCTCCATGACTACCTTTACCGCTCAAAACCTTATCAGTCTTTTCACCTTGGTCCACATTTTTATCAGGACCTGTAGATTCTTGAGGTGGAAGAGAGCCTGAGGTGGTGGAAGGTTGTATGGGGGAAGCTGGTTCGGGGGTAGTTGGGGGAGGAGGAATGGCTTCAATCGCAAGAAAATCTTGTGGGTACCATATGTTTTCAGCCTTCCTCCATTTTGAGGTGGCAGGAGCTCTTGCAACATTGAGGCCCTCCACCCCTACTTGTTGGCAGTAGTCCCTACAGACCTCGGCAATCTCCTCAGCCAGTTGGATCTCTGTCTCCTCAACCCCACAATTATAAGAAGTCGTTGATGTAGCCTCTACGATCTCTTTAATAGTGTGAGTCACTTCTTTAGCCTGGGCAAGCTCTTTCTTCAGGTCCAGAACCTCTTGTTGAGTTGTGGCAAGCTCTAGCCCTTTGTAATGAAGTAGTTTATGCTGCTCCTCCGCCTGGGTTTTAGCAGTTTTGAGCCCCGCCTCAACATTCCTTCTTCCCTTCCCCTCATCTACCAATTTATTAGTAAGCTCTTTTTTCTCTTGCTCGGCTAGACCCAATGCCTTTCCAATCCTTATCCTGAGGTCGGCCTTGGCCTTGGCCTCGTTTCGAGCATCTTCTACCCATTGCTCCGCTACAAAAACCTCGTAGATGGCATGTATGAAAGTATTAAGCAAGTATATCATGACAAGACTAATGTAAGGAATATAGATATGAATAAAATAGTAGAAATAAAATAAATAACCATAATAATGTATTAGAGTTGAGGGTTGTTGATGCTGATAATGGAACATACAAGGGCTAAGTCCCTTTTCAGGGACAGAAAAAGGTCTTGTTGTCTCATTTCCTTCAGGGCAGCCATATCTTTAGGTAGTAAGATAGGCTGCTCCAGGGCCTCAACTGAGTAGTGGGCGTGCCCTTTTTGAAATTCTCTTATGGTGGAGTTACAGGAAATGGCAGCTCTTTCCAACTCTAGCCGAGGTGCCCAATTGGACTGAGTTTGGCGAACCTTGGCCACTTTATGGCTCTCCTTACTTTCTACAGAAGAAGCTCGTGTTTGGCCATTTGTCGTCTTTTGTTGTTTTTCTTTTTTCTGCTGTACCAACTCCCCTTCCTCAACCTCATCTGTTCTTTTCTTTTTGAGTTTGGGTGCAAGAAGAAGGGTGCTTGGAGGAAGATGAGGGGTGGAAGATTGGTAGGAGGTTGAGATCCCAAAGCGCCCTTCGTGATGGTCTGCTTACCCTTTCAACAATAAGAGTCTTCAAGCTTTTCCCTTTTTGTAGAGACATGTCTTCTTCCTCTTCCTCGGCGCTGCTATCCACACGTGCAACTATGAAACCTCTAATACCAAAGCTTTCATTAGATTCATTTTCTTCGTTCGAGAGGTTGACAACGTGGCCATTTGGAGTTTTCTCTACTTCCTCAAGTCGAAATTAGTCTATTTCCTCCTCGAGAGACAAGCGTGAAGATGTAGACTCTTCTCGGGGAGCTGATGCTTCCAGGTGTACAGGTGGGGGATTTGCTGTTATTGGGAGTACGTAAAGGATGACAGAAGGGTCGTTAGGCAGATCTTGTGAGGTAAGGAATCCTGTTTTTGAGACGTCTACGGTCACTTGTGATGATTGTGTTACCAATGTCTTAGAAGGTAGTCGATAGAGATTCGAAGCCCAGGATGAGATGGGCTACCCTCAACTATCCATTTTCACTCACGAACACCTCGATCTTAAAACTCTATTGAGGTCCTCGATGTTGGATAGGCTCAAACGAGGTGATACGTACTGCTTGTCTACAAAAACATCCGAGAGGCCAAATATGATTAGACCAATAATAGCCGCCAACCAAAGAGAAATTAAAGTGCAATGTAAATCTGAATGATAAAATTAGAAGAACTAAACCCCATGCTAGGGGACCTAAATTCTATGGAATCAAACCTGGTGTCCCTTTCTTTACTGGACAATGAGGACCGTTGTACCACTCCCCGGAGGCGATTAGGTAGTCATCCTTTATGCCTTTGTTAGATTTAGGAAGACACAATATGAGTCTAACGATATTAGACCTAGACTTGAGGTAATACCCCGGATCCTTAAGTGAGCGACACTCATACATATGGACAACATCGTGCCATATGAGTCTCAAACCCATTTGCACGTTGAGCACGTCGACACAACCTAAGATTCTAAACATGTTAGGTGCACATTGGTCCGAGCATAATCTATGATTATACAGGTAGTCTCGGGTTACATTCCCCATAGGAAGTGTCATTCCTCCTTCTAAAAATGCAATTATGGGAATGATAACTTCCCCTTCTTTCCTATCATCGTATATGGTGTCAGGAGCACATTACCACAAACCCACTCCATAGGGAATGTGATATTAGCTCGGAAGCCCTCCATACCGGCAAGAGTGTCTACTAAACTTTTGAATCTACCCATTTGGATGAAATAAAAATGACGATTTAGAAAAATGATATAAAATTAATGGGTTTGAGAAGAGCAACTGAGACAAAATATCTTGGGAGCGTGAAAACTTACTGGAGAAAGAATACGTGATCCTTCAAGAGCTTCTTGGGAGTTAGAAAAAGGTAATTCTTAAGGGCTAATCAATTTTTGAAGTAATGGAATAATTGCAATCTTCCAGATGTTTTATATGAGATGCGGTACTGAGTGGGAGTTATCCCGCTCAAAATTTAAGGGGAAATTCTGAATGTCAGATTTGCATCTCACCATTAGACGTGGAGGACAGGGCACAGCCTGGAGCATTTAATGGGGGTATTACGAGTTTCGAAGCGTCAGAAGTGAGAAGTGATGTTCTCACGTGTGGAAATTTAAGAAGTGTGCAAAGGTTGTGGTATTGGGTCAAAACTCCAATTTTCTCCTCGGATGGCAGAGAAAAATGAAGTTTTGAGGGGCTATTGTGAGGATAAAAGACCCAAGGGGAATTTTTGGGCCATGGGCTTGATCTGAGGATATTTACCTGTCCGAGGACAGATTGATGGTAGTAAGGATGTCAAGCTTAAAGGCCCAAGAGCAGATTATTGTGTAATAGGTTTCTGAAGTAGTCCGAGAAAGGGTATCTCCTCGGCTAGGTGAAGCAAAGATTGGATGGTACGCCATGTTGACTAGAATGATATTTTGGAAGGTCTTGTAGATGAAGATATGTTTCACAAGGGAACAGAGAGGAAGAACGAATAGGAAATATCTTAAAGAAAACTGCTACCACTGCATTGAATGCTCTGTACCTAAGTCTCTGGCCGCATTAATGAGAAAGTGATATCTGAACAGTGATCGTCAACCTTACAACTATTACCTAAATACCGCAGGAAGGTGCTGATGAGACAAGTATCCAGGGGAGCTACTTAGAGCTACACGTGGAGAGCAAGAGTGGGGAGAAAGAGGATGTATAAGAAGGGGAGAGGTCTCGGAGAAAGGGGATTAGAAAAAAAGGGAGGAGGGAAGAAAAGATTGTAGACACTAAGATCAATAACTGTAATCTATATTTGAGGAGAGTGAAATATAAGATCCAATATCCTTGGCTTGAGTCTGAGGACAATATCTAATATATAAACTGTTCCATGTGTATGGTGTTGCAATCTAGCCCATCATCTTTATTATCTAAAATCACTAGAACTTATATTCCAAGCCCACTCTCTACAAATTTATTGTATTGGGCTTTTTGGGTCTATCCCAATCTTATCTTTGGGTTTGGGTGCAAATAGTGACCTTACACAAAGTATATTTTTGGTCCTTCAAATTTAGGATTGTTTTCATTTATAGTCCATTACATTTCAAAATTTTGTATTGATCCTTCATGCTTAATTTTGTTTTCATATTGGCATTGCATCAATTTCCACTAGTAATCTAACTATCCATAGTATGGTTTTTAGCATACAACAATGAAATTCTTGCATTCCATAACATTTTAGATTTAGTAGTTCGTGAAATAGTTAAACATGAAGGCACTTAATGGTCAAATTATTATAAAAAAATTGATGGCAGAGCCAATTTGAAAATGAAAACATACATAAAGAGCCAAAATGAAAATTATGAAATATAAAATATCACAAAAATAGTCCTCAACTTTCCAAAAGTGAAGTTTAGTATAATTTTTTACATTAAAAGAAAAATAGTGAGAGAATAAATTAGAGGTGAGAGAAAATGGGATCCAATGAACCGGTTCTTCAACAAATGGATCTTGTGTTTGAAAGAGAGAAAATCATTTAGAGGAGAGTAATTAATTGTAGGGAGAAAACCATTTAGAGTAACATACTAACATCGATCCATATCCCTCTTTATGTCTAAGTTGTTTTCATTATTGTCAATTTGTCTCCATTGGGACCTAGAAATGTAAAACACGTTTTTTGAGTCCAAAACTGTTGTGCAAATAATACTCTAGGACTCAAATCAATAATAATAAATGATAGACCAAGAATGTATTGACTCTTTGTGATGAATTAATTGATTAATTAGCCAAATTTATTAATTAATCAAATTAACATGCAAAATGTGTGGTAGCACAAACAAATCACCAACTAAAATAAAATGCAACAGAAACTAAAGTTGACATGGTGATTTATTTACGAATGGAGAAAACCTCCAATGCAAAACCCCACTGGGTGATTTTAAGGTCACCAGTCCCGAGAATTCACTATTATTACAACAAGCGGTTACAAGTAAAGAAATTCTAGTACCTTATACTAACCTACAATTGAACCCTTATCCCAATACCCAATTGGACTTGTTCTATAGTGACAATCTCTCCTTTTAATGCACGGCTCCCAGTACGTAACTAACCAATAGATGCGTGGATCCCAATACGCGACTTAATCATCAACTTAAGAAGGATGTTGGCTACAAAGTTCTTCAGTTCATTACACAATGAAGGTCACGAAACTCCTTGGTCACAAAACCTTATGGTATACAAACACAACAACTTCTTCAAGAGAAAGAAGAACTAGGGCAAATTAGGTTTCTGGTCACAATTTGCATGAACAACACTTTGCTTCACACTCATGCAATTGTACCACCTGTGACGGCCCTTAAAATAATCTTTATAAATATTTAGGGTTGTAAGAAAAGAAAGCTTAAACACATACTCACAGATTGGAATGAAATTAGAACTGAAAATTTGATTTACATAAATCTCGATAGATACCCTATCTATCGACCAATTGTCGAGCATCGGGCTAGAACAGCTTTTTAAATCTTGATAGATACTAGCTGTCAAGATTTAAAACTCAGCACTTCATCGCTTGATTCTTGGACATACTTGCATGGCTTTAATATTTGAACTTGAAACCTTGTTCCTTGAAGCATTAAACACATCTTAGATTTGCCCAATTATAAGTAAAGTGTATTTTGTCAAAGAATTAGCCAATACATGATGATATATGTTCTTAACATGAATCAGATGTGTCCTAACAATAAATAAACATAATTAAATAACAAGCACATATAAAGAACACAAGAATTTACATGGTTGGGCAAACTCCTTACCTCCACGACAACAACGGAGAAATTTCACTATAAAAATAGGAAGATGCAATAATGCATAATAACACTCTAAAAAAAAACTCAAATCCCAATTACACTTTAACTCTCTCTCACCCACAATACAAGAAAGCTCTACTCTTCTTCGTATGCGCTTGCTGCTAGGTTTTAGGAATTCTCAATTCAATTTTTAGTGCTACACACACACACACACACACACTAGTCTATACTATTATTTAAGGAGCTTTCTCTGTTTTAATTCCTCATTTTTTCTAGTTAAAAAATGCCTCTATACTCCTATGTTTAAGTAAAGACGAAACTAAAAGACAATCCAGTAAAAATACAACTCTAACTCCCACTAAAACATTGTCTAAAAAATATGGTCACTTTTTTATTGATTTTCAAATTACTTTATTCACTTATAAATTAGATTTTCAAAATAAAATTATATTTATAAAATAAAAACATAGGTTTTTTTTCTACAAAATAAGCATGTAATATTTGTTAATTTTTTGAAGATAAACTTACGACACTTTGGTTGTATTAGTAGTCCTAAATGCGTAATATTAATAAGTAAAAACGTGTAAACCTCAAAATGAAATGAATAAAAAATTATGACACTAAAAATAAAGCCACATCGTACAAAGCACGACTGATGTGTGTGTGTTACAGTATTAACCAAGTCAGCAAAAGAACATTCCTTTTACAATTTGGATTTGGTCAAATAAGATGACCAAATTTGGGCTTGGAAATTCAAGCCACACGGCCCAATATCAACATTGATCTATGTCCCTCTTTATGTCTAAGTTATTTTTAGGCAAAAATGCAAAACTGACCCTTTAACTTTCAGTCTTTTTCATTTCAGACCTCTAACTTTCAGTTTTGTTATTTCAGTCCTCTTTAACTTTCAATTGTTGTCAATTTGGTACTACGTTAGAACTTAGTTAGGTTGCCATTAAAGTCTTCTTCTTCTTTTTTTTCGAAATTAAAAGAAAAAAAATATGTTTAAAAAAAACATTTAAGGGGAATGACCCTAAAATCAAAACAAAAATCATTGAGACCCAAATCCCTAACATAATTCAAAACAGAGAAAATGTGAGAGATCCAAATACCTAGCATAAAGAATTTGGGGAAAAGGAAGAATCGGTTTGAGAGAGAGAGAGAGTGAATCAGTTTTTCGAGATAGATCGAGTATGAGAGAGAAACTGAGTTGAAGGTGACTGAATCGGTTTTCTTTGATTTTAGGTAAGGGGAAAAAAAGGAGGCAAAAGCTAAACATTTAGCACCCAAAAACAAAAAAACACCAAAAACTGAACTAACGAAACCATATTTTTAGCACAGTACTATTACTATTTTCTAGTCGAAGACTTCATTAAATCGAAAAACCAAGACAAACCTAGAAAAAGCTTTACTGCTATAACTATTTGCTAGTCCAAGACATAAGAAACAAAGAATCAAAACAACTTGATGAATTGGAAACACCAAGACAAACCCAGAAAAGCATTACTCTTTTGAGAGGGTCAGTGAGATCAGTGGCAGAGAGGCAGAGACGCTCAATGTCGGGCGTTTAGCCATGAATGGCTCTAAAGTGTTGGAGAGAGAGCTCGATCTCTGAAGTGGGTACAGAATAGCCTCGGTCCTTGATCATTTCTAGCATAGTTCTACGAGCTAGGTAGTATCTGTGACTCTTTGTGCTTTCTTGGTCCACATAGCTGCTCATCATACAAGGTCCTAGAATCTCCTGATCCCCTAAATGTTTTTTTTTTTGGCGTAAATGTACTTTTAGTTCTTACATTTTGACCCGATTTCTATTTTGGTCCCTACATTTTATTTTTACCACTTTTTGTCCCTAATCCAATTAACGTGTGACGTTTAAGTCCTTACCGTCACCCAACTAACAGAAAATGCTGATGTGACTAACGGTACAATAAAATAATAATTAAAAAATCTATTTTGGCATTAAAAAATTGCCACGTCAGCATTTAAATTAAAAATAATAATTAATTAATTTTAACTAAATGAAAAAAATTACAAAACAAAATTAAAAACAAAAAATCACATTATTTGAGATCAAAGAGTGCCTTGAACAAGAACAACAAAATCACAAACCCAGACCTCAAAACACAAACCCAGAAATTAAAAAAAAAAAAAATTGTTATTGCTGAAGTAATCGCTCGATCCGAGACTACCCAGATCAGAAAGAAAAACCCAATTCGCTTACCCAACAGCTCAAAGATTCAAGATTGTTATTGATTACCCAACAGCCACCTCTTGCATTTGCCTCTAGATCCGCTCCACATCAACTCGAAGAAGCTCCGACTCCTACCAAGTTTTTGTATCAAAATTTTCTCACACAACATAACAAAAGCAGAGAGAGAGAGAAAACCAAAACCTTTTGGAGACGATCGAGTTTGAAGGAGAGGAGCTCAGAGAAGGTTGTTGAGCAGAGGAGGAGGAGGCGGAAGCGAAGGCGAGAGAGATGAGGCTCTACAGTGACGACGGTGTCGTTTCCTCTGCTGCATTTTCCGAGCCCATTTCCAAAGAAGATCTACTCCGATCGATGAGCTCTGAGAATCAGATCTGCCTTTTATTCTTGAGAATCAGATATGCTCTGATCGGCGTCGTGGACCTCTTTGGATTTGTGTTTGTGTTTTTTGGGTTGTTGCTGGTTTTGCTGAAGATGGATTGATGGGTTTGTGTTTGTATTCTTGCTGGATTTGTTAGCATTTGTTTTTGTGTTTGTGTTGGTGTTCTTACTGGATTTGTGTTTATGTTCTTGTTTAATCTTTTGTTTGTTTACTAAGAAAAAAAAAAGAAAAAGAAGAGAAAATGGCAAATAAAGGAAAATGTTCTTATTGGTTTTTGTTCAAGGCATTTTGTTTGTGTTCTTACTGGATGTGTTTGTGTTCTTATTGTTTTTGTTGAACGCATTTTTATTGTTTGTGTTCTTATTGTTCTTATTGTTTGTGTTGGTGTTCTTACTGGATTTTTTTGTTTTTAATTTTGTTTTTAATTTTTTTCATTAAGTTAAAATTACTTAATTATTTTTTTTAATTTAAATGCTAATGTGACAATTTTTTAATGCCAAAATAGATTTTTTTTAATTATTATTTTACTGTACTGTTAGCCACGTCAGCATTTTCTGTTAGTTGGGTGACGGTAAGGACTTAAACGTCACGCGTTAATTGGTTTAGGGACTAAAAGTGGTAAAAATAAAATGTAGAGATAAAAATAGAAATCCGGTCAAAATGTAAGAACCAAAAGTGCATTTACGCCTTCTTTTTTTAATATCTGTTTTTTAAAAAAATTTTATTTAAATTCCAAAATTTATTATAAACATAGAGCCAAAACGACGTCGTTTTGGCTTAATTAACGGTAGGACATAACTGAAATTTAACAGAGTACCAAATTGACAGCAATTGAAAGTTAGAAGACTGATATGACAAAACTAAAAGTTAGAGGATTGAAATGAAAAAGACTAAAAGTTAGAGGGTCAATTTTACCGTTTTACCTTATTTTTATTACTATCAATTTATGTCTATTGGGACCTAGAAACGTAAAATACGTTTTTTAGCCCCAAAAAAAAAAAAAAACGTAAAACACGATTCAGTATTTTTCATTGGAATAACAGTGCAAAGTTACAGCAGCAATAGCTTAGAACTTTCAAGTGAAATGATTAAATTACAAAAAAATGTGGTAACTTTATTCAGTCCCCTGAACGCGGTAATGGTCACTGTCATGGGCTCCATCTTTCCTTTCTTTATTACTGTCAATTTGTGTCTATTGGGACCTAGAAACGTAAAACACGTTTTTAGCCCAAAAAGAAACAAAAAACGTAAAACACGATTCAGTACTTTAATAATAGTGCAAAGTTACAGCAGCAATAGCTTAGAACTTTCAAGTGAAATGATTAAATTAGAAAAAAAAAATGTGGTAACTTTGTTCAGTCCCCCGACCGCGGTAATGGTCACTGCTATGGGCTCCATCTTTCCTTCGAGTTTCGACCAATTGCAGATGAAACATGGGACACATCTCTCAACTTATTTTCTTCCCCACTGCCACATTCAGAAATTTATGTATAAATGATCGTAGCTATAATGTAAAGCTATGAACATGGTGATTGGCGCCATTGTCATTAAGCCATGCCTATATATTGTCTTAGAGTGTAAAATTAAAATGCGCATCTCTGCTGTATTTAAATATGAGGGAACATTTTGGTAGAGCTGAAATGATTTTTCAGCTGTGTCCAGCGTGTTTTTGGTGAGTCCTGTGTACTATTCATGAAATTCACAAGTACTTTTTTCAGCAAAAATAATTTTAAAACTGAGTTTTACGACACTATTCACACATTTAAAAATTATTTTGTTACAATATTTTCAACTTTCAATAATAAACGGTATTTAAACAGACTATAAATGTCTTTTAGCCAACATTGAATTGGGCGAAGACCACTTTAAACTCTGTTGATGTAGGATAGATTAGTGTTTAATTTTTTTTTGTTTGTTAACTTTTAAAATTTTGATGTAATTTTTAGGATTTTAGTTTGTAGCTTACTATGTTTCTTCATTTTAGGTGTTTTTAATATTGTCTTAAATAAATTAGGATCTTGTTCTGGTATGGTGTAATCTCTTTTAGAGTATTTTAACTTGTGAATCAAGTTTTATCAAACTTTTTAATTGATCTCAAGTCTGAAAACGATTATTCTTTAATCAAAATTCTCTAAAGAGATTCTCTTTCTCTATAATTCAACTAACGCATTATGAGTCGAAAGAAGCATATAATGGGACAAAAGCACAATTTAGGTCCTGAACATCCCCCCCCCCCCCCCCTCCTCCTCCTCCTCCCCAAAAAAAAAAAATATTGGCTTCCTTACACATCTCCTAAAATACAATTCTGCTACATTTATTTCTTACGGTTAGGAGACCACAATTCGATTGCTACAATTATTCTAAAATAGGTCAAGACACAATGTTGAAGGTCATAAAATATTTAAGCGTGTATTCCATATAATCAATTAATTTTGAGTGTGAAAGATGGACTATCCATCTTCTCCTAAACTGTAGAATTGTCGACTCTTTTTGAAAGAGTTTTTTGTATCTAATACTAACACGGTTACTCCTAAGGCATGTTCTTAAAAATTGATTAACTTTTAAAAAAAAAAAAAAAAAAAAAACTTCTTATATTCTAAAATAGTAAGTAAATTTTGTACAAGTAAATATGAATGCTCCTCCATATACGTTTAAAGCGCGTTATATTTCTCTACGAATTTAGATTCAAAGTTTAAACTTATGTCGGCAAAAAAGAATAAAGGTGATTATCAAAAAAAAAAAAAAAAGAGAAAGGAATAAAGGTATTTCTTTCTGTCGTTTTCATAAATTAAAAAAAAAAAAAAAAAGTTTTTCTTTTTCTTTTTCTTTTTATAGTGCAAAAAAAGTTGTTCCCTACGAACTATGACCGTTGTGCTGTCCAGTCTACACTCTACTATTCTTTTTTCAACCAGCAATAAACGCGTCCAGCTGCGTCATTGCCCAAAGACGCAAAGATTCCAGTCTACACTAGTCTACACTGTATAAGAATCTTTTCACAAAATTTTTCAGTATGAATTGTCTACGTCAGCTTTAAATACTATAAAATAACTATATAGTCTTGCCTTGCCCGGCCAAGTCCACCGCTAGTTTTGAGCTTTCAATCATGGGTTCGCCAGTCTTGTTCCTTCTACTCTCTTTGGCATTTTCTTTCCCACTTTCATCTTCAGCAGTTATCATCAGTAAAGGCACATCCTTATCAGTAGAGAAACCAGATATTCTAACATCGCCAAATGGCGACTTCTCTGCTGGCTTTTATTCCGTGGGTGATAATGCCTATTGCTTTGCCATATGGTTTAGCAACTCACGCACCGTAGTTTGGATGGCAAATCGTGACCAGCCAGTAAATGGAAAGCGCTCAAAGCTCTCCCTCCTCAATACTGGCAATCTCATCCTAACTGATGCCACTGAGTCAAATGTCACCGTTTGGGCCACAAACACTGTCTCACTCTCCTCAGTCCAATTATTTCTCAACAACACCGGCAATCTTGTTCTTCGTAACAAGGAACATGTTTTGTGGCAAAGCTTTGACTTCCCTACAGATACCCTTCTTCCTGAACAACTATTCACTAGAAAAACAAAGCTTGTCTCCTCAAGAAGCCAGACCAACATTTCCTCTGGTTTCTATGAGCTTTCCTTCGACAACAATAGCTATCTTCAATTCGTTTATAATGGTCCTGATGTTTCCCGTACTTATTATTATTATTATTCATTTCTTGGGTATTACAATAATAGCACACTTGTCTTTAATTCCTTAGGGAATTTTAGCACATCCGATGATTTAATTATGTCAGCGGACTATGGAGCACTGCTTCCTAGAAGATTGACACTTGATTACGATGGTAATATTCGATTGTACAGTTGGGAAGAGGAGGGGCAAGCTTGGGTTGTTTCATGGCAAGCCATTCAGACACCTTGCTTGATTCCTGGTGCTTGTGGGGCCAACAGTTTGTGCAGTTATGTTATTGGTTCCGGCAGGAAATGTTCTTGCCCACCAGGATACGAGATGAAAAATCGTAGCGATTGGACTTATGGCTGTGAACCCGAAGCTGATCTCTCTTGCGACGAAAGTGAATCGGGCTTTGTGCTATTATCCCATGTTGACTTTTACGGGTATGATTTTATATTCTTCGATAATTACACCTTTGATCGATGTAGGGATCAATGTTTGGCAGCATGTGATTGCAAAGCGTTCCAATACAACTCTAACGATTGTTATCTGAAGACACGATTGCTGAATGGATATCGTTCGCCAGATTTATATGGAGATATCTATTTGAAATTGCCAAAAAGTAAAATCTTGTCCGACGGCAATCCTCTACAAGAATTCAGTTTAATTTGCTCAAGTGATAGTACACTACAAATCGGTAAAAACAGGACAGTGAAATTCATGCTTCGGTTTGCTAGTGGAGTGGGTGCACTTGAAATCATCTCTTTCTTTGTGGTGTGGTGTCTCTTCGTCAGAACCCAGAAAAGTTTAGGTGTTGACAAGCAAGGACATGATCATGCTGCCATTGGATTTAGAAAATTTACATATACTGAACTAAAGAAGGCCACAAAGAGTTTTACTGAGGAGATTGGAAGAGGTGCGGGGGGAATTGTATACAAAGGTGTGTTGTCTGATAAGCGAGTTGCAGCAATCAAGCATCTAAATGAAGCCAACCAAGGAGAAGGTGAATTTCTATCAGAAGTAAGCATCATTGGAAGGATTAATCACATGAACTTAATAGGGATGTGGGGATATTGCGCAGAGGGTAAACATAGGCTTTTGGTGTATGAGTACATGGAGTATGGTTCTTTAGCAAATAACCTCTCAACTATGGCACTTGATTGTGAGAAAAGGTTCAATATAGCCATAGGCACTGCAAAAGGTCTAGCTTATTTGCATGAGGATTGTTTGGACTGGATTTTACATTGTGATGTAAAGCCTCAAAATATACTTTTAGACTCGACTTATCAACCAAAGGTGGCAGATTTTGGTTTGTCAAAACTACAAAATAGAAGCATCCTTAAGAATTCAAGTTTCTCAAAGATGAGAGGAACTCGAGGTTACATGGCTCCAGAATGGGTTTTCAATATGCCTATCACCTCCAAAGTGGATGTTTATAGTTATGGGATTGTAGTGTTGGAAATGGTGACCGGAAAGGGTCCATCAAGGAGTGTCCATGCTATAAATGATGGTGGGGAAGCTGAGCACAAAATGTTGGTTACATGGGTGAGGGAAAAAATGAAGAAAGCGGCTGCAAATACCTCCTCGCTTGAAGAGATCATTGATCCAATGTTAGAAGGTAAATACGACATGGTCAAGATGAAAGCTTTGGTTCAGGTTTCTCTACAATGCGTAGAAGAAGACAAAGATGCAAGACCTACCATGAGCCAAGTGGTTGAAATGCTCATACGCCAAGAAAAAGATTCAGTCGCATGTCCTACTTAATATGATATGTCTAGTGACTACCAAATTTCATTCATAAAGCAAGTATAGTTGTGTATTCGATACCCAATAAATTGTAGTATTCCTATAGTCCTATCCGTTGGGCTAGCATTCAACATGCATTTGATGTGAAATAAATGTGTGTGTGTGTGTGTTTTTCCTAATTTGTTTAACTTTTTCGTGAGCTTGCATCTTCCTTGCAACAGCATGACTCAATAAAGTCTTTGACTTAATTCTCAAAAAAATAAATAAAAACAAAGTTCCTAGTTAATTTGTTAGATAATATTCTTTTGCATCCTTTTCCAAAGTTTAAAATTTCAATAATATGTTAAAAATTTTGGGTAAAATATATTTTTGATCTCTAAAGTCGTACATATTGGCAGTTTTAGTCCTTGAAATCTAAAGTGATAATTTCTAATCCTTAACAAACCTCAAATTGTCGATTTTAGTCCTTTAAAAAAAT
Organism: Castanea mollissima; assembly: GCA_014183005.1. NCBI lineage: Eukaryota > Viridiplantae > Streptophyta > Magnoliopsida > Fagales > Fagaceae > Castanea > Castanea mollissima. The sequence goes on along the minus strand of JACAVU010000001.1, from coordinate 86,652,208 downwards.
TAAAGTGATCAATCTTGGTCCGTAACAAACTCTAAATGATTGCTTGTTGTCTTTGTGGGAATGATAATGTGTCAACTTCTTGACCATATTATATAAAGGATTAAATGCGGTCATTTTAAACTTTGTTAATATAAGAGAGAGAGAGAGAGAGAGAGAGTAATTTGTTAACATATTTTTTTTAGAATTATACAGGAGACTACGTACATTTTTATATAAGCATATATGTGTGTAGTGCATGCAAGTAAAAGGAGTGTAGGGCAAGTATTGGATAGTACAAGTGATAAGACATTGAGCCTAAACCCATTGAGCCACACAGTAATGTATACTAACAAACTTTAGGGACTAGATTCACTAATATGCTAAACTTTGAAGACCAACAATATATTTAAGCCTAAATAATATTACTTAATTAGTAAGTTTGTAACTTAAATATGAATTACTGTTTTAAAGTTTGTATGTATGTGATAGAAAATAAGTAATTGTTACCACCAAACTTAAATAAGAGAGTTTTTACTCTTTATGCTAAATTGGACTGTTAAAGGATTTTTTTTTTTCATCTTGGTTCATTAAGAGTCTGTTTGGGATCTGTTTATTTGCTAAAACTAAAAACTTTTTCTTGAAAATACTGTAGATCTACAATATTTTATCTAGATAAAAATAAAAATTAGCTGAAATAGTATAGTAGGACTCATAAATTGTATAAAAAAGTATAGTGAGCCCATGAATAGTAACAAAAATAAGCTGAATAATAAAATAAATTAACAAAAAAATAAGCTATCTAAACTCAACCTAAGTTTGAGATTTTTTATATTGGTCCATTAAATTTGAATCCGTTATCCAAAATGTCACTTTTGTCCATCAAGGTGCGGAAGGGATGTTTCTCATCATCTGAACTCGCTGGAGTGACCATATAAGCAGTAAAGTTGTTACAAAATGAATAGTCCTAGCAGCCCAGGCCTGTACAAGATTTTGAAGTTATGTCTTTCCTTTGCAAGCCCAAAGGAGGCAGGCTTTACCTTAGATTTTCATAGCCATGTCTAGCCAAATTAATGATTTGTTCAAGCAGCCCAGTCCATTAAAAAGATTTTTCCAGTCTAGGGTCTAAACTCTAGACCTTTTGTTAAATTATAAAAGCAAAGGGTCTGTTTGCTATGTGAATATTCCAAACAATTTTTAATGTTCTAAAAAAACAATGCATTTGATAAGAGTGTGTTTTTAGGAGTATTTGAGTTATGTTACTCATTTTAGGGTTTTTAAACACTGAATTTAAAAAACTCATCTTATTAGTTTTCAATTTTCAAACAACGTCGCTCAATGACACTTTTGTAAACATTTAAAAAACGATAGATCCCACTAATTAGACTACTGTGCATACCCAAAATATGGTTGTTGGGCTCAGCCTCTATTTGGGCTCACAATCTATTTGTATTGTGAGTTTTGGATTTCCTATTATGAGTGGTTCTACGTTCAGCAACTCAAGTACCCTTGTTTTCTCAACTCCTCCCTAGACCTCTCAGAATAGCTTTCCCTTTCTCTCTCAAAATGATCACCCTCTTTTCTCAGTTTTCTCTCTAAAATTGCCAACCCCCTTTTTGTCATTCTCATCTCTTATTTATAGCTCAAGACTAGTGGAAGAGTTGTGATTACTTTCATGGTGAGTGGAAAAAGAGGTTCAATGTTATTACCCTTAAGTGGGTGTTTAGTTAGGAGTGAGAGGCGCAGAGAGTGGCATTGAAACAAGTTCTCAAGTTAGAAGATCTACCCAGCAGGGATACTTCCTAGGCGATATTGAGCATATTGGGACTCATCTTCCCGTGAAATTGCATTCCCCGACCAGATAGGATCTTACCTTTGTCGTTCATGTCATAAATGGCTTTATCTCTATTTTTGGGCTTTTGATAGGCGTCAAGGGTTGCCTAGGCCGAGTTCATAGGCCCAACAGTACACACAACTGTGCACAATGTCTTAAGACCCAAGGTCCAACAAGTTCAAGGTTTTACACTTGTGGCGTGTCCTAAGATGGGTTCTTATGATCAATGGGCTTAAGGGGGAGTAACACCCTGTACAACTACATATCATCACTTTAAAAAGAAAAAAAAAAAAAACACACACACACACACACACATGCATATCAAATACACAATTATATTTTTCACTTAAAAAAAAAACGTTTTTAGAAATATAGTACCAAACACATTTTTTGCATTTTGAGTACTTTTTTTAAGAGAGTGTCAACCTATAGCGTCCACTCCTAATAATAGCTCTTTATCATCAGACCAAGATACCAATTGGTTTCTGGTGTAGGTGGGGATTGAACTCCAAATCTTTTATTCAATCATTAAAGATTTTGCCAGTTGAGCTAACTGTAACCCACACATTATGAGTACTTTAAATACATGTTTTCACAACACTTTTTAAACCAAAGTTTTCACATTATTTTTAACAACAATACTTAAACACCTCTACCAAACAAGCCCTAAACTTCAACATGGTAAATTGAGATCACTATATATTTGAGGACTAGCTGGACTTGAAATTAGAACCCAAAAAAACAGATGTTGACAGTCATAGCTATGTTCTTGCTGCCAACGGAATTAGAAAATTACCAATGCAGAGATATATATATATATATATATATATATATATAATATATATATATATATATATATATATATATATATATATATATAAAAGAGGCTACAAAAGGTTTAATTGAAAGTGTGGTGGCATTGTATACATAGGTGTGTTGTCTAATAAGCGAGTTGCAGCAATTAAGCATCTCAATGAAGCCAACCAAGGAGAATGTGAGTTTCTCTCGGAAGTAAGCATTACTGGACAGATTAACCACATGAACATGATAGAGATGTGAGAGTATTGCATAGAGGGAAAGCACAAACTTTTGGTGTACGAGTACATGGAGCATGGTTCTTTAGCAGATAACCTCTATGGTAATTCACTTGACTGGGAAAATGATGTAAACAGACAACACATGCCTTGTTAGAGCAGCAGAGGTGCCGAAAGTCACAACGCAAGATCAAGGGAGTCCTAGTAGAGGTCATTGTGGCGATAGTGTTTTTACTATTTATCTCAATATATTTTTTCCTTCATAAATTTTAGTTTAAAAGTCAGAATAAGGTTTCGTTTATTTTCGGACAACCCTTAAGGTTAATAGTTTATGATTTTGCATTTAACTCAATTTAACTATTTTTATTAAAATTCACCTAATCTCATCATTAGTGCGAATTAGGGTTTCAGACGTTTCTTAATCATTGTAGGGTTTACTTTCTCAATATTTATATGTTTTGTAGTCATCAATGATAAATAAGATTATTATCAATAAAAATACAAACTTTTGTGCAATTATTTCTCTGATAGAGTTTATCTCCTTGTGAATTCAGGAAAACTCCTCGTGGATTCGAGATTTATTACTAGAAGCTAATAGTTTAGCTTTTGTTCCGTTAAGAGGGTATCGTGTGTACTTTCTTTAAGCTTCCACGACATTAGAAAAAAGTTCTAAATTGTTGTACCTGTAGGTAAAGCAAAAGGCCTAGCTAATGTACATGAGGACTATCTAGATTGGATTTTACATTATAATGTAAAATCTCAAACCATACTTCTAAATTCTAATTATCGACCAAAGGTGGCAGATTTTGGCCTATCAAAGTTATAAAACATAAGTGTTTTTAAGAATTCAAGCTTCTTAAAGATAAGAAGAACCCGAGGTTATCTAGCTCTAGAGTGGGTTTTCAATTGGCCAATTACCTCCAAATTAGATGTTTATAGTTATGAAATTATTTTGTTGGAAATTATGACCAAAAATAGCCCATCAAGGAGTGTTCATGCTATGGATGATGGGGGAGAGACAGAGCGAAGGCAAATATGACATAGGCATGATGGAAACTTTGGTTGAGTTTGCTCTACAAAGAGAAGAAGGCAAAGATGCAAGACCTACTATAAGCCAAGTTGTTGAGATGCATTTGTAGAGCAGCAGGAGATGCAGCCAGGTGATGTAGCTGCCACTGATCCCTGGTGAAGGAAGATAGCTTGCAACGGTGCCGTTTTGAGTCCAGTCCTCAGAGCTAGGAGATCGGCCACAAAACGCATCGTATCACTTAAAAGTGAATGTGAAACGCAGCTATGTTGAGTCCAAATCTTCTGTCTCACTTTTCCTGCTCCACTCTATATACTCCACCAATAAAAACTTGCCACGTATTCACCACATTAATTAAATAATACTATTAATTAATTACGGTAGCATTAATAAGTCAATTAATGATAGTATTTAATTAATGCGGTGAACACGTGGCAAGTTTTTATTGGTGGAGTACAGAGTGGAGCAGGAAAAGTGAGACAGAAGATTTAGACTCGCTATGTTTACTGTTAGGCACATGTATTTAGCTGTTAAAATCAGTTATAACTTATTCTATTCTGTTAAGCCACTCTCTCTCTCTCTCTTCTCTCTCTCTTCTCTCTCTCTCTCTCTCTCTCTCTCTCTCTCTCTCTCTCTCTCTCTCTCTCTCTCTCTCTCTCTCTCTCTCCGTCTTATCTTTCTCTCTCTCATCTATATGCATATAATCAAAACAGGCTCTTATTATGTAATTCATTCAGTCATTTTATGCAATATATTGAAGTATTCTCTAGAATATTCTCTCAATTCTTCAGCATTAACACCCAAAAAAAATAATTCTTAGTGTTTGTAAAATGTATGGTGTTATGCTGTTAAGTATGATATGCCTAGTGGTTACATATATAATTTTTTTTCTTTTCTTAACGCAAGCATAATTTTGAATCTATTAAATATTATCCGACAAATTTGAGTGTTTCGATCCCGGAAGGTACTCTCAAACAAAAGGAAAAACAAATAAAAGATCTTGATGATAATGTGTTTCAAATTTTCAATTGGATAAAAACAACTGCCATGTGATGTTAAAATTCAATGCATTGGGATGGCATTTAGCTTGCACGCACTTTGAAGTGAATTAAGAACTTGAACACTACCGCGCAACCTTGGTACGGTAGTTACTCTACAAGTATAAAAACTTGTGGGGTGTGGAAAGTAAGGGTTGGGGTTCAAGTTTTCAAGAGAGAGTTTCACACACATTTACACTTAGATTAGGCTAAAGTAGAATTCTATCTTTTATAAAAAAATAAATAAATAAATAAAAAAACTTGAACGTACCCCTCCTGTTTTTTACTAGAGTGCATCCTATCTTCAAATTTTGCATGAGTTTGGCGTTGAATGATAAATTTAGGTGCTTCTTTTTTAAATAGATTTCATTTGTTCTAAGGTAAAATATTTTCCTAAATGCTTCGCATAATCTTATACTCTCTTTTTCTTGTTTCTTTTCATCTTTTTTCCTGTGTAAATCCTTATAATATAGGTGAAAATACTATTTTCATCATTGCATTTTGACCTTATTCCCGTTTTGGTTTCTATTTTTTTATTTTACATTTTTTAGTCCCTAAATGAAAAAACGTTCCATTTTGGTTTTTACCGTTACTCACTTATAGAAATATCCTACATGGTAAATGGAATGCATTGTTGACACAGTGAATTTTGATGTGTCCATTAAAATAAGAGAAATGATATATCCACAACATTTTAATGTGACTATTAAAATAAGAGAAATGATAAATCCTAAGTGGCAGATTATTATTGGTTGTTATTATTAGGGCAAAAAAGTAATCCTAGTATTAAGTTCAAATTTGAACTAATAACAATTAACTACTTATAATTTGTTTATTAAAAATAATATTAAAAAAAATTTATTTAGATTTTACAAAATGCCGCATCAGCAATTTAATTTTTTCTAAAAAGCCACATTAGATAAAAATAATAAAAAAATTTATAACCTTCTTATTAAAAAAAAGAAATTAGTTAAATTATTTTTTGATTTTTTGGAAGAATATGAGAACATGTGTGTTCTTCATTTTCTTTCCCAACTAACCTTTCCTAGAAAATAAATTATTCTAGATTTTATTTTCTTTCCTTGCATTTTCTTAGCAACCAAACCCATAAAATCACTCAGATTTACAACATAAGTAGACATGCTCAAAAAATTTACAAAACACAAAGACATTCAACAAGATTTTCTTATGTTTTGAAATCAAACACAAAAACACAAAACTCAAACCCAGATTTTTGGCTTCCATGCACAATCCAGATCTGGTGAACCATGAACATGAACCCAGAAAAATCAACCTGCCTCATCGTGACTCAAAGTACAAAGCATTGTTGTCTTCCTTCCGATTTGAGGAAGCGAATCAGGTTGAGAAGCTTGGACAAGAGGATTGGGGCGGTGTCCTTCTAAGAGTGATAGATGATGCCACCTTTGGAATTAGACCAAAGAGTGTTTCAAATTAATACTATAGACTATTTGTTAAAGTTTATAATCCAAACCCCTTTTTGTTTGTTCCTTGTTCATAGATCAGGAACCCTTAGAAACCTGAAAGGCCTTGCTCTCATCAAGTCCACTTTCAACTCTCTCAAGTGGTCTATTTCCAGCGAGACCCACTTCGATTTTGATGCTCTTTCTCAAAAAGCTATGGAATTGCTTCTTAAGCTTGACTCTATTCAAGACTCTATTCAAGTAAATCATTCATGGGTATTTTTTATTTTGTTCAAAGTTTGACTGAAGTTAATATGAGCTTGAGTTCTAATGTTGTGTTTGGTTACCAAGAAAGTTTCAGCAAAATTGAAAAAGTAATGCAAACAGTTTTTTCCTAGTCTTTAAAATTGAAAAAAAAAAATTTGTTTTTTATTTTTGCAATTTAAATTAAAACTAAGAAATTAGAAGTTTTTAATTTTTGACTTAAAAAAAATTAAATTGCTGATGTGGCGTTTTTTAAAAACCAAATAAATTTTTTAATATTATTTTAATAGACACGTTAGCATTTGTTGTGCTAACAATGCACTTTATTTGCCATGTAGGATATTTTTGCTAAGTGAGTATGTAATAATAGGGACCAAAATGAAACATTTTTTTCATTTATGGACTAAAAGTGATAAAATAAAAAATTAGGGACCAAAATAGGAATAAGGTCAAAATGTAAGAACAAAAATGATATTTCCGCCTATAATATATAATCATACTTGACCAATATGTTTTCATAGATGCAAGATATACCATGAGCAAGTAGTTGAAATGATCTTATGCTAAGAAAAAGATTCAGCGATGGCAAGTGCCAATCACGTGGCTGGCTAAACAAGATATGTCTAATAGCTTTAATTTCTTCGTAAAGCAAGCACATATAGTTGTGATTTGTGAACCGTGTTATTCAACAAATTGAAGTCTCTCCATAGCATTTATGGTCTGTTTGGTTTGAGCGGAGGGAAGAAAAGTATAGTAGAATTGGCTAAAATTAGTCTATATTCAACCAACTTTACTCTACTCATTTCCACTCCACCTCCCTCCTCCTCAATCCAAGTAGGCCCTTGGGCTCTAGCTTGCACTTTGAAGTTTATTAAGAATTTGGCTTTTTATATATATATATATTTCATTAGCGTGCATCTTTTCTTAAACTAGCCATGTAAGTGCGCAATGCGCAAGAGTAGAGACAAGATTACTGGTGTTTAGTCATCTAAAATGACAAAATCATCATAAAATAAAAGATAAATACAAAAATTGGCAAAAAAACATAATGTGATAGTATTGTTTCCTTTCATCACCTAAATGATGACGAAATAAAAGACCAAACAAACTAAAGAGACCTAAAAATCCCAACATGTTATTAGCATTTTTTGGTTCCAAAGGTTAGGAGTTAAATAAATAATCTCTTATTATTGGAGACTATAAGGTTGTAACTTTTTTTTTTTTTGGGTAAACCATGGATAATGCATTAAACTAGGAATTAACTATTCTGTTACAAAACACATTAGCTTTGTCATGAGCTAATATACTTTCCACCACAGGCAGTGAACTCAAAAATACAACAAAAGAAGGTAAGGATGTTGCTCCCAATTTAGCCAATGCATTAGTGCATTGGTTGGCCTCTTAGTGAGCATGAACAACTCGCTTATTGGGGATTGCCCTCAGCAGGTTCCTGCAATTAGTTAGTAAAGGCTTCATTAGCAAGTTCTAGTATTATTATTCATAAGAAGAGCCACATTTAAGTTAAATATGCTATTATGGATGCGGAAGCGAAAGCATAAAGTATAGAATACAATACACAAGAGGATTACGTGGTTCAGCCTAACGGCCTACATCCACGGAGGAAACCCTAAATGGCTACATCAATAATATTAGAGTGTAGAACAAATCCTGTGTTACAATGAACCATAACATGTGTATATATAGTAGACTAAACCCTAAACTAATAGACTTCTAGTACAAGTAGGAAACTTGGCTTGCACACAAAGTAGAATTAGGCTTGGGCTTATGCTAATGGGCTAATATATCTCTAACACCCCCCTCAAACTCAAGATGGAAACTTGATGAAATCTTGAGATTTGATTAGGTTAAAAAGATCCCTTGAACGAAGTTTGGCTTTGTGACGGTGGCTTGAGAAAGGCAATGGTCTTGCAGTGTTGATGCGACTTTTAACGGTGACATGACTATACCGAAGAATTTTGATGGCAGCAGTGGAAAACCAAAGAAGATAAATGCAGTGAAGAAACACTGAGGAAGACAAAGAATGCTCTTAATACACCGTAAGGATAGAAAACTATGGCCATAGGAAGACAGCTCTGATACCATGTTAAATATTAACATTGATACACCATGTTAAATATGCTATTATGGATGCGGAAGCGAAAGCATAAAGTATAAAACACAATAATACAAGAGAATTATGTGGTTCAGCCTAACGGCCTACATCCACGGAGGAAACCCTAAAGGGCTACATCAATAATATATTAGAGTGTAGAACAAATCATGTGTTACAAGAACCATAACATGTGTATATATAGTAGACTAAACCCTAAACTAATAGACTTCTAGTACAAGTAGGAAACTTGGCTTGCACACAAAGTAGAATTCGGCTTGAACTTATACTAATGGGCTAATATATCTCTAACACCCCCTCTCAACTCAAGATGGAAACTTGATGAAATCTTGAGATTTGATTAGGTTAAAAAGATCCCTTGAACGAAGTTTGGCTCTATGACAGTGGCTTGAGAAAGGCAATGGTCTTGCAGTGTTAATGCGACTTCTAACGGTGACATGACTATACCGGAGAATTTTGACGGCAGCAATGGAAAACCAAAGAAGATGAACGTAGCGAAGAAACACCAAAGAAGACAAAGAATGCTCTTAATACACCGTAAGGATAGAAAACCATGGCCATAGGAAGGCAGCTCTGATACCATGTTAAATATTAACATTGATACACCATGTTAAATATGCTATTATAAATGCGGAAGCGAAAGCATAAAGTATAGAACACAATAACACAAGAGGATTACGTGGTTCAGCCTAACGGCCTACATCCACAGAGGAAACCCTAAAGAACTACATCAATAATATATTAGAGTGTAGAACAAATCATGTGTTACAATGAACCATAACATGTGTATATATAGTAGACTAAACCCTAAACCCTAAACCCTAAACTAATAAACTTCTAGTACAAGTAGGAAACTTGGCTTGCACACAAAGTAGAATTAGGCTTGGGCTTATGCTAATGGGCTAATATATCTCTAACATTATTCATAAGAAGAACCACACTTAACGCATCAAGTTCTACAATAAGATTGTTTAGACCCAAATCCTTGGCCAACATTAACCATCTCTCAAGGCCCAAAGCTTTGCCATGCAGCTATTAATATGCCCAAGTGGTCTGGCATAACGTGTTAACCACTCCCCATCGTGAATCCTAATCACCCCCCCCCCCCCCCCCACCCACTCCCTGCCTTCTTTGGATTCCCCTAAGGTTGTAACTTTAATAATATAAAAGTATGTTATATATATATATATATATATATATATGCCCAAGTGGTCTGGCATAACCTGTTAACCACTCCTCATCGTGACTCCTAATCACCGCCCCCCCCCCCCCCCCCCCCCCGCCCACTCCCTGCCTTCTTTGGATTCCCTGAGGTTGTAGCTTTAATAATATAAAAGTATGTTATATATATATATATATGTGTGTGTGTGTGTATGTATGTGTTTAGCAAAAAAAAAAAAATGTATGTGTGTATGTATGTGACAGAAAATGAATTAATTGGCACCGAACATATATAAGAGAAAATTAAGACTAAATTACTTTTTTTTTTATCCTAATTGTTTTTCGTCTTAATCCTTTAAGTTTAAGATTTTAACAAAATTACGTCATTTTTTTCAGTTTATTCATTATTAAAAAAAATCAAAGTAGATTAACTCTAGGCTTATTTAAATTAGTATTTGCAATCCACTAATTTAATGTTACTTAAGCACTCCAATAAGCTGTTTTATACATGTACTTAGTGTTCATTAACTTGATTTGAAATTATTCTTACCAATGATAAGAGTGGCATACTTATACATCAAGCTTCTTTCTTAAACGTCATAATAACTTTATGGCCTACACTATCATGATTTGAAACTTGCTTAGTGAAAGTTTCTCAAATTTTAAAAAATTAGTGCAATCAATCATTCTGTGAACACCCATTAGTCTTAGTGTCTAGGTGTTTAACAAGGGATATGATGGGGCAAAATTTGAGTGACATGACATCAAATTTAATTTTAGAAAAAAAAAAAATTAATCACAAAATCAGACTTTTAACTTCAACATCCATGCCCTTCTTTTTGCCTAATTTATTTCCATTAAGTAATGTCTATTGCACACTTTGAAATTGTAACTTAGGTTCTCTTTTAAATTTTAGCTGTGTCGATGTATAATTAGCCGTGTGCACTAGTCATTCTCAATAAACCTGTCATATTGTCCCCCATTGGGACGTAGAAACGTGAAACACATCTCTATTAAAAACAGAATGTTCTGTAACTTCCGTTGAATAACAGTGCAAAGTCACAGCAGCAATAGCTTAGAACTTTCAAGCGAAATGGTTAAATTAGATAAAAAATTTGTTATCTTTGAGACTGCATTTCACTCCATCTTCTCGACAAATTGCATGAAAGCAGATGAAACTTGGGAGGAAAATCCCTCAACTTATCTTCTTCCCCAGTACTAGGTCGGTCAGTCAAATTTTATTGATGTCGTATATCTTGTCTTATGAGTGTAAAATAATATGCATAGGGATAGATTTCAGTTCTCGGAGCGGGTTAGGGTTCGGTTGCCCACCAAGGAGGATCGGGCTTGTCATTCCTTTCCTGGGGAGGTTTGTTTTTATGAGTCTTCCTTTATCTGCGGGTTGAGGCTCCCGGTCCATCCTTTTTTCATAGAGTAGTTAGATCGTTACGGTATTGCTCCGGGGCAGCTTATGCCTAACTCCTGGAGAATACTGGTCAGCTGTATGGGGATATGGCTGGCCGCTATGGATGGTGGAGAGCTTAGGGTGGACAAGCTCACCTATTTGTACCTCCTAAAGGAGTCTAAAGAGTTCGAATACTATGAGCTAGTCCCATGGAAAAGAGAACTAGGATCGTCCGAAATCTACCCTCGTCTTTCAGTTATTGGAAGTCCCGGTTCTTCTTTGTGTCGGGGGACGATTTTGAAACCCCCTCTTGATGAAGCAGAATATGGTCAGTTGAGGAGGGTTCGTCCAGATGAATGCCAGCCGGTGGTAGTCCGTCCAGGTGACGACTGTATCACTCCTGCGAATAAGATAGAAGCTTCTTTACTCGGTCACTGGTGTGGTGCCTGCCACAACACCTCCGATGCCAAAGTTAGCACAAAAGGAAATAGAGTTTTATAAAGGAATCGCTTTGTTTTTTATATAATTGTTTTTTTCTACCCCCTATGTGGGTGGTGCAAAGGCTTTATATACCTTTTTTGGTGTCTAGCCGTTGTGGCATTAATTCCTGGCTTAATGGTGCTCCTAGCCGAGTAATGGGTCTTTAATATGCTTTTAACGGTCTACCCAGCTGGCGTTGTAACCGCTCGAGTATTACTGCCGGCATTGAATCATTTTGGTATCATCGTCAGTGACGTGGCAATGTTTCTCTCGTCACGGGGGAGTATAGGTCGTCTGTAGCATTATGCCGCCTGTGAGCCCTTCTCGTCATTCCCATCACATCTCCCCACTTCTTTTTTCTACCGACACAAATCTAAAAAAATATTTTGAATTAGTCCTTTTGGGCGAAGACCACTTCAAACTCGGTTGATGTAGGGTAGATTAAAGCGCGTTGAATTTTTGTTATTTGTTAACTTGTGCTCCAGTCTACACAATCATCAGAAATTTTTAACAAATTTTTTTTTTTTTGGTAGGGATAGTCTTTTTCAATTTTAAATAGAAAGTCGTTATGGTCTTACCTTACCCAGTACCTCTCTAGCTCGAGCTTTCAATCATGGGTTCACTAGTCTTGTTTCACTTCCTTCTACTCTCTTTGTCATTTCCATTCCCACTTTCATCTTCAGCAATCGTTATCAGTAATGAACCATCCCTATCGGTAAAGAATCCAGATTTTCTAATATCACCAAATGGCGACTTCTCTGCTGGCTTTTATTCAGTGGGTGATAATGCCTTTTGCTTTGCCATTTGGTTTAGCAACTCACGCACAGTAGTTTGGATGGCAAACCGTGACCAGCCAGTTAATGGGAAGCACTCAAAGCTCTCTATCCTCAAAACTGGCAATCTCATCTTAACTGATGCCTCTAACTAAATGTCGACGTTTGGGCCACAAACACTGTCTCACACTCCCCAGTCCAATTATTTCTCAACGACACCGGTAATCTTGTTCTACGAAACAAGGAACGTGTTTTGTGGGAAGCTTTGACTTCCCTACAGATACCCTTCTTCCTGAACAACTTCTCACTGGAAACACAAAGCTTGTCTCCTCAAGAAGCCAAGACAACTATTTCTCTGGTTTATATGAGCTTTCCTTCAACAACAGTGGCTTTCTTCGCCTTCTTTATAATAGTCCTGATTCCAGTAGTTACTGGGTGCCGTCACCTGTCTCATGGCCTCTGTACAATAATAGCAGAATTGCTGTCCTTAATGCCATAGGGAACTTCATCTCATCCGATAATTTTACTTTTATGTCAGCTGACTATGGAGCAGTGCTTCATAGAAGTTGACACTTGATTACGACGGTAATCTTCGATTGTACAGTTGGGAAGAGGAGGAGCAGACTTGGGTTGTTTCATGGCAAGCCATTCAGAGTCCTTGCCGGATTCCTGGTGGTTGTGGGGCCAACAGTTTTTGCAGTTATGTTATTGGTTCCGGTAGGAAATGTTCCTGCTCACCAGGATACAAGATGAAAAATCGTAGCAATTGGCTGATGGCTGTGAACCCGAAGTTATATCTCTTGCACAGAAATGCTGAAAAGTGAGTTAGGCTTTTTGCTGTTATCCCATGTTGACTTTTTCGGGTATGATTTTGCAATCTTCCCTAATTACACCTTTGATCAATGTTCGGATAAATGTTTGACAGCATGTGATTGCAAAGCATTCCAATACCGTGGTGATTCAATTTGTTATCTGAAGACACGATTGCTGAATGGAATTCGTTCGCCAGACTTATGGGGAGATATCTATTTGAAACTACCAAAAAGCAAAATCTTTTCTGACGCCAATCCTCTTGAAAATTTCAGTTTAATGTGCTCAAGTGATCGTACACTACAAAGCAGTAAAAAAGGGACTATGAGATTCATGCTCTGGTTTGTTAGTGGAGTGGCTGGACTTGAAATTTTCTCTATCATTGTGGTGTGGTGTCTCTTCATCAAAACCCAAAAAAGTTTACGTGTTTACAAGCAAGCCTATGATCGGGCTGCCATTGCGTTCAGGAAATTTACATATACTGAGCTAAAAAAGGCCACAAAGAGTTTTACTGAGGAGATTGGAAGAGGTGCAGGAGGAATTGTCTACAAAGGGGTTTTGTCTGACAATCGAGTTGCTGCAATCAAACGTCTCCATGAAGCCAACCAAGGAGAAGATGAATTTCTAGCCGAAGTAAGCATCATTGGAAGGATTAACCACATGAACCTAATAGAGATGTGGGGGTATTGCGCAGAGGGAAAGCATAGGATATTGGTGTATGAGAACATGGAGCATGGTTCTTTAGCAAAAAACCTCTCAATCAAGGCACTTGATTGGGAGAAAAGGTTAAAAATTGTTGTGGGTACTGCAAAAGGCCTAGCCTATTTGCATGATGATTGCTTGGACTGGATTTTGCATTGTGATGTAAAGCCTCAGAATATACTTTTGGACTTGAATTATCAACCAAAAGTGGCAGATTTTGGCCTATCAAAGCTACAAAATAGAGGCGTTCTTACAAATTCAAGCTTCTCAAAGATAAGAGGAACTCGAGGATATATGGCTCCAGACTGGGTTTTCAATTTGCCTATTACCTCCAAAGTGGATGTTTATAGCTATGGAATCGTTGTGCTAGAAATTGTGACAGGAAGAGATCCATCAAAGAGTGTCCATGCTATAGATGATGGGGGGCAGGCAGAGCACAAAACGCTGGTTACGTGGGTGAGGGAAATAATGAATAGAGCGGTTGCAAATACTTCGTCATCACTAGAAGAGATTGTTGATCCACGGTTGGAAGGCAAATATGACATTGGCATGATGAAAACTTTGGTTGGGATTGCTTTACAATGTGTAGAAGAAGACAGAAATGAAAGACCAACCATGAGCCAAGTAGTTGAGATGCTATTAGGCCAGGAAAAAGATTCATAAAGCAAGTATTGTTGTGAACCAGTTATCCAATAAATTGGAGTCTATCCTTTACATTGGGCTGGCATTTAGCATTCACATTTAAGTGAAATAAAGTGTGTATGTTTTTCTTTTAAAAATTATTTAATGTTTTCATTGGCTTGCAAGAGTTGCGTATCATTTATATAAATGTACTATGATAAATTGTAGCTAATTTTAACTTCACTGGTCAAAATAAAGGAGGACGATTATTATAATTAATTTATTAGGAAAAATTTTAGTTTACATTATACTAGCAATGTAAGATTTACATTGTAAACTAAATAAATGTGTACAATATTGTATTTATTTGTTTTGTTTACGATGTAAGATTTACATTGATATTACAATGTAAGCCTATAATTACTCTTATTATTATTATTATTATATTATTATTATTAT
Organism: Castanea mollissima; assembly: GCA_014183005.1. NCBI lineage: Eukaryota > Viridiplantae > Streptophyta > Magnoliopsida > Fagales > Fagaceae > Castanea > Castanea mollissima. The sequence goes on along the minus strand of JACAVU010000001.1, from coordinate 86,637,073 downwards.
TACATAATCTAAGTGATTACTTGTTGTTCTTGTGGAATGATAATGTCTCCACTTTTAATTTTTCCATATCATCTAATAGATTAACTGCATTCGGTAATACCCCAACTTTTTTTTTTTTATGATCATCAACATCATCATCATTGATGAAGCCTAATTCCTCAGCCATGTACGTTCGTCCAGGTGATGTCAAGACCTTGTCAAGGTTCCTGCAAAATGAGAGAAACTTCTCTGAGGTGGACACCGGTGTGGTGCCAACCACAACGTCTCCGATGCTTAAGTTAGTGATTAGAAATTCTTTTTAGAATAGAATGAGAAGTGTAAAAGTATGTCTCTGATGTTCGAGTTGTGTACCTTCTGTGCTTTTAATGATTGTGTATATATATATATAGTCTTTGGGGGTTTCTAGCCATTGGGGCCTTGATTGTGGTTTTAATGCTCTTCTCGTAATGCCTCAGACTCATGATTATGGAATTTAATGAGATTCCAACGATCTGCCATCTAATCAGTAACCTCTGAAATATTAAGTGCTCTTTATTATTGATATATTTGTACTCGTCCGTGCTTTGTTGAGGTGGACGAGTGTGATGTCGTCTACTAAATGTGAGTTCGTCAATCAGCTGCCCCCCAGGTTCCGTGGTTGTCTTGAGGTGCCAAGATGACTATCGGAAGATGAAAGTTTTTCTGATTAGACCTGGCTCTTGGGGTTTTTCTCCTCATTTAGTGCGTAGTGGTGGCACCTCATGTATCGTGGCCATGTGGCGTGCTTTTCCCAATGCAATTGATACTCCAATGGTATGACTCTTGGGTTTCCTGTTGAATTTCAGTTTTTGGGTGTCTTGGTTTTTAAACTTCTCCACTTTTCACTTTTTCCTTCACTTTCTCCAACTTCCAATCATTGTTCTGAGCTCCTTCTTCTCCAACCTCTCTCTGCAATTATCTCCGAGCTAGTGCTCTCATTTTTATACATTTAAGGTACGCTTTTCTCCTCTTTTTTCCTTTCTTGTTTTTACAGCATGACAGATTTTTTATTTTTTCTTTTTCTTCCCTTTTTCTTTTCTTTGTATGTTTTTGGTTTGTGGGGTTCTTAGGATCCACTCTTTCCCTCCATTCCTTTGGTTTTCATGGTCGATAGTTCTGAGGTTAGGGTAACTTGCCCCTCAATTTCTTTCTTTTTTGCACGTATGGGGGCTTCTTTTGATACTTCACGTGCTTCTCTCCCTTTGATTGGGAACTTTGTTTTTGAGGGTAGTGGTTTAGGTATCGTGTTCGATGAGTTATTTCTTATGCTTGGTCAGTCGATTGATTGGTTTGGAGGATTGGTGAGTGGGAGAGGAGGAATGTCTGAGGTAAGATCAAGCAAGCTAGATACCGGTCTATCGTCTAGTGACGATCCCATGCGAGGGGGGGGGGGAGATACCCCATCTCCATCCCTTAAATGGTTAGGGCTTTTCACGCCCTTGGTGAGGTGTGTGGTTTGGACGGTGAGATGCTTTTTAGGTTTAAGGATAGATTTCAATTCCTGATAGGGTTAGGGTTCGTCTACCTCGCCAAAAGGAATGAGCCTGCCATTTCTCACCTGTGCTTTTATGAAGCTGCCTTTTTAGCGGGCTTAGATTACCCGTCCACTCATTTATCATGGAGCTTCTAGGACATTTTGGCATTGCTCCTGGGCAACTTATGCCTAATTCGTGGAGGATAATAGTCAGCTGTATGGAGATATTGCTCGCTGCTACAAAGGGGGACATGATCAGGGTGGACGAGCTTATTTACTTATACTGTTTAAAGCCGTCTAAGGAGCATGGGTACTATGAACTGGTGCCTTGGGAGAGGAGGACTAGGATCGTCCAGGACCTGCCTTCGTCATTCAGATACTAGAAGTCCTGGTTCTTTTTTATGTCTAAGGATGACTGGGAGACTCCCTCTGACAAAGTTTAGGGTGATCTCCCTAGGTTGCTCTATCGGTGAAGATCCCCGAACTTAGGTGTGTTGTCATTTCTTTTGTTCCTTTAACCTTAATTCTGCTTGCATTCATTTTATCGTTATTAACTCTTTTGTTTATTGTCTTGTGTAGTTAAGAGACAACCCAAGCTTAAGAGCAGGTATAAGAAGCAAGTTAAGAAAGCCATTGAGTACACGAGGACCGTTGAAGATTTTGGCGATCTAATAGATCCATAGACTCTAGCTTTTTATCGCCTCGGCCCAAAACCATCTACCTTCGTCCTGCGAAATTTAGATATTGAGCAAAAAAAGAGTAAGTGTTTGCTTGAGCTCGTCCATGCTGTCTTTATTTCTCTCTCTTTTTTAAAAAAAAAAAAAAAACAAAGGGTTTTCCTTCGGCAAAGATGACGACGAAGTTTAACCAAGGGATGTATGCACGCATGAGGGCAAAAAATAACGAGCCCCTTTCCAACATCGGGACCCGGGCTGTGCAAGTGACGGACAAGGGGGCTTCCGTCGCTACGGGTACCCTAGTCACTCCTGGGACAGAGATGACAAGGACGGCCTCCCCGACTACTTTGGTTGAGAAGATCATCCCCCAACGAAAAAAGTCGCGGATTGACGACAAAGGGAAGGAAAAAGTGGATTCTCGTTTGTCAAGCGTCTGGGAAGATACTGGAGTTGCATTGGCGAGAGCACAGGAGAGCTTTACTGCCAAGGACATGAAAGCATTCTCAAGCTTGTCCTCCAGCGAGATTGTGAGTCGTCACCTCCACAAACTTGTTCAAGTATTGTACTTTTGTAGATTTTTTTTTTTTTTAGTGAGATCTGGTTCCCTTTTTGTAGGTACTAGGGGAAAGTCTTCACATAACCTTAAAGTTCCTCACCCAGGAGACGAAGGTATTATTGGCGGTTTCACAAGTGAAGGCTTTGAAGGTCAAAAATTCCAAGCTGAAAAAAGATTTAATCACTGCTATGGGAGATGCCAACACCATGAAGGAGCAGGTCAAGGGCCTTTTCGACGAGCTAAAGGTGGAAAAACAATTAGTTACGGAGAAGGACGAGCAACTTTTGGCAGTGAGGGAAATGCTGAAGACAATTGCTGCAAAGTCTGTGGAGGTTTTCCAGATGACAGAGGAGTACAACACCGTCCTCTTCAGCTAGTACTTTAAAGGCTTTGAGCTCTTAAGCTGGTACCTTGTCAAACACCCAACCGGAGTGAGCTAAGAGAACCTTGATCTCGAGGATGTAGATAAAGAAATGGCAGTTGACGAGGCTTCACAGTCTGCTACTCCTAAGGAAAATGCTCCTGTAGACGCCACTTTGCCTCCTCTAGACGCCTGAACTTGCTTTCTCACGTATATTTTTTTTATGTTTTTTGCTTTAGGTGCCCGGTGTGTTTGGGCCTTTTTAATTTCATTTTGAGTACAAATCTCTATTTCTAGAAAAAAAAAAATTTAGCCCAGAGTTTATAGGTCTTTAATTTTAGTATAAAAACAATGGTGCTCATTGTTTTTGGGCTTTTTTAATTATATTTGTAAGTGTGCACTTACTTATCTGTATTCTTGCATCTGTGTGATCTTTGTTTGCCTTATTCCCTTATTTATTTCTTCCTGTAACTTGCGCTAGTTTTGATCCATCAGTTACCTTTTCTTCATCCAAGTGAAACTCGATCACTTGGCCGTTCTTTGTGACTCTCCCATACTAAAGGGATTTGGACACTTATTTTTGTTCGTCAGTAACTTACATTTGTCTATGCGAAATCTTGTTACTTACGCGACTTAAACCCTGTTTTAAGGATCTTGCCACTTTAGGCTTTATCAGTAACTTACACCCGTTAGCGCGGAATCTTGTTACTTAGCCCATTTTTTGTGACTTACACCCATTTAAGGGATCTTGTCATCCTTTGACTTCGTTAGTAACTTAGATCTGTCAGTGTGGAATCTTATTACTTAGAAAAATTTTGTGACTTTAAAGCTACTGGGTTTACTTGCATTAGGCCTTTAGCTAAATAGTGCTTTTATTGCTTTTCAGAAATGAGTACAAGTATCTGTTACATCTCTTGATGGTATTTCTTCAAATGCTCAATGTTCCATGATCGTGGTAGTTTCTACCTATCTAAGGTTTCCAGGTGATAGCTGTTCTACCCCTTACCTCATGGCAATGGACAGACGATGTCAATTCCCCATTGTGCGAATGGCCACGAGGAGGCTATCGTCGTCAATGTCTCGACTGGAAGGCGTTGGACATTCTCGAATCTTTGGCACTTGTTGCACTTCTTGACGAGCTCCTTCGCGTCTACCTGTATAGTAGGCTAGAAATAACCCATTCGGATAACTTCTCTTACCAAGGCCCTAGGGCCTGTGTGGTCTCCATAAACCCCTTCATAGATCTCTTCTAGAATGTACTTGGCTTCCTCTTCGTCGACACACTTTAGATAGGGCATGAAGAAGCCTCTCTTGTTCAAGGTATCATTCAAGATCATAAATCTGGCTGCTCTCTTCTTGACCTTCCTAGCTTCTTTGGCATCTTGTGGGAGGTGCCTATCTTGGAGGAAGGATATGATCTGGGTCATCCAGCTATTTGTACTTTAGATTACAAATATAGGAACATCTTCAATACTGGGGTGTCTTTGGACTTCCATTTTCAAGTCCATGTTAGTTAATCCCTCTTCTGACGATACTAGCTTTGATATTTCATCTGCCACCATGTTCTCACTTCTTGGGATTTGTAAAAATTCCACTTTGTCAAACTCTCGTGTTAAATACTTCGTCAGGCTGAGGTATTTTCACATTCTCTCTTTCTTTGCTTCATATTCGTCCCTTATCTACCCCATCACCAACTTAGAATCACTCTAGAGGAGCACTTTTTTGCCCCTAGTGCTTTCCCGACCTTTAGCCCCATCAATATTCCTTCATACTCAGCTTCGTTATTGGTGGCCGAGAATTTCAACTGGACCCCATATTTAAGTATTTCTCCTTCTAGGGTGATGATGACGACCCCTACTCCTCCCCTCTTTTAGGCAAACGAATAATCGGTCTGTATCGTCCAATGCTCTATGTCGTCAAAGGGGTTATCCTCATCTGGGAGGGTGAAATCGACAATGAAGTTTGCCAAAGCCTGTGCCTTAATTGCTGTCCTGGGGTGACACTCAATGTCGAACTAGCTAAGCTCAATTGCCCACTGGACCATCCTCCCAGCTGCCTCGGGCCTATTCATGGACTTTTTAATGGGTTGGTCCATTATTACCAAAATGGGGTTCGCTTGAAAGTACGGTTGTAGCTTGAGCGAAGCTACTATCAATACGAATGCAATCTTTGGACAAACTGACGTAGTACTTGGCTTCTGCCCCCTAAAAAGCTTGACTGACGTAGTACACTGGGAGCTATTTCTTGTCTTCTTCTCGAATCAAGGCTACACTTACGGCCGTGGCTAATACTGCGAGATACAAATACAGGTTCTCCCCCTCCTTGGACAAACTTAGGAGGGAAGGATTGCTCAAGTAACGCTTAAGCTCTTAGAACGCTACCTCACATTTGTCAGTCTAAACAAAGGCTTTCTTTAGTGTCTTGAAGAAGGGTAGGCATTTGTTTGTCGCTTTAAAGAAAAACCTATTAAGTGTCGGTATCCTGCCTGTAAGCTTTTGGACTTCCTTGACGGTTTTTGGAGATGTCATGTCAAGTATGGCTTATACCTTCTTTGAGTTTGCTTCTATCCCTCTTTGGGATACCATGAATCCCAAAACCTTTCCCGAAGCTACTCCAAAAGCACACTTACTGAGATTTAACTTCATCGGGTACTGCCTGACTGTGGCGAATGTTTCACTGAGGTCATCTAGGTGAACAAGCTCTTCTTTGCACTTGACGAGCATATCATCTACATATACCTCCATATTTCTCCCGATCTGTTTGCTGAACATTTTGTTTACTAACCTATGTTAGGTTGCCCCTGCGTTCTTCAATCTGAAGGGCATTACCTTATAGCAATAGAACCCTTGACTCGTGATGAAAGCAGTTTTCTCCTAGTCTTCTTTATCCATCTTTATTTGATTGTATCCCGAGAATGCATCCATGAACGTCAGTAGTTTATACCCTACTGTAGAATCCACGAGCTGGTCTATCTAGGTAGAGGGAAGCTGTCTTTTGGGTAAGTTTTGTTCAGGTCCGTGAAGTCCACGTACATTCTCCATTTCCCATTTGCTTTCTTCACCAAGACGACGTTGGCAAGCCAATCTGGGTAGTAAACTTCTCGAATAAAACCTGCTGACAACAGATTGTTAACCTCGTCTGTAATTGCTTGATTCCGTTCTAAAGCAAAGACCCAACATCTTTGTTGGACAGGCCTCTTCTCAAGATCCACATTCAGCCTGTGTTGGATGACTGTAGGGGATATGCCCGGCATGCCTCATGACTCAAAGCGAAGATATCCAGGTTCTCTCTAAGGAGTTGGAGGAGCCTCGTCGTCATCTCAAAGCTCAACGTCGTCCTTATTCTGGTCGTCTTGGCTGCGTCTCCTTTGACCAGCTCTACTGTCTCTAGGGCTTCCACTTTGTCTTCCTGCTCCTCCTCAATGATCCATGTATGGTTTTCTTTTACAGCTAGCACAGCCTAATAGCATTCCCTGGCCAGTAATTGATCTCCCTTCACCTCTTTGACACCATTTTCTATTGGGAACTTCACCTCTAAGCAATAGGTTAACATGGCCGCTTTCCAACAGTAGGCCTTCCTATAATCACATTATATGATGAAGGGCAGTTAACCACCAAGAAGTCCAATTGATGAGTTAGTTGCCTCAGCTAAGTCCTCACCGTAACTATTAGTGTAACTATACCTTTAGGATATACCTTGTCTCCGCTAAAGTTAACAAGGGGGGAATCAAATGGGCGAAACCATTTTGCATTTTGCTCCAGTTGCTGAAAAGCGGAAAGGTAGATAATATCTGTAGAGCTGCCATTATCCACGAGGATTCTCCTAGTGTTAAATCCTTCTATTGTAAGCATTATGACCAAGGGGTTGTCATGAGGCTGTTTCACTCCCCTAGCGTCATCCTCCGAGAAAAACATGTCTTGGTCTGTCCGTCTCTGCTTAAATGGGTATACGGTGGTGCTTTTCACCTACCTCTGATATGCTTTCTTGAGAGATTTGAATGGACCGCCTGTGGATAGTCCTCTTGTGATCGTCTTTATCTCTCCTATCACATTTGGTGATCGTTGGGATGTGTGATCCTCGTCCTTTGGCATGGATTCACGTTGGTTTTTACTATGGTCCCTGAATCTACTAGATTCTCCCTTTTTCATAAATTTTTGCAGTTTCCCTTTTCATATTGGTTCCTCTATCTGCTCTTTCAGGTCTTTGCAATCCTCGGTGTAGTGGCCATGATCCTTGTGGAACCGGCAATACTTCTTTTTGTCACGCACGTGGGGCGACGAATGTAGTGGTCTTGGCCATTTGAGGTAGTGCTCATCCTTAATCTGTGCCAAAATTTTGTCAATAAGCATAATTAAAGGAGTGAATATTACCGTTTGAAGAGTTTTTTCGTCCTTTCTTTTACTCCTGTCTCTGGACTGATGATCTTGTCCCTTCCTTTTTCGTCCTCTGTGATCATCCTACTTTATTCCTTTGTCATTGGTTTTTTCCATGTCCTTTATTACGGCTCGAGCATCTTCAGCGTTCATGTACTTCTGTGCCTTCAGGAGCATTTCTGCCATCGTCTTAGGAGGATTCTTGGCAAGTGACACCACGAACTCTCTAGACTTCAATCCCGCTTTAAAGGTGGTTAACTGCACCTTGTCATCGGCATCATCTACTTCCAGAGTCTCGCGGGTGAAGCACTTCACATAAGACCTCAGGGTCTCTTTCTCTCCTTGCTTGATGGTGAGCAAATGGTCTACTAGCCTCTTCCGACGTTGCCCTCCTACAAAGTAGCATAGGAAGGAACTGCTCAACTAGTCAAAGTTGTCAATGGAAGAGATAGGTAGCTTCGTGAACCATTCCCTAGCAACCCCTTTGAGAATAATAGGGAAAGAGTGGCACATTATCTCGTCGGGGGGTTGTTAAAGACCCAACGTTGTCTTGAAAGTGTTGAGATGGTCCAAGGGATCCTTAAGCCCGTCGAACTGTTCAAGTTGAGGCAGGCAGAACTTCGATGGTACTGGGCACTCAAGAACTGCTATCGTGAAGGGAGAATCTATGGTCTTGACCATCCTATCCATACTCTAATTTGTTTTTTCTTTGATAGCATTCCTTAACTTGTCCATTTCCTTTCTCATTTCCTGAAGAAGTTCTGAGCTAGGTTCATCAAGAATGGTGGGCCTTTGATAACTTCACCTCCGGCTATCCCCCTCGTCTTCATGATTATCTCTAGATCGATTGGTCTCCTGCTGGAGTCCCTGCCTCATCTCCTAGTTTTGTCTGGTAAGTTCTTCCACGCTAGCTGTAAGTGCTTGGATTTGCAGGGCCAATGTCGCAGGGTCCGAACTAGAATCCATCTGGATTGTTAAGAATGGTTGAAACTTTATTCTTGAACCTTAGTATGAAAATGTCGTTCCCACAAACGGCGCCAAGCTGATGAAGCCTAATTTGTCAATCGTGTATGTTCATCCGGATGATGTCGAGACCTCGTCAAGGTTCTTGCAAAATGAGAGAAACTTCTCTGAGGTGGACACCGGTGTGGCGCCAGCCACAACGTCTACGATGCTTAAGTTAGTGATTAGAAATTCTTTTGGAATAGAATGAGAAGTGTAAAAGTATGTCTCTGATGTTGGAGTTTTGTACCTTCTGTGCCTCTAATGATCGTGTGTATATATATAGTCTTTAGGGCATTGATTGTGGTTTTAATGCTCTTCTCGTAATGCCTTGGACTCATGATTATAGAATTTAATGAGATTCCAATGGTCTACCATCTGATCAGTAACCGCTTGAAGTATTAAGTGCTCTTTATTATTGATTTATTTGTGCTCGTCCGTGCTTTATTGAGGTGGACGAGTGTGATGTCGTCTACTTTATGTGAGTTCATCAGTCCCATTAGTCATTATTATTATAAAGTTAAGGTACTATATTTTTGTGCATAGTAAGATGAGCATAGACTACTTTGTGGTACTACAAAATAGTTTAGAAAATTAAAGTTTTAGTGCATACAATTTAGTGCGGCTGTTAAAATAATAAATAAATTAATTAAAGAGGAAGATGTTACGTGGAGTGTTACTTTGTGGGATTGTTCATATAAAACTTTTGGTCTCCTTATCAGTTAAGGAAAAGGATTAGAGAATTAAAACCTATTTGGATTAGAAGTTTAAGAGTTCTTGGGATCCTTTGGAATTCTAGCTTATCTAAACAAATAAACCTTAATTTAAGATTATTACATTTTTCTTTTATATATAATTGATGGGCCATAAGTACTTTTTGTTAGTAACTCCAGCCCACTGCCCCACCAATCTCACATCTCTGATGCATTAAATACAAGGTAGAAAAACAGATACATTAGGGTTTTCATTAGAATGGTTTCATCACTAAGGAGGCTAAGAGGTGTATTTTCCTTGGAGTTTAGAAGAAATACAATTGAAGAGGTACCCAATTGTTCAAGGTATGATTTCTCAATGTTAGAAACAAAGAACTAAAGGGTTAGAATTTTATCATGGAAACGTTAGTGGTGTGTAGATTGTTTAAAAGGGGTATTTTCCTAGAATATGATTTACACTATTAAGTTAGTTGCCTACGGTTTGTATTCAAGAACAAAATCATGGAATTACAATATTAATCATGAATATGACTTTAACGTTTGGGCTTATATATTAGGATGGTTTACCATTTTCATTGGTTATTATATATTAGGATGGCTTTAACGTTAACAAAAGCCAGGGTTATAAAGCTTAAATCATGTATAAGGTTTTACTTTTTCGTTTAGGACATATATTAAATCCTAAAGTTTTAGCTACTGCCTATGAGTTTTGATATATTCAAGGAAACATATTTTTGGAGAGAGATGCCTTACATCAGTGTTATTATTTAGTTCAGCAAAATATAATCCTAGTGAGTCAGCTTGAATAATTCGATAAACTTTATATTTTATGGAGGATATTAAGTCATTTCCATGGTTGATTATAAGTCCTATTTAAGAGTGTTTTGAGACTTTTAGAGGTTGTTTCAGCTAGACTTTTAAAGGAATTCAAGTGCTATAAGTAATTATGCATCATATGCACAAGTTTTGTTTGTTAGGTTCCTAGAAGTCAAAGGTTTTCAAAGGGATCTGTTTGGTAATGTTGTTTGAATGACAGTTTTCGTTGTTTAAACAATATAACACGTATTTCGACAACACTTTTTCACCCACACTTAAACAACATTACTAGAAATCTCTTACCAAACAGGCATGTTTTTAAGCATACGTTTTCTAAAAGTTTATCAAAAGCATTTTTACATCATTGAAAGAGAAACTTCAACTTTTAAATAATGTTTTAAAGAGAAATTATGACTTTTAAATAACGTTTTGAACATCTTAATTTTATTTAAAAGATGATTTCTAAACTAAACTTCAGAAAAGAATAGAGTTTCAAGATAAGTTTTCTAAAAAGGTTCTTGTTCTTTAAATTTGTTTAAAACTAAGTGATTTCAGATTCATATATTTTTTTTTCCCGAATGGTATCTAAAACATTTCTTTTAGCAAATTGGGTTTTTTAGACTTACTCAAGAATGGAAAAAATATTTATATAAACTCCTCAGTTCCTATTTGTTCCCTAAGAGAATCAAGCATCCTTTGATTTATGTTTCAATTGATATTGCGATCTTTAATATGCCTCTGTATTTGGAATAATTGTTAATATTAAGTAAATTATTCTATTTTGTACAAACTATGCTTTTGTGATATGTGACTCAAAACATGTGTTTGTAAAATTGATAAGATATTTGTGTAAGCCTACTCACAGGGTTGTATATGAGAATAAGTGTTAATCCCTCACCAGTAGGGGTTAGATGTTGGTATCCGCTTACAAGATTGTATGTGAGAATATGTGATATGTGTATATGTGACACTACACTCTAATCAATTATCTATATGTGTTTTCGAATGATTTTAAGATTTGCTTACATATGTATTAAGTGGTTCATTATATATTTTGGAATAATTACATTTGATATCATTGAATAAGTTTGTGAAAAATCTAAATTCTCATGCTATGCTTGACTCTATCCTGTGGTGTATTGTGTATAATTGCGAACTAAATGTGTTGCTCACCCCATCAATTACAATTTTCATATTAAAGTTTAGTTGGGAAACAAAACCTTTGAATCACTTCATAAGGTGCAAGGTAAAGCGTGAGAGTTTTTAGGCAATGTCAATAATGCTTAAAGCCTTAAAGGATTTTTAGTTATTTTTATTTCACTTTAGATTTTACCGTTGTTGGAGATTATTTCTAAATTGGGGATTTTAGATATTGTAAGAAGTTTATTAAGAGCATTGTTTATTTGGAGTTGTATTTAAATTTGAAATTAATTATGTTTATTGAGTTATGTAAAATCAGCAAGTTAGTCATTGTCGCTACGCTTCAGTTGAGCCACATCAGCGCCCACGTCATTTTTTTTTCCCAATTTTCCTATAATTGTTTTTAATGTTTATTTTTTTTAATATTTACTCTTCTCCAACATTTCTTTCTCTCTTACCTTTTCATCTCCCCACTACTTCTCCAACCTTTCTCCTTTTCTTACATTTTCATCTCCCCACTACCCTCTAAATTAATATCATTCTTCCTCTTTCTCTTCATCTTCCTTTATTTATGTCTTTTCTTATTCATTCTCTTACTATAAATTTGTCACAATCTCTTCCATTCTATGCATTGTTTTCCCTTACAACAAAAAGGTTGTCTCTCTCTCTCCCTCAAATTTTTGATGGATTTTTTGTATTTTTCTTGCATATCTACTTTAGGTTGATAATTTTTTATATTCTTTAAAACTCTACTTTGGGTTAATGCGATTTAGTTTTGTTTTTTTAAATTTTTTTTTTTAAATGTTATCCTATTACGTTATAAAGAATTAAATATAGCATATAAAAATATAATATATTCTATTACGTAGCATGATTTGAATAATTTGGTATTTATTGTAAATTGATATTTATTCTATTACATAACATGATTTTTTATAGTGCTCAATTTAGATGTTAATATATATATTTCTAGTTGAGACACATCAACGTCCATGTCATTATCTCTTCTTCTTTTTCCCCCAATTTTCCTATAATTGCTTTTAATATATATTTTTTATAATATTTACACTTCTCCAACCTTTCTCCCTTCCTTACCTTTTCATTTTCCCACTACCCTCTAAATTAATCATCTAAAGTGAAAATACAAAAACTGGCAAAATAAATAATGTGATAGTATTGCTTCCTTTAATCACCTAAATGACGACGAAATAAAAGACCAAACAAACTAAAGAGTTCACTAAAGAGGCCTAACAATCCCATCAAACCACACATGCAGAGCACATAACATAATTAAAATTCGCTTAGTTCTCTTACGTGGACTATTTATATCTTTAAAAACGCAAAATAATAATAATAATAATAACACCTAAAATTTGTTATTAGCATTTATTGGTTCCAAAGGTTAGGAGTTAAATAAATAATCTCTCTTATTATTGGAGACTATAAGGTTGTAACTTTAATAATATAAAAGCATGTGATAGAAAATGAATTAATTGGCACCAAACATATATCAGAGAGCAATAAGACTAAATTACTTCTTCTTCTTTTTGAACTTGGTTGTTTTTCATCTTAGTCCCTTAAGTTTAAGATTTTTACATTTTAGTTTATCAAATTTGTTTCGTTTTCAAAAATAATCATTCTCTTCATCTCTATAATTGATATGGCCGTTAAATGTTAACAAAATTACGTTTTTTTTTTTTTTTTTTTGGTTTATTCAATATAAACAAAATCAAAGTAGATTAATTCTAGGCTTGTTATATTAGTATTTGCAATCCACTAATTTAATGTTACTTAAGCGTTCCAATAAGCTCTATAATACTGCATCTTAGTGTTCATTAACTTGATTTGAAAGTATTCTCACCAATGATAATAGCCGCATACTTTATGGCCTACACTATCATGATTTGAAATTTTCTTAGCCAACGTTATTGGTCTCTCAAATTTTAAAAAATTAGTGCAATCAATTATTCTGTTAACACCCATTAGTCTTAGTGTCTAGGTGTCTAACTAGGGATATGATGGGGGCAAAATTTGAGTGACATGACATCAAATTTAATTTTAGAAAAAAATTAAATCACAAAATCAGACTTTCACTTTAACATCCGTTCTCCTCTCTCTGCCTAATTTATTTCCATGAAGTAGTGTCTATTACACACTTTGAAATTGTAACTTAATTTCTGTTGTAAATTATAGATGTGTCTATCTACAATTATGATCTATTTAGAATTCGCTTATTTTACTAAAATTGAAAATTTTTTGTTAAAAATATTGTTGATAAAAATAAAAATTAGTCGAAATAGTACAATGAAACTCATAAATAGTTTCAAAAGCGCATAAATAATAATAAAAATATACTAAATAATAAAATAAACTAATTTTTTAATTTAGAACCAAACGGACCGTTTGAACCCGTCATTCTCAATATATATACCTGTCTAGAAAGTTCTGTACTTTTCGTTGAATAACAGTGCAAAGTCACAGCAGCAATAACTTAGAACTTTCAAGCGAAATGATTATAGAAAATAAATGTTTGTATTTTTGTGACTGCATTTCACTGCCATAGGCTCCATCTTCTCGACCAATTGCATGCAAGCAGATGAAACTTGGGAGAAAATAGGAAAACCCCTTAATATCTTCTTCTTCTCTTTTCTATTGACCCAAATTAATAAAATATCTTGAACTAATCCTGTTGGGCGAAGAGTAAGACCACTTCAACATCTGTTGTTGTAGGATAGATTAAAGCGCGTCTAATTTTTGTTGTTTGTTAACTTTTAAATTTTGATGTAACCAGACCCTTTTAACTTTTAGCACAATGAAGTTGTAGTTCCTTATGAAATTAGACCCTTGTGCTTCAGCCTACGGGAAAATACACCCCGTTATGGCACATGTCTCTCTTCTCACAGTTAGTGGGACCTACTAGCTGTGGGTCCTACAAGTTTGTGAAAAGAAGCAGCATTCATTCTATACTTTACGTATGCATTTGACACGATGAAATTTGTTAGTTTATCTTATTATTCAACTTATTTTTGTTATTATTTATGAATTTCAATGCACTTTTTGATATTATTCATTAATCTTACAATACTATTTTAACTAATTTTTACTTTATTTATATAAGAATTTTTTAACTTTTTTTTTTTTTTTTTTTGGGGGTAAAGGATGGTCTTTTTCAACTCCAAATAGAAAATCATTATGGTCTTACCTTACCCTGTACCTCTCTAGCTCGAGCTTTCAGTCATGGGTTCACTAGTCTTGTTTCACTTTCTTCTACTCTCTTTGTCATTTTCATTCCCACTTTCATCTTTAGCATTAGTCGCTATCACTCACATCAGTAATGGCACATCCCTATCCGTAGAGAATCCAGATATTCTAATATCACCAAATGGCCACTTGGCCCATTTCCCCGCTGGCTTTTATTCCGTGGGTTATAACGCCTATTGCTTTGCCAAATGCTTAGCAACTAACGCACCGTAGTTTGGATGGCAAAACCGTGACCAGCCAGTTAATGGAAGCACTCAAAGCTCTCCCTCCTCAATACTGGCAATCTCATCTTAACTGATGCTAGTAAGTTGTATGTCACCGTTTGGGCTACAAACACTGTCTCACTCTCCTCAGTCCTATTATTTCTCAACAACACTGGTAATCTTATTCTATGTAACAACAAAGGTGTTGTTTTGTGGCAAAGCTTTGACTTCCCTACAGATACACTTCTTGCTGAACAACTACTCACTAGAAACACAAGCTTGTCTCCTCAAGAAGCCATACCACTTTTCCTCTGCTGGTTTCTATGAGCTTTCCTTCTACAACAATAGCGTTCTTCGCCTTCTTTATAATGGTCCTGATGTTTCCAGTATTTACTGGAATAATTCAGGGCTTGTCTTTCACGGTATTAGAATTGCTGTCCTTAATTCCATGGGCAAGTTAACTCTTTTATGTCAGCCGACTATGGAGTAATGCTTCATAGAAGATTGACACTCGATTACGATGGTAATTTTCGATTGTACAGTTGGGAAGAGGAGAGGCAGACTTGGGTTTTTCATGGCAAGCCATTCAGAGAACTTGCAAGATTCGTGGTTCTTGTGGGGCCAACAGTTTGTGCATTTATACTATTGGTTCTGATAGGAAATGTTCCTGCTTTCCAGGATACAAGATGAAAAATCGTAGCGATTGGGCTGATGGCTGTGAACCCCAAGTTGATCTCTCTTGCGAGGCAAATGTGTCAGACTTTCTGCGGTTATCCTATGTTGACATTTACCGAGATGAATTTATAGTCTTCCGTAATTACAGCTTTGATCAATGTAGGGATCTATGTTTGGCAGCATGCACTGTTGCAAAGCGTTCCAATACCAGGGTGATTTAACTTGTTATCTGAATACACGACTGCTGAACGGATATCTTTCGCCAGATTTATATGGAGAAATTTATTTGAAACTGCCAAAAAGTTAAATCTTGTCCCGCGTCAATCCTCTAGAAGAATTCAATTTAAATTGCTCCAGTGTTGGTACACTACAAAACAGTGATAATGATATAATGAAATTCATGCTCTGGTTTGTTGGTGGAGTGGGTGGACTTGAAATCGTCTGTATCTTTGTGGTGGGGTGTCTCTTGACTAGAACCTGAAAACGTTTAGGTGTTCATGACAAGCAAGGCTATGCTATTGCTGACATTACATTAAGAAAATTTACGTATGCTGAATTAAAAAGGGCCACAAAGGTTTTGCTGAGGAGATTGGAAGAGGTGTAGGGGTAATTGTATACAAAGGGGTGTGTCTGACAATCGAGTTGCAGCAATCAAGCGCCTCAATGAAGCCAACCAAGGTGAGGGTCAATTTCTAGCAGAAGTATCATTGGAAAGATCAATCACATGAATTTAATAGAGATGTGGGGGTATTGCGCTGAGGGAAAGCACAGGCTTTTGGTGTACGAGTACATGGAGCATGACTCTTTAGTTGATAACCTCTCAGTCAATGCACTAGATTGGGAGCAAAGATTCGAAATTGCCATGGGCACTGCAAAAGGCCTAGCCTATTTGCACAAGGATTGCCTAGATTGGATTTTACACTGCGATGTAAAGCTTCAAAATATACTTTTAGACTCGAATTATTGCCTTAAAGGTGGCAGATTTTGGCCTGTCAAAGCTGCAAAACAGAAATGCCCTTAAGAATCCAAGTTTTTCAAGGATAAGAGGAACTCGAGTTTATATGGCTCCAGAGTGGGTTTTAAATCTACCTATCACATCCAAAGTGGATGTCTTTAGTTATGGGATTGTTGTGTTGGAAATGGTAACCGGAAAGTGTCCATCAAGGAGTGTTCCAGATGTAAATGATGGAGGGGAGGTAGAGCACAAAAGGCTAGTGACATGGGTGAGGGAAGTAATGAAGAGAGTGGCTGCAAATACTTCCTCACTTGAAGAGATCATTGATCCAATGTTGGAAGGTAAATATGACATTGGCAAGATGGAAACTTTGGTTTGGATAGCTCTACAATGCGTGAAAGAAGACAAAGATGAAAGACCTACATGAGCCAAGTAATTAATATGCTCTTACCTCAAGAACAAGATTCAGTGATAGTGACTACGATCTCATGGCCTACTATATATGATATGTCCAGCGGCAACCTAATTTCTCTCCTAAGGCAAGCATACTTAATACTTGTGAACCTGTTATTCAACAAATTGAAGTCTTTCCATGGAATTTAGGCTTTAGCTTAACTTTGAAGTCAATTAAGAATTAGGCTTTTTCCTTTTTTCTTTTTCCTTTTTTTTTTTTTTTTTTTGGTTAAACGATTAGGCTTTTTTTTTTCATTTTCTTTTTTGTGTAACCTTTTTCATTAGGTTGCATATTATGATTCTTATTTCCTTTAAGATGATAAACAAACTTTAAAGGTGTCAATTCAAATGAGTAAATGACAAAATCATAAAATAAAATGTAAATTCATAAGTTGGCGAAAATGCATTTTGTTTCATAACAAAATGTGATAGTATTTTTTTACCTTTTATCACCTCAAGTTAAGATGAAATTTGAGATCAAACAAACTAAAGAAGCCTAACAATCCCAACTGAAAGTTTGTTTAGACCCCTTAAACGGATTGTTTAACCTAATTTATTAACCAAGTGATTACTTAGATTAATTTTCAGATCTAAGTTAAATACAAATAAATCATATCATGAGAGATGCGGAAAAGAAAATAACACCACAATATGATTACTCAAAAAAACCGATGAAACTAACCGTTTCAAGGTAAAAATCTAGGGAGGATTTGACCTAACTATCCTTAAGGTAAACCAAATCCACTATAAGATAATCAAAGTTTTTACAAAAGATTTAACTCTAAATCTAATGCTACCTCTAGTAATAACTTACTGACATGACCACGTGCAAGCTCCAAATCCACGGAGTCTTTCTCTTCTTGTATTAACAACAATACAAGTCGCCTTGCTTGTAACCTTGTGTTGATACCCATTTTCGTGACACATTTTCTACAAGCCCGATTCATCCAAGCCCGACTTCCTTATGGGTCTCATTCATGTATTATATTATTTTTTATTCTTTTAAGCATGGCACAAGCCCATGCAACATATTGGGGAAATTGAGAGAGTGTGGTTTGGAGGATTTTGGTGGTTCCTTTCAGATCTTTTGCATAAGCTCAGCCCATGCGTGCTACCAAGTGGGCAAGGGACACTAGTAGCACCTCAGACTTATAGAGGAGGTCTTGTATTGAAAATTTTCACCCCAAAACAAGTTTTATGCTTTGGGTGACTGTGGCCCAAAGTTTCTGTCCGAACCCTTTTTTTTCTTTAAAAATGGTTGGCTCTCATTGGCCAACTTCAGCTGCTCGCTCTCATCTAGTTGAGCCTCCCAATGGTCTAAAACAACTGAAAATGAGGAGCCAATGAGGGTTTAGTCAAGCATTTCCCTTAATGATGATAAAAGTAATCCTTCCTTTTATCCAAAAAAAAGCAAACCTGAAAATTACTACTTGCTTAACACCTTGGGGTCCAAAGCCTCTTCTATTGGCCAAAAACCAGTCACTTAGAGCACCCTAAACTCAATATAAATGCCACAATTAGATTCAAAACAATAGAGGATGTTTTACTCTGAGAGCAACACCTCAAGCTTAATACAAGAGTCTTTCTTCAACTAAAAAAACCACCAACCATGTTCTACCTAAAGACCTGAAATTTCAGAGCAAAAGCTCATTCATCCAGTCAACAATCTCACAATTCCGAACCTTAGGGGTGAAAATATGGGTACAGGGGAACATTCCCTCTCTTCGTCACAACTTCTCTCAATTTCCTCTTCTCGGCGACTGTGGGTTGAAGTTTTAGACCTGTTGAACCACATTTTCCCCATAGAGCTTAAACTTGAGAGCAAAAACCCACTGAGCCAGGAAACATTCTCACAATTCTGAACCTTAGGGATGGAAATATGGGTACAGGGGAGTCTTCCCTCTCTTTCTTGCAATCTCTCTCAATTTCCTCTTCTCGGTGACTGTGGGTCGAAGTTTCAGACCTATTATGTTTTTATGCTTTTCAGCACTTTTGTTTTTAGCATTTTGATTCCCTCTTGTCAAAGCACCATTAGCCTTTGTTTTCCATACATTGTGAATTTTAGGCTTGATTCTCCACAAATAAACACTTCTAAAGAACCCAAGGGGAGATTTGGGCCGTCTTCGCATTTTCGGCCTTTGATGCAAAAACGTCCCCGACACCTTGACACTCCACTCAGATCACCTTCACTTGTTGATCTTGATGCAGCAACTAGTTCTACCAATCCTTGATTGTAGTTTTAGCTCTGGTAGATTCTTGTACTGTTAGAAAGTACAGAACCTTTTAAATCTCACAAAGAGTAACACACAAGTCTTCTTCAGCACCTTTAAAACATGGCTAGGGTTTCTCATTTATATGTGGAGAAGTAGGTTAGTGAAATCCTAAATTTTTTCACGGGTTTGGGCCTGTTTAAAATTCTACAAAAAAACTGTACCTACAATTTTCGATTGGTCAAGCCTAATTCTCGATCGGTCGAGAAAGGCAGAACCTCACTTTTCTTTTTTGCAAACAGTTGGACTTGAAAACTTGAAACACCCTTATTTAAGCATTGCCTAAACACTTAGACTAGACATGTTTTGATCTCGATTTGCCAACACAATACAATAATGATTCTAAACATTTAATTCTTAAATCTTTAGAACCTAACACCAAAAAATCATAAATTCATAGTTATAGAGCGTATAATAATTATGAAACTAAAATTCGCATGGTTCTTTGATTTGGACTATTTATATCTAGCACAATAATACAACTAAGATGCAAAGTTCATATGACAAACTAACGATATAAAAAATAACTAACCCTTTATTATAATAGTTTTTTTTTTCACCATTGTTCCTCGAAAAAGGTGGTTGTTTTACCATTGTTAATAGGTTATATTAGAATCATGGTTTTTTTTTTCTCTTTTTTTTTTTTTTTTTTGGAAATTAGAATTATGTTAAATGGAGCTAAATCTTCCTTAATTTTTGTTTTTAATCGGACATGATAAAAGTTCATTGGATATTCTTACCCTACCTTCTTTCAAACAGTCCTCATAGAATTAGAATTTAGTTTCTTCCGCATTAAAATTTTGTGAACCATCAACCACCCAGCTATACCAATTGAGCTTCGAGTTACACCGGCCATTGTATGTTCGAATTTGGACAGTGCAAGCCTTGAGCAAGGAGGGTGCCAGAATTTTAAAATTGGATTTTCAGGAACCACATAAGTTATAGTTGTAAAGAGTTTTAAGCAAGGAAATCAATATCGTACCGGAGGCTGTACCGGTTTGGCTAGCTGTACGATATATTTTGGGTACCGATCAAAACCAGTGTACCATTTCGAGTTTACCACGCTATATATATTAAATGTAATGATAGTTATTTTTATTAACATATAAAAATAATAATTTTAATAGAACATACCAGATATCTTTGAAAAATATTTTTTTGCAAGTCTAAATGTCTAATTTTTTAATTATTATTGGAGCTACTAATATAATTCCATGTTTATTTCTTCCCATACCATTCATAAGATTAGCCCAAGCCAATCCTTGGCCTTTCATAGAAAAGAAAGAAAAATGCCCAGGTGGAGTAGTAGCGGTGTCCCACTTTACCAAAAAAAAAGGCCCAACACTTTTCTTATTCTAGTTTTCTCATACCGTGTCCCACATTTACATTTATTTTATTCTTCCATTTATTTTTTTCTACTGATGCAAGCCTGAAGCTAGTTTCCTGCCAACCTATCATTCCTATTTCCAAGTTCCAACACATCATAGCTACACAATTCACATGCTATCTCTTTACAACCACACGTTACCTCTTCTTCTTTCAAATTAATTTTGTCTGCACTTTTCACTTTTTACTTCATTTCTTCCCCATTAGTTACAGATCTCTCTCTCTCTCTCTCTCAGTATCACACGATTCACACCAGTTTAAGTCTTTTAGCATCAGTCCGATATAATTTTTCCTTCACTGCAACCCGATTTCCAATGCATGAATCACCGACGCCTCTCCTCACCACCAATCGGTATTTCATCGTCACCCGTGTGATAAAGAGGAGGCAAAGAGAGACATAAGTTTAGTGTGGCATGAGAAAAGGTACCGGTCCGGTATCCACTAACCGGCCGGAATCCGGTATTTACCTCGGAATGGCCGAAACGGACCCGGTATGCTCGGTATTTGAACCAGTACGAAACGTCAATGTTTCTGTACTGGCTAAGGCATCGGAACGGCAAACACCGACCGATATGGTACAAAATTGTCTTCCTTGATTTTAAGCTATTAAAGGGATGTTTGGTAGAGTAGTTTGAGATGAGATTTTTGTATCTTGAGATGAGATTTTGGTAGTTTTTTAAAATATGTGTGGATGAAAAAATGTGTGAAAATGTGTGTAATGTTGTTTGAAATGGGAGACCAAACAAGCCCTAAGCAGTGGTTATCTTGTATATACTAGAGTTGTATCTGTGTTTTGTATTTTTTACATAATGAATTAGATTAAAATAGCATAGTGTAGCTTAGTGTGTTAAACAGTTTGTAGTTTACACTGTACAGGTTAGTGGTTTGTTATGAATCTAAGCCACATGCCCTTGTTGTATTGGCTAGATCATTAGGTGGTTAATTATGTTATTCTTTCCTTCTCTGTTCTCATTATATAAGGAGCAGAGCATAATATTTATATACACGAAAATCATTCACACAAGATTTACAATGCTCTCTCTCTCTCTCTCTCTCTCTGAGTTCATTTCCTCCATTGTTGAATCTTCAAGCTTGTATGTGATTTCAACATAAGCAGCCTAGGACCGAGTTAGATTTTTTTTAATTTCTAGTCTCCTTTCAAAGTCTATAGGAGGCCGAGCCTTACCATAGATTTTCCAACCATGACTAGTAAGATGAATTCTGATTTGTTCAAGCAGCCCAGCCTATGAATAAGGTTACGTAGTCTAGAGTCTACCTCTAAACCTTTTGTTCAATCATTAAACCCAAACATCGACAAGGCTAAGCCTGAGACTGCTGAATGACCCCAAGCCCATACCCATCAACAATATAGAAGGTCTGTTTCGAGGGTTTAATGGTTTATGGCCTGGTCGGTTGGTTGGCGCCATATAAGAAGCTTCCAATAAATGTGAATCAACAAATAGGTATAGATGTACCTATACTTAAATCTACACGTTTTAGAGATTCATTGTTCACTAGAATGTAATCCAAAAATAGATTTAAATAATAAAAAAAATCAATAACATTGGTTTCAATTAACTCAATTCGTAAAGTTTTTTAACATCAAATAAAAGATCTTGGAAAAAAAATTGGTACCTTGGGTCAAATGATAAAAAACAAACACCATGGAGTGAAACTTATAGATTACATTTCTAACCTATCCATTAAAAATATACCTAAATTGATCCTAATCGATACCCTGCCGTCGTAGTATCCTAATTTGACTAGGAAAACTTAAAAACACCTCAAATCAAGGAAATAAAATCCTAAATGCTAAAAGAATAAAAATTATGTAAAAATTCAAAAATTAACAAATGATAAAATTTAATCTCACATCTTGTCCTACATCATACCCCTCCACTTGAATGAAACTTGACCTCGAGTTTTCCTATAGAAATTCAAATATCCCACACCAAATAAAAAGATACTTCAATAACTTGATCCGGTTCTAAAACTTGTACTCTTGAGATGCTTTTCATTGGCCTTCAATTTGTTTGCAACATCAATTAGCAAAGGATTGAAGGCAAAATCATAATTTTCTAATTCAAGAAAATCAACAAATTGTGTAGTCATCTTTAGCAAAACAACCAGGTAATAATTTCTATCTCATGATTTCCACCATTCTCCTCTATCAACTCAATCTTCTTTTCTTTGATCTCTTCATCAACTTCTTGAAGAGTATTATCTTCAAGTTTTAATTCAATAACTTGTTGCAAGTCTTGATCCTTTTCAACCACTTCAAAAAAAAATTCAAGTGATGGTTGAAGGTAGAGATCATTATTATAATTTCGTAGTCTAAACTTTTCAACCAATAATATTACTTTATTTATGACAAAATTACACCGCACTACAAAAAACTGTGCCTATAGTGGCATTTGTGAAACGCCACTATAGGCTCATTTAGGCTATAGCGGTATTTTCTATATTGGCAGTTACAAACATCACTATTATACCATGACTATAGATCTACAGTGGCGTTTTATAAAAACGCCACTATAGATCTATACCCTATAATGACATTTGTAAAATGCTGCTATAGGCCAAAAAAAAATTTTAATTAGGCTATAGCAGCGTTTTAAAACGTCACTATAACCAAAAAAACCAACAACAACAACAACAACAAAATGATTACCAAAAATTAATTTTTGGTATTCAAAAGTTTTTTTGAAAATTCTTAAAGTTTGAAAGCATAAAATTATGAAACATAAAATTTTGATTATACCATTTTCATAATTTCATATAAATTAAATAGATTTTAAAATTTATGAAACATAAAATTAAATGCTCTAAAATTTTAAAAATTTCATAAACAGATAAAATAAAAATAGAACAACAATAATAGTAAATAGAAAAATTTTTGAAAAACTAGAAAAATCAAACACAAACACAATAAACAACCCAGAAACATCAAACAAAAAAGATGAACAACCCAGAAAAATATATCACTCCTCTCTAATTTGATTGTAAGCATCTTTTTCATCATTGGCCATGAACAAGTTTTTCTTAACCTTACATTTGTTCCCACCAATCTAAGGCATACCAATTAAGCTTTAACCTTCTTTCCTCAAGAATATTCATTTAGTCAAAAAAATCCTCAAGAATATTTATATCGGTCCCCTCAATGCCTAAATTACTAATAGAGGTATGATGTGGCAAATTTTAAGTAACGTAGCATCAAATTTGATATTAAGAAATAAAATTACAAAATCCGACCCATTCAAACCCATTTCTCACTAACCCATCAACAAACAATAAGGACCTATTTGACACAAATAAAAAGTTAAGGACTAAAATAAAATATTTGAAAGGTTGTGGACCATTTTGAAATATGAGGTAAAGGTTGAGGACCTAGAGAGTAATTCAACCTAAAAATAAAACACCCTAACTCATATGTGGTTTTTTATTTTATTTTATTTTGGTAAACATGGTTTCTTTTTTTCCTTCTTTTTTTTAAATCAAACATGTAATAGAAACAAAGAGAAAATAAATTGGAGGTTTTTATATAAAATAAATAATTTTATTATTTAAAAGAACAAAAAATGGTTATGAAATTCAAATGTGGCAATCCAAGTGAGGCTTGTTTTTTACAGATGACAAAATCCTCAGCTTTTTTTTTTCTTTTTTTGAAATGATAACAATCCTCAACTTTAATGATTAAAAAAAATCTACGATAGCAGTAGACTTTTTTACGTTGAGAGAGGGAGCTCAAAATCTCAATCTTCAACATCCATATCCATCTTTAATCTTTATGTCTAATTTACCTGTCAAATAATCCACATTAGGACGTTGAGACGTAAAACACGTTCAGTACTCTTGGTTGAATAACAGTGCAAAGTGACAACAACAATAGCCTAGAACTTTCAACAATAATTATTAAATTATATTATTAAAAAAAACTTTTAAAAAAAAAATCTTATCTTTGATCGTATCTTTTCCACACTTCAATCAAGCAGATGTAATGAATCATGGGAGTCATCTCAACTTATCTTGTTCCCCAGTACCAGATCAAGACAAGCTGACTTTGGTCTATTTGAACTTAGTACGTAAGTCATTTTCCAGGTCTAAGTTTAATTAGAATTAGGAGAATTTTTAATTCAGCGGCCCACCCTAAAAAAAATTTCTTTTTAAAAAAAACTCCCACGTATTATTGTGAAGGACAAATTGTTGAGAGGAACCATAATTTAGATCCTTACAACTGTTTTAAAAAAAGCTTTAAGGGCATGACGTTGAATACTGTAAAAGAACATTGTTCATTTCTTAAACTTTTAATTATTTATTTTTTGAAAAAATGTGAATGTGTTTTAAAAAGTGGGGGAAAAACTAATAAAAAATTATTTTAATGAAATAGAATTTAAAATAAAAAATCAATTGCGTGTGTTTTTAAAAGTGATTAACTAGAAAATAATCTCTTATTCTAAACAAGTAATTGTGAATGCTTTTTTTTGCTAAACAATGTGAATGCCCCTTGGGTCTAAAGTGCGTTTTAATTTTCTACGAATTTAGACTCAAAGTTGAAGGTCGAAACATCTCATCGGCAAAAAAGAAACAAACGTTTTTTTTTTTTTTTTTTGAAGCGCAATAAAGTTGCACCCTATGAACTTTGACCATTGTACTCTACGCTCTACATCAGAATTTAAAAGGAAAAATAAAAAATAAAAAATTCAATATGAATAGTCTTGGCCAGCTTTAAATCAATAATATATATATAATATATATATATAATATATATATATATAATTGAAATATATTATTTATTATTGTTATGTTCTAGTTAAGTTACACTAATGTCTACATCATTATCTTCTTCTTTTTTTCCAATTTTCCTATAATTGTTTTGAATATTTTTTTTTTAATATTAACTCTTTGCCCGCCTTTCTTTCTTTTTTACCTTTTCATCTCTCCACTACTTCTCCAACTTTTCTCACTCTCTTATTTTTTTCATTTCCCCACTATTTCTCCAACCTTTCTCACTCCCTTATCTTTTCATCTCCCAGTCCCCACTACCCTTTACGTCAATATCATTCTTCCTATTTTCTTTCATCTTCTTTTATTTTTATCTCTTCATATTCACACCATTTTACTATAAATTTATCACTATCTCTTCCATTCTATGCATAATTTTCCCTTACAATATATATATATATATATATATATATATATATATTATATATATATATATATATATATATATAGATATATATATATATTCTCTCTCTCTCTCAAATTTTTGATGAATTTTTTATTTTTTCTTACATCTCTGATTTAAGTTGATAAATTTTTTTAAATTCTTTAAAACTCTACTTTGAGTTAATGCAATTTATTTTTGTTTTTTTTATTTTTTTTCTCTTTGATTGTTAAATATTATCGTATTGCATTATAAAGTATAAAATATAACATATAAATATATAATATTATTCTATTACATAGCATAATTTGGATAATTTGGTATTTATTTTATTACCGAGCATGATTTTTTATAGTGATCGATTTAGATGTTAAACTATGAGACTTTACTAATTTTTGTTTATTTTTTAATCCTTTGTGGTGGACAAAGTACTCTTAATAGTTGTATTAGAAGTACTTTATAATGTCATATATATAGAGAAAAGCAAAGCTTAGCCAAACAAAAATAATCAGATGGGTGACAAATTTTATCTTTTGCAATTTTATTTATTTTTATTATTATTATTATTTTATAATAATGCATATATAGAAATTTAATTCTTTGATTTTGCTAATAATTGTTTTGGGTGGACTAAATTACAATTTCTGCAATGAAAATAACCTTAATAGATTATCAACAACATATTGTTTTCCTAATTGGTCCAATTAATCATTGTTAAGTTTTAAAAAAAATTATTTGATTCAATGTTTCAAGACTTTACTAATTAAAAAGTAAAAAAGTAAATATTTTTTGTATCTTTTGGTGCAATGTATCAAGACTTTTCCTCCTTCACACGTATAAACAAAATTCTTTGCATTTCAATTCACCATTTTCACCTCTTGCATTTTCTCTCCTTTATATATACCTACTTATAACCCTTCATGGCATCCCATGTCAAATACAACATACCAAAAATGATGTCATTTATCTTTGATATTTTAACGACACCTATCTAGCTCTAACATTGTTGGATCTTGTTTAATTCTAACCTATATGAGTTGGCTACAACCAATGAAGGAGGCATTCTTTTAATATTGAGTAACTGAGGTAATTTTGATTTCAAAATCAAACGTTGTAAATTTGTGGTTTTCATAAAAGATGTGACTGATTGTGAGTGCTTGAGATACAATATGCTTATCAAAAACTTTTATTCTATAATATTTTTCCAAAATTGTTTTTTATATTTCTTATTACTTGAACTGAATAATTATAATGGATATGTGTGTGTAATTTATAATTATTTCTTTTTATGATTAACTCGTTACTAACAAAATTCAATAACAATTATACTTTAATATATGTACAATATTCTTTAAAACCATCTAACACAAAAATATTATAACGTTATCCATGAATTGCACGAGCAACTTATTTTTATAAATAATTATGGTCTTGCCTTGCCCAAGTCCATCACTACTTTGAGCTTTCAATCATGGGTTTGCCAGTCTTGTTCCTTCTACTCTCTTTGGCATTTTCTTTTCCACTTATATCTTCAGCATTGGTCGTTATGAGTAAAGGCACATCCCTATCGGTAGAGAACCAGATATTCTAGCATCACCAAATGGCGACTTCTCTGCTGGCTTTTATTCCGTGGGTGATAATGCTTATTGCTTTGCCATATGGTTTAGGAACTCACGCACCGTAGTTTGGATGGCAAACCGTGACCAGCCAATTAATGGTAAGCTCTCAAAGCTGACTCTTCTCAAAAATGGCAATCTGATCTTAACTGATGCCAATAAATTAAATGTTTGGACCACAAACACTGTCTTACTCTCCTTTGTCCAATTATATCTCCACAACACCGGTAACCTTGTTCTATGTAACAATGAAGGTCTTATTTTGTGGGAAAGCTTTCACTTCCCTACAGATACCCTTCTCCCTCAACAACTACTCACTGGAAACACAAAGCTTGTCTCTTCAAGAAGCCCGACCAACTTTTCCTCCGGTTTCTATGAGTTTTTATTTGGAAACGATTACCTTCTTTACATTGTTTATAATAGTCCTGATGTTTCCAGTATTTACTGGTCTTCTACATGGCCTGTGTATAACATTAGTAGAATTGCTGTCCTTAATTCCTTAGGGAACTTTAGTTCATCCGATGGCTTTACTTTTATGTCATTCGACTATGGAGCAGTGCTTCATAGAAGATTGACACTTGATTATGATGGTAATATTCGATTGTATAGTTGGGAAGAGGAGGGAAAGACTTGGGTTGTTTCATGGCAAGCCATTCAAACACCTTGTAACATCCCTGGTGCTTGTGGGGCCAACAGTTTGTGCAGTTATGTTATTGGTTCTGGCCGGAAATGTTCCTGCCTTCCAGGATACAAGATGAAAAATCGTAGTGATTGGGCTTATGGTTGTGAACCCCAATTTCATCTCTCTTGCAACAAAAATGAGTCGAAATTTCCGCTGTTGTCCCATGCTGACTTTTATGGGAATGATTTTGGGGTCTTCCTCAATTACACCCTCGACCATTGTAAGGATATATGCTTGAAATCATGTGATTGCATAGCATTCCAATACACCCTTCGCCATGGTTATACAATTTGTTATCCTAAGGTACTATTGCTGAATGGATCTCGTTATCCAAATTTGAATGGAAACATCTATTTGAAATTACCAAAAAACAAACTCTTGTCCAACGACAATCCTCTAGAAGAATTCAGTTTAAATTGCTCGAGTGAAAGTACACTAGAAAGTAGTAAATACAATGAAAACGGGACAGTGAAATTCATGCTTTGGTTTGCCTGTGGAGTAGGAGGAATTGAAATCATCTGTATCTTTGTGGTGTGGTTTCTCTTGATCAAAACTCAAAAAAATTCAAGTGCAGACAAGGGAGGTTATGTTCTTGCTACCACAGGATTTAGATATTTTACCTATGCTGAGCTAAAAAAGGCCACAAAGGGTTTTACTGAAGAGATTGGAAGAGGTGCAGGTGGAATTGTCTACAAAGGGGTGTTGTCTGACAGTCAGTTGCAGCAATCAAGCATCTCAATGAAGCCAACCAAGTAGAAGGTGAATTTCTAGCAGAAGTAAGAATCATTGGGAGGATTAGCCACATGAACGTAATAGAAATGTGGGGTTATCGGGCAGAGAGAAAGCACAGGCTTTTGGTGTATGAGCACATGGAGCATGGTTCTTTAGCAAAAAACCTCTCAGCTAAGATACTTAATTGGGCCGGAGAAAATGTTCAAAATTGCCATGGGCACTGCAAAAGGCCTAGCCTATTTGCATGAGGATTGCTTAGAATGGATTTTACATTGCGATGTAAAGCCTCATAATATACTTTTGGACTCGACTTATCAACCAAAGGTGGCAGATTTTGGCCTGTCAAAGCTACAAAATAGAGGTATTCTTAAGAATTCAAGCTTCTCAAAGATAAGAGGAACCCGTGGTTATATGGCTCCAAAGTGGGTTTTCAATCTACCTATCACCTCTGAAGAGGATGTTTATAGTTATGGGATTGTTATGCTAGAAATGGTGACCGGAAAGAGACCGTCAAGGAGCGTCCATGCTTTAGATGATGGTGGGGAGGCAGAGCACAAAAGGCTGGTTACGTGGGTGAGAGAGAATATGAAGAAAGCGGCTGCAAATATTTCCTCACTTGAAACATCATTGATCCAATGTTGGAAGGTAAATATGATATGGGCGAGATGGAAGCTCTGGTTCAGGTTGCTCTACAATGCGTAGAAGAAGATAAAGATGCAAGACCTACCATGAGCCAAGAAGTTGAGATGCTCTCATACCAAGAAAAAGATTCAGTCCCATGACCTACTAAATATGATATGTCTAGTGACTACCAAATTTCATTCATAAAGCAAGCATAGTTGTGAACCCGTTACCCAATAAATTGGAGTCTCTCCTATAGTCCTATACGTTCGGTTGGCATTTAGCATCCACTTTGATGTGAAATAGGTGAGTGTGTGTGTGAGTGTTTTTAAATTTATTTAACCTTTTCATTAGCTTGCATCTTCCCTTTAATTCTCAAAAAATAAAAATAGAATTCCTCGTTTGTTAGATAATTCTTCTCCATCCTTTTCCAAAGATTAAAACTTCAATAATTTGATAAAAATTTTGGTTAAAACATATTGTTGATCTCTAAAGTTTAGCAATTTTAGTTCTTGAAATTTAAATTATCACTTTTAATTCTTAACAAACTTAAAATAATTGCTTTTAGTCCCTAAATAATTTAAAGTGATCAATCTTAGTCCCTAACAAACTCTAAGTAATAGCTTGTGCGATCACTTTAGACTTTGTTAATTAAGAGAGAGAGAGAGAGAGAAAGAGTAATTTTTTAATATTTTTGTGTCAAGAATTGTGTAGCGGACTACCTTTTTATATAAGCATATATGTGTGTAGCTCAAGTAAAAGGAGCATAGGGCAAGTAATTTATAGCACAAGTAATAAAACAGTGGGCCTAAGTCCATTGGCTAGACCATAATACATACTAACAAACTTTAGGGACTAAATTCGCTAATATGATAAATTTTGAGGACTAAAAAATATATATAAGCCTAAATGATATTAATTAATCATGTAATTTTTTTTAAAGGATAATATTATTAAAGAGGACAGCTAACCCCTATCAATAGGAACCAATCGTTCATACACTGTACCGACATGGTTCAAATTTAAAGTAACAAATACACGTTAGAATGAGGCTCATAAAACAAAACATAATTCTGAGCTCAGTGGACAATCCACTAAGCAAGTGGATCAACACACTTGTTAGCCTTTGTATAGTAGTGGGATATCCTAACTTGAGGACTTCTTGTTAGAATTTCCCTGCAATCAACCACAATAATAGCATTTGAATTGTCAGCAAGTTTAGGGTCTTTAAGAAAATCAACAATAATCTTAACATCTAGTTCAATTTCTACTGCATGCAAATTAAGGAAATGGAAAGACTAATTCCAATAGTAGCATTAGAATTATTAGCAAGATTATGGTCTTTAAGAAGATTAACAATAATATTAGCATCCAGCTCAATTTCTACTGCCTGCAAATTAAGGGAAATGGAAAGACCAATTCCATACCTAACAGCCCACAACTCAGCAGCCAAACTAGATTTTTTTTTTTTTTCATCTTGGTCCATCAAAATATGAATCCGTTCTCCAAAAATGGCAAAATGCTCCTTTTGTCCATCAAGGTGCCGAAGGGAGGTTTATTTATCATCATCTGAACTCACTAGAGTGAATATGAATTTTTTAAGATTTAAAATTTTTCTCTCTCCTTTGCAAGCCCAGAGGAGGCAGGCTTTACCTTAGATTTTCTCACCGTGTCTAGCCAGATGAATCATTTGTTCAAGCAGCCCAGTCCATTAATAAGGTTATTCCAGTCTAGACTCTAGACTGTATTCTCTGGACCTTCTTTTGTCAAATTATGAAAGCTAAACATCGACAAGGTAAATTACTGAGCAGCGTAACATTTATTATTGCTGAGTTTCTGTTGCATTACCTTATTGCCACATCATTTGCCACATCATTATTATTCTTTTTTTATTACTGCTGAGCTCTTGTTGCATCACCTCATTGCCACATCATTTATCACATAATTATATTCTTTTAGTATTTTTTTTTACAAAAAAATATATAAATAAATTATCAACTTTACATATTCATCTTTGCTGATTTTAACATCTATATATATATTTCCTTTTTATTTCCAATTTTCCTATAATTTTTTTTATATTCACTTTTAAAAAAAATATTTACACTTTCTTACCTTACATTTTCATCTTTCCTCTACCCTCTACTTTAATATCACTATTCATCTTTCCCTTCATCTTCATTTATTGGTCTCTTCTTATTAACTCTCTCTTACTATAAATTTGTCCTTCTCTCTTCCATTCTTTGCATAGTTATCTCTCTCTCTCTCTCTCTCAATGTTTTGGCAGATTTTTATTTTTATTGCATCTCCGCTTTAAGTTGATAAATTTGTATTTTTTTAGAACTTTAATTTAGGTTGATACGATTTAGTTTTGTGTTTTAAGCTATTATTATTATTATTATTTTCTCTTGATTGTTAAATTTTATCCAATTACGTTATAAAAAATTAAATATAGTAGATAAAAAAAATGATAGTACTCCATTACATAGCATAATTTGGATAATTTAATGTTTATTGTTATATATATATATATATATATTTTTTTTTTTTTTTTTCGTCTCATCTTATTTTATTCAATATTCAAATTCAACCACATCCTCCTTATCATTAAATTATTGATATTTTCTCTCTTTTTGTTTTAAAAAATAAAAAATGTAATATTTTACTTAAATTCAAATAAAAAAAAATTTTGCTCATCAAATTGTGCTAATTTTTTTAACATTTACACTTTCTCCAAACTTTCTCATTTCCTTTACCTTTTCATCTCCCTGAACATTCTAACTTGATATCAATCTTCCTCTTTCCTTATATCTTTCTTTATTTTTTTTCTTTTTATTATCATTCTCTTAGTATAAATTTGTCATTCACTCTTCTATTCTTTACATAATTTTCTCACACAAAAAATGGGTTATTTCCCACACTCTTTCTCCCTCAATTTTTTGGTGGATTTTACTTTTATTTTTCTTGCATCTCTATTTTAGCTTGATAAAGTGTTGTACTTTTTAGAATTCTATTTTAGATGAAATTTAGTTTTGTGTTAAAAGTTTTATTTTATTTTATTTTATTCATCACTTTGATTGTTAAATGTTATCATATTGCATTATAAAGAATTAAAGATAGTATATAAGAATATACTATTAATATATTACATAGAATGATTTGGGTAAGTTAGTGTTTACTGTTATATATTTTATTTTTACTTTTTTTTCTCATATAATTTTATTCAACATTTAAATTCAGCCACATCCCCCATATATATCATTAAATTATTTATATTTCCTCTCCTTTTTAATTTTAAAAAATTTAAATATAATATTTTGCCTAAATTAAATAAATAAAATTGTCCTTATTAAGTGAAGTAATGTTAGGGAAACACTCATTCTCACACCCAATGCATCAAAGGAAAAATGAAATACAAAACAAATCAAGTTAGAAACACTAAGTTAAACAAATAAAAACTAATAATGTCAAAGAATCATCATCAAATTTTGGATAACAATAGGTTGCCAATGGAGAGAGAGAGAGAGAGAGATGATAAAGAAAAAAAACAAGCGTCAATTAGTAACCGTTGATTGGAAAACAAAGAGGTTGTAAGGATAAGTAAAAAATAAAATAGAAATTATTGTGTGGAGAACATTAAAAACTTTACAATGTAGTAAAATAAACCGTTAAATTCACTTAAAAAATTAATCTATAATTAAATACAATCATAGTACTAAATTTAAATTTAACTAATCAAACTCTAACTAGGGAAACCATATTAATTATAACCAAAAAAAAAAAGATGTTCTCTTATAGTAGTATAAATAACATAAGAAATAAAGTTTGAAAATTTAAAAAAACAAAATTTTGACCTTTCATTTAACGTAACTTATAATATATATATATATATATATATATATATATATATATATATATATATATATAATTTTCTTACACTATTACTTTTGACAATATAATGAACAACACTACCTCTCATTTAATATCTTTGTTATGCAAATCATCAGTTAGTGAATATACAATAATAGTAAGAAGCGTTGCAAATGAGATCACTAAAAAATATATAAAAAATTAATTAGTCACTATCATTATAGAGTAGTGGTCTATAATTTTATGCATCCAAAGAAATGGAATATATAGAGTTTTCTTGGCCAAAATGGGTTTTTACCCCTTTCTCACAAACTTTTCAACAAAATGCCACATATCTAAAACTAATTAGGGAAATGTCCTTGTTTTCAAATGTAAAACTCGATTTTTGAAATATCGAGTTATAGGGAACGTGGACTTAAATTTTTTTTTTTTTTTTTTTAGAACTCAAGTTCCATGAACTTGAGTTCCATGTGAAGTACTCGAGTTCCACTTGAATTTTTTCAAGAAACTCGAGTTCCATAAACTCAAGTTCCAAAAAAAAAAAAATTTAAAATTTTCAGTTCACTATAACTTGATTGTCCAAAATAGGGGTATTTCCCTAATTAGTTTCAGATTGGGCATGTTGCTAGAAAGTTTAAAAAAAAAAAAAAGGGGGGGGGGGGGGGGGTGGGGACAAAAGCCCTTTTTTCGAGTTTTCTTAAAAGTATGTGTAAAAATTCACATTGTGTGTGTGTGTGTGTGTGTGTGTGAGTGAGCTTGCGTACGCGCGCACGCACGTGTGTATAAAGGTAAGAAAAAAATGAATATTTAAGGTTTATATTAACTTAAAAACTAATGAAAAACTAATGGTTAATAACTAAAATTATAGTATTAATAAAATATCTAATAAGATCATCCTAAAATAATTATCACGCACAATATGCAGGTATGCGACTAGTTAATGATAAAAATTAAACAATCACCACTGCACATCCTTAGCATGATGATCACTTTACAAATACAAAGTTCTTATAGAGTGATACGTGAGGGCTAGAATTCAAGTCTTTAAAACAAAGTTTCACATACATTTATACTTAATTAGGCTAGAATAAAATTAAATTTCTATTTTGTATTTAAAAAAAAAACAATACTCAACTTTTTTTTTTTTTTTGAAATGATAACAATCCTCAACTTTAATAATTATAAAAAAAAAAAAAAAAAGTACTTTAGTAGAAGAATTTTTACATTAAAAAAAGATTGGAGATGGGGAGAGAGACTAAGGGTCCGTTTGGATACAGCTGAAAACTGAAAACTGAAAATACTGTCGCAAAATAATTTTTAAATATGTGAATAGTACTATAAAATGTATTTTTATTTTTATTTTTAAATAAAGTAGTAGTGGCTCCTATGAACAGTACGTGGACAGTAAAAAACTGACGGACAGGACATCACTTCTCAGTTTAAAAAAAAAAAAAATTGAAAATGCGGACACCAAGGCACTACCAGTATCCAAACATTACCTAAATGAGAGAGAGAGAGAGCTCAAAAAATCTCACTCTTCAATATCCATAACCATCTTTATGTCTAATTTACCCGTCAAATAATCCTCATTGGGACTTTGAAACGTAAAATACGCTCAGTACTCTTGGTTGAATAACAGTGCAAAGTCAAAGCAGCAAAAAAACAACAGTTCAAAGTCACAGCAGCAATAACTTAAAACTTTGAACAGAAATGATTAAATTAGAAGAAAAATAAAAGATCTTATCTTTGATTGTATCTTTTCCACCCTTCAATCAAGCAGATGCAATGAATCTTGGGAGGCATCTCTCAACTAATTTTGTTCCCCACTACCAGATCAAGACAAGTTGACTCGCGTCTATTTGAACTTAGTACGTAAGTCATTTTCCAGATCTAAGTTTAATTCAATTAGGAGAATTTTTAATTTAGTAGCCCACCCTTAAAAAAAAATAAAATAAAAAAACACACCCACACATCACATTTCTTACACATCCCCTAAAATTTGTAATGTATTTTTAGCATTTTTCATATTTAAATAAAATAGAGAATCATATTTTATAGAGTGATTAGCTAACCTAATATAGAGAAGACAATGTGAGTGCTCTTGCCTCTAAAACGCGTTCTAATTCTGCTGACGATGAATTTAGATTCAAAATTGAAACAGTACATCTCATTGACCCAAAAAAGCAATAATGGTTTAAAGTCCAATAATGTTGCACCATCCATTGTGGTCCAAGTCTACCCTCTACATCATAATTTTTGAAGAAATTTTGTTGGTGGGAATATTCTTTGTCAGTGTTAAATAGAAATTTATTATGGTCTTGCTTTGCCTTGCCCAATACCTCTCATGGGTTCGCCACTCTTCTTCCTTCTACTCTCTTTTGCATTTTCTTTCCCACTTTCACCTTCACCAATAGTCGTTATCAGTAGATTCAGTACAGGTACATCCCTATCTGTAGAGAACCCAGATATTCTAATATCACCAAATGGCGACTTCTCTGCTGGCTTTTATTCCGTCGGTGATAATGCCTATTGCTTTGCCATTTGGTTTAGCAACTCACGCACCGTAGTTTGGATGGCAAACCGTGACAACCCAGTTTGTGGAAAGCATTCAAAGCTCTCTCTCCTCGATACTGGCAATCTCATCTTAACTGATGCCACTAAGTTTAATGTCACTGTTTGGGCCACAAACACTGTCTCACTGTCCTCAGTCCAATTATTTCTCAACGACACCGGTAATCTTGTTCTATGTGACAAGGAAGGTATTGTTTTGTGGCAAAGCTTTGACTTCCCTACAGATACCCTTCTTCCTCAACAACTACTCAATAGAAAAACAAAGCTTGTCTCTTCAAGAAGCCAGACCAACTTTTCCTCTGGTTTCTACGAGCTTTCCTTCAACAACGATAACCTTCTTCGCTTTGTTTATAATGGTCTTGATGTTTCCGATATTTATTGGTTTTATTCAGTTCTTGAAGATTACAATATTAGCACACTTGCCTTTGATTCCTTAGGGAATTTAAGTTCATCCGATGATTTTACTATTATTTCAGCCGACTATGGAGCAATGCTTCATAGAAGGTTGACACTTGATTACGATGGTAATATTCGGTTGTACAGTTGGGAAGAGGAGAGGCAGAGTTGGGTTGTTTCATGGCAAGCCATTCAGAGACCTTGCATCATTGCCGGTGCTTGTGGGGCTAACAGTTTTTGCAGTTACGTTATTGGTTATGGCAGGAAATGTTCCTGCCCACCAGGATACAAGATGAAAAATCGTAGCGATTGGGCTGATGGTTGTGAGCTCGAAGTTGAACTCTCTTGCAAGGAAAATGAGTCGGAGTTTCTGATATTATCCCATGTTGACTTTTACTCGTATTACGGGAATGATTTTGGGAACTTCCTCAATTACACATTTGATCAGTGTAGGGATCTATGTTTGGCAGCATGTGATTGCATAGCGTTCGAATACAACTTTAACAAGGAGGCTGGTTATTCAAAATGTTATCCTAAGACACGATTGCTAAATGGGTATCGCTCGCCAGAATTAAATGGAGACGTCTATCTGAAACTCCCAAAAAGCTATATCTTGTCCCACCACAATCCTCTAGAAGAATTCAATTTAAATTGCCCAGGTGATGGTACACTACAAAGCGGAACAAACAGCACAAAGAAATTCATGCTCTGGTTTGCTTGTGGGGTGGGTGGACTTGAAATCATCTCTTTCTTTCTGGCGTGGTTTCTTCTCATCAAAGCACAGAAAAGTTTAGGTGTTGACAAGCAAGCCTATGATCGTGCTGCCATTGGATTCAGAAAATTTACATATACAGAACTAAAAAAGGCCACAAAGAGTTTTACTGAGGAGATTGGAAGAGGTGCAGGAGGAATTGTCTACAAAGGGGTATTGTCTGACAATCGAGTTGCCGCAATCAAACATCTCAATGAAGCCAGCCAAGGAGAAGGTGAATTTCTAGCTGAAGTAACCATCATTGGAAGGATTAACCACATGAACTTAATAGAGATGTGGGGGTATTGTGCAGAGGGAAAGCACAAGCTTTTGGTGTATGAGTACATGGAGCATGGTTCTCTAGCACATAACCTCTCAGTCAATGTACTTGATTGGGAAAAAAGGTTCAAAATTATCATGGGCACTGCAAAGGGCCTAGCCTATTGCATGAGGATTGCTTGGACTGGATTTTACATTGCGATGTAAAACCTCAAAATATACTTTTGGACTCAAGTTATCAACCAAAGGTGGCAGATTTTGGCCTGTCAAAACTACAAAATAGAGGCGTACTTAAGAATTCAAGCTTCTCAAAGATAAGAGGAACCCGAGGTTATATGGCTCCAGAGTGGGTTTTCAATCTACCTATCACCTCCAAAGTGGATGTTTATAGCTATGGGATTGTTGTTCTGGAAATGGTGACCGGAAAAGATCCATCAAAGAGTGTCCATGCTATAGATGATGGTGGGGTAGCAGAGCACAAAAGGCTGGTTACATGGGTGAGGGAAAAAATGAATAAAGCAGCTGCAAATACTTCTTTACTTGAAGAGATTATTGATCCAATTTTGGAAGGTAAATATGACATATTTGAGATGAAAGCTTTGGTTCAAGTTGCTCTACAATGCGTAGAAGAAGATAAAGATGTAAGACCTACCATGAGCCAAGTAGTTGAGATGCTCTTACGCCAAGAAAAACTTAGTGATGGTGTTACATATAACGAGTGCAATCTCATGGCCTAGTAAATGTAATGTCAAGTGACTACCAAATTTATTTCATAACGCAAGCATAGTTGTATTATCAAAATAATAATAATAATAAAGAAGCAAGCATAGTTGTGAACCTTGTTCTCTCCTATAGTTCAACATATTGGGCTGGCATTTAGCATGCACTTCCATGTGAAATAAGCGTTTGTATTTTTTTTTTTTTTTTTTGTATAATTT
Source organism: Castanea mollissima (assembly GCA_014183005.1). Classification (NCBI taxonomy): domain Eukaryota; kingdom Viridiplantae; phylum Streptophyta; class Magnoliopsida; order Fagales; family Fagaceae; genus Castanea; species Castanea mollissima. The sequence continues at coordinate 86,599,120 of JACAVU010000001.1, read as the reverse complement.
ATTTAACATTTTCATTAGCTTGCATCCCTATAAACTAGTCATGTACCTGCAACAACGTGATTTAGTAAAATCTCTGAATGAATTCTCTTAGAATAAAACTACAATAATATGATAAAAATTTAGGTTAAAATATATTGTTTGTCTCTAAAGCTTAAATATTGGCAGTTTTAGTCACTACAATTTAAATTGATCACTTTTAATCCTTAACAAACTTAAAATAGTTGCTTTTAATGCCTAAAAATTTTAAAAAGGTCAATCTTGGACCCTAACAAACTCTAAGTGATTGCTTGTTGTTTTGTGGAATGATAATGCGTCAACCTCTAATTTGACCATGTCGTATAAGGGATTAAATATGATCAAATTAAACTTTATTAATAAATTAATGTAGAGAGAGAGAGAGAGAGAGAGAGAGAGAGAGAGAGAGAATAATCTATTAATATTTTGTGTCAAGAATTGTGCAGTGAAACTACTTTTTTATGTAAGTATTTATGATATATGTGTAGCACAAGTAAACGGAGTGTAGGGCAAGTAATTTATACTACAAGTAATAAATTATTGAGCCTAAGCCCATTGGGCTAGACAGTAATACATACTAACAAACTTTAGGGACTAAATTGACTAATATGTTAAATTGTGAAGGCCAACAATATATTGAAGCGTAAATAGTATTTACTTAATTATGTAATTTTTTTTCCTTTTTTTGGGTAAAAAGGATAATATTATTAAGGAGGGTAGCTAGCTCCCATCAATAAGGAAACCAACATTCATACAATGTACCAACACAGTCCAAATTAAGTAACAAAATACATATTAGTCTTCAAAAGGAGTCTTATAAAACAAAACAAAATCTTGAGCATGTGCATCAACACACTTGTTAGCCTTCCTATAGCAGTGAGAGATCCTAACTTGAGGAATTTTCCTTATAACTTTCCCTACAATCAGCCAAAATAGTAACATCAAAATTGTTAGCAAGATCTAGCCCATCAAGGTCTTTAAGAAGATCAACAACAATCTAAGCATCTAGCTCAATTTTCACTACCTCCAAATTAAGGAAAATGCGAAGACTAATTCTATATATCCTTCATAGCCTCCAACTCAGCAGCCAAACTTGAAGTAAATGTAAGTTTGTAACTTCTTCTTCTTCTTCTTTTCTTTTTGAGAAACAAGTACTTGAATTTTATTAAGTAACAGGCAAATCTGCCTAGTAAGCTGCAAAAATTTGGATTGGAACATCCTCCATCCAAACTGAAAAACCAGTGACATGACGTGTATGTCTAGCTAAGTTGTGAGCAACATAGTTTCCATCCCTACCAACATGTTGAAAACTAATACTAGTAAACAAGCCTGCCAACAAATGAGCATCACGAATTAAAAGACCATATGAAGCTACAGAAGGAGAGAAGTCCCTTAAAGCATTCATGATGATCAACGAGTCTCCCTCGAGAATTGCTTTGCCTAAGCCTAGTTCTAGGGAGAGTTCGAGTTTGTAACTTTAATATGAAAGAATATTTTCAAGTTTGTATGTATGTGATAGAAAATAAATTATTTGGTACCAATACCACCAAACATAAATAAGAGAGTTTTTACGCGAATTCGCACTGTTACAATATGAATTGTCTAAGCAGCCCAAGCCTATACAAGATTTTAAATTTCTCTCTTTCTATTGCAAGCCCAAAGGAGGTAGGCTTTAGCCTAGATTTTCAAATGAATGATTTGTTCAAGCAGCCCAATCAATTAAAATGATTATTATAGTCTAGAGTCTAGACTCTCGACTTTTTGTTAAAGGCAAAACTTAAGTACAGTACTTAGATGATATTCCTTAGATTCTACTCTAAAGATTCAGCCATATAGCAGTATTTGATTAAAAATACACTTCCATCCCATGACAAAAAAGCCACATAATTGAATCTTAAGTTAGGAACCTAAGGAACAGTATCTAAGTATGATAATGATGATTTTTATGATTGATGAGGACAATCCATGGATATTGATCAATTCCTCTTGTATTCTTTTTTGACCGATCATGAATGAATATAAAAATATTGTAGATAGGAAAATTGCTATGTTATTGTGAATGTATATATATAATATATTATTTTGATATGTTGGTTTGAATGTAAACAGGTTGAATATTGTAGACAAGAATTTGTGATTTGCCCAGGAAAAAAAAAACCTATAGCCGTGTTTATAGCCAAATTAAAAAGTATATATATAAAATAAAAACCCTATAGCTACATTTTTAAAATGAGGCTGTAGGTTGAGGCTCTATAGGAATTTTTTAAACGTAGCTAAAATAACTCTTATAGCCGCATTTTTAAAACCATGCCTATAGACCTGTCAAACCTATAGTCACGGTGTATACCCCACGTCTAAAAATGTGGCTATAGATAAAATGGACCTATAGCCACTTTTTAGGAGTTATAGCCATGTTTATAAAACGCAGCTATAGCTCGCTTACAAGCTAAAGCCATACCAATTTACAAGCTATGTGTTAAGTGTTAACCAACAAAATAGAAAGTACCTGTAAATCTACAGTTTCTAAAGTACACTACCAATTCGATAGATTGTAATATGGATTTAAATAACGAATTTTTAGTAAATAAAAGTTTCCCTCATTTGAGTTTGATTGAGATGGAATATTTGAGGGATGAAAAATCTTATTTGTTTGGTTGAAAAGAAAAATAGGATGTGATAGGCCAAAAAATGTATTGACCCTTTGGCAAATTAATTAATTAATTATCCAACTTAATTAATTAAGTCAATTTAACATGCAATAGCATGGTAGCACAAACAAATCACCAATTAAACTATATGCAGCGAAAAATAAATTTAACACGGTGATTTGTTTACAAATGGGAAAAACCTCCGAGACGAAACCCACTGGATAAATTTAAGATCACCACTCTCAAGAATCCATCATTATCAATCACAAGAGGTTACAAGTAAAAGGAATCATAGTACCTAATACCAACCTATAGTTGAACCCTTACCCCAATACCCAATTGGACTTGTATTGTAGTGGCAATCTCTTCGTTCAATGCACGGATCCCAGTACGTGACTAACCAATAATGCACGGATCTCAGTACGTGACTAACACACCAACTTGAATATAATGTTGGATGAAAAGTTCTTCAATTCATCAACATGAAGATCAAGAAGCTCCTTGATCACAAAACCCTTGTCGTAAAGACGCAGTAGCTTCTACAGAGAGAAAGACGAACTATAAAAATTTCTGTCTCCGGTCACAATGTACGTGTAACAACAAGTGCAACAACAAGTGTAATAACCTTGAGACGGCTCTTAAAATAATCCTTATATACCCTACACAAATACTCAAGGATATGCGTATAATCAGTTTTGAAAATTTTGATTTCGTAATTCTCGATAGATACAGCTTGTGTCGAGCTTCAACATTAATCCTCGATAGAAATGATTCTGTCGAGACATCTGTCGAGCTTTAATGAACAGCACTTCTTCACTTGTTTCTCGGTCAGACTTTCATGGCTTTAATACTAAACTTGAACATTTGTTTCTGTTAAGGACATATTTTATGTAATTGGCTAATCCTTTGATAAAACGCATTTTACTTGTAATTGGGTAGATCTAGGATGTGTTTAATACTTCAAGAAACATATTGTTCAAGCCAAGTATTAAAGCCATGAAGATTGGACCAAGAAACAAGTGAAGAATGGTTGTTCATTAAAGCTGGATAGATTCCCAACAACTCTGGCAAATAGCTATCTATCAAGGTTTAATGAATCTCAACAGCTCTCGACAAATTCTATCTATCGAGGTCTCGATAAATTCTATCTATTGAAAATTACAAAAATTAGTTTTTCAAATCTAATTTTTGGCTCATGCTTATGTATCTGTGTAGGGTTTCTTTTCTCATAACTCTAGACATATATAAGGCTTATTTTAAAGGTCATCACATATGAGAATAAAAGGAGAACACATGCAAAAAGTAACTGATGCCTTGTTCTCTCTGAAAGAAGTTATTGCATCTTTGCGCCTTAGAGTTTTGTAACCCAATGCTTCTTAATCTTCATTATTGATGAAATGAAAAACTTTACAGCCAACATTCTTCTTCCTCAAGTTAGTGAATGAGACACGTCTTGGGATTCGTGCGAAGAAATGAGTCATGTACTGGGATTTGTCCAAATGAGTCACATACTGGGATCCATGCATCAAAAGAGTGACATTCATATACTGAAGAGTTCAAAAGTTCTGAAGCGGTAGAAGGTTTCTACTGTAAGTTCATCTACAGGGATTGTAGAGTCGAGGGACAAAGATTTTGTACTAGATCTGATACTTCTCTTTACTATAGTGAATTGATTTTCGGGAAGGTTTCCCCCTAGGTTTTTTACTGTGAAAGTAGTTTGTTTCATTGGTTTTCCTGGGTCATCATATCTTGTCTTACCTAATTTTACGTTGTACATGATATTGATGTTTGTTTGTTTTAACGAGTTTTATTCATAATAAATTTAATTAACAACTTGGGTTTAAAACTTGTTAATTTTATCAACCGGTGTATATATTTCCCAATAAATGGTATCAAAGTGGGTACATTCTAATTGGATTAATTTCCTGAGTGTGATCCTTAACCCCTGTTGTCATGGAAACTCTTGATTACTTTGATTTGAATGATTTTGTGTTGAATGATGATGATGATGATATTCAAGATGCCTATTGCAAGCTTTATAATATTTTTATGAATTCTCTTGAATGTTCTACAAAATTAAAAGCTAATTTTAAAAAGGTCAAACTTGAAAGAGATGGTTTGATTGAAAAATTGGATGAAGCTAATAATTTGAATGAGAATTTATAAAAATCAAATTTCATCTTAAGTAGACAAAATTAAAAGTTTGGAAACGCAACTAGTTGAATTTAAAACTGAAGTTGGAAATTTAACTAGTGTCAAACTTGTTATTAAGCCTAACTCAAAAGATAAAGATTTTTGTGTTCCTTCATTTAAAAGGAATAATAAAGAGTTGAAAGCTAATATTTCTATAATAGACAAAGGTAAACAATCTGATGTTAACACTCCTCCTAAGTTGAATAAAAATTCTGAATTTGTCCCCACTTGTCATCATTGTCATATTGTTGGTCATATTATGCCAAATTTTCCTAATTTGAAGTCTTTGTCAACCTCTAAAATTAGACCTCCTTCTCGGAAGCCAAGTAGCTCTAAAACTACTCATATTTGTCACCATTGTAGTATTTTGGACACACTCATCCTAATTGCTTTAAGTTGTATCCTCAAAAGCAAGTGTCCAAACGGTCATAGGTTTCCTCTCAAGAACCTACACCTTTGTTTGGAGAGTTATTAAAAGCCTTGAGTTTTTTAACTCAATTTTAGGAGAATCTTAATTCTTCTATGTCCTTTAGTAGACATACTAGGATCCGTGCATTTTCAACTCACGACCAAAGACTAATGCTGTGTGGGTGAGAAAGGACCCTAAGACTTAATTGTCTTTTCTACTGTTCTCTGCTTTAATTCTTTCTATCTAAAGTAGGACTCTCTTTGCTTGATTTCTTATCTGCTTTTGGAATCATGTTTTCATACATATGCCTCTTTCTTTCATGCTTTCAAGTTGTTTGTCTGTTTTTGTTTGGTTGTTTTGTTTTTGTTTTGTTTTGTTTTCAAAATAAAAAATAAAAATAAAAAAAAATACAAAAACAGTGTGTGTTTGTGTACATTGATACTTGTGTACCTTGAATGGCCAATAAAACAAAATTTTCTAAATTTTGTATCTCTTGTAGCTTAAATGAGCATCTCTATGCACAACTAAGCAAGTGAGCTTTATGACTCGTGTTTGTGATTATTAAGATTAAGTAATTTCTTGTACTTAACAATCATATCACTCTTTTTGACGGGAATGACTAGAAAATCTTGAGAGAAAGGCATAAATAACCATCTCCCTACTGTTGCCTGCCAATCATGAAATGACATCGGTATGCTTCGACATAGCAAAAGTGCAATGTCAAAAGCTTAACATTATTGGGTATTTCTTTTCTCTCTCTTGTATGCCCATGCATGGTATGCTTAAAAAAAATATGCAAAGAAAAATTAAAGCAAAAAGAATCAAAATGCTTTAAAATATGATTGTAAGCATGTATTCTAAGAGATGTAAGAGTTATAGGATGTACCTCGAAGGTGATAGTTCCCATCAAGCTGTTATGATCGTGTGTGAGTTAAATTGATTTACTCATATCTCAAATCATCATAACATGTAGACACTTATGCAATCTTGTGATGTTTTTCACACACAACACGCAATATTCTTTGCTACTTTTGATACATGTGCACGTACAATGTGATTTGGTCATCACAAGAAATACATGTTTAATGTATGCTCACTAAACTGTCTTGACTTATTTTTGAAATATAAAATTAGTTATACTTTGTGTGTGTGTTTGTGTGTGTGTATTTTTGGATCTATGTGCTTAACATTTTTTTGTTGAGAGATGATTTTGAGAGCTTAAAATGTTGTTTGGATCTTTGGTTGTGTAGCATGCTTGATTGCATTCATATCTATGTTTTTCTCTTCTTGAAAAACTGTTTTTACGCAATCTTGACAGCTAGGCTATCTATCAAACTCTTCAGCTTCTTTTTATTGTAATCTCGATAGTTTCTCGACAGATTCTCAATCCATCGAGAACTATCTACTCCATAGAAGCTCGATAACTGTTCAATCCATTGAGATTAGCTTCTGCTCGACAGCTCTCGATCCATCAAGATCCTCTTGCATGCATTATTTTTTCACATGTTTTGCATGTTTCTATTATCTTGTCATCCATTGCATCTTGTTTCATTACATTTATGCATTTATATGGATTCCTTGTAGCCCCTTGATCATCTTTATGTTTCTCGGGTGAGACTTTATAGCTTCCTATACCCCTGTCAATCATGACAAAAAGGGGGAGAAATTATGGAGAATTTGTAGTTTCTTTTTTAAAATTCTACAAGTTAGGGGGAGAAATACATACCCTTGTAAGGGGGAGATGTATTTTCATCTTGTTAGGGGGAGTAGTTACCTCCTTGTTGATTGTAGGAGCTTCTTTTAGTTTCTTCTTCTTGTACAACGGTCTTGTAACCATGTTTACATACATCGTGCTTATCTTTGATATATATATATGATGATGTATGTCTTCTTCACCTATCTCTACATGTGTTGTTTCTTTTCTATCTTTATATACATGTTTATTTCTTGTATGCAATATTTTATTTTTGTTTCACACTAAGATGTCTTGATGAGTTTTGTTTAAAGTGTTTTAGAAATATAGGTTGTCAAAGTCTTCCTTGCCATGAACTCTCTTCTTGCAAAGTTTTCAAGAGTTTGTGTTAGGATAGATTTTATTGTATTCAACAATTGATTAAGTTGAGTGATTTATGACTTCTCTCATACTTCATTTATTTGTTGTGGTTTTGTCATGGATTGCCAAGGGGGGAGATTGTTAAGACCATATTTTATGTAATTGGCTAATCCTTTAACAAAACGCATTTTACTTGTAATTGGGTAGATCTAGGATGTGTTTAATACTTCAAGAAACATGTTGTTCAAGCCAAGTATTAAAGCCATGAAAATTGGACTAAGAAACAAGTGAAGAAGGGTTGTACATTAAAGCTGGACAAATTCTCGACAGCTCTCGACAGATTCTATCTATCGAGAATTACGAAAATTAGTTTTTCAGATCTGATTTTCGTCTCATGCTTATGTATTTGTGTAGAGTTTCTTTTCTCACAACCCTAAATATATATAAGGCTTATTTTTAAGGTCGTCACATATGAGAATACAAGAGAATACATGCAAAAAGTGACCGATGTCTTATTCTCTCTGAAAGAAGCTATTGCGTCTTTATGCCTTAAGATTTTGTAACCAAATGCTTCTTGATCTTCATTGTTGATGAAGTGAAGAACTTTACAGCCAATATTCTTCTTCCTCAAGTTGGTGAGTGAGTCACGTACTGGGATTCATACAAAAGAGTGAGTCACGTACTAGGATCCGTGCATCAAAAGGGTGGCGTTCATATATTGAAGAGTTGAGAGGTTCTGAAGCGATAGAAGGTTTTGAAGCGATAGAAGGTTTCTGCTGTAAGTTCATCTGCGGGGATTGTAGAGTCTATGGACAAAAGTTTTTTACTAGATCTGAAACTTTTCTTTACTATAGTGAATTGCTTTTCAAGAAGGTTTTACCCCAGGTTTTTTATTGTAAAAGTAGTTTGTTTCATTGGTTTTTCTGGGTCATCATATCTTATTTTATTTAATTTTCCGCTATGCATGATATTGACATGATATTGATTTTTTTTTAACAAGTTTTATTCATAATAAATCTAATTAACAACTTAGATTTAAAATTTGTTAATTCTATCAAGCAGGTTCTAAATTTCCCAATGGTTTCTTGAAATACTAAACTCATCCTGGATCTACCCAATTACAAGTAAAGTGCATTTTGTCAAAAGATTAGCCAATTACATCAAATATGTCCCTAACAGGATGATTGATAATGTGGTTTGTCTAAATTTACTATTATATCCTTATTTCATTATATAGAAGAAATACTTTTAATTTGTAGTAAAATATTATTTATTTATAAATTAAAATTAATAAAATAGCATTTTATAAAAATTTTAAAAAAAACTTTGTTATTATATTTATTGATAGTAAAAAAAAATTTCTTATAAGTAAACATCTTTTTCATCACTGGCCATGAACAAATTTTTCTTAACCTTATGTTTGTTCCCATCAATCTATGGCATATCAACTAAGCTGTTAGGACATATATGATTCATGTTAGGAACATACGTCAACATTTTATGTGTTGGCTAATCCTTTGACAAAACGCACTTTACTTGTAATTGGGTAGATCTAGGATGTGTTTAATACTTCAAGAAACAAGGTTTCAAGTTCAAGTGTTAAAGCCATGCAAGTCTGTCCAAGAATCAAGTAAGAAAGTGCTAGATTATAAATCTCGACAGCTAGTATCTATCGAGGTTTAAAAGTTACTGAAACCCATGGCTCGATAGCTATCTCGATAGATGGCTATCTATCGAGGTTTATGAAACTCAGTTGGTGAGTATGTGTTTAGGCTTTCTTTTTTTACAACCCTAAACATATATAAGGATTATTTTAAGGGTCATCACAGAGAGCACAGTTGCACAAGAGCACAATTCCACAAGTGTGAAATGAAGTGTGACCGGAAACCTAGTTGCCCTAGTTCATCTTAAAGAAGCTGTTGTGTTTGTACACCTAGGGTTTTGTGACCAAGCAACTTCATAATCTTCATTGTGTGATGAACAGAAGAACTTTGCAACCAACATCCTTCTCAAGTTGGTGATCAAGTCGCGTACTAAGATCCGTGCATCTTTTGGTTAGTCACGTACTGGGAGCAGTGCAATACAAGGAGGGATTATCATAACAAAACAAGTCCAATTAGGTATTGGGGTAAGGGTTCAATTGTAGGTTGGTATAAGGTACTAGGATTCATTTACTTATAATCACTTGTTTTGGTAATAGTGAATTCTTGGGAGTGGTGACCTTAAAATCACCAGGTGGGGTTTTTGCCTCGGAGGTTTTCCCCATTCGTAAACAAATCACCGTGTCAATTTATTTTCCGCTGCATATTTATTTAGTTGGTGATTTGTTTGTGCTTCCACGTATTTTACATATTAATTTGATTAATTAATTAAACTTGGCTAATTAATCAATTAATCCACCACAAGGAATCGATACGTTTTTGGCCTATCATAAGCTTTAATCTTTCTTTCCTCAAGAATATTCATATAGTCAAAGAAATCCTCAAGAATATTCATATTGGTACCCTCATTGCCTACATAACTCAGAGGTATGATGTGGCAAATTTTGAGTGACATAGTATCAAATTTAATATTAAAAAATTAAAACTCAAAATCATACCCATTTGGCACTAACCCATTAACAAATAACAAGGAACTATTTGACACACAAATAAAATTTTAAGGACTAAAATGAAATATTTCCAAGGTTTTGGACCATTTTGAAATATAATGTAAAGATTGAGGACCTAAAAATAAAAAACCACCAACTCATCTAACTAACATATATGGTTTTCTTTTTTTTTTTTAAATCAAATAGAAACACTACACGCATGTAATAGAAACAAAGAGAAAATTAATTAGAGGTATTTATATAAAATAAATAATGATGATGTCGAAAATCATCAGTAAGCCACACGGCCCTCACGTGCCCTCGATAAGAACCTGCACAACACAAAAGTTGAAAACCTTAAGAGGAGTATCGATGTGGTACCGACCGAATACCCTCCGACGATCAAGTTAGAGGAATCTTTTATTTACAACTCTAGAGTACCAGAGCTAGGGTGAATTATGCGTACCTCTGGTTTGTGAGGGTTTTGGGGTTTTTATAGTAGTGTAAGGTCAAAATTCATGCCCTGGTCCAAAAGTTCTTTCCTTATAGGAGAGAACTTCTTTAATCCACATATCTTCCGAAATCCTTTCCTTATAGGAGTCTTCTTAATTAGGGGTAAGCATGGGGCACAAGATGTCTCCTTATATACGTATGTGTGGAGACCAAGTAAGGCCACGTCGGATCCATCAAAGGTTTATATATCCCCTTCGGCTTATCCCCGTTAGCTTTCCATTTCGTCGTCCTAAGTATGATTGTCAGCTTCGGGTTAAAGCTGTAGACCTTACACTGCTATCGTCTCTTATGAGTAATGCTAACGAGATGGTTGTGTCCATCACTTTTTCTTTCGTCATGGTTTAATTACAAAATTATCCTTATCAGTTGCCCCCTACTCCATAGCCTTGTTAGCTTTAGCTAACGGGTTATGGAGTTAACATCAACAAAAGGTCATTTATGTGTGATGCCTCGAGCCGCCTTTATTGAATGCTTGAGTACGTGGCGCGAGCTGATTGGTTCCACTTTTAGAAGAGCATGTCGCTTCATCTTTCATGCATTCTTTGCCTATACATATTTCCACTCCTCCCTTATTTTCTACTTTCTAACCCCTGCTGACCTTAAGAGAGAGCCCGTCGCCTCCTGAGCTCCCTACTTCCGTCAGCCTGTTGGTCTCGTCACCTCAATTGCCGTCATCTTTCCCGAACCATCCTCTTCTTTCAAGGAATCGTCTACCTATAAGTCCTCTTTTCTTTTATTCTACACCTTATTTTCATTTTTCTAGTTAATCAATTCGATAGTATGGCTGTCATTTTAGGTTCTTAGAATGAATCTGTCGCTTGTAGGTAGTCAGATGTCTAGAGAAGTGACGAGTGAACATTCATTGATCCGCGAGGGAGCGGGTTATGACGAGGTCTTCCAATCAGGTCATGAGCCCAAGGAGGGCTTCTCCTGGTCATCAGAGAGGGGAACGTTAGCCCAATCTCTTGACGAGGAAGTGGAGAGTTGTAGAGGAGAGGATGAGGAAGAAGTAGTGAGTGAGGGTGAAGACGAGAGTAATGAGGGGGAAGAGAGAAAGAATGACGGGGATGAAAATGACGGAGATGAGGAGGCCTTCGAGATTACTTCGAGAGGCCCCGGAGATGACCATCCTTTCATTCTCCCCAAAAAATGGTCTGTCAACAAATTCTTGCCGATGATGTCAAACAAGATTTTCAAAACCTTAAGTGACCGTTACCAAATTCTAGACAACATCCCAATTCATCTCCCTGGGAAGCTCGAGAAATGTTATTTAGGGAAGAACGCAGATGTCGGCATGTACAATGCTATGTTCGCGGCAAGATTGAGGCTGCCACTAATGGTATTTCATCATCAGCTGGCTAATTTTTTGGGTTTATCCGTCAGCCAGATTGCCCCTAATGCTTGGCGGATATTCATTGGGGCTAATATTTTATGGGGTCGTCTGAGTGGCAGGAACCGCTAGTTAACTCTTGACGAGTTCTTTTGGTGCTATCGACCCCAACATATCGCCTCGTCCTAGAGGATATACCATTTTGCAATAAGGAAGAAGGAGCTAAAGTTGGTGTCTAATATGCCCGATTCTAATAGGAATTCGAAGGGCAGGTACTTTTTTGTCAAAGGGACGAACTAGGTATGCCGTCAGGAAGAGTGGGAGACGATGCCTTATGACTTTGACAACACTTGGGCTTTTGTCAGGGATTCAGGTTAACCTCGTTTGTTTCTTCCTTTACTTTATTCATTTCAAATTTCTAACACCGTCTATTCTTCTTTTTAGCTAGTGTTTGTCCACATATTACAACTACACAAGAAGACTTTATCTGTATGGTAACATCAATCCCGTTTGACGAGCGGAAGTGTCGAGAACTAATTACACTCGACACTTTACACCTTTACAGCAGAGGTCCAGAGCCGACGCCGGTAGCTCGTAGGTTAAACGCCTATTCTCGTCGTCGTATGTATCCGTTAATTTATCTCGTCACTTTCTTTTTGCCATTGCTTGTCTTAACTCTCATTTCTTATATTTTGTAGAGATTGAGTTAGCTAGGCAGAAGGCGTTGGTGTGGGCAACTGCCGCCCGAAGGAAGGAAGAAAAGAAGAAAACAAAGGGGCAGTGGACGTCCCCATCAGCCCCTAAGGCCGTCGAGAAGGTAGCTGCTAAAAGGAAGGCTGACGGGAAGGACGATCGTCACCCCAAGAAGACGGCCATCACCCCCAGGGATAAGCACCCTAAGAAGTCGTCACCCCTTAAGCCGAACCACGGGGGCAGGCAAAGGGTTATTGACAACATCGGGCCCCATCACTTAGGGATCTGAATGTCGTCTTCTAATCCACAAGGACTATGCCATTGAGGTGATGGAGTCTATCCTTAAGAGTGAGGATGTAGATCCTTGTACTAAGCAAGCAACTAAAGAGCTAGGGGCCTTTTTGACCTTGCCCGGGTACTTGATTTTTTTTATTTTTTTTTTTGTTATTTTTATCATTTCTTCTTGTGTTTAACAAGCTGACGGCTTTTTTTGTCGTATAGGCTCTGGTTTGTATGAAGGCTTTATAGGATAAGGGCGTCGCTAAAGAGGGAGTGATCACTTGTTTGCATAAGCGCATCAAGAACATAACCGATGGGCAAAAGCAATACAAGGAAACTCTTTGTACTCTCAATAAGAAGGTGAAAGAGCTAAAGGAACAGCTAGAGGAGGAGGGTCGTCAGAGGAAACAAGAACAAGAAACCAAAGTAACGATGGAAAAGGAGCTTACGGCTCTTCTAAGCCAGGTGGAAACCGCCAGGACTAACACGGTGGCAGAGTTTAAGGCTTCGCAGCCTTTTATAGATGCTTGTGCCGTCTATTATGGTGACGGGTTCGAGGACTGCCTAAAGCAGGTCAAGTCCGTCTACCCTAACTTGGATTTATCCAAGGTCACTATGGATGATCCTCTATTATCGACACTCTTGGGCAATACTGTCTTCGAAGAGAGTGACGACCTCACCGAGTTTGAGGAAAATCCAAAAAATGACAGTGTCGTCCTCGCTCAACCCACCGTGGATCAGCCCGTTAGCCTACTGACCCTGTTGGCCCTTCCTCCTACTACTGAAGACCCTTCTACTCAAGGTGTCCGGGACCTTCCTCCCAAGGGTGACGAAGACCCACGAGATCCCCCAGCCTCTTGAACTTAGCTTTTTCTTTTTTGTTGTAAATTTAAGCTAATTTCCAGACAATTTTTTATGCCCGTTTGTTTTTGGGCTTTTGCATGTAAAAACTTTACTTTATTTGTAGTATTTTACACCCGTCACTTTCAGTATATATGTGTTGCTTTTTATTTGGTGTGTATGTCTATCCTTTGCACTTGTATATATGTTAGGATACGTTTGTACTTGGTAAATTAGGGCAAATCCATCCACTTAAGGTGTCTTTAGTGAAGGAAAAATTCTGGTTTTGTATCTCATACAAAACCCAAAGCGGAAGCGACGAACTAGGGTCTATTTCATTCATGATTGATAACGTGCACTATGTAAATTTCAGAATTTAAGAACAAGATAGCGTACCTTGGTGTGGAGAAATTCAAAACAAAGATTAGAAGCACTTAGGAACACTTTTAATCTTTACTCCAATTCCACTTTACGCCCAAGATGTGTGGTCTCTCAATCAGTTTTTCAAAGGGAGAATGAAAGTGTGTCTCACACTCTCTCACACACCGTTTCTTTTTCTTTTCTAAAACTCTTCTCATAAAAATTCTGTATGTTTCTCCCTTTATAATTAACTGATTATCTAATTGGGTTGGCCGATTGGGCCTTTCCAATTGGGCTTTAGTGTGTGGCCTAAAGTGGGACCAAAAGGGACCAATAAGACACTAGCTCCAATGGGCCTTGGGCTTTTCCGTCAACTCTTGACAAATCCAAAGTTACCATTAATTATATTTAATACCACTATATAAATATAATTGCACTCTAGGCCTTATTAATAAATTATATCCCAATACTTTATTATACACGTAACCCCTTCATAAAATATTCGTAGTAACACAAAGTCATAAATATAGACTGCCACTTTGTAAATTACTACATCTTATCCTTGAGTACCCGGTTTAATTCTTTAAAGTTATTCATTATATATTTATGAAATCCAATTTCATAAATATATACTTTAGTAATTTCTTACTAAAGTGGTTAGGCCTAACTCTCTGAATAACTGAACCCATTAAACTTATCTCAAGGGAATATTTTATATCTCCATCAAGATACTATGAATTCCATCTTGAGAATATATATTCCATCAACACTAAATGTGGCTGCCCAACATACTGAGGTTTTGACCGTCACTTCAGGTCTCACTCCTGATATATCAAAGCAACCTACACTTCGTGATCAGGTCCATCATTCTCTCAGGATTAAGAGTTCATTCAAATAGAAGTCGTGAGATTTATAATTCATTTGACAGTCGTTAGGAGAATAATAAATCTCACAGCGGTCCTGTTCAATATGTTTTAACTCTTAAAACATATCAACATATCAACTAGAAGTTTTCACTTCCATGATCAAGACAAATCATCGTAGTTGACACGTTATAGTCTTCGCAGATGAAATGCCCAATTTCATCACCGACTACGAACTATAAATTCTGAGTTTACAAAGAACTTGTGATTTACATCTTCTGTGACTTTTCACATAAATCACATACAATGCATCTCATGGACTATATGATAATGTCCCATATTTATGTTACCATTATTTTAGATAATAATAAAATAAATTTATCAAACACAATATTAAGTCATACATCATGTCATACAATACACAATGTCATACATAATATCATACATAGCATCATACAATAGGATTTAAGGGCACTAATCCTAACATTTAGACCTATCTTCTTTAATGGTTTCAAACCATCTTTTTGGCACTCGTCCTAGTAAATTCATGTTGGATCAATCATGGATCCGTCTACTTGTGGATTTTACTAGTTCATTTATTGGTGGGTTTTCATTCTCATGAAATAAAATCATCCTTTTACGGACTTAACTATGGATCTGTCCACTTGGTGACTTGGTATTGACTTATCCTCGTGGGTGGACTCGTCCACTTAGTCGCAAACCCATCCACTTAATAACCTCATCCACTTTGTGAGCCTACAATATTCATCCAATTTGTGGTCTTAGAAGTAGGTTCGTCCACTTTGTGGACTTACATCAAACTTGTCTACTTTGTAGACTTCGTAATAGGCCCGCCCACTTTGTGGACTTAGGCTCGTTTACTTTGTAGACTTGGTAATAATTTTGTCCAGTTTATGGACTTATATTGAACCCGTCTATTTTGTAGACTTGGTAATAGGCCCGTCCACTTTGTGGACTTATAAACGTAGTTTTGTAAAGGCAAACATACACATTGGTTATTTCTTAATAACTCCTCTTAATGTGATGGATACATATAAGTAGAAAATTGTTCTGAAAAGAATAAAACTCAGCCTGTTGGGCTTAAAAAGTACTATAGGATAAGTAAACTAAGATAAATGACTAAAAAAATTAACTGGAAATGAGAAGTAGCATTCTTCATGCTGTCTTTTACTGGTAGTACTTCTTGAAATGCTTGGCATTCCATGGATGGCATAGCTTCTACTTGTTAAGTGTCTCCAAGTGGTAGGTGTCTTTCCTTAGCCATGACGTGATTCTGTAGGGTCTTTCCCAATTTGGGCCGAGCTTTCCTTGCCCGGGGTCTCTGGCAGTGCCCATCACTTTCCTCAAGACGAGGTCTCCAACTTTGAAGTCTCGATGTTTGACTTGGGAGTTATAGTGTTTGGCCATGAGGTCCTGGTATCGTGCGAGTCTCAGTTCAGCTGTCGCCCTAACCTCGTCAACTAGGTCAAGCTGTAGACATATGGCCTCATCGTTTCTACCCTCGTCTTAATTGTCCACCCTATAGCTCATAAGCCTAACCTCAGCTAGGCTGACCGCCTTACTTCCGTATGCCAGTCGAAATGGAGTTTCTCCTGTGGGGGTTTTAGCTATCGTCCGGTACGCCCATAGTACACTGGGCAACTCCTCTGGCCATACACCCTTTGCCCCCTCGAGCCGAGTCTTGATGAGTCGAAGCAAGGATCGGTTCGTGACCTCAACTTGTCCATTGGCTTGAGGATAGGCAGGGGAGGAGTAGTGGTTCCTGATCCATAACTGTGAGTAAAAGTCTCTGAAGGAGTCGTTGTCAAATTGCTTCCCATTGTTTGAGACCAAGTCCCTAGGGATTCCGTACCTACAAATGATGCTCTTACAAATAAAGCTTCGTATGCTCTTCTCTGTGATGGTGGCCAGGGCTTCAGCTTCTACCCATTTAGTGAAGTAGTATATGCCGACTATTAGGAACTTCTGTTGTCTTACTATTATCGGGAATGGGTCCATAATGTCCAGTCCCCATTGAGCGAATGGCTACGGAGCTGTTATTGGGGTCAACTCTTTTGTCGGCTGTCTGATGATGTTGCTGAACCTTTGACATTTGTTGTAGGCTTTGACATAAATCTGGGCATCCTTCTGTATAGTCGGCCAGTAATATCTAGCCCGAATCAATTTATGCACCAATGATCACGGCCCTAAGTGGTTGCCGCAAATCCCCTTGTGTACTTCTCTCATGACATAATCCGCTTCTTCGAGGCCTAAACATCTTAAGTATGGTCGGGAGAAACCCCTCTTATACAGGACTTCCTTTTTCAAAACAAATCGCGCTACCTGAACCTTTAACTTTCTTACGGCTTCCTTCCCGTCAGATAGCGTGCCGTCCTTCAAGTAATAAACTAAAGTGGTGGTCTAATTGCTTTCGAAACCTGTTTCCTGCACATCAATGACATCTATCTATGGCAAGAGCTAAATAAAGGAGAGTACCTTGTCGGGGGTGATCATGTATTTTACTGATGCAGCCTTGGCAAGATGGTCAGCTTGCTCGTTCTTTCCCCTTGGGATTTGAACGATCTTGGCCTGTAGCTTGTTTACCTTTCTCTTTGCTTGCTCCAAGTACTTCTTCATCCTTTCGCCCTTACATTCATAATCACCATTTACTTGGTTTGTGATGACCTGGGAGTCGTAATGGATAACCATACTCGCAACCCCTACTGCCTTAGCGAGATCTAATCCTGCTATTAGGGTCTCATACACTGCTTCTTTATTAGTCGTAGGGAAGTTGAGACGAATCATGCATTCGATCTCGTCCCCATTTGGAGAATGAAGTACAATGCCTGCTCCACCGACTTGTCTATTAGACGACCCGTCATTGTCTATACTCCATTGTGGATACTCTCCTGCCCCCTGGCTTTCTGCGTTAATGAACTAAGCAATAAAATTAGCAACCACCTACCCCTTGATGGTGGTACACGGGTTGTATTGTATATCGAATTCACTTAACTCTACCGCCAAGAATTCCATCAATCTGGCAGCTTAAGGATACTCATCGCACTCCATAGGGGTTTGTCGGTCAAAACGACCACCGTGTGAGCTTGGAAGTATGGCTTGAGCTTACAGGCTGCGAAGCAAAGGCGAGTTTTTCCATTGGTGGGTATCTTTCCTCTGGGCCTCTGAGTGCCTGGCTTATGTAGTACATGGGTCTCTGCACCTTGTCTTCCTCCCTGACTAAGACCGTGCTAACGACAACTGGGGATACTACCAAGTAAAGGAATAGCTCTTCCCCAGGCTGGGAAGGGCTCAACGATGGAGGAGACGAAAGGTAGACCTTCAGGTCTTCGAATGCCTACTAACACTCTGTTGTCCATTCAAAAGATTTCTTCAGTGTGCGGAAGAAAGTTAGACACTTATCTATCGCTCTAAATACAAACCTATTCAACACAGCTACTTTACCGTTGAGGCTTTGTACTTCTTCCACGTTCTTCGGGGGTGTCATCTCTAGTATGGCCCGAATCTTGTCTAGGTTGGCCTTGATACCCCTTTGAGACACCATGAATCCTAGGAACTTTCCTCCCGTCACTCCGAATGCACACTTGTTTAGGTTGAGCTTCATATTGTAAGAGTGAAGGGTGTCGAAAGTTTCCCTGAGATCTTCCAAGTGATCGTCCTCCCTTCAACTTTTTACCAGCATGTCATCGACGTATACTTGAACATTTCTCCTAATTTTCCATGCAAGCATCTTGTGTTAAGGACATATTTTATGTAGTTGGCTAATCCTTTGACAAAACGCACTTTACTTGTATTTGGGTAGATCTAGGATGTGTTTAATACTTTAAAGAACATGTTGTTCAAGTTTAGTATTAAAGCCATGAAGATTGGACCAAGAAACAAGTAAATAAAAAGTGTTCACTAAAGCTGGACAGATAGCTGGACACCTGCGGACACTTGCTCGATAGCTGCTCGACAGATAACTATCTATCAAGGTTTAATAAGGCTCGACACCTGCTATCTATCAAGGTATCTATCGAGGTTACGAAAATTCAGATTTTCAAATCTAATTTTTGGCCTATGTTTTTGTATTTGTGTAGGGTTTCTTTTCTCACAACCCTAAGCATATATAAGGCTTATTTTAGAGGCCGTCACATAAAAGAATACAAGGAGAACATATGAAAAAGGTGACCGAAGCCTTATTCTCTCTTAAAGAAGCTACTGCATCTTTGCGCCTTAGGATTTTGTAACCGAGTGCTTCTTGATCTTCATTATCAATGAAGTGAAGAACTTTGCAGCCAACATTCTTCTTTCTTAAGTTGGTGAGTGAGTCACATACTAGGATTCGTGCAAAGGAGTTAGACACGTACTAGGATCCATGCATCAAAGGGTGGTGTTCATATATTGAAGAGTTCAGAGGTTCTAAAGTGGTAGAAGGTTTTTGCTGTGACTTCATCTACGGGGATTGTAGAGTCTAGGGACAAAGGTTTTGTACTAAAGTGAATTGCTTTTCGAGAAGGTTTCCCCCCAGGTTTTTTACTATAAAACTAGTTGGTTTCATTGATTTTCCTGGGTCATCATATCTTGTCTTATTTATTTTTCCGCTGCATTATTTGTGACATGATATTAATGTTTGTTTGTTTTAAAAAGTTTATTCATAATAAACCTAATTAATAATTTGGGTTTAAAACTTGTTAATTTTATCAACCAGGGTCTAAATTTTCCAATATCTTGTTCATGAGCCTCTGATATGTTGTGCCCGCATGTTTTAGGCTGAATGGCATGAACTTGTAACAAAAAAGGCCCTGGCTAGTTATGAATGAAGTCTTCTCCTAATCAGCTTCATCTATTTGGATTTGATTATACCCTGAAAATGCGTCCATGAAGCTCAGAACTGGTGTTAAGCCATAGAGTCCACCAGGATGTCGACCCGCAGGAGGGGGTAGCTATCTTTGGGGCATGCTTTGTTCAAGTCTATGAAATCTACGTACATCCTCCATTTTCCATTGCTCTTCTTGACCATCACGATGTTTGCCAACCAGTCGAGGTACTAAACTTCCCTCATGAAACTTGCCTCTTGTAACTTGCAGACCTCTTTCGCCACAGCCCAGTCTCTTTCTTGGGCAAACACCCGTTTCTTATGACGGACAGGTGGAAAGGAAGGCGACCCATTCAACCTGTGCACCATGACTGACGGGTCAATTCTTGGCATGTCTTCGCTGCTCCAAGTGAATATGTTCGGATTTTCTTTGAGGAAAGTTGTGAGCGCTTGACGGACCATCGGGCTTGCAAGGGTGCCAATCTTGGTTGTTCATTCTAGTCGGGAATTGTCAAGAAGTATCTCTTCAATTCTTTCAATGGGCACGCCATTGTCTGATGTTCTTCTTTGCTCATGGCTTGGAGATGGTCGTCCATTTCCATCATAGCTACATAACACTTGCGTGCAGCTACTTGATCTCCACGCAACTCCCCTACTCCATACTCAGTAGGGAATTTGATCATTAAATGGTAGATTGAGGTTATAGCCTTCCACGAATTGAGGTAGGCCGTCCTATGATGGTGTTGTCGAAACCCTCGTTCCTCCAAAACCAACAAGCGAAGCATTCATCGGAACCAGTCGCTCCCTGCCAATCCCCATCTGCTGGAATGTGGGGTAGTAGAGGATGTCAGTCGAGCTGCTGTTGTCAACCAGAACCCGGTGTATGTTGTAGTCTCCTGCTAGTATGCTTATAACAAGTGCATCGTCATATGGGTGGTAAAGACATCGTGCATCTTCTTCCAAGAATCCGATGAGGGGGTTGTCGATCCGCGCCATCTTGGGCACTGAACCCGTCAGCTTAATTTTCTAAACCATCTTGAGGTAAGTCTTACGGGCCTCTTTTGAAGACCTAGCAGTCGCAGTGCCTCCTACGATCATCCTTATATCTCCTATAGGTGGTCTAAGGCACTTGTTCCCATGGTGGGTCCTTTCTCCTTGTTGAAGAACCTCTGCAGCTTATCTTGCCTAATAAGAGCTTCTATTTGTTGCATTAAGTCGTAGAAGTTAGCTGTGTCATAGTCGTGATCACGGTGGAAGTAGCAATATTTGTCCATTGACCTATTGTTAAGATCTCCCTTCAGCTTACCAAGAAAGGTCAAGGCTCCTTCATCCTTAATTTGCATCAGCACTTGGTCAATCGGGGTAGTCAACGAGGTGAAGCTTGTGAACTTCCCCACAGGTGGTATGGAGCGTCTGTCCTCCCACCGTTCTATGGTTCTAGCCATCTTCCGCCTCCTGTTCGGCTGTATGTCTTCCTGTCTTTCCCTTTTCTTGGGCTTCTCTTCTCAGGCCAGTAGCGCATCTTCCACATTCATGTACTCGGTCGCCCTGTAAAGCACCTCTAACATGGTCTTAGGGTCATTCTTATATAGAGAAAATAGGAACTTACCCTTCCATAGCCCATTGGTGAACGTCGCTACGAGTATCTTATTGTCTGCTTCGTCAATTGAGAGGACCTCCTTGTTAAAGCAAGTTATGTAAGACCTTAGCATCTCATCTTCCCACTGCTTAATGTTCATAAAGCATACGATGGATTTCTTATACCTATGCCCCCCGGTAAAGTGCAAGGCGAATTGGGCGCTCAACTCCGTGAAATTACCAATAGAGTTGGGCGTTAGCTTACTGAACCAGATCCTTATAGGTCCCTTCAGCGTGGTAGGGAAGGCTCTATACATGATCTCGTCCGGCACCTTTGAAGGTGCATCAGGGTCTTAAAAGACTCCAAGTGATCTAAGGGGTCCTTTAACCTGTCATAACGTTCCACCTACGGCATACGAAACTTCGATGGAAGGGGGAATAAAGTGATAGACGTTGTGAATGGCAAGTCAGTTCGCTGGACAAAGTTGTCAAGGTCGCTAAACCCTTGTTCTTTGAGGGCGTTCATCATAAAGTTCATCTGCTCCTTCATCATCTGCATCTCAGCGACTATGTGAGGTGGGATGGTATCGGTGATAGATGGCCGGCTCGTGTCCTGTCGTTCCAGCCTGCTTGGAGCGTTGCTACCTTCTAACCCCTCCTAGTTCCTTCTCTTAGCGCTGGTGCCTTCTTGGTCTTCCTCCTGAATGTTAGCGCTCGCATTCCTTTGGCGCAACTATTCTTCCAAATCATGATTTTGTTTGGTTAGACGTTCCACGATGACGGCTAGAGTTTGGACCTGTCTCTCGAATGCGGTCGTGCGTGGTTCGTCTCCTTGAGCGTTGTTAGTGGTCGTCATCGAGCAAGTAAGTACCATGCAACTCTTTATCCGGGAAGCGATAGCACGGCTTTTCAAGTCACTAAAATTTTCCACAGATGGTGCCAATTGATGATGCCTAAAATTGTCAGTAAACCATATAGCCCTCACGTGCCCTCGATAAGAACCTGCACAACACAAAAGTTGAAGACCTTAAGAGAAGTACCGATGTGGTACCAGCCGAATACCCTCCAACGGTCAAGTTAGAGGAATCTCTTGTTTACAACTCTAAAGTACCAAAGCTTGGGTGAATTATGTGTACCTTTGGTTTGTGAGGGTTTTGGGGTTTTTATAGTAGTATAGGGCCGAAATCCATGCCTTGGTCTAGAAGTTCTTTCCTTACAAGAAAGAACTTCTTTAATCCGCGTATCTTCCGGAATCCTTTACTTATAGGAGTCTTCTTGATTAGAGATAAGCATAGGGCACAAGATGTCTCCTTATACACGTATGTGTGGAGACCAAGTAAGGCCACGTAGAATCCGTCAAAGGTTTATATATCTCCTTTAGCTTATCCCCGTTAGCTTTCCATTTCCTCGTCCTAAGTACGGTTGTCAGCTTCAGGGTAAAGCCGTAGACCTTACACTGCTGTCGTCTCTTATGAGTAATGCTGACGAGATGGTTGTGTCCGTCGCCTTTTCTTTCAACAAGGGTTAAATACAAAATTATCCTTATCAAATAATTTTATAATTTATAAGAACAAAAAATGGTTTTGAAATTCAAATGTGGCAATCCAAGTAAGGCTTGTTTTTAACAGATGATAAGATCCTCAGATTTTTTTTTTTTTTTTTAATTATAACAATCCTCAACTTTAATGATAAAAAAAAAAAGGAAAAAAAAAACTATTTTAGTACCTAGTAGTAGAATTTTTTACATGAAGCGAGACCTTAAAATCTCATTCTTCAGCACGTTCAGTACTCTTGGTTGAATGACAGTGCAAAGTCACAGCAGCATAGCTTAGAACTTGCAACAGAAATGATTAAATTTTAAAAAAAATTTTAAAAAGAAAAGAAAAAGAAAGATATTATCTTCTTTTTTTTTTTTTTTTTGCTGAATAAGAAAGATATTATCTTTGATCATATCTTTTCCACCCTTCAATCAAGCAGATGTTATGAATCTTGAGAGGCATCTCTCAACTACCTGATCAAGACAAGTTGAGTCTGGTCTATTTGGACTTAGTCACTTTATTTTGTTCCCCACTACCCAGATCAAGACAAGTTGACTGGTCTAAGTTTAATTGCAATAGGAGAATTTTTAATTCTACAGCCCACCCTTAGAAAAAATAAAAACACCCACATATCATAGTCTTAATATTTTTAGCATTTTTTATATTTAAAATTTAAAATAGAGACGTTTTTTTAAATCGAGACAAGTTGAACTTAGACTTCTTCTTTTTTAAATCGAGTGTTTGGTAAAAGCTATTAAAAAATTTTTTTTTTTTTTAACCGAGTATTTGGCTAGTACTTATAAAAGTGGCAATTTGAGTTATAAATTATCAAAAAGGACAATGTATATATAAGAGAGTTTATTTCATAAGTAAATCAACTACTTAATATTAATACTTACTCAAAAAAAACTACTTAATAATAATAATAATGATAATAATAATAATAAATAAATAATATATATATTGGTATTATTTTAATTATGTTTGTGTTTAGTTTTTTTCAATGTTATTAATTATGTTTCGGACTACGTTTCAGTAGAATAGAATATTTCGATACCGGTCTATTTCGGTGTACCGTTTTAGAATGTTTCAGGTTCCAAAAAAAATTCTTATACAACATAATATATATATATATATATATATATATATATAGAGAGAGAGAGAGGAGAGAGAGAGAGAGAGAGAGAGTGAAGTGGATTAAAAAACTAAGTGAATATTATTTTCGCTTATTAATTGTGGCATTTTTGTAAATAAAGAAGAATCCAAGATTTTTTTTTTTTTTTAACTTGAAGCTTCCTAGAAGTGTCCTACTCTCTCTTCACTACTTGACAAGTATTTACTTTATTTTTATTCACCTTTAGTCTTTCCTTCGAATAATGCTTGTGCCATAACTCCCCCACATGGCGAGTTGTGAGTGGTAAAAGAGGTGATGGTGAGTCCATATGGGGTCACCTCTCTACCACTCACAACTCGCCACGTGGGCGAGTTGTGGCACAAACTGTGCCACTTTAAGTGGCACTAGCACAGCTCCCTTCTTTCTCCTCCACAGACTTCTCCAATTTTTCTTTTTTCTTTTTTTCTTTTTTTTAATGCATGCTCTCCATCTAGTTTAAGGAGAATCATGTTGCAGCTATCTTAGATTTTTCCTCACACCAAGCAACCATTCATTGGCAAGAGCCCAACAAGCCTCTAGCAAAGGAAATTTCAAAGACAAAGATGGAGCTGAAGGAGAAACAATGGCTTTGGCTTTAGAGCCAATTGAAGGAGAAACAACGTGGCTTTGGAAAGAACCATGGGCAATTTGGGGAATTCACCTAACTTTCAATGGTAACATAGAAACGCGCTTCAGAACTTTTTGTAATGAACAAAATTTCTCTTCAAACTAGTTTCGAGAGAAACCCATCAAATTCCTTGTATATTTTTATATTGAGTGTGAATTTTGAAAATTCAATTACCACTGACTTGTGTGTTTCTTATTATATCTTTTATACTTGCAAAATTCAAAAAAGTTCAAAGATCAATTGCTATGTCATCAAACAAATATTAAAATTTCAAGTTTTTATGATTTAAAATTGTATATAAAAAAAGGCAAAAATGCAAAACTGGCCCTCTAACTTTCACATTTTTTTCATTTCAGTCCTCTATCTTTCAGTTTTAATAATTTAGTCCTCTAACTTTCAATTTTTATCAATGTAGGGCTCTGTTATATTTCTGTTAATGGCTGCCGTTAGGCCCACTGAAACGACGCCGTTTTGCTTTTTTTTTTTTCGAAATTTTTTAAAAAAAATCTGGAAAAAAAAAAATTAAGGAATCAAAATAAAACAAAGAAGACCCAAATCCCTAACCCATCATCGATTCAAAAATCATAGCCTTGCAATAGTTGGTACATGAACTAGGTGTAACTCATTCCTTGCTCCGATTCCAACTACTTTTTCACGCTCTCCTTCGCCATCATAGTCCCAACCCTAGCGTACTTCCCCACATCTTTCAAAAAATCCAACAGCTTGACCTCCTTCCACCAATCGTAGTTGTTGAGGATGGCGGAGTTCTCGGAGAGAATTCTAGCGATGGTGGACTGAATGCCAAGAGTGTTTCTGCGGAGAGAGTCAAGGTCGAGGTCGGGATGCTCGAGGAACTTGCCAGAGGGATCGCCGACGCTAGCGATGGCGCCACCGATAAGGGTGACAGGCTAGTGGCCGAAGCGGTGGAACCAAAAGAGGATGATGAGGCCGAGGAGGTTGCAGAGGTGCAGAGATTGAGAGGTGGGGTCGAAATCGCAGTAAACTTTGAGAGCTGAGGAGGAGGACGGCGTTGTGGAGGTCAGGGTTGGTTAGGGATTCGATGAGGCCGCATTGCTAGAGGATTTCGATGACGTTGTTGTTGTTGTTGAGGTGAGGAGGAGAGGATTGGGATTGTGTGGAGGAGTGGTAGTAGCAATAGGTGTAGGATTCTGAATCGTTGATGGGTTAGGGATTTGGCTCTTTCTTTGTTTTGTTTTGATTCAAGGGAGTTGTTCACCTTAACTTTTTTTTTTTTTCAAATTTTTCTTGTTTTTCTAAATTCCAAATTAAAAAAATAAAATAAAATAAAAAATGTAAAACGACGTTGTTTCAGTGGGTCTAACAGCAGCCACTAACATAAACGTAACGAAGCCCTACATTGACAAAAGTTAAAAGTTAGATGAATGAATTGACAAAACTGAAAGTTGAAAGACTGAAATGAAAAAAAGTAAAAGTTAGAGGGTCAGTTTTGCATTTTTGCCTAAAAAAAAGTTTATTGATCAAACAGTAAATAACATCTGATTTGAACGAAATTTTATATGCATGTTAAGAATGTAAGGAACATGAAATTCAACGGTTAGATTTTTAAAATTCACACCCAAAAAAGAAAGAGATATATGAGAAGTTTGAAGAGTTTCTCTTCAAACTAGTTTGGAGAGAAACTTTGTTCTTTTGTAATATGGTGCTCCTTAGAGCACTAGCATCTAGCATTGGGGGTATAAACACCCCAATTGCTATTTTACAACCCAACCCACTCAAAACCCATTCCATCCGAATGGGTAGTCTTAAACAAATTTGCAACTTATGAATGGTAAGGTTGTAACAAAAATATATATATCAGTTTAATCTTGTGATTGTGTGTGAAGAGATAAAGTGGGAGGAAAAAGAAAGAGAATAATACTTAATATTATTTTATTAGGTGGTTAATATTATTTCATGGGGTTGTATGTGAAAATAAAAACTAAAATATGAAATAAATTATAAAATATGGCAAAATAAATAAAGTAGTATTTGAGAAAGCAGAATAGATTTTTCTTTTTTTTTTTTACATCTCTTGAGTCCTTATAGTTGCCTCACGATTTGGGCTTTACTTTTGTAATATTTCACTTTAGAAAGTAAATATTTCACTTTAGCACGTGGTTTGGATTTTAGCACTTTAGCAAAAAGTGCTAAAAGCACTCGTTAGAGCATCCTTATCAAAGATTTCAAAAATTTTAGCATTTACCATATCAAAAACCTACTTTATCAATTTTAACACTTTATTTTACAATACACCAAAATCAAAGATTTTATATTTTTTACCACTTCATTAAAATATTATTTTTTGTATTATTTTTTATTCTCATTCACATCTCTTTCACTACCAACAAACTCACTGCCACTTCTAACACCCACTGCCACCACCGCCCATAGCCACAGCCACAACACCACCACCAACCACAACCTCAACCCCCAAACCCCTAACCACCAAAATAAATAAACCAATGTGAATAAATAAATAAATAACCATGGCACAAACCGCAACCAAAACCCACCACCCCAGCGACCCAGATCTGAACCCACCAGCAAACCCATCACGCCGAATTAAAACCCATCAAACCAAATCGATGAACCAAAACCCATCACACACACAAAGCTAGTAGATCAGTGACCCACAACCCACGCCGAACCAAAACCATGACCACAAACCACAAGAAAAAAAAAAAAACTCCATTGCCACCACCAGCAGATCGGTGAACCAAAACCCACAGGAAGCAAAACCCATCAAACTATCCGATCGGTAAACCAAAACCCATCACACACACGCAAACCCAGTAGACCGATGACCCACGACCCACGCCGAACCTCCACTGTCGAACCCACAACCCATGCCCATCAGACCACAATCATCGACCATCGAACCATCGCCACCACCACCCACAACCATCGAACCATCTAACCATGACCCAAACCCATCAGACCACGACCCTAACCATCGGACAACGTCGAACCACGGGATAGAGAAGAGAGAAGATGGAAGAGAGAAGTGAAATATGAAAGAGAGACAAATGAGAAATAGAACCGTTAAGGGAATAAAAAACCTTTTTTTTTTACAATCCAGCTACAGTGAGCTATTATTGATAACAGCTCACTGTAGCTTGGTGCTAAATCTTTTAAGATTTGGCATGTTTGATGGAAGTGGATTTTTATCATTTGATGCTAAAAAATAACATTTAGCATTTTTAGCACATTTAATGAGAATGCTCTTAAAGCTGAAACAATGGCACACATAGGACAAGACCACTTTTTCCTGTAAAGCACGTTCTAATTCTACTGACTATGAATTTATTTTTCCTACTATTTATGGGTCCCACTGCACTTTTTGGTCTATTCATGGGTCCCACTATATTATTTCTGCTAACTTTTACTTTTATTCACAGTACTTTCAGCAAAACGTTTTCAGTTTTAGCAAAATAAGTGAATCCCAAATGGATCCAAAAATAAAAATATTTGAAAGGTTGTGGACCATTATGAAATATAAGGTAAAGATTGAGAACCTAAAGAGTAATTAAACCTAAAAATAAAACACCGCCACTAACTCATCTAACTAACATATATGGGTTTTTTTTTTTTTAAATCAAACAGAAACACTACACGCATGTAATAGAAACAAAGAGAAAATTAATTAGAGGTATTTGTATAAAATAATAATTTTATAATTTATAAGAACAAAAAATGGTTATGAAATTCAAATGTGGCAATCCAAGTGAGGCTTGTTTTTAACAGATGACAAGATCCTCAGCTTTTTTTTTTTTTTTTTGAAATGATAACAATCCTCAACTTTAATGATGAAAAAAATACTACTTTATTATTTAGTAGTAGAATTTTTTACATGAAGAGAGACCTCAAAATTAATCTCATTCTTCAGCACGTTCAGTACTCTTGGTTGAATGACAGTGCAAAGTCACAGCAGCAATAGCTTAGAACTTACAGCAGAAATGATTAAATTTAAAATTAAAACAAAAATTAAAAAGAAAGATATTATCTTTGATCGTATCTTTTCCACCCTTCAATCAAGCAGATGTAATGAATCTGGAGAGGCATCTCTCAACTACTAGATCAAGACAGGTTGAGTCTGGTCTATTTGAACTTCGTCACTTAATTTGTTCCCCACTACCCAGATCAAGACAAGTTGACTGGTCTAAGTTTAATTGCATTAGGAGAATTTTTAATTCTACAGCCCACCCTTAGAAAAAAGAAAAACACCAACATATTATATTCTTAATATTTTTAGCATTTTATATATATAATTTTTAAAAAAATAGAATTTAAAATAGATATTCGTGTTTTTGAAAATGTGGGGATTTCAAAAATTGCGATATGAAATTAGACTTCTTTAAAAAGCTAAGTGTTTAGTGAAAGTTATTAAAAATGTGGAGCATTAGCACAGCTCCCTTCTTTCTCCTTCCCAGACTTCTCCAGTTTTTCTTTTTTCTTTTTTCTTTTTTTCTGTTTTTTTTTTTTTTTTTTTTTCTCAGTGCGTGCTCTCCATCTTTTAGTTTAAGGAGAATCATGTTGCAGCTATCTTAGATTCTTCCTCACACCAAGCAAGCATTGGCAAGAGCCCAACAAGCCTCTAGCAAAGGAAATTTCAAAAACAAAGATGAAGCTGAAGGAGAAACAATGGCTTTGGCTTTAGACCTAATTGAAGGAGAAACAGCATGGCTTTGGAAAGAACCATGGGCAATTTGGGAAATTCACTGAACTTTCAACAGTAGGATAGAAACACGCTTCAGCACTTTTTGCAATGAACAAAGTTTCTCTTCAAACTAGTTTAGAGAGAAACTCATTAAACTCCTTGTATATCTTTATATTTTTTAGTATGAATCTTGAAAATCTAACTGCTAGATTGTATATTTCTTATTATATCCTTTATGCTTGCAAAATTTAAAGAAATTCAAAGATCAATTGTTATGTCATCAAACAAATATTAAAATTTCAAATTCTTGTGATTTAAAATTGTGTATAAAAAAAAAATTTATTGATCAAATAGTAAATAACAACCGATTTGAATGAAATTTTATATGCATGTTCAGAACGTAAGGAACTGAAATTCAATAGTTAGATTTTCAAAATTTACATCCAAAAAAGAGATATATGAGAAGTTTGAAGAGTTTCTCTTTAGAGAAAAACTTTATTCTTTTACAATAAGGTGCTCTTACAGCACTAGGATCTAGCATTAGGGGTGTAAACACCCCAATTGCTATTTTACAACCCAACTCACTCAAAATCCATTCCATGAATGGGTAATCTTTAAAAAAATTGCAACTTATGAATAGTAAGGTTGTAAAAAATATATATATTAGCTTAATCCTATGATTGTGTGTGAAGAGAAAAAGTGAGCGGGGAAAAAGAAAGAAAATAGTTCTTCATGTTATTTTATTAAGTGGTTTATATTATTTTATTAGATTGAATGTGAAAATAGAAACTAAAATATAAGGTAAATTCTAAAATAAGTAAAATAATATTTCATATGCAAAATAGATTTTTTTTTTTTTTTTTTTTTTTTTTTTTCATCTCCGGTAGCTGCCTCACGATTTGGGCTTTGCTTTTGCAATATTGGACTTTAGCATGGTTTGGATTTTAGCACGAAAATTCTGGTGCCACAAACTAATGGGTTGGCCACAACCCGCCACATTTGTGCACAAGTTGGTAGCATAGGACAATGGCACACATAGGACAAGACCGCTTTTTCCTGTAATGCGCGTTCTAATTCTGCTGACCAAAAGAGCGACAATGATTTTTTCCTTTTGTGCTACCATGCGCGTTCTAATTCTGCTCACCAAAAGAGCGACAATGATTTTTTCCTTTTGTGCTACTAGTCTACCCCCTATAATTTTTGAAGAAATTTTGTCAGTGGGAATAGTCTTTGTCAGTTTTAATTATATATAAATTAATTATGGTCTTGCCTTGCCTTGCCCAATACCTCTCATGGGTTCGCCAGTCTTCTTCCTTCTACTCTCTTTCGCATTTTCCTTCCCACTATCATCTTCAGCATTAATCGCTATTAGTCAAGGCTCATCCATACCTGTAGAGAAACCAGATATTCTGATATCACCAAATGGCGACTTCTCTGCTGGCTTTTATTCCGTGGGTGATCATGCCTATTACTTTGCCATTTGGTTTAGCGACTCACGCACCGTAGTTTGGATGGCAAACCGTGCCCAGCCAGTTCATGGTAGGCACTCAAAGCTCTCTCTCCTCAAAAATGGCAATCTGATCTCAACTGATGCCAATAAATTAAATGTTTGGACCACAAACACTGTGTCACTCTCCTTTGTCCAACTATTTCTCCACAACACCGGTAATCTTGTTCTATGCAATGTGAACGGTGTTATTTTGTGGCAAAGCTTTGATTTCCCTACAGATACCCTTCTTCCTCAACAACTACTCACTAGAAACACCAAGCTTGTCTCCTCAAGAAGCCAGAGCAATTATTCCACTGGTTTCTTTGAGTTTTTCTTCGACAACCAAAACATTCTCCGTCTTTTTTATAATGATTCTAAGATTTCCAGTACTTTTTATTGGCCTAACCCATGGCTTTCAATCTCGGACGCTGGAAGGATCTCATACAACAATAGCAAAACAGCTATCCTTAATTCCTTGGGGAACTTTAGTTCATCCGATGATTTAACTTTTGTGTCAGCTGACTATGGAGCAGTACTTCATAGAAGATTGACACTTGATTATGATGGTAACATTCGATTGTACAGTTGGGAAGAGGAGGGACAGAGTTGGGTTGTTTCATGGCAAGCCATGCAGAAACCTTGCGAGATTCCTGGTGCTTGTGGGGCCAACGGTTTGTGCAGTTATGTTATTGGTTCCGGCAGGAAATGTTCCTGCCCTCCAGGATACAAGATGAAAAATCGTACCGATTGGCTGATGGTTGTGAACTCGAAGTTGATCTCTCTTGCAAGGCAAATGAGTCGGGGTTTCTGCAGTTATCCCAAGTTGACTTTTACTCATTTTACGGGAATGATTTTGGAAACTTCTTCAATTACACCTTTGATCAATGTAGGGATCTATGTTTGGCAGCATGTGATTGCAAAGCGTTCGAATACAACTTTAACGAGTATTATGGTTTTTCAAAATGTTATCCTAAGACACGATTGCTAAATGGGTATCGTTCACCAAATTTAACTGGAGACGTCTATTTGAAACTACCGAAAAGAAAAATCTTGTCCCACCCCAATCCTCGAGAAGAATTCAATTTAAATTGCTCAAGTGATGGTACACTACAAAGCGGTAAAAACAGCACAGAGAAATTCATGCTCTGGTTTGCTTGTGGAGTGGGTGGACTTGAAATCATCTCTTTCTTTCTGGCGTGGTTTCTTCTCATCAAAGCACAGAAAAGTTTAGGTGTTGACAAGCAAGCCTATGATCGTGCTGCCATTGGATTCAAAAGATTTACATATACAGAACTAAAAAAGGCCACAAAGAGTTTTAGTGAGGAGATTGGAAGAGGTGCAGGAGGAATTGTCTACAAAGGGGTGTTGTCTGACAATCGAGTTGCTGCAATCAAACATCTCCATGAAGCCAGCCAAGGAGAAGGTGAATTTCTAGCCGAAGTAACCATCATTGGAAGGATTAACCACATGAACTTAATAGAGATGTGGGGGTATTGTGCTGAGGGAAAGCACAGGCTTTTGGTGTATGAGTACATGGAGCATGGTTCTTTAGCAGATAACCTCTCAGCCAATGTACTTGATTGGGAAAAAAGGTTCAAAATTATCATGGGCACTGCGAAGGGCCTAGCCTATTTGCATGAGGATTGCTTGGACTGGATTTTACATTGCGATGTAAAACCTCAAAATATACTTTTGGACTCAACTTATCAACCAAAGGTAGCAGATTTTGGCCTATCAAAACTACAAAATAGAGGTGTCCTTAAAAATTCAAGCTTCTCAAAGATAAGAGGAACAAGAGGTTATATGGCTCCGGAGTGGGTTTTCAATCAACCTATCACCTCCAAAGTGGATGTTTATAGTTATGGGATTGTTGTGCTGGAAATGGCGACAGGAAAAGGTCCATCGAGGAGTGTCCATGCAATAGATGATGGTGGGGAGGCAGAGCACAAAAGGCTGGTTACATGGGTGAGGGAAAAAATGAAGAAAGCGGCTGCAAATACTTCCTTACTTGAAGAAATCATTGATCCAAAGTTGGTAGGTAAATATGACATATTTGAGATGGAAGCTTTAGTTCAGGTTGCTCTACAATGCGTAGAAGAAGACAAAGATGAAAGACCTACCATGGGCCAAGTAGTAGAGATGCTCTTACGCCAAGAAAAGGTCAATGATGTTGTTATATTTGACGAGTGTAGTGAAGAGTGTAGTCTCATGGCCTACTAAATATGATATGTCAATTGACTGCCAAATTTCTCTCCTATAGTCCAACACATTGGGCTGGCGTTGAGCATGCACTTTCATGCGAAACGTGTGTGTGTGTGTGTTTTTTTAACTTATTTAACCTTTTCATTAGCTTGCATCTTCCCTTTAAACTAATGTACCTGCAACAACGTGATTCAATAAAATCTATGACTTAATTCTCTTAGATTAAAATTTCAATAATAAAATAAAATTCTGGTTAAAATATACTATTGATCTCTAAATTTTATTATATTGGCAGCTTTAGTCGTTATAAATTCAAGTGATCACTTTTAATCGTTAGCAAACTTAAAATAGTCGCTTTTAGTTCTTAAAAAATTTTAAGAGGTCAGTCTTGGTCTCTAACAAATTCTAAGTACTTGCTAGTTGTATTGTGGAATGATAATGTGTCAACTTCTAATTTGACTACGTCTTATTAGGGATTAAATGCAATTATTTTAAACTTTGTTAATAAAATAAAGTATAGAGAGAGAATAATATTTTTGTGTCAAGAATTGTGCAAGAAACTACCTTTTTATAGAAGCATATATGAGTAGCACAAGTAAAAGGAGTGTACACAAGTAATTTATAGTACAAGTAATGAGACATTGAGCCTAAGCCCGTTGGGCTAGACAGTAATCTATGCTAACAAACTTTAGGGGCTAGATTCACTAATATGTTAAACTTCGAAGACCAACAATATATTTAATCTTAAATAGTATTACTTAGTTATGTAATTTTTTTTCTTTATTTTAGGTAAAAAAGGATAATATTATTAAGAAGGGCAGCTAGACCTCAATAAAAAGGAACCCAACATTCATACACTATTCCAACATGGTTCAAGTTAAGTAACAAATATATATCAGTCCTCAAAAGGAGGCTCATAAAGTAAAACAAAATCCTGAGCCTAGTGGACATCCTGTCAAGCAAGTGCATCAACACACTTGTTAGCCTTCCTATAATAGTGGAAAATCTAAACTTGAGGAATTTTCCTTAGGACTTTCCTATAATAGTCTTTAAGAAGACCAACAATAATCTTAGCATCTAGCTCAATTTCCCCTGCCAGCAAATTAAGTAATGCAAAGACTAATTCCATCCCCAACAGCCCACAACTCAGCAGCCACACTTGAAGTAAATGTAAGTTTGTAACTTCAATATAAAAGAATGTTTTAAAGTTTGTATGTATGTGATAGAAAAACAAATTATTTGGTTCCACCAAACATAAATAAGAGGGTTTTACGCTAAATTTTACTGTCAATCATTAAAGTTTAGAATTTTTTTTTTTTCTCAAAAAAAAAGGTTGAGATTTTTTATTTTGGTCCATCAAATTTGAATCTGTTCTCCAAAATGTTCCTTTTGTACATCAAGGTGCGGAAAGGGGTTTTCTCACATCTGAACTCACTAGTGTGACCATATAAGCAGTGAGCTTGTTACAATATAAATTGTCTAAGCAGCCCAGGCCTGTATAAGATTTTTTAAATTTATCTCTTTCCTTTGCAAGCCGAGAGGAGGCCGGCTTTACCTTCGATTTTCCAAACCATGCCTAGCCCAATGAATGATTCGTTCAAGCAGTCCAGTCCATTAAAAAGGTTATTCTAGTCTAGAGTCTAGAGTCTAGATTCTGGACCTTTTGTTAAATTATAAAAGCTAAGGGCCTAAGGCCATACCCATCAACAAGCTGTGTGTTAAGTGTTAACCAACAAAATAGAAGTACCTATAAATCTATATATATTTAAAGTACACGACCAGTTCAATAGATTAAAATATGGATTTAAATAAATAATTTTAGTAAAGAAAAGATTTATTAGCAAAGATTGTTTCATGGTGACTAGTCGTAGTCTATATCCTGAAGTCCCAATCCTTCCTTTGCTTTCTCAACTATGTTGCCGTGTGGAACTACAATTCCCAAAGGCTTTTAAAGCTCCTCTGGCCATATTTATAGCCAAATAAACACGAGCTAATTTGAACCGGAGCCAAGCACAAGTATCAATTATGGGGAGTATCACTTATACAAGTCCATAGAGCAGGACTTAAATACAGTATTTAGGTATTATTCTTTTGGTTCTTTCTTAAAATTTTGACATGTGAATTTTTTCTTATAGAATGGAAGTGTATTTTTTAGTTAAGTAGCCATGATGGGATTGACGAACTCAACTTATCTTAACGAAGTCATCCAAACCAACGAGGTCATCCAAACCAACGAGGTAGCATTGACAGACGAACTAACAGGTGCCACTGATGATATAAGCCACATTACTGACGAAGTAAAAGAAGACATTCAATGCAGTCAAAATAAATGCCCCGAACGATTACAGGGACATCTGTACGGACCGTTGGAAGCCCATCAATGCTCACATCATTGACCATAAGGCATTACCTAAAGAAGCATTAAATCACCATAACAGTCACAATGGCTAGGAGCTACAAGAATGTATATATACAGCCATCCCAACAACAACATAAGGTACGAAAAACACACCTAGAAATACTTATTGTTGCCCTGCTATATTGCTTTATTTTTAAGGCTTCCATATACTGACTTTCGCATCGGAGACGTGGTGGCAAGCACCACACTGGTGACCACTCCAAGGAAGCAACCTTGCCATTCCTATAACCACAAAGATTAGGGTTCGGCTTCATCTGGATGCATCCATTGTAACTGATGAATTTGCATTTCATCAAGCCACATGACTAAATCTTGTGAGAAAAATTTAAGAAACAACACTTAAAATATTATACCTAAGTTGTGCAAAGTCTATAACACCTATTCTTCTGATGAACTAGTATTATGCATGTGTGTTACACGATTTAATTATAAACTTTTAATATAATTTTATTGAGAAATAATAAATTAATAATCACTTGAATCTAGATTATATAAATTGCATATAAATTATTGTTCTTAAAAGTATCAAGCAATCACACAATATATTTATATGAACAAAATCCTAAATTTAATAATTATGAACCTATGGAAACTTAACCAAAGGTATTTCATTTGCCAAAAAAAAAAAACATAATTCTCTTCTAACTTTCAATTGTCTTATAATGACATTTTTGCAATGCACACATATAATATTACCAACAACAAAAATAAAAATGAGAAATAGTAACATAAAAATTTTACTATTCAAGAAAATTAATATAATCCAATAATGCACATATAAGCATGACTTAAATACAACATAAAAATAAAAAAGATGAAACCCCTGTTGTTGGAGGAAATACAAAATTTTATAATACTTAAATAATAAATAGATAAAGCCTATGAAGGAAAAAAAAAAGGGTAGTACAAATAATTCATAAATGCAAAACCAAACAAAAGAAGAAGAAAAAACTAAACATATTTTTTGTAGGATAAAAAAGAAGAATAGAGTAGCAATAGAAGGATAAGGGGCTATTTGGATTTGCAAGTTTTCATCACCCATCACTCTGTTTTCATCACTCATAACTCAAAACTGGTAGGTCCCACAGAGAGGAAGTCTGTTTGGCTGTGTTTTGAAGTTTTGTTTCCATCACTCAATTCTCTGATTTTTGAGTAATGAGTTATAGAAACTGGAAACAAGTTTTAGGTGTTTTCAAGTTATGGAAATAGGGTTATGATGTCATTTTGGTAATTTCACTCAACTAATGGACCCCACGGACAGTGTATAGTCATTTCAATGCAAGCCTTTGCTCCCCAATGGCTCTCTCCATACCAGACCAAACCCCTTTCCCTTCCATTTTTCTTTCTCTTCTCTTCCCAAGCCTACCTCTCCATACCCACTGGTAGCTGCTCTCTCTCATCTGGATCTGCCACTCCATCCTATATTGTCACACAACCCACATTCAAAGATTATAATCTGTCAAACACAACTCAAATCATCAATGCAAATCCACTCATGTGGTAGAACTTAATACACAATACAAAATAGGTAATCTCAATTTAATGTCAAGGATTCAAAAAGGCCTCAAAACACCCAATAATTTGACCAAAATTTGAAACCCACCAGATTGGAAAATAAATGAATTAAAGAGGAAATTACAAGCACCAAACCCATACAAAGGAAACCCATCATCGATACACCCACAAAATTCCTAACTCAAACCGGAGAGATGTATAGAGCCACAATAACAAAATTAAGGAGGGCGAAGTAAAAAACTCATGGGTCATGGTGGAGGAGATTGAAATTGTTGCTACCCGTTGAAGGTGATCTTGCAAGCTAGGTGCCGGTGGAGATCGGTGCTGGGTAAGGTGGAGATCGGCCTTGGGTGGATTTCCTTTGCTAGAGATCTGCACTGTTTATACTCAGTGAGGTGGAGATTGCGTTGTTTGGACTCGTTGAGAGGAAGAGAGAACCATGTGTCTGGGTATTGCAGGAGAGTGATGACAAAATAAATAAAAATAAAAATAAAAAAAGAGAAAAGGGGATGTACACGCAGCTAACGTGCTCAAGCAATGGGTCAAGTATGGGTCCCACAAAAGTAGAAATATTTGCAACATCAATTAACAAAGGATTGAAGACAAAATCATAATTTTCTAATTCAAGAAAATCAACAAATTGCGTAGCCTTCTTTAGCAAAACAACCAGGTAATAATTTCCATCTCATGATTTCCACCATACTCCTTTATCAACTCAATCTTCTTTTCTTTGATCTCTTCATCAACTTCTTGAAGAGTATTACCTTCAACTTTTAATTCAAGAACTTGTTGCAAGTCTTGATCTTTTTCAACCATTTCAAGATTTTCTTCAATTGATGGTTGAAGGTAGAGTTCATTATTATAATTCCTTAGTCTAAACTTTTTGACTAATAATCTAACTTTATATATGATGAAATTACACCATAATGCAATGAGAAATATTTGATCGTAAGCATCTTTTTCATCATTGGCCATGAACAAATTTGTCTCAAACTTATGTTTGTTCCCACCAATCTAAGGCATACCAACTAAGTTTTAACCTTTCTTTCCTCAAGAATATTCATATAGTCAAAGAAATCCTCAAGAATATTCATATTAATCCCCTCATTGCCTAAATAACATTTTTTTTTTATATAAAAGATAAAATTTCTACTCTAGCCTAATCTAAGCGTATATGTGTGTGAAACTCCCTCTTAGGTATGATATGGCAAATTTTGAGTGACATAGTATCAAATTTTATATTAAAAAATTAAAACACAAAATCATAGTATCATACCCATTTTGCACTAACCCATTAACAAATAACAAGGAACTATTTGACACACAAATAAAATGTTGACTAAAATGAAATATTTGAAAGGTTGTGAACCATCTTAAAATATAAGGTAAAGATTGAGGACCTAAAGAGTAATTAAACCTAAAAATAAAACACCGCCACTAACTCATCTAACTAACACATATGTTTTTTTTTTTTTAAATCAAATAGAAACAATACACACATGTAATAGAAACAAAGAGAAAATTAATTAGAGGTGATGATGCACAAAAATCGTCAGTGAGCACCAATGGAGTGCTAGCCAAAGACCTTCTGGAGGTTAAGTCAATGATAGAAGAATT
The DNA here is from genome assembly GCA_014183005.1 of Castanea mollissima. Taxonomy (NCBI): domain Eukaryota; kingdom Viridiplantae; phylum Streptophyta; class Magnoliopsida; order Fagales; family Fagaceae; genus Castanea; species Castanea mollissima. The sequence goes on along the minus strand of JACAVU010000001.1, from coordinate 86,560,701 downwards.
CCCAAGAACTCAATAGTGCCAGAGTTAGGGAGAATTCACATACCTTAAGAAGGTTAGGGTTTGTGGTTAATATAGTAGTGGAGAGCTGACCTGAATCCTTTGATACGGGGGAATTTCCTCACAAAGAAAAGGATCATAGGATACTTGGAATCATGTGAGAGACTTCACCCCTGACCCCTTTTTTTTTTTTTTGGATGTTGGGCCAAACCCAAGTGAATGGGTGAAGTTGTGTTATTATCTCTCAAAATAGAGGTTCAACTGATTATATTTTTCTCTTTATATTAAGGGTTTTACAATGGAGTCACCACTTATTTAATTATTGGAATAAATTAGAAAACCATAATTGAAAAATTCCTCATTTTCTTAATTTGCAATTGAATTTACTTTGATCATAAGAAATTACATGGCTTTGGTCCTAGATACAATCTAAGATAAAGTACATGGCTTTGTTTCCTAGCTACAATCTAGAAATTGAAAATTACATAGATAAGCATTTGATCTACTAATCATTGATCTAAGCTTGGAGGCTATGTTACAAGGTGGGAAGGTATTAGGCACCCACCATGCTCGGTGAAACTGGTCTTCTAGACTATGGTGGGCAACATTCATATCACACCATCAAATATGTTATCAATCGATTTGCATGTTGAATTTAATGTGTTTGTATGTGATAAACTCTAATTCAATTTATTAAGTATTGCATTTGGATTGAAAAATAAATTCTAGTGAATGTGTGTGGATGGTGATATCTTAGATTCAAGGATTTGAAAAAATTATGAAACAAACATCTTTTTTCATGTTTTTTATCTAGATTTAAGATCAAAACAAGTTTTATGCATGAACATGTGATGAACAACCAAGAACATGTGAAGAATACATAAGAACATTCAAACATATTCAAATAATTAATATCATGCTTTAATTTCAATTCCTCATTATGGTAACATAAAAAACTAGTTAGGGAAAGGGATTATACCTTTATGCAAGATCCACATAGTGGAGGAAGAGACTCTTAGTAGAGGTCCTAAGGGTGGAGGAAAAGAAAAGTTAGGAGAGGGAGAGTGAGTCTCACTTAATACCTTGAATCTCAGGAAGACCAAGATATGATAAAACTGCTCAACTTCACTAGAACTCAAACGATGAGAGGAGAGGGGGTTTTTTGTGTTGTGTTCTTTGGAATGGTGGAAAGGGGGGATTTATATAGTAGTGGTGGAGAAAATATATATGGAAGGTCATTTAATGAGGATTGACAAGGAATCATGAACCTAGACCTTATTTTAGCCTTTGGGAAAATCGGGTGCATTAAATGTAGAGATTGGTGAAAGTGAGGAGCAAACAAAATTCGATTTTCCCGTATCTACTTTAACAGCTTGTAAAGCCAAATTCAAAAAATCATATCTTACTCAATTTTGATTAGAATTTTCTTATTCTTGTACTCAAATTGAAGCCCGGATGTCTAGTTTCTGGGAAAATTAACCTCATTTACAAATTCAAAATATTCTAAGAGATATCAACAAAATGGTAAGCAGAGGTCATTTGTTAGAAAACAATTTCAGCACAATTAACATTAATAGGTCTCAAATTAGTTTCCAATTAACATTAATAGGCTCCAATCACTCCCATTTCAGACTTAATTAGTTTCAAATTTACCCTAATTAAAAGATAATTGCACAAATTACTCATTGAATAATTAATGTTTAACTATCTAATTAATTAAGTGTATGCAACCTTACCATAAAATGTAGTCCTAGCCAATCAAATTATGACATGTCATTAATCTTAAATTGATTGTAATTATAACCAATTGGAATTAATTGTTCATAATTACATATAGTCGGACTCAATTTGTGATAGTACATCTTAGCCATTAAAATATGATTTGATGATAACTTTCAATCTAATAGTCCGATTAGGGCTTATAACCAGTCAATTGGCTCGTTACAACATCAAGATCATTTTGGTAAAATGAGATTAAGGATCTAATGACCAGAATCAAGATGCATATTTTGAAGGTGAAATTACCCTTTTAACCTCCATGTGAGGTTCAATATGGGTTACAAAAAAGGGTGTCAACAAAACACTTTTCCATATATAGGAGATCTAATTGTGTGGTAGAATCTTTGGTCGTAATATGCAAGTAATTTCCATGTAAAGACATATGAGTGGACCCCATGCAAGTTCCATGGGAAACCCTAAGGTGATGGGTTGCTGAGACTGGGGGTTGGATCATCAAGCTAATCCAAATGCCCATGGGGTCGGTCATCCCTTGAGAAACAGTATAGGTGTAGGGTCAATGATCAGACGAGGGAGGTTTGGCACCCTGTGTCAATCAATCAAAAATTATTCTCATCAAGAGGTATTTATATAAAATAAATAATTTTATAATTTATAAGAACAAAAAATGGTTATGAAATTCAAATATGGCAATCCAAGTGAGGCTTGTTTTTAACCGATGACAAGATCCTCAGCTTTTTTTTTTTTTTTTGAAATGATAACAATCCTCAACTTTAAAGATTTTTTTAAAAAAAAAAAAAAAAAAAAAAAAAAACAACACAACAACAACAACTACTACTACTACTACTACTACTACTACTTAGTACTTAGTAGTAGAATTTTCTTCAGCACGTGCAGTACTCTTGGTTGAATGACAGTGCGAAGTCACAGTAGCAATAGCTGAGAACTTTCAGCAGAAATGATTAAATTTAAAATTTAAAAAGAAGATATTATCTTTGATCGTATCTTTTCCACCCTTGAATCTTGGGAGGCATCTCTCAACTACCAGATCAAGACAAGTTGACTCTAGTCTACATTTAATTGCATTAGGAGAATTTTTAATTCTGCAGTGCACCCTTAGGAAGAAAAAAAAAACCATGTATTGAAAAATTATTTTATACTACCGAAATACCATAAATATGTACTTCTCCTTCTCACATGAATGGTGAGTTCCATCATGAATTTAATTAACAAGACCTACTATTCATATGAAAGGAAAAATACACATTTATAATACTCCGGGAGTACACAATAATTTTTCCCACATATCATATTCTTAATATTTTTAGCATTTTTTATATTTAAAATTTTAAATAAAATAGAATTTAAAATAGAGAGTCGTGTTTGAGAGAGTGATTAGCCAACCTAGCTAATATAGACAAGACAATATGAGAGACTGCTCTTGCTTGTAAAACGTGTTATAATTCTGCTGATTATGAATTTAGGGTGAAAATGGCCAAATACCACCATTTTCAAAAATTTGTAGCAATTAAGCACTTTTTCGGAACTAAATGGGAATGTACCACTTTTTATGTACTCGAGCTCACTAAACTCGAGTTCTAAACGGTACTCAAGTTCCTAGTTTCATTCCACCATGGTGCTGCAAACCTAGAATTTGTGCAATTAAAAAAAATATATATGGTACTCGAGCTTGGTAAACTCGAGTTCCATGCAACACAATACTCGAACATACCAAACTCGAGTTCTTTGTAAATAAACATAAACATTTTTTTTCTATGGTACTCAAAGTCACCAAGCTCAAGTTCCTTGTAATATGGAACTCGAGCTTGGTAAACTTGAGTTCTTGATAACTTTTTTTTTGGGATAATCGACAATAAATATAAACATAAAAATAAGTAGTTTTTTATGTTTTTATTTATTTGAATAGAAGTATTGTAAAATATAGAGATTTTAATTTCAAAATATGAATTTTTGGGCCACTCATATCCCTTGTTCATTTATTTTTAACACACTCATCAATTTCTTACTTCTCAGAAGCATTATGGTCAAATTGGTTAAAATATTGGGGCTACAATGAGAAATTAAAACAACATGTAAAAGAAAAATCTCACTCCATTTTTAGCCATGGAGTGGCTAAAAATGATTGATAAGTATTGCAGAAATAGTGGACCACTTGGATATAAAGAACTTAAGCTTTACCACATCTAGATATGTATGTTCTTGACTTGCAGTGTTTCTAAGAGGAATGTGAGACATTTTTTTATGTATATCTAAATGTTTGGCTGATGATTTGAAAGTCACTTTGGCAACTTTTTTTCTTGGCGAGTTGTAGCACCCCATGTTTAGATATTGTCTCATAAAACACCTCCTAAAATCGCATTCTCTAAATTTAAAAGTCAAATCTGTATACTTTTTCGTGTTCAAATTTCACAATAATCAAATCTGTTTTTCTGCATTGATAAAATCCGTTTCTACATTAATAAAATTTGCTCTCTACACATCATGTGTTACTGTATATTCAAATCTTCTTACTACGTTCATAAAATATGTTTTTTGCATTAATTAAAATTGTTCACTGTTTTCTGCAAAACTATTTTTAGCACACAGTTTTCCATTTAATTTTCACGATTTTGTACATTTAACGAATTCAAACTTTTTAACAAATTCAAACTATATGTACATCTAATTTACACAATTTACTTTTGTACTTCCTAAGATTTTACACATGCAACGAATAAATTTTTTTTTTTTTTTACAAATTCAAACGATCTGTACATCTAATGTACACAATTTTCTCTTGAATTTTCATGATTTTGTACTTTCAACGAAATCAAATTTCTCAACAAGTCTGGAATATTTGTACATCTAATGTACACAACTTTCCATTGAATTTTCACGATTTGGTACATTCAACAATTTTAATTTTCCATTAAGATTTCACGATTTTGTAGGTTCAACAATTTCAAAATTTTCATCAAATCAGGATGATTAGTACATTAGTACATAGTTTTAAATTGAATTTTCACGATTTTGTACATTTGATGACTACAAACTTGGAAACAAATTTGGACGATCTATACATCTAATGTAATTAATTTTCCATTGAGTTTACTCAATTCGGTATGTTCTTCAATTTTCATTTTTGTTCACGATTTTACACACTCAACGAATTCAAATTTTTCAACAAATTCTTACTATCTATACATCTAATGTACACAATTTTTCCTTGAGTTTTCACAATTTTGTACATTCAACGAATTCAAATTTTTAAACAAATTCATATGATCTATACATCTAACGTACATACTTTTCCATTGAATTTCATTATTTTGTACTTTCAATGAAGTCAAATTTCTCAACAAGTCTAAACAATCTGTACATCTTATGTACACCTTCACGATTTGGTACATTCATTGATTTTCCATCGATTCTTTCCGAATTTCTACATTCAACTAATTCGAACTTTTTTACAAATTCGAATTATTCAAGGCATTTACCATTGGGCGAATTATACGAATCATTCATTTTTCTTTTAGGTAGTTTTTCCATAATTCATATGGTTACATATTTAAAAACAAAAAAACCATTAAAGCGCAATAACCGTACCAATGCTAAAAATAGTTTATGCAGAAAACAGTGAACAATTTTTATGAGAAAATAGTGAATAGTTTTAATTAATGTAGAAAACAAATTTTATGAATGCAGTAAGCAGATTTGAATATACAGGAAACTTGATGTGCAGAGAGCAAATTTTATTAATGTAGAAACAGATTTTATCAATGCAGAAAAACAGATTCAATTATTGTGAAATTTAATCATGAAAAAGCTTACAAATTTGGCTTTTAAATTTAGAGAACACAATTTTAGGAGGTGTTTTATAAGAAAACAGTGAACAATTTTTAAAATAATAAACTAAAAATAATTTATGCAAAAAAGGGAGTGAACAATTTTTTTAAATAATGCTGAACAGAAAATAATTTTATGCAGATTGCTAGAAATAGTTTATGCAAAAAACAGTGAACAATTTTTATGAGAGAACAATGAACAATTTTAATTAATGTAGAAAAAAAATTTTATGAATGCAGTAAGTAGATTTGAATATACAGTAAAAATGATGTGCAGAGAGCAAATTTTATTAATGTAGAAACAGATTTTATCAATGCAGAAAAACAGATTCGATTATTGTGAAATTTAAACATGAAAAATCATACAAATTGGACTTTTAAATTTAAAAAACATGATTTCACTAGGAGTTTTATGAGAAAACAGTGAAAAATTTATGCAGTGAACAGTGAATAATTTATGCAAAAAAGAGAGTGAACAATTTTTTAAATAATGCTTAACGAAAAATAATTTTAGGCAGAATGCTAGAAATAGTTTATATGCAGAAAACAGTGAAAAATTTTTATGAGAGAAAAATGAACAATTTTAATTAATGTAGAAAACAAATTTTATGAATGCAGTAAGCATATTTGAATGTACAGTATACATGATGTGCAAAGAGCAAATTTTATTAATGTAGAAACAGATTTTATCAATGTAGAAAAACATATTCGATTATTGTGAATTTAATCATGAAAAAGCTTACAAATTTGGCTTTTAAATTTAGAGAACACAATTTTAGGAGGTGTTTTATAAGAAAACAGTGAACAATTTTTAAAATAATAAACTAAAAATAATTTATGCAAAAAAGGGAGTGAACAATTTTTTTAAATAATGCTGAACAGAAAATAATTTATGCAGATTGCTAGAAATAGTTTATGCAAAAAACAGTGAACAATTTTTATGAGAGAACAATGAACAATTTTAATTAATGTAGAAAAAAAATTTTATGAATGCAGTAAGTAGATTTGAATATACAGTAAAAATGATGTGCAGAGAGCAAATTTTATTAATGTAGAAACAGATTTTATCAATGCAGAAAAACAGATTCGATTATTGTGAAATTTAACATGAAAAATCATACAAATTGGACTTTTAAATTTAAAAAACATGATTTCACTAGGAGTTTTATGAGAAAACAGTGAAAAATTTATGCAGTGAACAGTGAATAATTTATGCAAAAAAGAGAGTGAACAATTTTTTAAATAATGCTTAACGAAAATAATTTTAGGCAGAATGCTAGAAATAGTTTATATGCAGAAAACAGTGAAAAATTTTTATGAGAGAAAAATGAACAATTTTAATTAATGTAGAAAACAAATTTTATGAATGCAGTAAGCATATTTGAATGTACAGTATACATGATGTGCAAAGAGCAAATTTTATTAATGTAGAAACAGATTTTATCAATGTAGAAAAACATATTCGATTATTGTGAAATTTAAACATGAAAAAGCATACAAATTTGGCTTTTAAATTTAGAGCAGTGAACAATGAATAATTTATGCAGAAAAGAGAGTGAACAATTTTTTAAATAATGCTGAACAAAAAAAAAATTATGCAGAATGCTAGAAATAGTTTATGCAGAAAACGGTAAAATAAAATTTGAGAGAACAATGATCAATTTTAATTAATGTAGAAAACAAATTTTATGAATGCAGTAAGTATATTTGAATATACAGTAAACATGATGTGCAGAGAGCAAATTTTATTTATGTAGAAACAAATTTTATCAATGAAGAAAAACATATTAGATTATTGTAAAATTTAAACATGAAAAAGCATACAGATTTGACTTTTAAATTTAGAGAACACAATTTCAGGAGGTATTTTATGAGAAAACAGTTAACAATATCTAAACATGGAGTGCTACAACTCGCCAAGAAAAAAAGTTGCCAAAGTGACTTTCACATCATCAGCGAAACATTTAGATATACATAAAAAAAAAATGTTTCACATTCTTCTTAGAAACACTGCAAGTCAAGAACTTACATATCTAGATGTGGTAAAGCTTAAGTTCTTCTTTATATCCAAGTGGTCCACTCTTTCTGCAATACTTATCAATCATTTTTAGCACTCCATGTCTAAAAATGGAGTGAGATTTTTATTTTACATGTTGTTATAATTTCTCATTGTAACCCTAATATTTTAACCAATTTGACCATAACGCTTCCGAGAAGTAAGAAATTGATAAGTGTGTTAAAAATGAATGAACAAGGGGTATGAGTGGCCTAAAAATTCATATTTTGAAATTAAAATCTCTATATTTTACAATGCTTCTATTTAAATAAATAAAAACATAAAAACTACTTATTTTTTTGTTTATGTTGTTTTGTCGATTATCCCAAAAATATATATATAAGGAACTCAAGTTTACCAAGCTCGAGTTCCATATTACAAGGAACTCGAGCTTGGTGAGCTCGAGTACTGTAGAAAAAAATGTTTATGTTTATTTACAAACTCGAGCCTGGTATGCTCGAGTATTGTGTTGCATGGAACTCGAGTTTACCAAGCTCGAGTAGCATATTATTTTTTTTAATTGCACAAATTTAAGGTCAGCAATGCCACAGTGGAATGAAACTAGGAACTTGAGTTTTTTAAACTCGAGTACTATTTAGAACTCAAGTTTAGTGAACTCGAGTTTAGTGAGCTCGAGTACATAAAAAGTAATACATTTCCATTTAGTTCTGAAACAATGCTTAATTGTTACAAATTTCTAAAAATGGTGGTATTTGGCCATTTTTACCACGAATTTAGATCCAAAATTGAAACATCTCTTTAACCAAAAGAGCAACAATGATTTTTCCTTGTGCTACAAGTCTACCCCTGCCCTGCATCATAAATCTTGAATAAATTTTGTCGGTAGGTAATTATGGTCTTACCTTGCCTTGCCCAATACTTCTCATGGGTTCGCCAATCTTCTTCCTTCTACTCTCTTTGGCATTTTCTTTCCCACTGTCATCAGTATTAATCACTATTAGTAAAGGCACGTCCATATCAGTAGAGAAACCATATATTCTGATATCACCAAATGGCGACTTCTCTGCTAGCTTTTATTCTATGGGTGATCATGCCTTTTGCTTTACCATATGGTTTAGCAACACACGCACCGTAGTTTGGATGGCAAACCGTGACCAGCCAGTTCATGGTAGGCACTCAAAGCTCTCTCTCCTCAAAAATGGCAATCTAATCTTAACAGATGCCAATAAATTAAATGTTTGGACAACAAATACTGTCTCACTCTCCTTTGTCCAACTATTTCTCCACAACACCGGCAACCTTGTTCTATGCAATGTGGACACTGTTATTTTGTGGCAAAGCTGTGATTTCCCTACAGATACCCTTCTTCCTCAACAACTACTCACTAGAAACACCAAGCTTGTCTCCTCAAGAAGCCAGAGCAATTATTCCATTGGTTTCTTTGAGTTTTTCTTCAAAAACCAAAACATTCTCCGCCTTTTTTATAATTATTCTGAGATTTCCAGTACTCAATAATGGCCTAACCCATGGCTTGCAAACTCAGAGGTTGGAAGGATCTCACACAACAATAGCAAAACTGTTGTCCTTAATGCCTTGGGGAAATTTAGTTCATCTGATGATTTAACTTTTGTGTCAGCTGACTATGGAGTAGTACTTCATAGAAGATTGACACAAAAGTTAACATTCAATTGTACAGTTGGGAAGAGGAGGAGCAGAGTTGGGTTGTTTCATGGCAAGCCATTCAAAAACCTTGCGAGATTCCTGGTGCTTGTGGGGCCAACGGTTTGTGCAGTTATGTCATTGGTTTCGGCAAGAAAAGTTCCCGCCCACTAGGATACAAGATGAAAAATCATAGTGATTGGGCTGATGATTGTGAACTCGAAGTTGATCTCTCTTGCAAGGCAAATGAGTCGAGGTTTCTGCAGTTATCCCAAGTTACTTTTACTCATTTTACGGGAATGATTTTGGGAACTTCTTCAATTACACCTTTGATCAATGTAGGAATCTATGTTTAGCAACTTGTGATTGCGAAGCGTTCGAATACAACTTTAACGAGTATTACGGTTATTCAAAATGGTATCCTAAGGCACGATTGCTAAATGGGTATCGTTCACTAGATTTAAATGGAGACGTCTATTTGAAACTACCGAAAGCAAAATCTTGTCCCACGCCAATCCTCTAGAAGAATTCAATTTAAATTGCTCAAGTGATGGTACACTACAAAGCGGTAAAAATAGCCCAGAGAAATTCATGCTCTGGTTTGCTTGTGGAGTGGGTGGACTCGAAATCATCTCTTGGTTTCTTCTCATCAAAACACAGAAAAGTTTAGGTGTTGACAAGCAAGCCTATGATCATGCTGCCATTGGGTTCAGAAGATTTACATATACAGAACTAAAAAAGGCCACAAAGAGTTTTAGTGAGGAGATTGGAAGAGGTGCGGGAGGAATTATCTACAAAGGGGTGTTGTCTGACAATCAAGTTGGCGCAATCAAACATCTCAATAAAGCCAACCAAGGAGAAGGTGAATTTCTAGCTTTAGTAACCATCATTGGAAGGATTAACCACATGAACTTAATAGAAATGTGGGGGTATTGTGCAGAGGGAAAGCACAGGCTTTTGGTGTATGAGTACATGGAGCATGGTTCTTTAGCAGATAACCTCTCAGCCAATGTACTTGATTGGGAAAAAAGGTTCAAAATTATCATGGGCATTGCAAAGGGCCTAGCTTATTTGCATGAGGATTGCTTGGACTGGATTTTACATTGCAATGTAAGACCTCAAAATATACTTTTGGACTCAACTTATCAACCAAAGGTGACAAATTTTGGCCTATCAAAACTACAAAAATAGAGGTGTCCTTTAGAATTCAAGCTTCTCAAAGATAAGAGGAACACGAGGTTATATGGCTTTAGAGTGGGTTTTCAATCTACCTATCACCTCCAAGGTGGATGTTTATAGATATGGGATTGTTGTGCTGGAAATGGTGACAGGGAAAGGTCCATCAAGGAATGTCCATGCAATAGATGATGGTGGGGAGGCAGAGCACAAAAGGCTGGTTACATGGGTAAGGGAAAAAATGAAGAAAGCGGCTGCAAACACTTCCTTACTTGAAGATATCATTGATCCAATGTTGGTTGGTAAATATGACATATTTGCGATGGAAGCTTTGGTTCAGGTTGCTCTACAATGCATAGAAGAAGACAAAGATGAAAGATCTTCCATGCGCCGAGTAGTAGAGATGCTCTTACGCCACAAAAAAGTCAGTGATGTTATATTTGACGAGTGTAGTGGCGAGTGTAGTCTCATGGCCTACTAAATATGATATGTCAAGTGACTACCGAATTTCATTCATAAAGCAATCATAGTTGCAAACCCGTTCTCTCCTATAGTCCAATACATTGGGCTGGCGTTGAGCATGCACTTTCATGTGAGCAAGTGTGTGTGTGTATGTGTTTTTTTAACTCATATGACGTTTTCATTAGCTTGCATCTTCCCTTTAAACTAATGTGCCTGCAACAACGTGATTCAATAAAATCTATGACTTAATTCTCTTAGTATGCTTTTGGATTGCGGCTGGAGGTTGTGCATTTGCGTTTTCGTCCCTTTTTTTATTGAGAAGAGCTCCATCATGTGGATGTTGTTTGTTAGTGGGTCCCGTGCACTATGCACGGGACACGGTACCTCTTTGACAACAAAATTTCCACTGAAATTGCACTATTCAGTGGGTCCCGTGCAATGTTCACGGGACCCACAATCCTCTTTTTTCAACAACTTTTTCATTAAAAATGAGTCTCACGATATTATTCACACATTTAAAAATTATTTTGCTACAGTATTTTCAATTTTCAGCAAAATATGCGGTATCTAAACACACCCTTAAATTAAATTTTCAATAATAAGATAAAAATTTTGGTTAAAATATACTGTTGATCTCTAAATTTTATTATATAGGCAGTTTTAGTCCTTAAAAATTAAAGTGGTCACTTTTAATCCATAACAAACTTAAAGTAGTCACTTTTAGTCCTTAAAAAATTTTAAAAGGTCAATCTTGGTCTTTAACACATTCTAAGTAATTGCTTGTTGTATTGTGGAATGATAATGTGTCAACTTTTAATTTGACTATGTCATATTAGGGATTAAATGCGATCATTTTAAACTTTGTTAGTAAAATAAAGTAGAGAGAAAGAATAATATTTTTGCGTCAAGAATTGTGCAAGAAACTACCTTTTTATAAAAGCATATATGTGTAGCACAAGTAAAAGAGTTGTAGGCAAGTAATCTATAGTACAAGTAATAAGACATTGAGCCTAAGCCCGTTGGGCTAGACAGTAATATATGCTAATAAACTTTAGGGTCTAGATTCACTAACATGTTAAATTTTGAAGACTAACAAGTGCCTAAATAGTATTACTTAGTTATGTAAATTTTTTTCATTATTTTGGGTAGAAAGGATAATATTATTAAGGAGTGCAGCTAGCCCTCGTTAAAAAGGAACCCAACATTCATACATTATACCAACATGGTTCAAATTAAGTAACAAATACACATCAGTCATCAAAAGGAGACTCATAAAGCAAAACAAAATCCTGAGCTTAGTGGACATCCTGCTAAGCAAGTGCACCAACACACTTGTTAGCCTTCCTATAGTAGTGGAAGATCCAAACTTGAGGAATTTTCCTTAAGACTTTCCCTGTAATCAGCCACAATAATAGCATTAGAATTGTTAGCAAGATCAGGGTCTTCAAGAAGACCAACAGTAATCTTAGCATGTAGCTCAATTTCCTCTGCCAGCAAATTAAGTAATGCAAAGACTAATTCCATTTCTAACAGCCCACAACTCAGCAACCACACTTGAAGTAAATGTAAGTTTGTAACTTCAATAAGAAAGCACAAAGTTTATGCTTTCTTGACTAATAGTTTTGCCACAAACAAACAAACAGTCAAACAATGAAACAAATATTCTCTAATCCTTATCTGAGTTATCTCTGTTCTCTACAAACTCTACTCTCTCTCTCTATCTCTCTTATCTATATAATACATGAGACAGAGAGAGAGAGTCACAAAGCCAAAAAGCCCAACAACAACAAAAAAACCACAGGCTGCAACACAGATTCAATTCACAATCACTAACATCAGTAATCAGTTCATCACTCTCAATCTCATCATCAGTAAAAACACAAACACTCCACAAGCATAGATTGTTAAAAAAGTTGATTCACAAATCACAAACATTTTATTAGGTTTTAATTCTTGAAGAAAAGGATCATAAATTAAGTACTTGTGAAGGCTCAAGCCTCAAGCAACCGGCGGCGGCAGCTAAGGAGGGCTCACGTGATGATGGCGCACCGGCGTTAGCATGGGTGGGTACTGCCGTACTGCGGTACTAGGCTAGTGTCTCGCGTCGCACCGTGAGTCAGTGTCTGGGCTCAGTGGCTCACTCACTATCTCTCTGTCTCGTCGCGCCTCTCTATCTCTCTGTCTCACCTCAGCCTCACTATCTCTTTATTCTGTTTCCTTTCTTCTTCTTTTTCCTTTTGGCTTTCACTTTCTCCATTAGGTTTACTTCTGAGTTTTCTTTTCTTCTTTTTTTTTTTTTTTTGAATTTACATGGGTCATGGGCTCTTGCCTCTGGGCTGGCAAGCTGGGCTTGGAACTCATGAATTTTGGGAGGGGGCCTGAGCAAAAAACTAAAGGGGGTCCAAGTCTTTTTTTTTTAATTTAACTGTTAAATTTGTGCCTCTGGGCTGGCAAGCTAGGCTTGGAACTCATGAATTTTGGGAAGGGGCCTGAGTGGGAGGGGGCCTGAGCAAAAAACTAAAGGGGGCCCAAGTCTTTTTTTTTTTTTTTTTTTTTGAAAAATTTAAGCTGTTAATTTTTTTTTTTTTTGGCCCAAAGGGGCCCTGGGCCCCCTTAGGCCCCCACCTAGGTCCGTCCCTACACCAAAGGCCCTTCCAAATTACTGATGATTAGGATCAATGAAACCTATAAGCAATATTAACAAATCTCAATCCTTCAGAATTATAGAGAAACCAATAATAGAACCTGTCCAAAAAATTATGCAGACTTTCCAAATGGATAACCAAAAGGCCAATACAAGAACCAATCTACAAAAAAAGAGGCACAAAAAATAGCTAGGAAATTCAATTATTTTTCCCATAAGAGCTTTAAATACCAACCACAAAAGTGTTCTCAAGAATCCCAACAACTCAGATTTTTGAAAATCAAAAATTTATCTACCTTACCCTAAAAAGCCAGTGTATTAATCGAGTGAACAATTATGATTAAGTAAAACAGTAAGCTTGTATTTTGGAACTTGGGTGTGGTATCAAAACAACCCAAAAATCTCATTCCTTTTGGAACAGATTCAGATCAAAACAAACCATAAACCCTACAAAGCTTAAACACCCACCAACTATTTTGTTTTCAAACAATCCCAAAGCCCAAAACCCAAAAAAAAAAAAAAAACACTCAAAGAATAGAAACCAAACTCAACATGACGAAATCAATTAAAAAAATAGCAGTATACTAATTTATATTCCTTTGTTTTCTAAGCAACCAAACAGAGCTTATAAAGAAGAAATAAGATTGAGAAAATTTACTGAGCAGTGGGTTCGGTGATGTTAGGCTGGTGTGAGACGAAATCAAAGAAACAATAGTAGCTTGGCACACGTTGGTGATTATGGCAATGGTGACGGCAAGGTTGAGGGAGAGCAAAGCACGGCAATGGAGAAGAGAGATTGAGAGAGCAAAGCTATTCGGCCATAGAGAAGAGAGATTAATATAAGATGGGTTTGCTGCGTTAACCCTTTTGTTTAACCACAATTGACGTAGCTTGGCACATGTTGGTGATTTTGGCAATGGCAACGGCAAGGTTGAGGGAGCATAACGATGGAGAAGCGAGATTGAGAGACCAAAGAGCTGTAACTTTCTCTCTTTTTACTTTTTATGTTTTTTTTTTTTCCCAGTAGAAACTGTGGTTTGTCCGATTGAGTTAAAGAGCCTCTAGTTTAAGTGTGGTTTGGGTTAAGTTATGACGTGGCACATTTTTTACCCTTGATAGTTTTCAAAAACATCTTGTCCATGAACTGGACACTCTCCATTTCAAAAGGAAATGGAGAGGATCTAGATCCAATGTGGACGGTGTTATTTTGTGGCAAAGCATTGATTTCCCTATAGATACCCTTCTTCCTCAACAACTACTCACTAGAAACACCAAGCTTGTCTCCTCAAGAAGCCAGAACAATAATTTCACTGGTTTCTTTAAGTTTTTCTTTGTTAACCAAAACATTCTCCTCCTGTTTTATAATAATTCAAAGATTTCCAGTACTTATTATTGGCCTAACCCATGGCTTGCAAACTCGGAGGCTGGAAGGATCTCACAAACAATAGCAAAACTGTTGTCCTTAATTCCTTGGGGAAATTTAGTTCATCCGATGATTTAACTTTTGTGTCAGCTGACTATGGAGCAATACTTCATAAAAGACTGACACTTGATTACGATTGTAACATTCAATTGTACAATTGGGAAGAAGGGGGGCAGAGTTGGGTTCTTTCATGGCAAGTAGGGGTGGCAATTTTTATCCATATCCATGAACCCACCCATTACCCGTCTTTTTTGAATAAGTCTTAACCCAACCCATTTGAGTATTTGGGTTAAATGGATAAAGACCCATTTGGTTATTTAATTAGATGGGTCTAAATGGATAAATCCACTAATACCCACTAAACCCATCTAAAATTTAAAATTAAATAAAACCACTAATACCCATTAAACCCTTCTAAAATCTAAAATTTAAATAAACAGTATGACCTCAGTCTCACTCTCCCTCAGATTTTCTCAATAACCAAACATTTTCCCAAACATTTTAACCTTAGATTTCTAAACATTTTCTCAGAGAGAGAGAGAGAGAGAGAATTCAATTCTTTCAAGCCCTAGAAATTTTCAAAGAACAAAGAGAAACCCTAGCTTTTTCAAAGTCAACCATGGACAATGAGAATCAAGCAAAGACGTCGTCTTCTTCTTCCTTGAATTTAAGGGCGTTCTCCTTCATATCCAAAGGTTGGCGAGGGGTTCGTGACTCAACGGACATGGATATCCAACTCATGCACCACCGAACCAACTCGTTCAAGAACTTAGTGACGCCGTTCGACCGAAAGCTCGAGAATTTCTTCAACTCGGCTTTGACTTCATTTTCTTTGCCGGCGATTTGATCACCTCTGGCAGAGATTGATTTTGAGAAGAGGCTCTAGCCAAAGCTTTCGGAGTTCCGGCGGGTGTACTCGTCACCGAATTTTAGCAAGAAGGTTTTGGAAAAGTGGACTTTGAGGTCGCGGCTTCAGATCTATTTGCCAACGATATGGAACACGACTATGGCGGAGGTGGAGAAAGGGGATGGAGTTGTTGATTTCGATAGGGTTAGGAAGAGGAACGTCATGAGTTTCAAAGAGTTTTGGGGGGAGTGGAAGATTGAGGTTGAAGGAGACGAAGCAGCACAGAGAAGAAAGAAGTCATTTTTTTTTCTCTCTCTGTGACTTTGTTTGGTTGCTAAGGAATGAATTTTGTGAAGGGAAAATGAAAGGAAAGAATAGGAAAACTGATTTTTGAACCTTTTTTTTTTTTAAGTTTTTAACAAGTTGTTTATTTATTTGGGTCATATTGGGTTAAATGGGCGGGTTACTAATTAAATGGGTTAGGCGGGTAATAGATAATTAATTTATATAAAAATGGGTCATATATAGATAAATGAGTAATTACACACTCAACCCATTTATGACCCAACCAACCCATTTGCCACCCCTAATGGCAAGCCATTCAGAGACATTGCAAGATTCCTGGTGCTTGTGGGGCCAACAGTTTGTGCAGTTATGTTATTGGTTCTGGCAAAAAATGTTCCTACCGACCAAGATACAAGATGAAAAATCGTAGTGATTGGGCTGATGGCTATGAACTCGAAGTTGATCTCTCTTGCAAGCAAAATGAGTTGGGGTTTCTACAGTTATCCCATGTTGACTTTTACTCGTATTACGGGAATGATTTCGGGAACTTCCTCAATTACACCTTTGATCAATGTAGGGATCTATGTTTGGCAGCTTGTGATTGCAAAGCGTTCGAATACAACTTTAACGAGTATTATGGTTTTTCAAAATGTTATCCTAAGACACAATTTCTAAATGGGTATCGTTCACCAGATTTAAATGGAGACATCCATTTGAAACTACCGAAAAGCAAAATCTTGTCCCTCCCCAGTCCTTTAGAAGAATTCAATTTAAATTTGCCCAGGTGATGGTACAATACAAAGTGATAAGAACAGGACAAAAATTCATGCTCTGGTTTGCTTATGGAGTGGGTGGACTTGAAATCATTTCTTTCTTTCTGGTGTGGTGTCTTTTCATCAAAACCCAAAAAAATTTAGGTGTTGACAAGCAAGCCTATGATCGTGCTGCCATCAGATTTAGAAAATTTACATATACAGAACTAAAAAAGGCCACAAAGAGTTTTAGTGAGGAGATTGGAAGAGGTGAGGGAGGAATTGTCTACAAAGGGGTATTGTCTGACAATCGAGTTGCCGCAATCAAACTTCTCAAAGAAGCCAGCCAAGGAGAAGGAGAATTTCTAGCTGAAATAACCATCATTGGAAGGATTAACCACATGAACTTAATAGAGATATGGGGTTATTGTGCAGAGGGAAAGCATCGGCTTTTAGTGTATGAGTACATGAAGTATGGTTCTTGAGCAAATAACCTTTCAGCTAATGCACTTGATTAGGAAAAAAGGTTCAAAATTGTTGTGGGCACTACGAAAGGCCTAGCCTATTTGCATGAGGATTGCTTGGATTGGATTTTGCATTGCTATTTAAAGCTTCAAAATATACTTTTGGACTCAACTTATCAACCAAAAGTGGCAGATTTTGGCCTATCAAAGCTACAAAATAGAGGTGTTCTTAAGAATTCAAGCTTAACAAAGATAAGAGGAACATGAGGTTATATGGCTCCAAAGAGTGGGTTTTCAATCTACCTATCACCTCCAAAGTGGATGTTTATAGTTATGGGATTGTTGTGCTGGAAATAATGATAGGAAAAGGTCCATCAAGGATAGACGATGGTGGGGAGGCAAAGCACAAAAGGCTGGTTACATGGGTGAGGGAAAAAATGAAGAAAGCAACCGCAAATACTTCCTTACTTGAAGAAATCATTGATCCAATGTTGGCAGGTAAATATGACATATTTGAGATGGAAGCTTTGGTTTAGGTTGCTCTACAATGCGTAGAAGAAGACAAAGATGAAAGACCTACCATGAGCCTAGTAGTAGAGATGGTCTTACGCCAAGAAAAAGTCAGTGATGCTGTTATATTTGACGAGTGTAGTGATGAGTGTAGTCTCATGGCCAACTTTATATGATATGTCAAGTGACTACCTAAGGGTCGTCAACGGGCCGGCACGACCCATTTTTACTTGGCCTAAGGGCACAATGGACTGGGCATTATGAGCTATTAACTAGTTAACAGGCCGGGTCGGGCTGAGCCGAAAAAGAAAACCTCATCCCATGACCCTGCCCATGGGCAATGCCCATTTTATCTTTAGCGAGCTGGACTATCGAGTTGGGCCTAAGGGCTATTCATAGGCTTGTGTTAGCATATTATTTTATTATTTTATTATTTTTATAAAGAAAGAATCAATTTTTTATAAAAGGATAATCAATATATTTTTTTAAAGGAAAGAAATAAAGAATTTAATATTTAATTACAATTTTTTTTACATTCAAATCTATTTAATTTTTTGTTTTGTTGATGGAAACCTATTTAATTTTTTTTTTTATTAAGGCTCTAAATAGTTTTTTATTTTATCTTTAATAAAAAAAATGTCAAATGGTTAATTCAAATTTGCTAGACTAATAGAAAAACATATATTTAGTAAACTAAGTTTGGCACAATTACTTTGAATATCTTAGTGGTTGAGAGGGATCTCTTAAGAAATTCCTCTATAATATCTCAAAGTCAATCCTTCATACACTTCCTATATATTTTTGTTATGAATTATAAGTTATTGGGATGGGCCAACGGGCTGGGCAACAGGTTGAGCTACTGGGCTAGCCCACCGGGTACCCATGGGCATAAAAACTAGCCCACAACCTAACCCACTGGGCTAGTGGGCTACCCATGAGCCTCAATAATAACGGGCCGGGCCGCCCATTAGCCCGATGGGCCATCGGGTTTCTAGGTCGGGTTGTGGGCCATGGCCTATTTAATAACCCTTATGACTACCAAATTTCATTCATAAAGCAATCATAGTTGTGAACCCGTTCTCTCCTATAGTCCAATACATTGGGCTGGCATTTAGCATGCACTTTCATGTGAAACAAGTGTGAGTGTGTGTGTGTGTTTTTTTTTAACTTATTTAACCTTTTCATTAGCTTGCATCTTCCCTTTAAACTAATCATGTACATGCAACAACGTGATTCGATAAAATCTATGACTTAATTCTCTTAGATTAAAATTTTAATAATAAGATAAAAATTTTGGTTAAAATATACTATTGATCTCTAAATTTTATTATATAGGCAGTTTTAGTCCTTAAAAATTAAAGTGGTCACTTTTAATCCATAACAAACTTAAAATAGTTGCTTTTAGTCCTTAAAAAATTTAAAGAGGTCAATCTTGGTCTCTAACAAATTCTAAGTAATTGCTTGTTGTATTGTGGAATGATAATGTGTCAACTTCTAATTTGACTATGTCATATTAGGGATTAAATGCAATCATTTTAAACTTTGTTAGTAAAATAAAGTAGAGAGAGAGAATAATATTTTTGTGTCAAGAATTGTGCAAGAAACTACCTTTTTATAGAAGTATATATGTGTAGCACTAGTAAAAGGAGCGTAGGCAAGTAATCTATAGTACAATAATAAGACATTGAGCCTAAGCCCGTTGGGCTAAACAGTAATATAAGCTAATAAACTTTAGGGGCTAGATTCACTAATATGTTAAATTTTGAAGACCAACAAGTGCCTAATAGTATTACTTAGTTTTGTAATTTTTTTTTCTTTATTTTTGGGTAAAAATGATAATATTATTAAGGAGGGCCGCTAGCCCTCATTAAAAAGAGACCCAACATTCATACACTATACCAACATGGTTCAAATTAAGTAACAAATACACATTAGTCATCAGAAGGAGGCTCATAAAGCAAAACAAAATCCTGAGCTTTGTGAACATCCTGCTAACCCAGTGCATCAACACACTTGTTAGCCTTCCTATAGTAGTGGAAGATCCAAACTTGAGGAATTTTCCTTAAGACTTTCCCTATAATCAGCCACAATAATAGCATTAGAATTGTTAGCAAGATCAAGGTATTTAAGAAGACCAACAATAATCTTAGCATCTAGCTACATTTCCTCTGCCAGCAAATTAAGGAATGCAAAGACTAATTCCATCCCTAACAGCCCACAACTCAGCAGCCACACTTAAGTAAATGTAAGTTTGTAACTTCAATATGAAAGAATGTTTTAAAGTTTGTATGTATGTGATAGAGAATAAATTATTTGGTACCATCAAACATAAATAAGACGGTTTTTACGCTAAAGTGTACTGTTAATCATTAAAGTCTAGAATTTTTTTCTCAAAAAAAGAGTTTGAGATTTTTTATTTTGGTCCATCAAATTTGAATCCGTTCTCTAAAATGTTCCTTCTGTACATCAAGGTGCGGAAAGGGGTTTTCTCACATCTGAACTCACTAGAGTGACCATATAAGCAGCGAGCTTGTTACAATATGAATTGTCTAAGCAGCCCAGGCCTGTATTGTATAAGATTTTTAAATTTATCTCTTTCCTTTGCAAGCCCAGAGGAGGCCGGCTCTACCTTAGATTTTCCAAACCATGCCTACCCCAATGAATGATTTGTTCAAGCAGCCCAGTCCATTAAAAAGGTTATTCTAGTCTAGACTCTTGAGTCTAGAGTCCGGACCTTTTGTTTAATTATAAAGGCTAGGCCATACCCATCAACAAGCTGCGTGTTAAGTGTTAACCAACAAAATAGAAGTATCTGTAAATCTGCATTTTTTTTTTAAGTACAAGACCTGTTCAATAGATTAAAATATGGATTTAAGTAAAGAATTTTAGTAAAGAAAAGATTTTTATTAGCAAAGATTGTTTTCATGGTGACTAGTCGCAGTCTATATCCTGAAGTCCCAATCCTTCCCTTGCTTTCTCAACTATGTTGCCGTGTGGAACTACGATTCCCAAAGGATTTTGAAGCTCCTCTAACCATATTTATAGCCAAATTAAACACGTGCTAATTTGAAGTTTGAACCCAAGCCAAGCACAAGTATCAATTATGGAGCACATTACCTATATAAGTTTATTGAAGAAATTGAAGTACAGTATTTAAATGTTGTTTCTTTAGTTTTCATTTAAAATTTCGACCTTTGAATTTTTTTTTTCGTGAAATAAAAGAAAAATCTAAAAAACAATACCTATCTAAATTTTGTAAACTCTATAATACCTATTCTTCTTATAAATTTGTCACTTTATATTTTCCTAAACGCTCTCTCAGCATAATCTTAAAACCAAACAGATACCCAAACGATCAGTGGACCCAACAATCATGAAAGCAATTCTCATTTTTCTTTCTAATCACACTTCATCATAGCCCACAGCCGTACCCTTGATAAACAAGATAGCTATCAAAATAATGGACCAGGATTTATGGAACACAAGTGGGATTTGAATATTCCAAATTTAAATTCCAAAGCATCTGTGGATTTTGATTTTTAGTTCCATTCTCTTTACCCAAATTTTTCACATGCCTCTCAAATTTCTTTTTTTCCCAATGTCTCGTCACTCAATATCACACAATCACATCCCCAAGTAACTACCAAACAAAAATTACTTCGAACCTTTTGTCTAGCTCCCAAACAAAAACCACATTGTTTGATTTTTCATCATTCAATTTTCTTTCATTGAAACAAACAAAAAACGGTTGTCCTCTCTGTCCAACAGTATTTATCAACTTGCCCATGAATTAAGTCCATCTCATTAAATTCATTATAACGTTATCTTTTCCTCTTCTTCTTTTTTTCGTAAAAGAAAAAGCCAAAAAGAAAAAATAGTCACAATAGAAGATAAAACGACAACGCTTTTTTTTCTTTTTTCAGATTTTTACCCCCATTTTGTCCCACTGTACACTACCAAAATTATTTTCATTTGGTAATTCTAATGCAACAGAACTTAAAAATTAAAAAAAAAATAAACCCAAAAAAAAACTAGGATTGCTTTGCCTTGCTTCGATCAGTCATTTTTTTTCTCTCTCTTAGGACTAAAAGACTACTCTCTCTCTCTCTCTCTGTTTGGCTACTCGATTTTGCTAATCCCAATCCGCTTAATAACAGCGTTCCTAATAGCATCAGTCTGCAAATTACAAAGCCCATTTTGCTCAATCCCCGACATGTAATTCCTCACTTCCTTTCTTATCATCTCTTGCATCACCGTCAAGAACTCGTTGCTGAAGAACTGCTTCTCATAACCTGTAACCGGTTGCTCCGGTGGTGGTGGTGGTGGTGGTGGTGGCAGTTGCTGCTGCTGAGGTGGCAGTGGCGGTACCATCTGAGCCGGGCTGATTAACTCAAACGGGTCGGATCCGGGTAAAGACAGACTCAGTGAAGTCGGTGGATCCGTTGTGGTTGAACACGAAGTCTCAACCGGGTGAGACGGTACCAGAGAAACGGCTCTTGCCACGGGTCTGAACACGTGAGAAGGTGACGTAGCGGGCAAGCTCGAGTCACTCAAATCGGATCCGGAAGGACTGCTCGGATTCAAGTACAAACCCGTACCCGTAACAGTACCAGCCCCGACGCTAGCCGATCTCTTCAGCGGCTGCGGGTTCGAAACGTCGTCGTTAAAGTCGTCGCCCATCGACGAGCATTTCCGCTTGAGCGTCGAGTTCCAGTGGTTTTTAATGGCGTTATCGGTTCGACCGTTGAGGAGGCGAGCTATGGTGGCCCACTTGTTACCGAACCGAGCGTGAGCTCGAATAATCGTGTCGTCCTCGTCGGGAGTGAAAGGTCGGTGCTCAACCTCAGGTGAGAGCTGGTTACACCAGCGTAAACGACACGATTTCCCGGATCGACCCGGGATCGATTTGCTTATCAACGACCAGTTTCTCGGGCCGTAGCTTTGGACTAGTCTCTGTAACGCTTCGTCTTCCTCGGGGCTCCATGGACCTTTTATCCGATCCAAATCTTTCTTTGTAGATGCCATGGAAATTTTTAAATTAAAAATTTTAAAAAAAAAATAAAAAACACTGGCTAGCTATTCCCTTTTTTTTTTTTTTTGGGTTGTTAAAAATTTTAGATTGTGTTGAGTTGTGGAGAGGCCAAGCCTCTTGGTGAAGAAAAGAGAATTGAGAGGAATGAGAGTGAGAGGGGAATATATAAGAGAGGATAAGGATGACTGGTTGAACCGGTGGGAGTGACCGGTCATAGGCGTTGAGAGTTGGGGGGATTCTTCCAGGCAAGGCAGTTACTAGTATACAGCTGTAAAACTGACACGCGTCTCGTCGTTGCCTTCCCAACTTACACGTATGTATATATAATCACTCCCCCTTCAGTCCCTTCTAATGGAGTGGAGCTACGTTACTACGTACCGTTCCAACCATACACGTCGTCAAATTCTCACCAAACCCATTTCGTACGTTATAAAAATAAAATAAAGCAAATTACAAGTAAAGGGTTCAATTACAAATTCAGCCAAATGGTATCAATTTAAAATCCTAAATTTTATGAAATTGTTTTAATTTAAAGCCTTTGTTTTTAAACAAAAAAAACAAAGCACATAAAAGTGAGATATCATTTATTAAACTTTGCGTTTTATTTAATCGTTGTTCATTTATCAATTTAATAACTACTGAATAGAGAGAGAAAACTTTGTTTAGAGAAAAAATTTACACTTATGACTTTGCCACTTTATTTTACAAAATTAATCAAGAATCTTACAGGTTAATGATAATGACAGTTCTTTTTTATGAGACAAAGCAAAAATCAAATTCTCCTACTCATTATTGTAATATGGAATTATTTTATAAAAATACAAAATTAAAAAAATCATTATCTAATTTGAAGAAAGAATTTTGGGCTTTTTTTTGTAATTTTTCCTAAACTAAAAGAAAAACACAAAAAACAAAGAATACAATCTTAGATCCCTGATCTAGTGGCCCCCAATGACCAATCAAAGGTACCAAAAGATTTAAACTTTGTTAAGTGAGTAATAATAATTCACAAAAAAAAAAAAAAAAAATCAATTCGACCCAATCTAGAAAACAGAAAAATTTTAATAGTATCACATAAATTCGATAGTGCTCTATTTAAGAGGGGACCCTTTTCCCAAAAAGAAAGTAAAGGCATCTATCTAGCTAGTGGTGGTGAAATTAGAATTAATTGCCTTTTAGTAATCGTTGACAGAACATAAATGAACAGTAAGTACAAGTATAACTGTTAAAAAGTAAAAGAGAGCAACAAAAAAAAAAAAAAAAAAGTTGAAAGTGGCAACCTGATATCTCTATGATTTCGGGATTTAGATTTTTTAGATATTTAACCGACCGTTTTGGAAGTTAAAACGGAGGTTAAAAAAGAAAAGTTATAAAAAAGAGAGAAAAAAACAAACGTGTGTTTAAGGAAAAAGGTTAATCTAATGACAAAGAGACGAAATTGTAAAAGATACAGTTTTGTTGGGGATGACTTTGACCAAGCCAGGCTGGAGAGCAATTTCGAGGAAGGAGATTTTTTTTTTTTTTTGGTTATATAAACATACAATATAATTTATTAATTTGTTGTATAGTAGAGAAGAGAAAAGGACGCACGGAAGTGGTGAGCTGGAGCATAAAACGACAAATTAGAGTAGCAGAATCGGGGGACGAACGGAACTGCAATCTTGTCAGTCCAGCCTGTCATTTACTTACCCTTATAAACCCAGTCCCACACACATACTTGATTCACTCGGACTACTACCCTTAACGGCCTACTACTCCCACTAAACGACACGTGTCTGTCACGCACTTGTTCTTGTTCTTCCTGAACCGCCAAAACCGACTTCACCGTCTTGACCTGCTTACAATAATAAACTCCCTCTCTCTCTCTCTCTCTCTTCTCTCTCTCTCTCTCTCTCTCTCTCTCTCTCTCGGATTTGTTTCTTCTTATCAGTTCAAATCAATCTACCATTAATGTTTCTTCTCCTTATTATAACTCTATACTATCATATGAGACACCAAACAATAAACAATTTTATATATAGGTGAAGATTGAATATCAAATCTTTTATTTAACCATTATAGACTTTTGCTTGTTAAACTAACTGAAACTCACCTGTTTATATCAATTGACCATTCATGTTCCTTTTTTTTTTTTTTTTTTTAAATTTACCATATGTGTGTGAGAGATAAATTCATGTGAAAATAATGTTGATATCAATCAAAACTTTTGTTTTTGTTTTTTTAGTAGAAAAATTAGTAGACTTTATTTATACAAAATCATAAATGAAAAATGATAGACATTTTTCTAAATAAACAATGGATTTCTTATTCTCTTTTGCGACACAATTTCAACTTAAGTTGTGAAGTAGATTTTGATGATTTTTATCTCTAGAATTGTTGTAATGTTGTTTATGTTATGTATGCTTTCAATTTTTCAATACATAAGTAGCTTCTCATTCACTGCATGTATTTAGAAATCAACACAATTTGTAATATGTTACTAAGTGTCCGTTTAAATACTGCTTATTTTACTGAAAACTGAAAATAAAAAAAAAAAAATTAATCAAAATGTTACTATTCACAAAGAAGTTACTAATCATAAGCTTAAATACACTATTCATGAACAATGAACAATGCAAGAGGCGCTATCCAAGGGGTAAAAAAAAGTTGAAACGCGTTTTGCTGAAAACATGGACACAATAATCTAAATACAAACACTACCTAAATGTTTTTTTTTTTTTTTTTTAAGAAACACAACCTAAATGTTAATACCAAAACTTTAACAAAAACATTAGAGGTACTGTAAAGTATTATACACAAAAATACTAGAGGTACTATAAAGTACACATTAAATCATCATGTAATAGATTATAAGAAATTCTTCCAAACTGATCTTGAAATAAATTTTTCTATTAGTTATATGCTTCTATGGCTCTTAATTACTTCATCCTCGAAATTTATCTAAGTTTTAACAAGTGTAGTGCCCATAATTATTCCAGTGATATAAATACATTATTTTATAGAATTGTATCTTTGTCCAATATGTCAATGACAAATCTTAATTCCTAAGGTCTCGAAGTCAAACAATAATGTTTTCTACTTTGAAAATGAAATGTTTGATGATTATAGCAACAAAGAGTAGTAAAAAGGAGAGTTCATGCTTAGTATAATAACTAGTATTTATTAGGAACATAACCCATTAATGATTACTTTAGACATAAATTGATTTCTTCTCAACTTTGAATGACATTGAAGTTTATTTTTTCTTTAAAAATTATTTCTGACAGTTTTGTACAACACATTCTACCATGTATGGTTCTTTTGATTAGTTCCCAACCACTGAATCTTGAGATTTTTATTTTTTTAGGACCACACTTTTTTTTTTTTAATTTAGCTTGAGCAGGCCCACATAACAATATAGATGAGTGTACATATTTGGGTCCTCATTTTTCAACAACCATAGCCCCTTTTTCTTCATAGGCCCCCATATAAATAAATGCACATATTGAAAATCAAAATGGAGTAAAAGTGGATAACAGACTAATGGCCAAGTTTCACTTTATAAACTTATAGCTCACTTTTATGGGCATAAAAAATTTGACAAAAATGTTTATAATTATTGATGTCACATATTATTAGCAACAAGTAAAAAATTAATATTAGTTCTGGACAAAAATAATAATAAAAGTTTACTACCTCACCTGTTGTCAAAAATTTTATGTGCAAGACATTTCCTGCAATAATTTGATGATACACTAGAAAAAGCATAAATGATAAACAAGAGTATTGCCAATACCATATGCACCTATTTCTAGTAATATTAGCTGAAAACAACTACACAAGAACTGACCAATCCTATCAATAATAAAATTTTAAATTAAAAAGTGTGTAAACAAGTGGGGAGTGGCAATGCAATTGAGAAGAGAAAACAGAAAAAACGGAAAAGGGGGAGAGAAAAAGCAACAAAAACAGAAAGCAGAGTCCCTATCTTTCAACAACATGCAGTGGTTATGGGGATACAGCTGTATGGAACTCATCCCTGCCATATATACCCACTCTCACGTGCCACGCGCACCTATCCCTTACCGAACCCTGTCCTTTACCCGTACCATCATTTTTTTTGGAAGACTCATCACGTGACCTATCCAACACACGTGCGCATCTCACGTGAGCTCCACATGCCAAAGATTTATATATTTTTTAATGTACTAAAATGCCCTTTTGTGGTTTTGTTGGAATTTTCTTTTTTTGGATTAAGAGGTGATCACTGATCACATGTCAATTGGGCCCTTTTGTGGCTTTGATTGAATTTTCTTGAGAATTAAGAGGTGATCACATGCCAATTGGGCTCATGTTACCATAAGAGTTATAATTTTTTACAAGACCCACAATAATGATATAGTGTGCTTTGACACAATTAATAAGTAATTTGATTCCATTTTAATCTATTTAACTCAAAATCAACAAAAAGACCATCTTCATATAAATAAATTTCATTTTTTCTCCCACATAAATTTGAATTTAGAGTATATAATTGAGTAATTAAAATAATTTTAATGGTTATGTTGATAAATTTTTCATCTTAGACCACCTTTTTAAATGGGTTGAAATGGATCGTGTCCATGTTAACATAATACATGCTTATTAAAAGATTTCAAATAGACCAACACAACTTGTATATTAAGCGGGTTACTTGAGTCATGTTGTATCAACTCGCTTAATAAATATGTTGTGCTAGGATTGTGGGGTTTTGACATGATCAGTACATGTATTAGGTTAGGATTGTCTCGTGCCTTGATACAACACAAACACAACTCACTAACACAACAGGTTACTTATAAACCTATTGTCTAAGCTAAAGATGTCAGGTGAGAAAACCCTTAGACTCATTATCAATCGATGCAATAATCAAAATTGGTTGTGATTTAGTTTCAATTAACCATTCGAATCTAAGTGAAAATCAACCATAGTATCATATTATTCACCTCTTTCAAATTCTCACCTTCAACTCACGTATTCATCCACACCAAACTAGAATGATAAAACTTCATAGGTGGTGCTTGTCATGGATGTTGACATCAATGGGAGTTCAACGGGGATGTCAACTCAATGGAAGGTCATTATTTTTATTTTTTAATAATTTGATAGTTATAACGGGATGAGGGATTTAAGTCTTAGATATCTCCATTAAAACATTAAATTATACTAGTTTTAAACTAATTAGAGCATCCACAGCAGTAGAGCTAAAAATTTAGCTTTTTAGTTTCACAAAAAGTTACTTTATCTATTTTACCTGCTCACTTTACAAAACATGCTGCAACAGTAGATCTATTTTAATTTTCAACACAATAAAATAATATAAACATCACAATAAAATAATATATCTACTACAATAAAATAATATATCAACTACAATAAACAACAATTACAACCACCCACAATTGCTACCGCTGCCACCACCAACTCTTCCACTGTCACCGCAATCGCTATCGTTGCCACTATCACCGCCGCCACCGATTCTTCCACCACTGCAGCCGCCGCCACAGCCACATGATAGCAAATAATCGTCTAGTGTTAACAAGTGATTTTTTTAACCCCAAATTATACTTATACATTTTTTTTTACGAAAAAAACTTCTCAATCATCATGATAGCAAATAAGAAACTAGAGTAACAATAATATTTTATTTTAACCCCAAATTATATATATATACAAAACTCAAACTAAATTATGAAATAGAGGAACTTTATAAGAAAACATATAAATAGAACACATATTATACCCAAATCAAAAATCCCACATTCTTTTATGTTATACCCATTTTTTGATGTTATACCCAAATCAAAAATCCTAAGCATCCACATGAAGAAGACAGAGACAACTGACCAGAAGTGGATCAGCGGAAGAGAAGTGGGTTTGAGGCGGATCGACGGTGGGGGTTTGAGCTGATTGGCGGCTTGGGATGGCTGGTGGGTCGATGACGTCGAGCTTCAATGGCGACGGCATTGACGATGAGTCAAGCCGGCGGTGGTAAACAGAGTAAGCTTGAGAGACCGGAGTTGAGAGAGATGAGCTTCAGGTGAGATTAGAGTGAATGAGAGAGAGAGGCACTGTGTGATAAAAGAATGAAAAAAAGAAGAAGCAAGTTGTATTATTTTAATCCCCGACTGGAATAAAAAATCATTTTTTTAGCTATCAGCTACAATGCACATTTATAGAGCTAAAAAAAAATAGCTATAGCTCCACTGCTAAATGGTGATTTTTTGTGTTTTAGTGGAGCTAAAATAGCTATACAGCTATTTAGCTCCACTGCTACAAATGCTCTTAGTACTCAATTTTTCTCATCTATTGGTGGGGCTAGACTTGCCAGTGTTATGCATTGAAGAATCCCAAGATCAACATTGTTACAAATTGCAAAGAGGTGTAGAGTGGTTAGATTGACATTATGTAGCCCAGGTTGTTGAATTATTACACAATAAAAATCAATCATCATACCCTTCACTTTTATGTAGAACCTTAAGAATTAACTTAATCTGAAATCACCATCATTTGGATGGCCTAGTTAGTAAGCTACCGGACCAACAAATCTCAGGACTTGGGTTCAAACCTCAAACAACTAACTGTGTATTAGTGTTCTTTATATCTCATTTCGTCCCAAAC
Organism: Castanea mollissima; assembly: GCA_014183005.1. NCBI lineage: Eukaryota > Viridiplantae > Streptophyta > Magnoliopsida > Fagales > Fagaceae > Castanea > Castanea mollissima. The sequence continues at coordinate 86,531,212 of JACAVU010000001.1, read as the reverse complement.
GGTTAGTCTAAAAATTGAGTGAGTTACTCACACAAATTGGGAGTATAGAGTCTCGTCTAGAAGCTAATAAGATACTATTATGGTCATACCCAGCTAAAGCTGGTAAGTGGTCACCCCATCTTTCTATTTTTTGTTTACCATAAAAAATAAATCTGAAATCTTTTGCGTGTTGGGTTTGTATTAGCAGTCAGGTCCTCTACCCTCAATCATCACACCTAGCAATGTTTTTGGTCCATGGAAGAGAGTTTTGCAAAGCATAGAATGGTCCCAAAAGTTGGGTATACAGCAGTTTTGCATGGCCTTGTGCAACCATTTATTGCCTTGGATCCTTGCACTTATGTACTGTGCGCGCAGCTGGTGGTTTTTTATGGGACAACGGAAGGTAGTGTTTATTTTTAGTCCTTCTAAAAGTACTATCTTTAAAAGTACTTTCAAGATTCGGATCACTTCTGCAATTAAATATTGATTAAGGAATGTGATCCTTGTTAGGCTAAGCTGAGCATGTCACATGGGATAGAAAGTGAAAGGATGTTTCCTAGCAATAGAGTCTTTGATTACAGAATAATATGAAAGAGATTAATATATTTAAGAATTAAACAGAAACTACCACATGTAAGCACCAAAACACAAAAAGAAGGTGCCATCATACTCATCACTAATTCACAGACATACACACATTTATAAGCAAAAAAGCTGAATTGCATTTGCGTAAAATAAATCATGTTGGAAATAGAATACGGATAAGAATATTTGCTCAAACTTTGATATTATATTGGAGATTTATAACCAAATTCCAAAATTTTGAGATTAAAAACTTTTTTTTTGTTGGTTCTGTAACTGCTAATCATAAATTAGCTGTAAGAGCCTACAACCAAGTAATAATATGCATAGATCCTTTTCAAAAAAAATATATATATATATGCATAGATTTTCTCACACACTGTACCCATTCCTTGTTAAAAATTATATGAAAATATGATAAATGATATAATTAACTTTGTTTGGGATATTGAATCAAGGAATAACTTATACCGGCACCATGTCATAAAAGCACTGGGGGCATTGGGTTGCATCGATCATACATATTCATTCATACCATAGGCCCCAATATTCAGAAGTATCAAAACAGAAGTATTTATGAATGAATGATGTTGAACCAATAGACATGATTAGACAGGATAAGGTTTCAATGCTTTCAAATCCAAGGACTTTGACGGAAAAGAATTTTAACAGCAAGCAAAATCTTAGACTCATGGGCCTTAAAATTTGAAAGCTATGAATATATTTATAAAAGCGGTCCATTTTTTCTTAATTTTTTATTTTATCTATCATAAGTGAAATTAGTCTAATTTAAAAGTTTACTCCTTTATTTATATATATATATATATATATATATATATATATATATATATATATATGAGTTGGGTTCAAGTTACATATAGTGTAACTCTAAGCGATATTACACCACTTAATACTTTATTATTAAATGTGAATTTTGACAAATTTACCGTTGAATTACATTATATTCATATATTCTCCATGCTTGCAAAATTTCACGATGATCAAAGATTAATAGTCATATTATCAATCAATTGTTTTAATTCAAGTTTTTGTAATTTAAAATAATTCATAAGAGATGAGTTTATGGAGCACATAGTAAATAATATGCAATTGGCATGCATGTTAAGCACATATAGAACATGTAATTCAATAGTGGGATTCTTAAAATATGAATTTAATAACAAATTATTAGGTGGTATAACATTGCTTAGAGTTACACCTAGTATAACTTGAACCTAACTCTCTCTATATGTATATTTCTTTTTTATGGTTAGAAAAAGTACATTTGATTCTAGAATATTTTTGTTATAAACACTAAGAAATGTCAATTAGGTCAATACAAGGCTCTTAACAACTTTTGCAACTTTTTCTTTCGGAATAACATTGATATGCAAGTGATGGAAAGTAGTCTACATTCGTTTAAGCACGACTCAATGGGAATTCAAATTTGGGTTTGCGATTTTGGAAAGTCATAGTGAGTAAAATGCATTTCATCCGTTCATGATTGTGTCATTTCTTTCACTTTCTCACGCCTAGAAGACAACCAAAGCTCTCTTTGGACTTAATAGGATAAACTCTACCAAGACATGACTAGAAGAATGGGATTTAACATTTCTCCATCATACTTTTCACTTTCAAAAGGAGTTTGGTGCGATTGAATAGTGAGGTGGAGAACCAAGAGAAGAGACAACAACAACTTCAAGAAATGTCAAAGATAATTTCTACATAAACATGCAAAGCAAAAGGTGAAGGAGATGGCAAAGGTATTTGATTAAATATAGCAGATTTACAAGTTGGCTTTCAATAAAGAACCAAGATATAATAAGTCACTTTCTTCTTAACTATTTTAATCACTAAAATTCTCTAATAATCGACCTTTTTCTTACTTATTGTTTCCCACTTAAGTTTCCTTTTCTTTTTCTTTTTTTCCTTTCTCATAATTCCTTGCTAGGGTCATTTTCAAAAATCTAATTAACACTTCTTCTCTACATTTTTATAATTATTTTAAGCTTTATATATATGTTTTGTACCAACCATCAAATTAACGGTTAGGTACTATTAGCCATGCAGACACGTGTGAAAATTGGGTTGCAAGGTGGAGGACCACAGCTTGATTTGTCCGTTAATGAGTGACGTGGCCATTGCATAGCATATCGAACCCCTAACCGACGTAACCGAAGCATTTGAAAATCTAGCGCCACGTCAGTCGGTGCCAGCTATAACCCACTTCGCGAGTTCCCAAAAAGAATCATAAAAATAGGGATTCGCACCACGTGTGGGGCCCTCCTTAGCATGATTTTCCGCTACATGTATCTACCGTACGATGTGACTACCTGAGGGTATGACGCATATAGCTTTAAAACTGTTGTATCTTGTACTGTCGGTTTTTCAGATTTTTCAGAACAAATTTGGGTCGTTAGAAATAGAGAAATAATATAATTTTTATTTTTTTTGGTTGTTGCAGCGGGTACTGGTTCAGTTAATAGGGTTCGAACGATTCGCTCGAAATGTCTTTTTTATTAAACTTTTTTTTAAAGATAAAAATTAATAATTTATATTTATTATAATTTAAAAATATTTTTTTTATTTTTTAAATAAATAAAAATGATAAACTATATAAATAAGCATTAGTTATAATTTTTTTTGAATATGAAAGAAAAAAATCTTAAATTTTAAGAATTTTTTCTTTATATTCAAAATGAAATTTGCTATTTGACATTTATAATTTTATTTCTAAGTAAAATTATATTTTATTAATAAATTTTTTTTTGAACTGCATAAAAATCTAATAAAAAAAGAGAAATCTTTGTTGAATTAAAAGTACCAAAAAATAAAAACCACAGTTTTTTTTTTTAATATTTTAAATGTGGTGAGTTTTTTTTTTTTTTTTTTATAAATACATTATAAAAGTATGTAGTTTAAACTTTAAAGTGTTCAATTTAAAAATATAAAGTTAATATGTCCAAATAATAAAATTATATTCTCCCACTTTTTATTGGTTCGCTTTTACTGAAATACGTAACAGTTCCATTATTCCATGGGATGGGGACTCTTTAAAAATGTTTATTAATTTAGATAAAAGGGCCATTTGATTTGACATTGAGCCATAGATTGGGAACTTGTTGTTTGTTTAGTTTGTCTGCCCTTTTCTTTTTCCTTTCTAAAATAATGATAGTTACTCACTCAATGCTTGTTGATTTGTAACAATGGAAATGATAAGATTACCGACATTTCATAGGACAATTATTAATAATGATGGTTATTATTATTATTATTATTAGATAGTACAGTAGGAGATAATGGAGATTTGAACCTTATTTTGTTAACCACAAATGATAGTAATGTATGATATTGGATTATAAGCTTCTTGACATCTTATGTTTTTGCTAAGCTGGTTAGCACCTTGGAAAGTCTTTTTCTTGTAATAAGTTCAACCTCTCCGCTATTATTGCTGATATTTGCAGGGTTGATTGTTCTTCTATTGTTCCTTTAATAAAAGTCCAAATTATCTTTAAAAAAGAAGGGCCACTTGACATCCACTTGAATAGTCTATCTTATTTAAGTCAAGGAACTAGAACAGGTATGAGAAATCATAGAAAAAATTATTTTTTAGTAGAAGCAGTAAGGGAAAAAGGACAATTAAAGGAGTAATTGAGAATATTGTTTTGGGTGAAAATTTTTTTTGACAAAGCTACATGTTAATTATTCTTACTAGACTATTAAATATATGTTACCAATTAAAAAATTTTATAAGTTTATTTAAAAAATTCTAAGTATTATTGTGTGTTTTAATAAGTATTATTGTTTTCTAAAAAAAAAAAAAAGATAATATAAGCTAGTTACATAAAGTAGAGTGTTATTTTCGCTTATTTTTAGTTGACGTGTAATGGGTTGATACGTAACAAATTTTTTAATTGCATTATGACATTCTTAGAGAGAGAGAGAGAGAGAGAGATTGAAATTTACTACTTATTATAATATACTGAAACTACTACAATAACTAATGTTATAATAAATATAATTTATGAATGTCAATAACATAATAAATAAAGTTATATAATAAAATTTATAGTATCATTATCATAATTTCAGCTTCTCTCCCAAGCCATTGGTTATTTAAAGTTATGGTTTAGTTTGAAGTTGCTTTCATTCATTGGCCCCTTGTAAAAATTAAACAAATGAAGCTGCAAATGCATTATCTGGAGCGGGAGCCAGTGGGGGCCACAAGGTCGTAGCTATCTTTTATAAGTCGGTTTTGATGATGATGATGATGATAAGAATAAGATTAGTCAGTAACTTTCATGGAATGGTCACTCACCTAAAAACCCAACATAAAAGAAAAACAAAAAAAAAACCAAAAAAGAAAAGCAAGAATGATTAGAAGAATATCGTGGTTCTCGTGCTACATTTTTCATTCGTATACAAAAACATCAAAGGGCCCATTCAGTAATTGACTATTCGACAAGTCAGAATTGGCTAAGGATGGAGAGGAAGAAGAATTGGCCAATTGAAAGCTTTGGGTGACTGGGTCTCACTCTTTTTAATAACCCAAATTGTTGATTTTTATAATTGCATTTGTGTCTCCACTAATAGTTGTTAAAACATTTTTTTTTTAATTTCTAAAAGAAACATCTTTGTCTACACGCACTTATATTAATTGGGAAGTGGATTACAACTAACAAAGTTTTTTCACGTTAGATTTTATTACTAATATTAAAATTGTGTTTAAAGAAGTGAATATATGGTCTGCGGAAACAACAATTGTTTATAATTATAGGTCTAAATCTTTTAATTTAATCAATTTTTGGAACCGTGAGTTCTAGAATTTTTGGTTTACGTTCTGCAAATAAAAACCAAATGAATTGTGGGTCACTCTTACTTGAACTTGAGCCACTTGCTCCCATAATGGCTAAGACAGTAGTCAATTTGGTTGGCATCAAAATGATAGGTTGACTCAATATAGAAAAAACAAACATAACAAGTAAACGTAGTTATTGGCATCTTGTGTGGAAGAAATCAATTAATGGTGTAATTGGCTTAGGCGGCTATATGGGCATGGCTGAGCTCAGCTTAGACATCAATGAGTTTGTCCAATTCTATCCAATTAAACAAAGCCCTCAACATTAAACACATAATGACAGAAATAATGAAATTTTACCCAACTTTTCTACAGCAAGTCAAAAAACTTAGATCAACATGTACACTAGTACATGCTTAATCTTAGGCAAGGTTAAGTTAATTTAGGAGAGTTTATTTTTCACTTCTTAAACTTATTGGGTTTATATACAACTTTATAAAGTTTATTTTGAATACAAGTATATTTTTTGTCCAACATTTTTTTATAAAAAAACCTAATGATTGCACTAACCGGGATGTATGCTTAAATCCACAATTAAGACCTACAACTCTAACGCCAACTCATGCAAGCTTGCTAATTTTGACAAATATGCATGTAGTTTGTGTGGGTTTATTTAAAATTATTTCAAAGTTGTAATTATTTAAGTAAAATTAGACTGAATCACCACATGATTTAGATTAGTCAAAAGTGGTGCATTGCCCACCTAAATAAACCGTAAAAGGATTGTAGATTTACAGTAAGGAGGAAAAAATTAAATAATCACACGCAAATTATGTGTCTTTGAATACAACTTTATTGGGTTTATATACAACTTTATAAAGTTTATTTTTAATACAAGTACATTTTTTGCCCAACATTTAAAAAAAAAAAAAACCTAACGATTGCACTAGCCGAGATGTATGCTTAAAATCCACAATTAAGTCCTATACAACTCTACCGCCAACTCATGCAAGCTTGCTAATTTTGACAAATGTGAATGTGGTTTGTGTGGGATTTATTTAAAATTATTTCAAGGTTGTAATTATTTAAGTAAAATTATACTGAATCACCACACGATTTAGATTAGTCAAAAGTGGTGCATTGCCCACCTAAATAAACAGTAAAAGAATTGTAGATTTATAGCAAGAAGGGAAAAATTAAATAATCACACACGAATCATGTGTCTTTGAATAGCTTATTTTTGTTAATTTATTTATTTAAAAGTGAGGTAAAAAAAAGTGACTTCAAACAAATAAGCATTTACTTTTCTTCAAATAAATCAATTTATTTGCTTAAATTCTTTTTTTTATTTTCTCTTTCCCTTTCAGGTAAACAACTTAACAACAAATAAGTTTATTCAAAGTTACCTAACACAAAAGAAACAAACACCTAATGAAATGAAACTACCTAGTGGAATCCAACTAAGCCTATCCCAAAGAGAGTATGGCTCTATAGACTAGCCAAATTCTTAGGAACGAAGATCCCAAGAAAAGAAAAAAAAAATACTATATTTGTCATTAGGTGGTGTAGAACCAATCAAATAAGTTCAGCCCAGTTTATAAAAATTTTGTCTATAAAATTGGACAACTGGTAACACTTTTAAGTTTTAACATTTAGTTGACCAGACACAAATCTATCTTTAAAATTTAAAGAACTACTCAATTTTCAATTCTCAGTTCCATTTAAAAGAAAAAAGAAGACAATCATTTCCTTTGCCAACACGCCCATCTAGGACGCCTTTGCCAGTTTTGCAAAACTTTGCATCCATAAGCAAGTCTCTCTTATTATAATTTTGTTTGTTTAATTTATTAGCCATATAAAACATGTGGGTGACTTTCATATGTCAACAACTATAAAAACTTTTATAGATTCACTAAAACTAAATACCCACAGTTTGGCAATTCACCTTTAATTTAACGAACATAATAAGTGAAGAACTGCCTTCAAATTCTGTGGAATTTCTTTGCAACCAGTGAACATGTGTAATATTATCTACTTAACCAAAAAAAACCAAATATCTAAGATTCTGGGGTAGCTTCATATGCAGCCATATTTGACTTTTCAAGTCGATAATTGGTTGATGCTTAGTTGGTTTTTTGTATTCACCTTATGGCCCCTTATTCAAGATAGAAGCAATCCCTATATGTCTTCCTTTTGAGATCCAATCTCACGTTTTTCTCACCCTTCGGGGCCTTCTTTTCTTGTTTGTTTGTTTCTTTTAGTCCTATGCATGCCTTTGATTAGGCGTGTGGCCATATTCAAGTTGGGGGAAGTAGAAAACAAGAAGTTAGGAGGAGTAGTGGAGCATAGTGGGGTTTCACAAATTCCTTTTGTTACTTTATTCACACACTAATAAAGGCAATAATTAGGCCACTCTAATACGTTGTAATCAATAATTATTTCATACATTCAATTTAATATATGTGTATATTCCTTCTCACAATGTGTAAATCTCACCATTATATAACAAACATTATAAAAAGGGAGATATGTTATCCAATTTACGTTCTACTCATGACATAAGAGAGGAGCCACTAAGATTAAGGCAATGGAGAAAGCTAGTAATGAATCAAAATTTATATAAGTATCATTTGATATTGATGAGGAAGAAGATTCTTATTTTTTTTCCTCCTGAGAATAGTTGAAAGTTGAAACTAAGATATGGTCTAATCCCAAACAATCCTTGGTCTTTTGAGCTGGACCCCAAAAACTACAATTTACTTTGGGTGTCTATCCACAAAAAGGTAATAAGCATGGTTCAATATCAGACCAAGGGATGGCTCCATTAATGTATGTTTCATAACACAGCAAGTCAAATTAAGAAAGATAATCTTTTTTCACAAGTTATTCTTGATTTTGCTAGATCGAAACAGTTATCTCAAGACTAATTTGTAACTCATCAATAGTAAAAGAGATCCCAATTAAGCTTTTGTTTGCAGCGAGAGAGAATTTGACAACAGCTAACTTTTGCTAAAGGAGATGGTGTCCTAGTCAAACCAAAGAGACCTATATAAATTAATAACAACCACTGAAGGTTCAGGCTTTTCAACAGTTCAACTACCTATTAAAGTTTGATTTGACAACAGAAACCAAATCTTGCTCTTACGGTCTCTCATCCTATCAGCAAAAAAATAAAAATGAAAGGTCCAGAATCAGACTACGTTATATATTTTGACAAAATATCTTTGCTAACCCTAGCCGTAAAAAGAGTGATACATGCAATGCATGACAGTTAATTAAGCCGCATCTATTATTGCCATCCAGTGTAAGTTTAAACAAATGGATACCGTACATGAGGTCCCAAAACCATTATAGGATTTTGGGTCCTGATTTTATTTGTACACTAACTTACAAGCACAATTTTTGTCACAAACAGCATAAAGTAATTTGTTTTTTAAAAATTAAAAACTTTGTTATTTATATAGATGGGAACTTGGGGAGAAAACCAGCAGAAACACTGAAAAATATGAAGCAGAAGAAAGAAAACTGAAAGACGGATTGCCCAAGCACGGCCGACATAGCCTTACCACTGCAATCAGCCAAGACCACTGAATCTGATTATAGATTAAAGTAGTTGCTTGAAATTGACTAACTACTACAACATATATTTACAAATTAATATGATAATAAATATGATTTATATCACTTCAATAGCATGATAAATAAATATATGAATAATTTTTACAATGACTGATGTCATCTTAATTTATAAAGTTTATGCAATAAAGTTTCCAATATCCCTAATACTGTTCTTTTACAAAACAAAAGGCTGATATGGCCACACCAAAAAAAAAAAAAAGATTTTCACCATTAGTGGAAAACTCCCTTGTAATCAATGAAATTTAAATAATAAAAAATCATACAAATTAAGTAATTATTAGTTATTTCTAGAATACAATAACATGGTACTACATCACCGTACTCCAAGAGTACCTAATAATTTTCAGGTAAATATTATTATTTTTTTAATTGCAAACGAACTTTGGCAAGGAGGTGGTCTACTTAAGAAAGAACAATACTCTATCATCAATAATAATAAAAGCTCTAAATATAATTAGTCATACAATTCTACTTTGTCGTACTTTTACCATGAACAAATCTAAACTCAAACGTGTACATTTTTGCTTAAGTGTCCGTTTGGATAAAACTTATTTTGCTGAAAACTGAAAACAATGAAAAAATAATAATAAAGTTACTGTTCACACGCTTGACACTATTTATAAGCCTAATATTACTATTTATGGACAATAAACAGTGCCAGAAGTGTTGTCCAGAAAAGCTTTTTTTTTTTTTTTTTTTTTAAAAAACCACAAGAAACACAATTCCCAAACGACACCTAAGTAGCCCTAGAAATTACATTGCAACAGACAATATAGATAGGCCCAACTCTAATGTATAACGCACGCATAGTACAGAAAATTTGATATTCGGCCTCAACCCCCATCACATGATTTCTGGATATCTATATTAGAATCCAACTAAAGTATTGGGCCTATATCAAAAAAGATGAAGATGGAAATATTGGGCCTTATTTCGTCCAAGCCCATAAAAGTTTATTAACTTATTTTTACACCCAAGTTCTCAAGGCCCTTATAAATTAAACAGCCAGAATTTCCAGCACATTTGATTGAGATATACAGCAAAATCAAGATGTTGAAATTTTGAAATTTTTACTGTGTAATCAAAAAAACAGTCAAACGCACAAGGGTGAGAAATAAGGACAGTGCTATTTTTATATGAAATTTTCAGTAACTCTAGACTTTTTATTTTTTTTTCTTAATATATTTTTTATTAAAAATAGTTTTTTGAAAATAATTTGATAGTTAGTAGTTACACTAATTATAATAGAAAAAAAGACAATTTTTAAAAGAATTTATTATGTCTTTATAAGAGCTTTTAAGTCAATAAAGAATTTTTAAAAAAATGTTCACTTTTTTCCCCTCAAGTCTAATTTATCCATTCTTTTTTTTTTTTTTTTTTTGAGAATCCACCTCACAAACTTTTATTAACTATGGCTATGAAAATCAGCCTGAGGTACATCTGCAATCTCTGGTGGCATATCTTCCATCTAGACTTGTAATGAAAAAAAAGAAATTATATTGTTTGTCTCGCAAGCGAATGAGCTACATTATAACAATGTCTCCTTACATGAGAATAAGAAACAATGGAGAACTGAGAGGCTAAGTGATGTATATCATTGACAATGTGACCACAATGTGAAAAGCTATGCGAATTAGATTTTAGAGCGTTCATGAGGATCAGCGAGTCACCCTCCAAAACTCCTTATTGAGACCAGTTTCCAAAGCCAACTCTATTGCATGCCTTGCTACCAACGCCTCAACTTCTATGGTTGTATTGGGCAAGGGGATTTGCTGCACCAAGGACACCATCACTTGCCCCTCGCTGTTGTTAGGACATATGTGAATAATGTTAGGAACATATGTTAATATTTTATGTAATTGACTAATCATTTGACAAAACGCACTTTACTTGTAATTGGATAGATCTAAGATGTGTTTAATGCTTCAAGAAAAAAGGTTTCAAGTTTAAGTGTGAAAGCCATGCAAGTCTATCCAAGAATCAAATGAAGAAGTGCTGGATTTTAAAACTCAATAGCTAGTATCTATCGAGGCTTAAAAAGTTGTTTTAGCTCGTGGCTGGACAACTGCTCGATAGATAGAGTATCTTTTGAGATTTATGAAAATCAAATTTTCATATCTGATTTCATTCCAATCCATAAATGTATGTTTGGGCCTTCTTTTCTCACAACCCTAAACATATATAAAGATTATTTTAAGAGCCGTCATAAGTTGCATAGTTGCACAAGTGTGAAATAAAGTATTGTTCATGCAAATTGTGACCGGAAACCTAGTTTATCCTAATTCATTTTGAAGAAGCTATTGTGTTTGTACACTGTAGGGGTTTGTGACCAAGCAATTTCGTGATCTTTATTATGTAATGAACTAAAAAACTTTGTAACTAACATCCTTCTCAAGTTGGTGATCAAGTCGCGTACTGGGATCCGTGCATCTATTGGTTAGTCATGTACCGGAAGCCGTGCATTAAAAGAAGAGATTGTCACTACAAAACAAGTCTAATTGGGTATTGGGGTAGAGTTCAACTATAGGTTGGTATAAGATACTGTGATTTCTTTACTTGTAAACGCTTGTTATGATAATACATTAACCTGCTGCGAGCTTGCTGCACAAGGTTTGGGATATTTTCGCAACTTTTCCCCACCCCCCATGTCATTCCTTCTCTTCCATACAACCCACACTATCATAGCAAACAAGTCCGAGTCCCTATTCTTCGCCATAATACCTCCCATGAGATCAACAAAACTCATCGTTTGCCATAGACTACGTTGATCCCATGCTTGTACTGAGAGCCAAATTTCCTCTAATTTCGGGCAACAGTAGAGGCCATGGAAGGTGTCTTCATGTTGCGTTTGACAATAATCACAATAGTCCTCGTTAAGAATTTTTCTTCTAACTAAGTTCTGCTTTGTGGGGAGGGAGTTTTTTAAGCTCGCCAAATTAAATTCTTCACTTTGCTTGGTACATTGAGGTTCCATATTTCTTTCCACAACGACTTAAGCATCAGAGGTTTGGGCTATCTCGGTTGTTGATTCTAGTACTCTGTATGCAAAAAACGATAGCCCGTCTTGACTGTGTACTCACCATTAGCACTGTGAGGCCAAATTAATTCATTGGGCTGCTTAGTAAGGCAGAGGGGTATGCTTTTCACCATATTTGCCTCAAATTTCAGCAATGTTTCATCGATTAATTCCATCCTCAAGCATCTTCTATCTCCATCTACCAAATTATTGACTTTAGCTTCAGCCAGCCCACCTACCTGTGGAAATAAAACAATTGGTGAATGTTTTTGGGGTAGCCACCTATCCCCTTAAATATGAACTGGCTTCCCATCACCAATTCTCTAAACTGCTCCACGCTTAATCACATCTCTCCCCTTTATAATGCTCTTCCATGCATAGGATGCTGAACTTGGACAAATGGCTTCCATGATCGAACAATGTGGGAAAAAACTCACATTAAAAATCTGGTAAAACAATGTGGATTTATCATGTAGGAGTCGCCAAGTTTGTTTAGCGAGCAATGCATCATTGCAACGTGACAAATCCTTGAAGCCCATCCCTCCTTGCTCCTTTGACTTACATAGTTCTTCCCACCTTACCCAATGCACCTTTCAACTATCTCCCCACTACCCCCAAAAGAATCTTCGAATGAGAGCTTCAATGTCATGGCAAAGAGTTACCGGTAGTTTGAAACACGACATAGTGTATGTGGGTAGTGCTTGAGCCACTGTTTTAATTTTCTCTCCTCGCTTGTCCTAGGAGTTTGCCTTCCCATCCTTGAAGCTTTTTCCACACTCTTTGCTTGATATTGTCAAAGCTGTCCTTTTTTCACCTTATGAAACTTGGTAATCCCAAGTACTTCTCGTATTGTTTGACCACGGGTGCTCCAAGGGCCTCTTGAACTGAAGCTTGCACTTGTTAGGAAGTGGACTTACTAAAAAATGGAGTTGTTTTATCTTTATTTATTTTTTGCCCGGATGCCTGTTCATAAGTGGCTAAGATCTCCAAAAGCTTCTCACACTCATTTATTTTTGCCCTGCAAAAAATAAGGCTGTCATCTGCCCAAAAAAAAAGAAGTGTTAGTTTTGGTGCACTTCGACAAATAGAGACACCCCTTATTTCTCCATTCTCCTCTGCATTTCTCAATAAACCATGGAAGCCTTCCATGCATAATGAGAATAAATATGGAGACAAAGGATCTCCTTGGCGCAGCCCCTTTGTGGGTGTGATGTGACCATGTGACTCCCTATTAATCAAGACATAATAGGTAGCTGTGGAAATACATTGCATCATCATATTTATCCAAGTGTCTCCAAAACCCATATTCTTCATTAGTTTCTCCATATACAGTCACTCCACCCTATCATATGCCTTGCTTATGTCTAATATAAGTGTCATATACCCCGTCTCCCCCGAACTATGGTTTCTCATATAATGGAGGGTTTCAAAAGCCATCATAATATTATCAAAAATTAACCCATCCTTCACAAAAGCACTTTGTTGTTCTGACACTAAGTGGGGTAGAACTTTCTTCAACCTGTTAGCCAACACTTTGGAAAAATTTCTACACAATACATTGCTAAGACTAATAGGGCAATATTGTGAAATGTATTCGGGGTTATTAACTTTAGGGACCAAAGTTATAAATGAATAACACAAGGATGGAGGGAGATTACTTGAATTTAGGAAATATGGAATATCATCAACCACATCGTTGGCCACCAAGGACCAGTAATGTTGGTAAAAAAATGGGTGGCATTCCATCCGGTCCGGGTGATTTCAAAGGGGTCATCTGCTTAAGGGCGGTCTCTACTTCATCTGCTTTAAATTCAGCCAACAAATCATTGTTCATCTCGGCTGTTACAACCTGAGGTATGTGTGCTAAAATCTCATCAAAGTTATCCAGCCTTTAGGAAGTGAAAAGAGCTTAATAAAATTCTAGAACAGTGTCCTCCACTTGACTAGGATTAGTTCACCATTGGCCATTATTATTATACAGCCCCTTAATATAATTTTTCCTCCTTCTCTACGAAACTTTGCTATGAAAAAACCTCGTATTCCTAACCCCATCTTTCAACAACTACACCTTTGCCCGCTGCCCCCACATCTGTTCTTCTTTATCAAGAAGTTTGTTTATCTGTTTCTCCAATTTTTTCATCAAAGTCACTGACCCCCCACTGTATACTAGTCTCTTGGCCTGGGCAAGTTTTTTTCTTTTTTGTTCCAGCTCTCTTCTCACATTTCAGAAACATGTTGTGCTCCATTTGGCCAATCTTTTCCCACAGTTGTCAATTTTTTTTTATCACTTTCTCACCCATTGGATCAGCCCCTCCCTGCTGCCATACCGCTTTCATGGTTGCCCCACACCCGGTTCACTCATCCACATCTACTCAAACCGAAAAGGCATTTGTTGCTTGCAGTCCATCCCATCCGGATTAATTAACAAAGGCTTATGGTCCGAAGTAGTAACATCTATATCTATCCATTCAGCTATAGTATTCAAGTTCACAAAGTTTTTTTTTTTTTTTAATAAAAAAGGAGTGGTAGTTATTTAGAGCCTATTTGGATGAGGGTGTTTTTGGATCATATTTTGTTAATATATGTCATGTGATTTTTTTTTAACCTTATATTATAACTTCTTTATTTATAGAGTTCATTATCAAATTCCTTTTTATTTTCTTTGATACTTTTTTTTTTATTTCTTTTTTGTCTTCTAACTGTTTTTGTAACTATATATAAAAAATATTAATTAATTAATTATTGGATCTACAAGTTCAGCTAATGAATCATAGATTAAATCAATGAACCAGTGAACCAGGTTTTTAGTCTAGTCAGTTATGGTAACTATGATATAAACCATAAAAGATACTCGAAAAATATAATTGAAATTTAACTATAAAATAAATAGTAAAGATGAAAAAACAAAAATTATTTTTAAGTTACGTACCAAAATGCATTGTGTAAGAAAAGTTTTTTTTTTTTTTTTTATCAAAGCCAATATCTTATAATAGACAATTAAAATAATTAATGAAAGTCGTTATAATTTTTTTGAGAACATTTGGTAATTAAGTTTTAATCATTATACAAACTCAAAAAAAAAAAAAATAATCATAATAGTATTTTAATTTTCATTTAAAAAAACAATGTTAATACCCAAAGTCACGAGTCTCTTTCTTAAAAATCTATGCACGATAAGGGGAAAAATGTGGTGAATGGGCAGAAATGTGACCAAGAGGTAATTAGTAATTACAAATTTTTTCATAGATCATTTTTAAAACCATTCTTTTGGCATTTTAGTTAAAATATGCTGTATTCCACCAAAATTCTTAATTGAAAACTAGTTTGTTCCATTAGTTACAAAGCTGAGGTTCAAAAAGAATGCTACAATAAATCACAACTAAATAGTAAACACAAATCAGTTAGTCATTTTAACAGATAAGCATGAAGCACCTTAGTATTCTTAACCTCTTCTTTATAACAATTATTTTCTTGCATAATAGTTGAGGGCATCAACAGAAACTTTTGTGCAAAATTCTTGATTGATAACTGATAGCTATCTAGTTTGTTTTCTTGGTTACCAACATGAGCCTCAAAATAAATACTAATTAAGCTATATCTTCATTCTTTAAAATATTGGTGTTATGGATATTATATTTTTTATTAAATAAATTAAATAATTCACGTGTCACTAATCATAAAAAAATTAAATATATAGTTAGTATAATGTTATTGAAGTGGCACCAATCATATTTATCTTAATAACACAATGACACAATGACTTTAATTAGTATTTTTCTTTTTTAAACATGTCGTTTTATTACACAGAAATAAAGGGAAGGGACATTTAAAATGCTTGATTGAAAAGTAGTTTGTTTAGATGGTTTGAGAGGTTTGGCTAAAAACAAATTCTCTAGCCTGTAAATTGCAACAAAAACCAAATTTGATGCCATATAAATAGAAACTATCTTGCTTGCAACATGGCTCAAGAGACATCCCGAGAGAAATAGAATCCAAAGGATATTTCCCCATTGCAACCTTTGGCCTCCAAGATGAGCAAAGGGATGCTTCTCTTCTTCTTCTTCTTCGTCACTCTTGCCGGGTCTGTTTGCCCCGAAGAAGTTAAACCTAACAACATATTTATCTTAGCGGGGCAAAGCAACATGGCTGGACGTGGAGGTCTAAACACGCCGAAATGGGATGGTAAAATCCCTTTTGAAAGCAATCCCAATCCAAACATTCTTCAACTAACTTTAAACAAGAGTTGGGTGCAAGCTCATGAGCCTCTTCATGTGGGAATTGACTATAATAAGACTGTAGGCATTGGACCCGGATTGCCTTTTGCTAATGCAATCTTGGCCAAGGAACCAAGCTTTGGGGTGATTGGTCTGGTTCCTTGTGCAAAAGGAGCAACCAAGATCAAGCAATGGGCTTTGGGGACTGAATTGTACAAAAGGTTGGTGGAGAGGACAAAGGCCTCGTTGCAAAGTGGAGGGAAAATTCAAGCACTTCTTTGGTATCAAGGTGAGAGCGATACAAATAAAAAAGCGGATGCAGAGTCATACAAGAGCAGATTGGAGAAATTATTCCAAGATTTTCGACGTGATCTGAACTCTCCTGACCTCCCCATAATCTTGGTATGGTTTTTTCTTTAATTGAATTTAGCTTAATTCGATATTCAGACACACTATATTCTTTTAAAAATTCAGAATGTTTTGTTTTTCATTCCTCTTACTTCAACTCTGGTTCAAAAAGTTCTTATTAAGCATTCAATTAGTTGTGTTTCGTAGTTCAAGAACAAGAACCCTCACAATTTCACGATTCATATTTTTATTTTTTATATCTAATAATGTAATTTTTGTCATGTAACATTGGATATATTGCTTATTAATATTTAATATAAACCATAAGATAAATTCATTTGAAATACACCTCTAGGATTCAAATGTTTTGTTCTCAAGAGTCATTAAAGAAGGGTCAGTTGTGTTTTGTTTGCGAGTTACAATTTATTTTGTTATGAGTAGACCTTTGAGAGTTACAATTTATTTTGTTATGAGTAGACCTTTGAGTCATGTGATGAAAAATATTTACTTGTTGGACTAAATCTTTGTTTTAGCAATTATAAAGTGACACAAGAGAGATAGAAAACCATTACTATTACTATCGACTTTTCGTCAAAAACAATGTTAGAGACAATCTTTTTCATAACCTTTTTTCACATTTACTAATAAAGATGATAAATTATTAGTAGAGTAACATCACTTTTATATGAATTCATGACTATAATACACCATTCACAGGTTATATCAGCAATTGTGAAACAAGTTTAAATTTTTTTTTTTTTTTTGTTTCCTTTATACTCATTGTTAGTTAATTTTCTTTTATGGTTACTTTAATAGTACCAAATAATGTTTAGAAAAAATTCTTAAGAAAAGTGTGTTTGTGCATGGTATTTCTATGTGCAGGTTGCAATTGCATCAGCAGAAGGCCCGGCCTTAATGGAAACTGTAAGAGAGGCTCAGCTGAGCATAAATCTTAACAATGTCAAGTGCATTGATGCTAAGGGATCCCACTTTAACACGGACAAGCTGCACTTGGATACTGCGTCTCAGGTTCTATTGGGTCAGAAGTTGGCTGATACCTTCTTATCTACTTTTAGTCATTAGTCGCATGTATGACCAAATGACCAAAATGTATCTTACAATGAACAACATGGATGTATATTCTTCTATTATTATTAATATAATTAACACGTCTTCTATTTTTATGATGTCCATGAATGCTTGCTTTGGTTTGAGTATAAGTAATTCAAATACCCTCTAAACATGCTGGTTCTTCGCAGCTAGAGAGAGTCCATAATGCCATCCAAACAAAATAGAGGCATTCCCAGAAACCTTTATATCTGTTCAGTTTACATGCTTAGCTTTGAATTTATGTTTATTTTGCAACTCTTCATTGAAAAGAATTCAGCAAACGAAAACAAAGTATTAATGCCTTGATCTATCACCTGCTATCAGTAATTTCAAAATTATTTTTTCTATTCTAATTGGCACCGGACAAATTTTGAGTGTTTGTTTCGCATCTGAAACATAACTTAGTTAACTTTGGTCCTCTCAAGTAGAAATTCTAGTTCCCTGATATGTGCCTTGTTTCGAACAAATCCAAGTTTTTCTTATTGGTGTGGATGTGTTCCAAACACTTTGATTCTTATGTGAACCCCACATTGGATTGGAACGAGCTCTTTATAAACCATTGTAAACTTCTTAATATATGGAACTTAATTTGAACTTGAGCCTTATCTATATATTACACACGTTGTAAACTTCTTAATATATGGAACTTAATTTGAACTTGAGCCTTATCTATATATTACACACGTGTAACTCGTCCCAATTTTATCACATAGTTCTCCTGTGCGAGATATTGTGCTTGTGCGTGTGGAATTGTGTCCAACACGAAGCAAAAACAAGGTGCAAATGTTCCAGCAATGTAGGTCTAAACTCTAAACCCATGAACAAAGGTTGATAAAAAAAGCTATTACCACATACAAAAAAAAAGAAAAGAAAAAGAAATAGAAGAAGAAGAAGAAGTTATATTCCTTTACTTGTAGAATTTTTATTTGCCGCTATTGGCATAAGCATAGAATTAATGAAAAGCAAAAGAATTTTTGTGAACCTATATTTAGATTTTAGAATGTTTCAAATTTTATTGTATAAAATTTACAAATTAATATGTGAACTTTTAAACTCATAACAAAAATAAATAAAAGTCAGTTATTTATTATGTTGCTATTAGGATAATATTCTCCTAGGATGTTCCACCCCAATTCATCCGTGTAATTTAAATGATAACCTATCGTCTTTGCTAAAAAAAATAAAAAAAAAACTATCAAATGATAAAAAATATATTTATATATTTTTTATTGAGGGTCTTGTCAACAGATATTTTTTGGACAATTGTTAATACTTCTTTTAGAAAATTTTGACACTATTTTCATAGAAAATATAAAAGAGTAATATTTCAATTACAAACTATTTTACAATATTTTTAAAAATTGTTGTTGTAACCAACTTCTTAATGATTCTCATTTAAGCCCACCAATAACCTCACTTTTTTATTTACTAATAAGTTGTTTATAAAAATCTTTGAAAAAAATTTGTATCTCTACCATTTTCCGTATAAAAAATTTTAAAAATTTTTATTAATGTTAAAATAGGGTGTCCATTAATTTTTTTCTTTTATTTAATTTTTCTCAAAATAGGTCCTACAAGCTATGAATTTCAGTTAACTCAACTCTTTATTTATATAAAAAATCGATTGATATTAGTATAATAATAAAAAATTATTATCAAAAGTAAATATTATAAATAAACCCTCTTTATAAAAATAAAAAATAAAAAGTCCCACGAGCTGTCAGGTTTTCAAACAAGAGTCAATGTGTCTCCAAGCAACTCGTAATCTAAATCCCAAAATATCCGCTCAGAAGTTTACCAAAAAAAATATATATATCCTCTCAGAAACGAAAATAGAAACAGAACACAGACACAGCTAACTAAAATGGCAGTGACAACCTCGTTCTACCTCAATTTCACAAAACCTCTAAACAACATCACTACTACTACAACAACACCACTATCGTCTGCCTTTCTCTCATGGAAACTCGCTCTTCCCTCTTCCTTCACCTTTTCCTCTCCTCACAGAAAACCCAATTCCTTCATAACAATGTCCCTCATGAACTCCAAGCCCACTATCCTCGTCGCCGAGAAGCTAGGCGAGGCGGGTCTTGATCTTTTGAAGTCTTTTGCCAACGTAGATTGCTCTTACAACCTTAGTACCGAAGAGCTATGCACCAAGATCTCTCTTTGTGACGCCTTGATTGTTCGCAGTGGCACTAAGGTCACACGCGAGTTGTTCGAGTCTTCTGGAGGGCGACTCAAGGTTTGTACAAACTCCAATTGAGTAGTTAATATAACATATAAAGCTTAAGGGTTTTTGCTCTGATGTTGTTATATTAACCACTAATTCTTATTACTATCCAATATATGATGACTTCGTCACATGAATAACCACACTACTTTCCTATGAATATTTCAACAGGTAGTGGGTCGTGCGGGTGTTGGAATCGATAATGTTGATATCTCGGCTGCTACTGAACATGGTTGCCTTGTTATTAATGCTCCTACGGCTAATACCATTGCGGCTGCTGAGCATGGGATTGCTTTGCTTACTGCCATGTCTCGTAATATTGCTCAAGCCAGTGCATCACTCAAAGCCGGTTTGTGCTTTGTTGATTCTTTATTTTGGGTTCTTTCAAAAAAAAATTCTCATTTAGTCATTTCCTCGAGCGGTTTGTGTGCTTTGTGTTAACTAACTTAATTTGGCTTTTCGGTGGACTGTATTGAAATTTTGAAAACGGTTTTTGTTGTTTAGTTGAAGCTAGTATTGCTGTTAAGATACAGAGTCAATTCATCATGAGATATTTGTTTTATATGTATATATGATTTGAACCTATCATGTCCATTTATGATAGATGCTCTTTACCATTACCCCAAGGTAACAAAAGGTTCCTTTTTGCTATCGGCGACACTAAGAATGAGCAAATTAGAAGTTAGAACCTATTCCCACCCATTAAATTTTGAATGTTTAAAAAGGGATAAAATAAATATTGATTAGTTTAAAGAGAATTGTGTGAGGATATGATTTTTTTTAGCAGAAATCTGAATTAGAAAGTCTTTTTTCTTCATAATTACTTGAACAAGCTGTATAGATGAAATTATAAAATATGTAGAATTGGTGGTTATGACCATTTTTGTGATCATAGTTAAATAAAAAAATATTTAGTTGAAGACGGTATGGTTCAGTTTGTGTATGTAATCTAGCTATAAATCTAACAATAACGTGTTCTGAACTCAACTAAGTCTCTTATCCTTGGTTTAATCACTTCATGTTGCTTATAAAATGCTGGAATTCTTATTTGGTAAAGTGATTTGGTGTGTCTAGGGAAGTGGCAGAGAAATAAATATGTTGGGGTGTCACTGGTGGGGAAAACTCTGGCTGTCATGGGGTTTGGAAAGGTTGGATCAGAAGTTGCTCGGCGTGCCAAGGGACTTGGAATGCATGTGATTGCACATGATCCATACGCCCCAGCAGACCGTGCCCAGGCAATTGGTGTAGAGTTGGTGACCTTTGATGAAGCCTTATCACGAGCAGATTTTATCTCCATGCACATGCCTCTTACTCCTGCGACCTCACAGATGTTCAATGATGATACTTTCTCTAAGATGAAAAAGGGAGTTCGAATTGTCAATGTTGCTCGTGGTGGTGTAATTGATGAGGAGGCTCTTCTCAGAGCCCTGGATTCTGGTATCGTTGCTCAGGTATTTATTTTGCTGTTAAATGTAATTTTTTTTGTTTTATATCTATGTATACAACCACATAGAGAGGAATATATGTGGCTGACTTTGACTTGTCTGTTGAGTATACAAAATTTTCGGACTAAAGCTTGGTTGCTGCCACTGTTGTTGTATCTGTTATACAACCACATGTAGACGAGTTAATCAATTGTATGTCTCTGCAGGCAGCACTAGATGTTTTCATAGAAGAGCCTCCACCAAATGACAGTAAGTTGGTCCAGCATGAAAGTTTAACTTTAACTCCTCATCTTGGTGCCAGCACTACAGAGGCTCAGGTGTAATTGATCACCTAATCTGACCACTCCTTTTAGTTTATATACTTCTTGTCCTTCATAATTATCTAGTCCTACAATGCTGGGTTCTTGTAATCAGGAAGGTGTGGCCATTGAAATAGCTGAAGCTGTTGTTGGAGCATTGAAAGGGGAACTTGCTGCAACTGCTGTGAATGCCCCCATGGTTCCTACTGAGGTATTAAACCTGAATTTCTTTTACTAGATTTCATTTCCTTAAATTATGGTTGATGATTGGCCATAAATTTTTTCTTGGTAGATTGTTAGTATCTGTTATTAATCCCATCACTAAAGACTTATCTCCAACTGGAGAGTTCTCATGAAATTATTATGCACATGTCATTCTAAGACGAAATTTCTGCCCTTGTTGAGAGATACATGGGATGCATTCTGTATATATGGTGAAGACCTTTGTTCTAGGGTTTCACGTTCAAAATTTAGAGCAATATAATTGGAAATTATAACTTTATGATAGTTATAAATTAATATTCCTCCAATTACTTGGTTCTTCTTTTCCCCAGAATTCAACAATTAAATTTCTATGTAGACTCAATTATTTGATAGGTTGTGAGCTCTCTGCTGTGCTTATATAATACGTGAAGACATGATCTCACATGTTTTTTGATGTCAGGTTTTATCAGCACTTGCGCCATATGTTGCACTGACAGAAAAACTTGGAAGGCTAGCCATGCAACTGGTTGCTGGTGGTAGTGGTGTGAAATCAGTGAAGGTTACATATGCTTCTGCCAGAGCACCAGATGATCTAGACACTCGGCTGCTCCGTGCTACTGTTACCAAGGGTATAATTGAGCCTATTTCCAGTGTTTTTGTGAACTTAGTCAATGCTGACTTCATTGCCAAACAAAGAGGACTGAAGATAACAGAAGAATTAATTCTGCTGGATGGCTCACCTGAGAATCCACTTGAGTTCATCCAGGTTCATATTGCCAATGTAGAATCAAAATTCGCTAGTGCAATTGCAGATTCTGGTGATATTAAAATTGATGGAAGAGTGAAGGACGGGAAACCCCATTTGATAAAGATTGGATCATTTCCGGTTGATGTGAGCCTGGAAGGCAGTCTTATTCTGTGCAGGCAAGTTGATCAACCAGGCATAATTGGAAAGGTGGGGAGCATATTGGCTGAGGAGAATGTAAATGTGAGCTTCATGAGTGTTGGAAGGACTGCCCCAGGAAAACAAGCAGTCATGACTATTGGTGTGGATGAAGAGCCCAGTGGGGTAGCTTTAAAGAAAATTGGGGGTATTCCAGCCATTGAGGAGTTTGTTCTCCTGAAATTGTAATGTAAGCCAATATCACCATAGTCTTGGGAGTTAAGTCTGATGCCCAATTATGAAGACAGATGGAGAGGTTCTCTTTCAGATAAATTAGGTTTTGTACAATTTTTTTATTATTTATAGTTTAGTCTCATGCATGCCTCTGGTGTTGTTGTAAAGCTCAATGAATATACGAAATGTTTATATGATAAGGAAAGCCTTCAGTTACATAGTTCCATCTACCACATTGGTGTTATGAGTCTTCTAACTACTTTTGTAGGGCTTGTGTGCCTACACGAGTAAGTAGTGCTGGAACAGCATCATTTGTCTGTAGTCTACTAAGTACTAGATGATTTATTTTCCTTTACCTTCCCTATGAACTTGCTACTGGATGACTAGAATTTGAAGGAGGATTTCAATGCATTCTAATAGTAGACATGGTTTTCAATGCATTCTAGCAGTAGACATGGTTTTCTTTCTCTCCTTTTTTATCCACATTCTTTAATCACTAACAAGCCCAATGTTGCAACCCAGCCCAAGACTCATTGAGACCAGCCCAACATCATGTCTTGGAGGCTAGGATCATGAAACTAGAGCAAGTTTAACCAAAAAATGTTTATTTCTTGGTTGGTTAAAGAGCCCATATTTAGCTTCTTCTTCTTGTTTTTTTTTTAAAATTTTTTTTTTAAATGTTAGCTTTGTAAAATTATAGTACTAATAGTAACCAATGAATTCTAATTACTCAATTGACATGACGCCTCCTCCCCTTGTAAGTTAAGAGTGAGGTTGTGACTTGTGCCTCACTGTGAAAGTTTATGCAAATTTTCTAATTCTCTCTGTCTCTCTAGGCTCCCTTCTAAATTCTCATTCTTCAAGTCAACTAAATACCGCCTACAATTTTCGTATAAAATTCATTCCCTATCTTTTTTTTCTTCTTTTTTTTCAGAAAGTTTTAACCTAAGGTGTCCGTTCCTGATAATAATTCTTTATCATCAGACCAAGACACCAATCATTTTTTGGTATAACAGAGATTGAACTCTAAATCTCTTCATTCCCTATCCTAAACCTTAGCTTCATTCCACATTCTTCTTTGCGTTAATCAACTGGGAACATGATTAAAAGAGTGTTAAACTGAGAGGCAAAAAAAATAACAAAAACCTGGAGTACAATTGGCAGTGTTTACCTAATCCCATAATTTGATACTCCAACTGACATCTAGTACTGTCGGGGTGTTCCTCATCAAGACAATCCATGTGAGTTCTAGTCGAGTCTGCCAAGGTTCTTCACTGAAATTCCATTATGCTATTATTAAGTTGTGGCCCCTTCATCCCATCCCCGCACGAGTTAAATCACAGAACAAACTCGTGATCGTGGGCCTAGTTGAGCCTAGCTTTGGTCGGGTACAAACTTTCTATTAATTCTGCCAATTGCTATGGGCCTATGGCAATGGGACCCAATAGAACATTGGATTTTCCACATTCTCACAGTTCTTTTAAGTGTAGTGCACTGGATTTTTCAATGTGAAAATTTTTAAAATTTGAATAAATTTTGGGTAATAGCCTTCCTTTTTTTTTTTCTTTTTTTTTTATAGAGAATTTCAACCTATGGTGTCCGCTCTTGATAATTGTCCTTTATTATCAGACCAAGACACCAATCAGTTTTTGGTGTAGGCGGGAATTAAACCCCAAATATCTTATACAACCATCAGAGACTTTACCAACTGAGCTAATTAGAACCCACATAGCCTTCCTTCATTTGAAAAGAAAGGAATAAATACTTTTTAATTTATTGTTATATGATTGTCTCCTTTATTTTCCATTTAATATTGACTTTTTTGTCATATATAAGTCTTTAATTTTAGGAACATTTAAAGCATAGATTTATAATATATATATATATATACACACTTCAATCTCTTTGGTAAAATATTTCTTTTTTTCTTTCCAAAAATAAGGTCGTATGCCTTTGAGAGAGTTAAGAATAGTTGAAAACAATGATATATTTAACTTGGCCCCCATGAGAAATTTTTTTGGCTATGCCACTAAATTGAAACACATAGTTACATTGACCAATAAAACATAAACTTTATTTTTTTAAAGAACAATTAAATTCAATATAACTAGGGGTTTATCACTTACTCTGTCACATTAATTGCCGCATGCAGTTTTGGTATTGACATGTAAGTGTATTCTAATATCTCATCTCACTTCTCCTATATATATGTGTGTGTGTTTTTCTCAAATAAATAAATAAAAATTCAATATAACTACGTGTTTGAATTTAATTAAAAATTCAATGTACTAAACCTATGAATTGTACCTAATATTTACTCTCGCCAAACCCTATTAAATAAACTAACAATTTTATCCCAAAAATATCCAACTTATATTTTAAATATTTACATTTGTCTCAAACTCATATGTTTATCTTATCACTTTTCGGACTAACCTAAAATTAAACATTTAAGATATTATTCTTTAAAAAAATTGAAGTATTTATGCACATTTTTACACTAAATTAAATATGATTTTAAAATAGAGAGAAACACACCTATTTTTACTATAGAAATCTTAGATTTTGAGTACAGAAAAATAATAATTAATGAATTTCAGTAATTTAGATATATAATAGGGTTGGGTTTTAAGACATTCTTCCCTCTTTCTATGTATATGTTAAAATATTTAATATTCTAAAAATATAAATATAAATATAAATTAAAAGGGTCTATTTAATTAAGCATTTTCAAGGCTTAAAAAGAACGTTTTTAAAATTTAAAACTCTGTTTCACAACTACAACTTTTTATAACTTTTTTACGGATATTTATTTTAAACTCAAAACATCGTTTTACAACCGCTTATACAAACGCACTAAAGCTAGTTGATCCCACTCGTTCTCATTATTAGGATTACTGTGGGTTGGAAAAATTCACAAAACCTCCACTAGCATCCCTTTCTGTCAAAATGTGGACTAGGTGAACGAAAGTGAGATTGTCTTTACTTTTCTTCCATGGTATTCTATTGAATCTATTGCTTGTTATGGGCCAGCCATATAAACTAATAAACCTTTTTTATCGTAAAAGCTATGGTCCGAAATGAAAAACCTTGGACCATGACCAACACAGCAACTACGATAAAGACAGAAAGTTGAGCTGTCTCTAACCCATAAAAGACCGCATAAATCTGTGCGGTTGTTTACTACTGCGTGTCACACCCTCTGTGTAATCTTTGCCACGATGCAACTAGGGTTTGCCACCTCGTACAAAACGTGTCCATCAATCCTAGCTAAGTGAGCTACATAATTAAAAGACCCTATATCTTAAAATCTCTACTGGAGTTAATTTGCCAAAAGATTCCAGGGTTAATTTGCATATCCATTGGATATACTTTGAGGTCCTCCAAGATCAACATGTCAAAAGTATTGAATTCAAACTATCTTTATCTTCAATAATTCAATACCATTTTAGTGTGTATTACATGGATGACTGTTCAAGAATCTTTCATTTTTGTGTTCTATTTGTTTTTTTTTTTTTTTTTTTTTGGCAGGGAAATGAAGAGGTTAACGAACAAGGTGCAAGAGAAACCAAGGTGGTGGAGACAGTAGATTATCAGTCTCATCCTGGAGAAGACAGAGAACCCACTAAAGAGGCGGTGCATGTGGTTCATTTGACTTGTGATAATAAGTGTGATTCCAGTGTTGGAGGTGGCAAATTGGCTAGTGCAGCTGCTTCAGTGGCAAGTACCATAAGGTCCGCTAAGGATGCCATTTTGGGCACTGGAAAAGACAACCCCAAAAAATGAGTGAGACTTGCAGCAGATAGATAACATGATAGCTAGCTATATAGCTCGAGAATAATGGTAGAGATCAAGAAGAAGAAATTGAAAATAATGCAATTTATGTTATTCTCAGTTGCAGGCACACACTGCAGGGCAATAATATTAGCAATTTTAATTTGAGAAGGATTTTTTTTTTTTTTCCTTTTCTTTTCCCTGAGTGATTTTGATTGAAGAAAAGAAACCACACCTTATACATCAATACCTAAGAAGACTGACTGAGAGCTATTAACCATGATTCCAAATTCACACATTAAAATATCCACACCTCAGAGGAAAGTAATATATAGCTTATTTAGTTGAGAGTGATAATACAGAAAATACAAATTTTACAATATTTTTCTTTAAGGGTTTTAACATATGGCGTTCACTCCTGCTGATAGTTCTTTATTATCAGACCAAAACATCAATTAGTTTTTGGTGTAGGCGGAGATTGAACCCCAGATTTTTTTTTATAACCATCAAAGACTTTATCAGTTGAGCTAACTGGAATCCACAAATTTCACATTTAAATAGTACCATGTAAGTCTTATATTATACTTATAATATAATATGAGTATAATATAATATTTGTACTGATCACATTCAGCATCGCATAAAATTAGTAATTAATAACATCATTGTCAAAATCGCGATCTGGATCATAGGATCGCACGATTTTACGATCCTACCTCACCAAAATGTTTAGGATTGCACTAGGATCGTAAGATCGTATAGAATCCTACCAATTCTATCAAAAACATAAATTTTTTGTTTTGTTTTTTTTTTTTTTTTGGGATAAATATTTTGTTTTGATGAAGTTTTAAGGGTTTTTTTTTCATGTTGTGATAGTATAACTTTTTATTTTATTATTATAAAATTATGTTTAACCTAAGCAAATGTTTTCTAGTATCTAGTTCACTTGTTTTCAAAATGAAGAAATGCTTCATCATTTCTAAATGAAGAATTTTATGTTGGCTTTGCTGTTTTTTAAGCTATAATATTGTTAAATTTGTTTAATTAATATACTAATTTGTATTCTAATATTATTAAAATATATTTTTATATATAATTTTCTCAGTTATGCTTGTATTTGTATATTGATTGATTGATTTTTTTAGCATGCTCTTTAATTGTTGTTAAGTGGTATAACTTGAATAGTTGACTGTAAAATTGTATCTTGATGTCTTTTGCAACTCTAACGTACAAATATATAATGTCTACATAGATAATGAAATAGATGATGATTAGAAATTTAGAACAGTGGTTATAAGAACTTTAAAATGAGAATAATTAAATGTCCATTTCACATTAATATTCATCTTAATTACTTTGGGATTTCATATTGTAGTTAGCTGGTTTTCATTTGCTAACTTATTTTGGATTTCAAACTTGGGACCTAGAACTTGAAAAATATCTTCTATACGTTTTGATAAGTATTTTGGTATTTGGTTGCTAATTAAACATTTGTTGAACTTTTTAGATACATTAGATCAAAACTTAAATATATTTGTTTTGTTAGTATAAACTTAGCGATATATGATGTGCAAATTACATCATATGATGCAAATCTTAGTTTTTTATGAATAAATTTATAATTTACGGGATTATTCAACATACAAAGTCATTATCAATGTGTTTTTTACTTTAAATTTGAAAATATGTAGGATCTTACGATTCACGATCCAATTCTACAATCTAGGATCCCACTTACTTTTAACGATCCTACGTAAAATCTTGATTTTGACAACCTTGATTAATAAGCATTTTCATGTGCTTACTATATCACAATGTCTAATATTCCTTGTACTCCCTCTTTTTTTTCTTTTTTTTTTTGTGTTGCTTTGACGCTCTGTTCTTAACTTTTAACTATTATTTATTACAATAATACTTTTGTCTTGAGGGTCCTTTTTTACTATATTTACTTTTAATTGGAATTGGATTCATTGTAAAGATGAGATTCGATGTTTAATCAAAACCAACATGATAATGATATCTATATCTTGGACATCCCACTGTACTGGAAAAGGGAAAATCAAAGGTTTAATCAACGTGATAAAAAAAATTAATCATACATAGACATCCAAAAAGTAGTGGAAAAGAGAGAACCAGAGGTTTTAATCAACAGGTAAATAAATTATTAATAATAGACATCCTGCTGTAGTGGAAAAGAGAAATGTGTTTCGTCTTTTATGATAAAGTCCAAATAGAATATAAGTGAGGATAGTGATACAAAGCACAGATGAGATTTTTGGTTTGACAATATTAATCTTGATTAAGTGGTGTGACTTTAAATTTGTGTCACTAAACAAAGGTAAATAAAGCTTTGTTATTCCATGTCCTATTGAAGTTGAAGATGAGATTTTTTAAAGATAAAATTATAAAAATGAAATACAGTTGGTGCACTAGCTACTTGTAACCCATCGTGACATAATCAAGATACGTTGGCAACAATTTTCATGCATTATTAGAGTTTAGAGGATATATATATATAGTATATGCCCATTTGGAATGGTAGTTTAAGACAGTACTTTTTTAAATTACAATTTTTTCTTCTAGAATCAGAATTACAAAAGTTTAAAATCCTCTATTTTAGGTTTAATTTAAGCTGAAAAATAAGTTTTATCATTATTTGGACCATTAGATATACTAGTGATAGTATTTGTGGGGGCCCAAGGATTGGGGATGAAAATCAAGGAGCGAAGAAGATTTTAATTAGGATGAGGGCCGAGAACCCAAGGACCCGAGGACGTGAGAACGTGGTTGCGTGAAGAAGTACAAAGAACCTGATGATAGAAGGCAAAGAGAGTGAAAATATCAGGGTTGAGGGTAGATAGTCTGTGAACTCCACATTGAATGCTTTGTACCTAATTTTCTGACCGCATTAAATAAGAAACAACAGTTTTATCAGCTGCATTGATGTGAAGATGACCTGAACAGTGCAAATTACAGCTAGGCAGCTTCTTTCCACCACCTTCTACAAGCAATCGTACAAGTGTCAACAAAAGAATAAGGTTAGGTGGGAGATGGATGGTTGAGATGACAAAAGCAATGAGTATAAAGAGGGATGGAAGAGGCTAGGAGAGGGGAGGTGAAACATGGCTTTGAGAGTAGAGAGAATATTGATATTTGAATGTAAAGGATTCCTCCTCGGAAAAGCTGAGAACAAGCATTTCCTATTTCTTGTATCTTTGAGTGGAATCATCGAGACGGTATCGTCATTTGTTGTTTTGTTCCCTCTCTACAAATTATTTATTTTGGGTCTTGAATTAATGTATTTATAGTAGGCATTAGTCATGTGCGTGATTTTTGGTCCTTACAGCATTATTAATTTGAAAATTGCCAAAAAGGAAAGTTAATGATTTCGTGCTTGTTCGTCATACAATCATATAATAGTGGTTGTTAAAATTAAGACCTAGAAATAGAATTGTTGAGAAATCTGAGTTGCACTAAGATATTGAATTAGTATAATCAGATTAGAATCTACCGATCATGCAGTAGAATCGCAATCCTACCACAATCCCATCTGATCTTAAATTTTTTATATTTTATAGACAAATGTTTGGGCATTTAACTGTTTCAGATTAACACAACTTTAGAATAGTAGACCATTTGTAAAAAAAAAACCATCATTTTCCAAGATATTCTTAACTCGAATTCACATCTGACACATTATAGTTTTTTTTGTGAGTTTCATAGTATAATATTATGTTAAATCTAATTGTCACTGTCTGTTGTGTCACTATAACAAGAACGAAGAAAAACTCTCTCCATTTGTAATGTGAAAAGCACATAAGAGAGATAAAAACAACACAATTCAATGGTTAATCAACTCATATTTAATTGAATTCATACTTTTAAAATTAAATCCCGCCATGTCAATGTTGTTGTGATATAATGTTTTAAAGTAAAAAACAAATAAATAAATCTTTTTGTATCTTATGATATCTACTGTTATCTCGTCAAAATTTATTTGATAAATTGTAGAAAATCAATTTTATTATATTAATAAATAAGAATTTATTGATTGAGTATATTGATGATTCTTAAACACATGATTATTATTTGGTGAATTTTTCGCACACTTTTTTGAGAGAAAAATGCATAATTTTACAATTCTAACCATATTATGTGGGCTCTCAATTTTAACAACCATGCATATAACCAATTATATACATAGAACTTTGATTTTACAACTTATCATAGAATTCAACAACCATGCATATAACCAATTATATACATAGAACTTTGATTTTACAACTTATCATAGAATTCACTGATGTGTGATTGGCAATTGATAATTTGATATGAAGATAATTTGCAACTAATCAATGGCATCCTATTAGCATATGTTGATAATTAAATGGTATTGATTACCATTTAGTAATTAACATATGCATGTACCCATTATCGATCTTATGTGTATAATTATTTATTAATGAGTCATCTGTGAAGAAAAAAAAAAAAAAAAGAGTTTGCAACTAATCGATGGTGTTCGATAAGTGTAGTTAATCAAAGTTTCTCTCAAGGCTGCAAAGTATGCAATCAAATTTAGTGGATCATTTGTTTTTGCTAGTTGAATGATAATGTTGTTGTTTAGCCAAAAAAACAAAAACAAAAACAAAAGTCTCTCAAATGATATTCTCCCTTATTTTTTATTCTATTGCAAAGCAAGTAAATTTCATTCAATTCAAAAAAGACTATTAATTTGGCTTGTGGCCAAGAAGTAAAAAAACAGTACTAGACAAGATAATGGGTACATGAGTAATGTCGTTTGTAATGGCAATGTGACAATTAACTTTTTTAAGGAAAAATAAAAAGTCTATATTCTTCACCACATTTATCAATATGGATATGTTCTTAGAATGTGATTTCTGATTTCTCCCCAATAAAAAATAATAATTATAAAAGAATGTGATTTCTCCGGGCCACCACTCCAACAGAATTAGAACTTTTTTCTTTTTCTTTTTTAGAACAGAATTAGAATTTTTTTTTTTTTTTAAGAAGAAGAACAGAATTAGAACTTAGAATAACAATATTGTTAGGAATATAACATAGTACAAAATTTTGGTGCATATATCAATTGTAAGCAATACAAAAGCAACTGCGTTTTAAATGCATCATTTCATCTAAACAAACTAAACAATCAAATTATCAAAAATAATTTTTCATCAACAGAAAAATGGAAATTTCTGGTAAAACTATAATTTTCTCTAACAATGTATGCATTTTCTATTATCTTTACTATTAATTAGAGGATTCCCAATATAACATAGTACAAAATTTTGGTGTATATATCAATTGTGAGCAATAAAAAAGCAACTGGGTTTTAAATGCATCATTTCATCTAAAAAGTCTAAACTATTAAATTTTCAAAATAATTTTTCATCGACAGACAAATGGAAATTTCAAGTAAAACTATAATTTTCTCTAACAATGTATGCATTTTCTATTATCTCTACTATTAATTAAAAGATTCCCAATAATTTTCAAATCACCAAATATTCTTAAAACACTCTTCATTAAACATCCAGCACTAAATTTGTAAAACAAATGAATTAACTTTTGAAAGGTATTTAAATAATAATAATACTTTTTGGTAATTATCTCCCTATTTTCTACTATAATAACAATTATTTAGCAAAGAGTGATATTATGAATATTATAAATTTTTACCATATATACTTTAGAAATTGTAGGTAAACTTTTAAAAGCAAAACAAAAATAATAATATTAAAAGAATATATATATATATATATATATATATATTATTTTTTGTCTATTTAGTCATTACATAAAACACTTTCTTTGTTATGTACGGCCCCTTTGGGTCCCTTTCGGTGGGAAGAATTTTTAATTCTTGAGAATGTAATAAGTCTTTGGCAGTTTGTATTCTTGAAATTTTGGATTTTGGATTTTCAGTGTAAGGTAGGGTAGGTCCTTTAAGAAGCTAGTTTTAGAAATTTTGAATTTTTGGACAGGGAAAACAACAACTCACATCACCATTTGATAGGTGAGCCAATAAGGTAATAGATTTTTTTTTTTTTTTTTTTGATTGATGGGAATAAGGTAATAGTTTTTGGTTTATGCATGATTTGTTACAATTCCAATTAAGTCCAAGAAATAGAATCCAACAAATTATGGTAATTGAGATATTCATTGAGAGAGAGAGAGAAATTAGTGGACTCCCAAAAACAAATTAACATTTTATTTTTAGGAATTCATAATTAGACTGCCTATTATTATTACACTAAAAAAAAAAAAAAAAAGGTACACCAACTAAGGTGAAAACACTAAGGAAAATTAAAAGGCATAATCAGCTGCATCAACAACATTTATATCTCCACCAAAGCAAAGCCCCTTTTAGTCTCTTTCCTCCTCCCTATTCCCAAATACCAACCTCCATAAACCCATCCTCAGTAGCACAACCCCTAAACATACCAGTAGTGTTAAACCCACATGCCACGTCACCCTTATTTGACACAGCAATAAGCCCAGCAAACCCTTCATCAAGTCTCTCTTTGATCACAAAGTCCACAGCCTCTTGGAGGCTCAAACCCTTGTATTCCATCACAGCCGCCACCTCACGAGCCAGGGTCCCACGTATGATGGCCTCACCCTCACCGGTGCATGAGACCCCACATAAATTACAAGCGTAGGTCCCAGCTCCAATTAGTGGTGAGTCCCCAATCCGACCGTTCATTTTGTTCATCAATCCTCCTGTTGATGTGGCAGCAGCGCAACGGCCCTGATTGTCAACTACCACGCACCCTACTGTCTCTGGAGCATACACGCTTATTGGAAGCCCGTTCATCTGCAATGGACTCTCCGCTACTGCACTGCATGTTTCAGATCCAACGGCTGGGATTCTGTAATCAAACTGATTGATACCAAAAACAAAAACAGATTAGTGAAAGTTAAAAATTTTAAAATAATTTGAGAGTATGATCTATTTGGAATCAGCTTATTTTACTGAATATAAAAACTTTTTACTGAAATTATAGTAAATAAAAAAACTTTTTACTAAAATTATAATAAATAAAAGTAAAAATTAGATAAAATAATACAGTAAAACTCACAAATAATACCAAAGAGATGAAGTCAAACTTATTAATAATAACAAAAATAAACTAAATAGTAAAATAAATTAACAAAAATAATTTTTATTAAACACACCCTACAACTTTTTTATTATAATTTTAACGTGACAAATTGTAATAATTAATTATTACTTATACATCAATCTACTTTTTTTTTTTTTTTTTTTTTTTGTCCTTCAACTTATGAAAAATATTGTACTCCCATACTTTTCCATTACATTAACATCACGGCATGGCATGGCCCACCACGTGGTTTTTCAACAATTTGAAAATACAGAATAAAGATTCTGTTTCTCTTTCTTCTTTCTTTTAGGTAAATTCAAAGAATCTCAAATAAATACAATAGAAGATGTCGGTTCAGATAGGACGAGGCCCAAATGATAATAAACTTAATAGATTCTTCAGGAGATTCTTCTTGTTTTGTATATATATATATATATATATATATATATATATATATATATATATTTTTTTTTTTTTTTTTTTTTTACTCCCAACTTATCAGTAAATTTATTTTTTCCATTTAAATAATGAATCCATCAAGATACCGGGTTAATATAGCTCGAATATCAACGACAAGATCCCATCTGAGATTCTTTTTATTTAAGAATATTTTTATTTTTAGAAAATTTGTAAACACAGCTTTGATACAGTAGGTGTTTGAAG
Organism: Castanea mollissima; assembly: GCA_014183005.1. NCBI lineage: Eukaryota > Viridiplantae > Streptophyta > Magnoliopsida > Fagales > Fagaceae > Castanea > Castanea mollissima. The sequence continues at coordinate 86,496,664 of JACAVU010000001.1, read as the reverse complement.
AAAAATATGTGGTGGATTCGTAAGACAACTAGTTACCACTCACACAGTCAAAATCTGTCGTATAATGTGACAAAAATTGTGGTCCAAGAACAATTCTCATGTACTTGATACTTCAACTCATAAGTAACTTGTGATAACAATCGCAATTTGTTTTTAAATCAATTTTAATTTAAAAAAAATAAATCGATTAAGTACTTATAATCAATCAAAGCTAACACAACGTACCACAATGGTGTTAGCTTCCTTTGCCAATTTGAGCATTCCCACGTTTTCCTCTGTGATGAAGTACTCATTCTCCACAAGCTCCACACCCTACAAAAACGAAAGCCACATAAAATATTTGGATGCGTGTGAAAGAATAGTTTAAATTATATTGTTTAGATATTTTTATATACATATAAGTAAAAAAATATATAAAAAATATTCCTAATGTTATTTAAAAATATAAAAAAATGTCTTTAAAATTAATCTGTCAGATACGCTCTAGAACACCCTTTTTTCTCAGCCTAATTTAAAGACTTTTTTTAAAAATATATATATTATTTCAAGGACACACCACACAAACCCAAGTCCAAGAAAATGACATGACTAGCTGCAGTAAGGCACGTGGGGACAACGTTAAATAAAAAAGCAACCGGCGGCTAAGATCTTCATTCACGTGACATGAAACAAAGTAAAAGATTTTTTTTTTTAATAAAAAAAAAATTGTGGGCAATTTATGATCGGTGGAGAATGGCAAAATGGTAAATTTATACCTGTTGTCGGGCGAAATCTTCAGCTCCAGAGAAGGCTAAGTAGGAGTGGGGAGATTTGTCCATTACGAGCCGGGCAAGAGAGACCGGGTTCTTAACCGTCGTCAAACCCGAAACGGCACCGCATCGTCTTCCTTTTCCATCCATGATACTGGCTTCCATCTCCACCGTTCCATTCGCCGTTAGTGCAGATCCACGGCCAGAATTAAACAGAGGATCAGTTTCCAGTTCTCGAACCTGTTTTTTTTTTCACAAAAACATTAGTAAACAGTTGTGTTTCTGTTTTGTCAGTAACGCACTCCAACAACTATGAGAACGACATTTGGCTTTGAATTATTCACATATATGTTCGCTCAAAACGCATGCAGTTAAAACTTAATAACTCCCCCTCCGCATTTTCCTCGAACCTGTTTGTTTTCCGAGGAAATGCTACATGGGGTTTCAAGGTTATCTTTTTAAGTCATATTAGTTTTGCGCGTAACGCGTGTGATGAGACTAGTAATAATTGAAAAATAATGAAATTATTTGCGTAAAACAAAACGGGGCGTAGAGGAAACATAGGGAGGGACATACAACGAGCTCGACGACATCGAGGGCTGAGTGGTTAGAGCGAAGAGCGGAGATTCCAAGATTGAGGCAACGAGTAAGGAGTTTTTTGGCCTCTTCTTGACGGTGTGGTGGGAGATTTGGATCCACACCAGCACCACCATGCACCGCAATAGCCCAACCACCCATATTCTAATGAATCTAAATCTCTCTCGCTCTCGCTCTCCCTCTAACTCTATGTGGATCTCTCTGGCTTCGCTCTCTCTCTCCTTAAGGCTTTGCTTTGGAGTTGTTTTCGCTGACTACGAGAGACACTGCAATGGGTTGGTGCATTAAATAGGCAAATGCGGACGCGAGCTGATTTTAGTGTTGGATTTTAATTCTAATTTGGAATCCAACTCTATTGCTACGCCCACTTGTTGCGGGACTCCTTTTGGGTGTATGTGATTTTGTCAATTACTTGGTTACACGAATTTCCAATGTTCCTGCTTAATTCTTTTTTGACATGCCCGATTTTACTGCTACGTAGTTTTTTAAGTTGGGCAATGTTACCCACGTAGTTGTAAATTGTTTTTAGTTTCATTCCCTCATTTTATTTTTTTTATTTATTAATAACTACCCAACATAATAATGACTTTTTTTCAAAAAAATTGTAAAATAATATATAGCTTTAATATTATTCTTTCATTTTTACATGTCAAATACATCGGTTATTTTAGTCAGAGATTAAATTCGAATAAGTCTAATTTCACAATAAATTTCAATTTTTTTTTAATAAGATAACCATCTATGATTAGTTTAGTGAAAGATAAAATTTAAAATTATGAAAGTGACATTAGTGATGTCCTTTATATCAATTATAACAGTTTACCAGTCTACCTTTTTGTTTTCCTCAAAAAAAAACTATATGAATACAATATTGAATAAATAATACAAATATAAAACTACATGCAATTAAACGTAATTTAAAATTTAAAATATTAATAAAGACATTCTCGCTATTTATTTGGAAAGGAAAGTATCTTTGTATCTATGACTAGTTTAGTGAAATATAAATTTTAAAATTATGAAGTGACTTTAGTGATGGTATGATGTACTTTATATCAATTATAACAGTCTACCTTTTTGTTGTCCTAAAAAAAATATATGAATACAATATTGAATAAATAATACAAAAATAAAACTACATGCAATTAAACGTAATTTAAAATTAAAAGTATTAATAAAGACATTCTCGCTATTTATTTGAAAAGGAAAGTATCTTTGTATTTTTGGATTCCAAACAAAACTAAGCATTTTATTATTAGCAATTTTCTTTTTACGAGGAGTTAGCTGTAGGTATCATCTATCAAATAACGGTATAAGTGTAATTCGATTCAACTTAAGAAAATAAAAGAGCCAAATCGGTTAGATTCTATTTCAGAATCTCAAATGAGTCAAATCAAATGAAAAGCAAAGCAAATTCCAAAGCATATATTTCGGGATTGAGCAAAATAGGTTCCATGTACGAGTCTATTTTAACCAAAAACTTTTATATAAAAAATAAGAAAATAAAAACCAAATTTTAGTGCATCAGACAGATTTGGAGAAATAGGAGATTAATACTAAAAAATAAACAACAAATAAAATAAAAGGTTTAAAGAAAGTCTATGAAAAATTTACAACATTTTTCACAACTACCTTTGATATGGATGTAACTTTATTTTATTTTGTGGAATCAATTAATAGATTAATACATCTATAACATTATATAAATCATTAATTACTAAATTAGAGAAGATCAAACCTAATTAATTAAAAAAAATTTGGTGTTTGGCTTCTTAAAAAAATGGCAAGGAGTTCTTATTAGCCTAAACAAATAACCATATTTATAGCTCTAAAAGGGCAAGGAGTTCTAAAAATATTTTATATATATATATATATATATATATAAATGTTGACATGGAAAAATATAAGTTTTTTTATGTGGTGTGGCAACCTTAATAGAAAATTGACAGACAGTCAAATACTTTTCATGCATTAATCTTACACAATGTTAAGAACTAAGATTTTACTAAACAACTACCATACTTTAGTCTCAAAAGTAAGACCAATCCTTCTATTTCCATTCAAGTCATTGAAATATTGAAGTTGCAAAGTCCGGTCTAGTTGAAATATATATATATATATATATATATATATAATATATATATATATATATATATATATATATATATATATATTAAAAAAACTCGGTTCATCCTTTATCTTGGCCAAAATACCGGTCCACCATTGGAATCTTTTGTCTCTAATTTTTTTATTGGTCTATCACCCAGACAATGCAAATGCCAAGAAGTACTGGTTCAGAAAGATTACGTATTCTATTCCAAATTGGATTGGCTAATATTTAATTTGAGAATAAATTAATCAATCACAAAACTCAAGAGAACAAACTATTTATTTTATGTTTGTCTCATATACATATATACATATACACCTATCGTTTTTTCTTAGAACAAGTGGAAGCGTGGATATTCAAACTCCAAGTTGTAGTACTCATCTAAACAGTAGTATTACAACTCGTGGCTCATATATAATTAGGTCTTCACACGGAACGTAGAATTCTACGTAATATTCAGTGAACGTAGGCTTCTACTTATCTAACAAAGGAACAAGCTAGCATTGTATATTACAAAGAAATATCTTGTTTTTCTATTTCACGTTGTCCATGCTGCTAGCCTAATCATTCATTTCTTTCCTAATATATCCCAACAAGGATTTTTATTAAAAGTTTTTAAGAATGTCAATTAAACTAATTGAAGTGGTCTAGGCAATTACCCCCAACCACCCAATAAAATTAGAATAATACTTATTATCTATTTTATAATTTTATTACAAAAATATTTATAAACAGAACTTGCAATGTATGCTATTGGTGTCCGTTCAATAACATAATAAACACATGTCCTTTTTTTATTAGTGACACATTGATTTGTACATTATTCTCAACAAAAAAAAAAAAATTCGTAACATCCTTAGTATCGATCATTTATAAAAGAGTAAAGTTAGATACACAATATTTTCACAATAAATTATAGGTGGAAGACTATTACTAATGGGTGAAACACTTATATTAATAGTGCGCCTAAATTATAACTAGTAAGTAGTACTAGCTTGTTACCTATAATTTATTTTGAAAGTGTTGTGGACCTAAGATTTCTCTTCATAAAATTATGGACCTCACGTGTTGAAAAAAAAAAATCAAAGACTTCCCTAGATGTGCCTATGTGCCTTTTTTGTGGGTGAGAAACTTAATACAATTACCATATTTTATGTTTTTCCTGATAAATGAAATTTAATAGATGGATACAATTTTTAATGAATTAAGATCTTCTAGTCTAGAATTACTAAAATAACATCACATATTAGGAAAGTTCTAGCTATCTATTATAAAATGTGTGGATTGAATTTTATTATATTATTAATTGGATAATGATGTTAATCAATGTTTATTTAAATGTTGGATATTGTAAAATTCAATCCAATTATTTTATAATTGAAGACTTATCCTTTTTTTTTTTTTTGGAAGAAAATGAAGACTTATCCTAAGAAATTCTTCCGCCTCCCATGTTGATATATACTATTAAGAAAATCCATGTTTTCAAGAGAATTGAATTTAATACATTATTTTTCAGATAAAACATATACGTTTCCAAAACTGCTTAGTGCTTACCCCAATTTAAGTTTGAGTGAAAGAGGAATAATATTTAATATTTAGATAAAATAAAATATAAGTTAGGAATATTATCAAGATTGTGTCTTTTGATTTTTCAAAGAGTACATATAATAGATAGTAAATTTATAGTGTCTACTTCATAATGATTACTAATTAAGTTAATTGAAAGCTACTATATTTTAGGACTTTCAAAAATGTAATAGATCCTAAAGAATTACTATCATTTTCAAATAAGTGGATTAAAATTTACCACGCCATCAACATATTAAAAAAAGTGTTGATTATTACTTTTTCAATCAACTAATTAAGAAATATATAGATAAAATTTTAAGAACTCATTCATTAAATTATTCTAAAAACTCTAAAACATTCTAATCGAAACAAGTAATATAAGATTCGGATGAGAGATGCTGATCAATTGACTATATAATCAAATTCCCCCCCCCCCCCTTCTCACGGTATAAGAATAACCAGGTTCAAGTCAAGTTGCTCATTCAACAACAAAATATTTTATCAATCGAACTAATTAACACCCACTCTATTTTGTCCTAAAATTTCTCAATACGCTAACAAAATAGCTTTCCAACCAATTAAAAAAAAAAACACGCAAGACTTCACTAGCAAATACGTTAATTAAGTTAGGATTATCATGTTGATAATGTTAACCACATATTTGAGTTAGGCCCCTTATTTTTCACTTTTTAAGTTTTTATAATGTTTGTTAACGCCTTCACGGTACACGTACTACGCCTACAAAGTTAAACATCAGCTGCAATATGTGTCACACCCCATTAACTTGTTAACGGTAGAAATTAGTTTTAACAACTTTATAATTACATATATTAAAAACAATTTTACGTATCTAAAAATTAATTCAATTTATAAAGTTTATTGTTTTTCCAAAATAACCAAAAGAGACTTGAATTCAAATTCTATCAATACTTAAAATATAACAAGTAAATATCATTTTACCAACAAAAAAAAAAAAAAGAGTTAAGTGATATCTTATGTGATAGTAAAACGTAAATATCATAAAAATATGATAAATTATCTATGATAGTAAACGGTAAATATCAAAAAGTCTATTGCGATTGGCTTTAGCAGACTGAAAGCGTACGATTCAGCAGGTGGGTTCCATGCAGCGCCTCACTTGTGTATTATATAATAGGTAGGCGGCTTGTGGACCAAAAAGAACAGTAAAAAAAAAAAAAAGAAATGCAGTAACGGGGTCCCTACAGTCGCTGCACCCTGGGAATACCACTGTATCCAGATTAGCATGTGATATATATATATTGAAGTGATAAGAATGGTGATTGGCTAGATTTGCTTGACATGAATGAATGACTAAGGTATGAGAAAGCTTTGAGATTTACATAAAGCTCGTTCAAACCTTGATATTTTAATTGAAATATTTTATAACCACATCCAGGGCGGGGTTATAGCAATGCTTGGGCATGGCCCCATTTAAAAGAAAAATACTTTTATATGATGTGTATGTAATAAAAACTTTAAATATTTAGCAACAAGAATAGAATTTGGCTTCTAAATGTTTGAGTTAGTCCAATGACACTCATAAAAACCAATAAAATTTGTCGATCGATCAAGTAATAATAGAAACAAGGTAGTTTTTGTTTTCACAAATTCATTTTTTTACATTTTTAATATCAAACTAGACAGCTTTTATATTCTCATTAGAACTCAAAAGATGATAAGTTCCCTTAAAAATTATCTTGCGAAAATACATATGAAAAAGTTGTTAATTTTATACACATAATATATTTTATAAATTATGACCAACTCTAATTTCAAAATATAATTGTTTATATATGTGTATGTGCGCATGTATGTAATGATTTATCTTGACTCGTGACTACTATAATACCAAAATTTGACTCTCCAAACAAAAAATCCTAACTCCGCTCCTAACCACAACTTTTATGCCAAAATTTTCATGTGAATTATAACGCGTTAGACTGTAATATTAGTTGTCTATTACTTTTTCTATACGGTTCACAACCAGATAGAGCAATATTTGTGACAAAATTTATAGTATAAAAATTGCGTTAACAAATTTTCTCATATTTTAATAGGAACAATGATATAATCGCACTCCCAAATTTGAGGCTAGTTGGAGATGAGTCATGGCGCGTCAGTGAAACGATTTGTTTGTGTCCATTGTACATCTTTCACTACCACTTGCACTTTCACTTTTTGTCTACATGTGCTACTTTGGCCTCTTGATGGGACCTGAAGAGGTCCAACATGTTTGGTTCCTAAGCTAACAGTGATTACTGGAGTCTTTGGAGATACGGGATCTTCTTGTAGAGTTGTATTGCATAGTTTGTGCAGTAGAGCCATTTTAATTCGCGTTTGAATAGAGCCATTTCCCTTATATGTTTCTATCCCAATTAATGTTATGAGATTTCCTTTAGAGCAACATATAGGCATTTCTTTTTCGAAGTAGCATTCAATTTTATATGTGTATGGGATAACTTCTGAAATGGATAACCCAAGATTTCCAAAAGTTGGATCATCTGTATTTCAATTGCTAGTAAACAAAATATGTTTTGGTTGGGATAATAATATTATATCCATTTCAGAATTTTTCCTGGAAAAAGAAGTGTGTATGCTGCTGCTCTAAAAACTTTGTTGGTGCCAAATAATATTATCAACAATATTAACAATCTAAAATAATAATTACACGAAAGAATACAAATATTTACTTGAAAAACTTTCTTTTTTAAGAGAAAAACTATAAGACAAATTTCAAATAATTTCACTATTATCAAATCAATTATTATAATTTTTGTGTATGTTTCACTGCTAAAGTAAAAATCTCTCTTATTTTCTTTGCTCTCACACACACTAATTATTTTTCTCAAAGGCGGCAACACTTTTCTTTCTCCTTTCTATTTTCTTCTCCATTCATAGCTCTCCCTTGGCTGTCTTCTTTCTCTAAGCAGCTCTCCATGTGGCTTCCTCTTGCTTTTCTTTCTCACTATGCAACACACTCTTATTCAGCACAAACCATTTTTATATATAACATAGCCACACACCACAATCTCAATACAAGTCAAATAAGGAGTCTTTCAACCATTAGTCACGGACTCTTATTTCAAATTGGACTAGTTCTTTTGCTTTCCTAGGAGTTCACTAACTCCTAATTCTACTTGAAGCAGAATTCTTGATACAAACCCATTGAATGGGCTATCACGTGGGCTGGCCCCACAACAACTTTTGCACCCTCTTATCATTTTTTTTTTTTTTATTCATTTTTCAATCCAACCAAGCAAAGCGACTATATATTTATTATTTATCATTCAACTTTCCCACTTCTTCAACTAAACACACACAATGAGAAACAAAATTTTTTTTTCTTTCCACTTACTTTTCTATCTCCATGCCAAACAAAACCTTAATATGAACCAGGTACAAGCTATAAACCCTAGGTCTTTTTATATAATCTTCCTTTCTTTCATTATCATGGATAAAGCAAGTTTATCAAAATCAAATAAGTTATGAATTGGTCGGTATTAAGGAATGATGAGAAGTTTCAAGTCTCAAGAGGCAGGACCAACGAATTGGTGTTGTAGCCATATGTAATTAAAAAGAAGGATAGTGGGGTTAGAATATGATAGAATAGAAGGATGTTCTTGTGCTCCATATGAAACTGCTGCCACTAATACTCATAACTTTTCTATTGTTCTCAAATATCACAAACAACAATTTATTATACGCAATACAAATGACATCATGAACAAATTATACTGATAAGCTAGATTGGGAAAGCCCTAGGCAAGTGATGGCCTCGTATGCTTCACATGAACCCTTCTTTAAACTTATGTGGCTTTTGCATGCTATTGAAAAGCAGAGATGCACTGAATTTTCGAGAAATACTAACGAATTACATGTATCACACTATCAAAAAGTATGGTGCCTAACTCTTTTAGGTAGGTTTTATCTGAGTGATTAACTTTTATTCTTTCTATTTAATATAAACAATGCATGTGATATGTGGTCCAATATAGATTTGTCTGACATTAAATTGAATGTATTATAGGCAGGCCAAAAGTACATTTTGTGGTTGTGGTTAAAAATTGAAAATGCACCAATGGTTGTGTTTGGCCCAATTAGCCTAACAGATGTTAGCGTTTTGGTTTTGAAATTTACAGAACTTCCTTTTTCTAGCAGAAAGCCAAAAATGTTCTTACCAATCATGAAATAAGGGCCTAATTAATGGGATCCATCGACAAAGTAATAAAGTGCAGCCCTCATGAAATCTACAATTAATTAGAACACTTGGATGAGAAAATCCAAAAATTTCAGGTTCAGCCCCATAGAGATGCTCATTGGAAATGGTGCTACAAGCTCATGATTTAGTAATTTATAAGGCAGTAATAGAGGGAATGGGCTCAAAGTTATTCTTACTCAAAGAGGAAGTGAAAAATAAGTGAATTATCACTTTTCACAATGACTTCAAAAGAAGTATTTTATGCACCCGGTTAGCAAAAAAAAAAAAGTATTTTATGCACCCACTACATATAATCAATGAAAGAGAATTCTGGCGTATCCATGGTCATAGAGCAATGAAACATTGAAGTAGGTACCTAGAAGTTCAAACTTCCCATCAAAGCATCACAAGAAAAAGGTCGCCCAAAGATTTTCGTACTTGTTTCCAACTAAACAACAAAATAACCAACTAATAAAGATTACAACTTGTAATTAATATGAGATAATAAATTTCATATTTTAGATTAGGTTTCCATGAATCTAAATGTATGCACTATGATACATCATTTAAAATTCCATTTCACCAAATAAAGAAAGATATTTATTTTAAATGATTTGCGACTAGAATATTCACTTCACTTTTAAATTTATTAACTATCAAACTTTTACCATGAAAGGGAATATCCTCATCTTTTTTATGTATTAAATTCAATTGGTATAAGTTATAATATGTATATGCAAAAAAACTATCAAAAAAGTTTGTTACTTTTTCTTTTTTTTCATAATTTTTTTTATAAAATAATGTATTAATTTATACTCTAATAGCATATGTTAGTAAAATCCATCAAATAATGCCACCCAACTCTCTTCATTAAAAAATAAATAAAAATAATTATTAGGACAGAAAACTAACTTAGTTGATATAAGTTTTCTTACCTAATGACGATACAATAAACCATTACTCTAACAAATATAACTCAAAAGTTTTTCACAAGGAAAGAGACTCAAAAGTTTTTCCTAAAGGAAAGAGACAGCATGTGGAGTATTAAAAATGAGAAGTATTCTTCTTTGACATGTTAATGAATATTTTTAGGAAAATTATTAATAATCTATAATAACACTATTTTAACACTATTTTAAAAAATATATATAAAAAATTATTAACAATACTTATTATTTTATTTTTAATTTTGCTAATATATGTCCTAAGAGAACACAATAATTAATTATTTTTTAAAATATTTTTAAAAAAATTAAAAAAATATTGACAATTTTTTTAATTCTCAAAAAAATATTTTTTAAAATAATTAATTATTATATACCTAAGACACAAATTAAGCAGACCTTTTTACCCTTCATTTAATTAACATTTTACCCTTTTCTTAACTTAAGTCCAATTTGGCTTTCGCTTGCTGCAAACAAAGACAACAAAAAATAGGGCTGTGATAGGGCCAAGACATCATCAAGCAATCAAACCGCTGAAAAAAGATTGGTACGAGTCACATCACCTTTCAATGTCGCTTGGAATCTTGAAGATACTCTCACTCGCTACTAGTTATAGTCCAATTTTTTTACAATAAAGAAAGGAAGAAAAAAACAGTACAAAATTTGTGTTGTGCGTTTCAAAAGATTCTCATCACATGCTCTCTCCCTCAGAATCGACGGAATCTCTTAACCTTTTCTCTCGTGTTTTTTTCAAGCTCTGTAAAAATGGGCCCGTGCTAACTAAGTCCACAAAAACTAATAAAATATCATCAACTTTCTTCATTTTTTATTGTTAAAAAAATACCGGGGGTGTTTTGTGCCTCAAATTTTGGCCCTGATATATATATTTTTTTTGGTCCTGATATGGTTGTACAATACTACATCATGTAAATTAAAAGGCTCATCCGGGATTGTTGTGTCGGCAGGCGGCTCATCTAGTCACCTACCCACCAAATTTCCCGCAACCCTTGGAAGAGTGTTTTTGGCTGATACATGTATTCTTTGACCATCTTTCTGTGCTAATTTAATACTATAATAATTTTGGTAATTGATATTATTGTTTTTGTATTAACTTTGTGCTAGTTTGTCTCATCCAAAAATAATAATAATAATAATAATTGTGTTAGTTATGAGTTTTGGTGGGTTAGAAGATTTAGCAACACATTTTGTCGTTAAATTTTCCGTTGCTCATAAATTTTTTTTTTTTTTTTTTTTGTTTCATTGTTGCTCATAAAGTTAGTTTAACGTAAGTGTAATTATCGTACTACTTTTAACTCAATAACTCGTTTTCTAAACTTTTTATTGTTCTTAAAGTTAGTTTCTTTAGTAATATCTACAATTTATCTCATGCAGTTCTAGCTAGAAGCATACATGTGTAATTGTCGTACTACTTTTTAATTATTAATGAAATTGCAGTTTATCAAAAATGTCTGTTGTGTTCGCGCACGGCTCATTTCTTATTGTTCACCTTTTACATATTTCAACCCATTGGAGAAATTAATAAATTGATAAACTTTATGTCTAGTCACAAAAATTAGAGATGGCACCATGCAAATGTCACATCTTTCTAGAATGAAAATCACGTTGATTTACTTTTTTTTTCTTTTTGTTTAATTAAAACTTTTTAAAATTTTCCTTTTTTTTATTATTAAGTGCGATAGTAATTTATAGACTTTTGATAAAAAGTTAATCCAAACCCATAGATCTAGCTCAACTTCGAATCAAAACTAAATCTGTAAATAGGGTTCACCCAAAAGTTATTTTTTTAACAAATAAAAACACCATTGGTTCAATTGTAAAATGACTATTATGAGTTGAATTTTTTATAAATCTTTTTATCTTATTCGGGAGCTAAACACATTACATCAAACATGCTCTTGAATCCCACTCCACCACTATGGAAAGTGCTTGGCAAATGCCAATTAACTTAATGGAAAATTTAAAAAATATTTACCAATGCTAAACAAAATAAAATTACAAAGTGATGTTTCAACTTACATAAATAATATCACCTCCATCCACTTAATTATCATCAACTACTAAATTAATTAACATTCACTTAATTATCATATTATTACATCAACTACTAAATTAATTAATAATTAATTTTCTCATTGTTAAAAGAATATAGAAAATAGACTCTATTTGCATCTCTAGGTCGAGGACTCGAGGGACTCAATGATCATGGCGTTTGTCATAAAGTTGGCCTTCAACTAGTGATGGTTCAATGAATTGAATTCACACCAGGTTTGTTGGGTTAATCGAACTTGTCCAATGGTTGAATCTAGAACTCGAAGAGGATAACCTCAAGTTAGCCCAACACTACAACTAAATGCCCCATTACTACCACATTAAATCTTGAATCCAGGGTTGTCGAGGTCGATGGGGCTACTTGTCCTTTATATGTGGTAGGATGATGTCTACAATGAAATTGAATTAAAAAAATTAAAATAAAAAGTCCTATTAATGAGTGTAGTCAAAGTGTTTGTTAATTGACCATTTTAAGAAACTTTCAATACCATTTTTATAGAAAATATAAAAAGTTATTAAAAAAATTAATTACTATTTTCTTTTCCCATAAAATATTTATAAAAATATTTTCTAAACAAGTACCTTTAGGTCATTCATTAACTTTTCCCTATAAAAAATTGAGCTAACCGTAATTTGCCATTATTTATTTCCAACTTATTTGACTTATAATTTTTTCTAAACACAACCATTCTTTCACGGGATAAGCCAATGAAAATAATTTTTTTCCAAATGAGCACTAAGAAGAGTGACAATGTCAAGGAGAATTTGGGAATGACAAGCTTATGGGAAGTTGAGCTTATCAACTTGTGTTCGAAAATATATGTATATATAAGAGAGTCAAACCTACTACCACTCCAATAAAAGAATGGAGGCTAGTGGTACATTGTGAAGAAATATCCAACGACACTAACTCACAAAGAGATAATATGAATAAAAAAATAATCATTATTGTTATTATGACCACAATTCAACAAAATGAAAGAAAAAAAAAATGGTCAAGAGAGAAAAAAAAAGGGGGCTATTAGTATTTGCCCTACCACACACACAAGATAGAGTAACTTTGAAATATGTTGCTTCATATAGTTCAAAAGCTTATGATTGTGTTGTTAGAATGAATTTGTTTAATAAGGTTGGTGTAATGGTTGATTAATGCATTGCTTGATGGCAAGATTTTATAGCAAGTATATAGGGCTTTCCTAATATCCGTTTTTTGAATAATGACTACAGTAGCAGTTGTCGGATTTCTATAAAGATGGCAACATTCATGCACCTAGTGATGTTTTTGCTTGAATATTAAGAGTGAGCTTTGATTTGTCATGATTTGGGTAATTTGTTAAATTAGTTGGAACCTGCCTAGGGTATCTGCTAAATTAGTTGGAACTTGCGTAAGAGTATGAAGTATGAATCATGTTTTTGACGGCTAAAGGTGATTAGGAACTTAGGAGGAGATTTCAGGCAAATAGAACAAATCAATCAAGTGTCTTCTGGTGTGTTAGTGGCCAACACGTAAGTTTCTAAATTTCGCTAGTCTTCATAGTTCACTTGGCAAATTCTTTGTTTTGGGCCCATGATAATTAAGCCTAAAATAGGACCATTCTTTACCATTCATACCACACTCCTTCAAATTTTCCATGAGTGTTACACAGGCTTGGGCCATCTGAGAAAAATAAAAAAAATAAAGATATATAGTAGGCCTTAAATAATTGAATTTTACTTAATTTATGTGCATAATGTGTTAAAAAAATTAACGTCAAGAAATGTGTGTAAAAATATCTACACAATAAAATTTTAACAAAAACCATATACAAAATCCCTTTCTAACAAACAAGTAATACAATTCTTTCCATTTCACACAATGGTCATTAAAATACCCGGATGATGGGTTTTCCTGGAGAGTAATGAAGTAGAGTAGTAGACTAGAGGGGTGGGTCTTCCGACTCTTCCCATGGTGGAATTTACAATAGTCTTTTAGGTGTGAGTGCCTCGATTCCTAAATCTTTAATGTTAACATGCCACGTGAGTTGACACTATTGGTACTTTGGTAGCCCTTCTTAATCATGGACTAGGAAATATGCTACTGACTCTAATGTTGGGATGACCATCACACATTCTTGATGCGATGGTCACTCTGCAAGTATAAGTGCTTGTGGGATGTGGGGGGTAAGGGTCGGGGATCAAGTCTCTAGGAAAAAGTTTAACATACATATACACTTAGATTAGGCTAGAGCCTAGAGTAGAATTCTATCTTGTATTTTTTTTTTTTTTTTTTAAATCTAATGTTGGGGTGGAGAAAAGAGTCGTAAGTTGTCACTTGTTAGTTTAGATTCAATTAATAACCACTTTAACCCATGTACGGGTAGGTCTAATTTAACCATACAAAGTTCAAGAGTTTAGATCAAGGAAGTCAATATCGTATTGGAGGTTGTACCGCTTTGGCTAGTGATACGATATATTTTGGATATCGGTGTACCGTTTCAGATTTACCGCTATTTTTTACTATTTTATACAGTATACAAAGTTAAATTTCTAATAACTCAATATATCACTTTGACAACTTTTTATATTTTTTTGGTTGAGTTAGAGCATTAGCAGCAGTGAAGCTAAATAGTTAGCTAAATAGTTATATAGCTATTTTAGTTTCACCAAAATACAAAAAATACATGTTACAATAGTGGAGTCATAATTAAAATTTTAAAAAAAATTATTTTAAAAATTATAATAAGTTACTAAAACAAATATTAATATAATTTTTTTACTCATATCTCTTCTACCTTGTCAATATCTTTTTTTTAACCCTCTTTTATTTTCCTTAACTCACTACTCTGTCTCCTTTAATAATTGATATATTAAAAGCTCATAAATATTTAAAGACTAATTGATAGATTCAAATACTTTTCGGACAAAAAAGAAAAAAGAAAATTTGAACCTTTAAATAAATTGATATGATTTACATACGCCCATCCAATCAACTACTGAAGTCTTAACTCATTAGGATTTTTTTTTTCTTTTTTTTTCATTCTTTTTTCACCTCTCCACATCTTGTTACAGTTGTAGCCCATTAGTTTATCATTATAAGTTTATTTATTTATTTATTTTCATTCTTTTTTTCTCCTCCACACGTTTTGCTTTGAAGTCTTGTCACTTGCTTCTTGGCAGACTACTCTTCTACTTTCAACTTCAAGTGAGTGTGCCAAAACTAAAAAGAGAGATAGATACCCGTTGAGAAATAAAGGAAGAAGATGAAGGGGCTGTAGAAACAAAGGCCGACGAAACAAAGGAAAAGAAGAAGAAATGCATAGCAAAGACAAATACGAAGAAGAGGAGGAAAAGCCAAGGTCAGAGTGAGGAGGTGGATCTTGAAATTTGGGAGTTTTCTGAGTTTTTTTTTTTTGTTTCGCCCGGTATCTATTTTTCGGCCGAAACCCAGTATTCATCCCGGTATATCCGAAACAGCTCCGGTAAAGCCGGTATTTAAACCGAAATGAAACAAGTGCATTTTTGTACCAGCCTAAGCACCGGTACGGCAAATTCCAGCAGTACCAGCCGGTACAGTACAAAATTAACTTGGTTTAGATACGAGATTGAGAGGTTGTTAGGCACCTAATGCTCTCTAAATAAATAAAGTAGACAAATGACTTTTTATTTTTATATACAAGATAGAAATTCTATTCTAGTCTAATTTTCAAATCTTTTACTTAACGACAAAAAATTTATCAATTAAGTTAATTGAAACCCATAATTATATTAAATTAGGTTTTGTCGATCAAAAAGAAAATTTTCATTTAAATTAAAGTTCTACAGTTATGAATAATCACCTAATGAATGGAATCTAACAAATTTCATCTCACCACTGCACACCCTTGATTCAATAGTCACTCCATGAGTACAAGTGCTTGTGGGGTGTGAGAGGCAAGGGCCGGGATTTAAGTCTCCAGAAAGGAGCTTCACACACATATACACTTAGATTAGGCTAGAGTAGAATTCTATCTTGTATCCAAAAAAAAAAAAACAAACAAACAAACAAATTTCATCTCATATTTACTCAATTCCCTCAAGAGTCACGTCATACCAAAAAAAGAAAATGTATTCGAATATTGTAAAAATAGACCATATCTAAAAAGTCAATGATCCTATTAAAAATATTGAAAGCCAAATATGATTAAGTACATCAACTATAGAAAGAAACCCTAATTAATTAGCCCAACATATACATGGGAGCTTACTGTTTGTTTAGAGTTTAGACATTCATTCACATGAAAAATAAGGGAATAAAACGTTTTGTGCATGTTGGACTAGTTGTGAATACGCATGCTTAAGCATGCATTCGTCTTTCGTTCTCCAAACCCCTTAATTTCCAGATTTTGCTTTGTTATCTCTTAAATCTGTTTGTTTATTAATCTATTAACTTATACGTCTCTCTTAACAAAACATCTAGAATCCTAGATTTTAATTGACCCACAAAGATTTAATTGAGAAACCAAAACCCTAACCCAACACACATACACATAAACAATAACATAAAAAGAAAGAAATAGTAATCGAGCAGAATTTAGGGCAGTTCTTTAGAAAACCGGGATTTTTCACTATTTTGGGCATCTTTTTTTTCTTTTTTTTTAAACAAAAGAGGTGGGTTTTGATAGCTTGGGAAAAGATAAAGGAAGGTTTCGGAATTATTCCATATTTCTAGCTTCATACTTTTAATGACTTTCACTTATTATATATGATCATGCCTAAAATTATGATATTATATTCTTATATTCCTAATATAATATTAAAAAAAGAATTATTCCTAAGATATATTTCTTTCTTAACTTAGAATACTTTTCTCAAAAAAAAAAAAAAAAATTACAATACTTAGTTAAAATTCTTTGTCATCTATAACCATCTATTGCAAATTTCCTAATGCAAACCTTTTGAAAATTAAAGTTTCCTTTTGAGTTATGTTTTCCTTCATTAAACCTTAATTCTAAATTTGAATCCCATTTTAAATTTGGTCATCCATGACAAATTAGAAATTTTTCAACGAGTAATTCTTAGGTACTCCCGGAGCACGGAGAATGGTGCTCCCTCCTCTCACATTCATGGTGGGATCCACTCATTAAATTCATGGTGGGGTCCACCATGAATGTGAGAGGAGGGAGCATCATTTCACTATACTCCAAGAGTACCTAAGAATTTTCCTATTTCAACATACAAGTCAAACATAAATTCATTAATTTATACTTATCAATAGGAATGTAATAATTGTACATGCTAATTCAAATTTTTTTGCTTCACCAAAATTTTTTTAAAAACTTTTCATAATATATATTGTAAGTTCTCAAAAAATTGAAGGTCCAAGCCCACTAAGAACAATAGTGCCTTGTCCTTTAGATTAAGCCCAAACAATAAACTTTCTTCAAAAAGTGAGAAAACAAACTTCAAACACAATTCTGAGTCAAAAGTTAGTTTATGGCCGAGATCCCCTAACTGTTTGACAAACGTAACTAGAAGAAAAATTATGAGTGTAGTTCTCCAAGGGCTAATATGAGGATAAGTTCTTTATAAATGTTTAGCTCAACTTTACACCAGATTATACATTGTTTACTTTCCTATTTTTCTCTCTTTAATTTTCTTGTCTCCCCTTTCTTCTAGGAGGTTTCTTCCCCTTTCATATCTCTCCTCTGTCCATCATAGCCTTCCACCTATGCATCTTAAATCATTCTCAAGATACTTGTCCCATCATAGCTCTACAAATGGTGGTTGAAGGTGTTGCTAGTTGTGAAATCACTGTTCTGGTGTCATTTTCATATTAATGAAGCTGATATGGTTGGTGTGAAGCATTCAATGTAGGGGTGAGAGATATATCCCTCAAGAAACTTTCTGCCACGTCCCTTGCTCCCCCCACAGTCCCTCCTTCTCTTCCCTAGTCTTCGTAAGATACTAAATATTTTGTTTCTATTTCCATCCTCGAGCAAGTGATTTCTTTGGATCCTACGCATCTCCTCGGGCTAACTTATACAAGCTTTTTCCTTGGTCTAATCCTCTATGCTCCTCAGACACCCCCCCCCCCCACATATATATATATATATATATATATATATATATATAGGTTAATTAAAAAAAAAACTATTCTATTTAATTCTTTTTTATTTAATGTAAATTTAACTATTACCATAAACATCTAACTTATTTTGACTATGCCTAAAAATAAATTATAGAAAGCATTCAATATAAAAATAGGCTATTCTATTTAATTCATTTTATTTAATGAAAATTTAACCAGTGCCATAAACATCTCATTTATTTTGACTATTCCTAAAAATCAATTATTGAAAGTATCCAATATAAAAAATTTTTAAAAAAAAAAGTAGCCTAGTTTATTTAATTCATTTTATTTAATGAAAATTTAACTATTACCATAAAGGTCTAATTTATTTTGACTATTTCTAAAGCATTTATAAAAAGTATCCTAAGATTAATCTTTGTTGATTTTTTTTTCCAAATAACAGGGAACAAAAAAAAAAACTTGACTTGAGACCAACCCAAAACCCGACCCGACCATGGGTCAAAATCTTTAGGTTGGATCGGTTTTATCCCTGAAATTTCGGGTCGGGTTGCAGTTGGCTGGAAAACCGACCCAACTAGTTGTACAAAAATAGCGATAGAGACTGTGAAGAAGGGTGGGTGGAGGACAAATCATGGTGGCAAGATGTGATGGTTAGTGGTGCTAGCAGTTTTCCAACATCGGACTATCTGATGAGCTCAAACTCAATATGTGGCCGATGTACCATCCCCCATAAAAGTTAGTTCAGCCACTGAATAATAGATTGCCCTATGTTATTCAGTGGCTGATGTACCATCCTCAATATAAGTTGTTCTATAATGTTATAAAAAGTATAGTTTGCCTAACAACATTTGACTTATAATAACAATTTAAATCACAACCGCATATTCTTGGTGCGATGGTCACTCCAAAAGTATAAGTGTTTGTAGGGTATGGGGGGCAAGGACCGAGGTTTAAATCTCCAAGAGGAAGTTTCACACACACATACACTTAGATTAGGCTAGAGTAGAATTTTATCTTATATAAGAATAATAAAATAATAAACAAAAATTTAAACCTCTTTTCTTCTTTCCACTGTTTTTCCTTTTTTTAAAAAAAAATAAGAAGATCATCATTTTATTAAAGAGAAGATAAATGCATTACATTATGAATCATAACTGATTTAATAAAAGTAGGATTTTACTCTATTGAGGTTACATAACCATGAATGCCCTTGGCATACTAAGCCAAGAGATGTACTGGATAAATTCCCTGTCTTCAAACATGTGTTACTTGAATGCCGCGGAAATCTCTCATTTGATGTCAAATTCCTTCAACTAAATTGCAGATAGCCACTCGGGGTTCACTTAACCCATTCAAAGCTTCGGACAGAATCAAGGAGTCACCCTAAAAAATCACTTCCTGTACTACTACATCCCATGCAAAGTTAACCAACCTCTCCATTGCCTAAGCTTCGCATTCCAAAGGACCTGAAGGACAAGGAATTTTCATTCTCATTGCTGCTGTTTTTCCATTTTGTAGAAAGGAAAATATCTCATTTGAGACTGTGTACTTTACCTCAAAAAATGTAAAATCTCTTATTATGTACATTTACCCGAATTATATTCTTAACCACCAAAAATAAACGAGTCTCATTATGTACGTTTACCCCAAAAGAGAAAATGTTCAATCATATATGTGAAGAACATGGTCGCTTGGTTTGGCCATCCAAATCTAGAAGAAACCAACAAATGGGGTGTCCATCCCACAGATTACAGTATCTCTAAAATTAGCAGTTTAGCACCAAAGTTACGGGCTAGTGTCTGTAACTTTTATCACAAAGAGGTGGGCGTTTCACCATCAGATTAGACGACACAAACATGAGATCGATGTGCAAATTGCCTATCTCAATAATTACAAAGTTTGAGGTTTCTGAAATTGTGTTTGTAAAGTTTATTTTTCCATATGCTTTTTAAAGCTAGTGCGTGATGAGCCCTGTTATTCTAGGACAGTGCTTGTCTCGATGGATAAACCTATTGGATAAGTTACTTTGGCACCATGGAGCACGGACCCACCTCAAGGAGGCAACTTTATCATGGGAACAAATGTAAGGGCGGCGGCAATACCGCTGTGGGGTATGTGTGGCTTGGTGATAGAAATCTCCATATCTCTTACATAATACTTGATAAGAATTTCGAGCAATAACACTTTTACGAATGTGTTGTGCCCATAATAATAGTCTTATCAAGACTCAGTAGGTACACGTGATATTACTCATTACCATTAAGTGACATGAAGTCGACGAGTCCACAAAAACCCCCCACCTTTTTTAATTAGAAAAAAAATTGTAAGAACACAATATTTTTCACAGTTATTAATATGATTTGTTGTGATTCGTACATAATAAAAATGGTATTAGTAGTAAATTCAAATAAAATAGATGTTCAAATGATGACAAACTATTTCAACAATTATTTTTAATAATTAAAAAAAATTGAAAAATGACGTCTACCTAGCATTGCACTTTATCACACAAGTGACAGATCAGTTCAGTCCCCTCTCAATGGTTTGATCGCAGAAGTGAGTGCTAGCCTTGTGGACAAACTTGATAAGTTATATCGGCACCATGGACAAAGAA
This sequence comes from Castanea mollissima, assembly GCA_014183005.1. Lineage (NCBI taxonomy): Eukaryota > Viridiplantae > Streptophyta > Magnoliopsida > Fagales > Fagaceae > Castanea > Castanea mollissima. The sequence goes on along the minus strand of JACAVU010000001.1, from coordinate 86,475,743 downwards.
AAAGGCAACACTTTATGATTTATCATTCACCTTGATGGTTTTAACCTTTGAATTCAAAAAGCTCTAAAAGTAGACGTAAGTCCCATCCCAGGAGCTTAATTGTGCTTGCCTAATCAGAGGGTCTTGTCCCAATATATAAAGCGTGAAGGTCCCTTTAATCTTGGTCCAGCAACGTCGTCGCAGGGGCCGGGGGCCCATTAATTTTGTTAAGAATATAGGTGTATTTTGAATATCATATATATTTGTTGTAAGCATAGATACTAAACCATTAGTAAAACCTTTTATCATCGGGAAAAAATTGAGATTTGAATTATAAGGATCACGATTAATTACTGCTTAGGAGAGGTAAATTACTAAATAAGTGCGCGAATGCCTTGGGCCAAACGAGAAACAAATCAGCCACAAGAATTATGGTTTTTTACTCTCTTTTTTCTTTCTATTAGAACCCTTTTATAATGTTTCATTTAGTTAAATTTAGATTCTTTGGGCATGTACTATGAGTCTATGATCACGTTGCTCCAAACACTTTAGTTTCGGTTTAACAAATGTTTTTGCCCTTCATATATGCAAGGGGGAAAAATCCACTTAAATCAATGCATAAGGAGTTAGAGAAAGAGGTAGTGTTATTTCTTACTTTTATAAATATTTAGTTTATGCGGTTTGACCTAACAATTTATATCCATGGAGGAAGCCTTAAGCAATGTTTACATAGGGATTAGGAGATAGGGTTAGATATACACTGGCTTACAATATAGCCTACACACATAAACCTAATACATCATACACCTACTATTATTTAGCTTATAGACCCCATGGACCTCCACAACATACACATCAAGTTTTACTAGCATTCATTTGAGCCATTTTTAAAAGGAAGCGCTCCAAAAATGACAGCTTTTAGTATTGTTTATGACTTATGAGTTGTCATTGGTGAAAAGGTACTAATTATTAAGGGTTATGCTAATGAATATCCTTAGGGCATTTGTTAACAATTATTTTAAGAAAGTTTTGACACCACTTTTATAAGAAATGAAAAAAGTTATAAAAATATTAATTGTTTTTTTTCTTTTTCAATAAAAATTTTCTTTAAATGAATTATTAATCAATTACCTAAAAGCATTCGTTAACATTTTCCAATTATTAAAGCAAACATGCAAAATTTAGTGCAAAAGATATTTTTGTAGCTAGAGCTTTGAACATTAAAAAGTCTTCATGCAACAACTTCAATTGTACAAAGCTAAGTGGATTGTGATCAAGATCACATATGCATATTGCTTATTTTGTCTCTCGTGTTGAAGCCCATCAGCACACAATAATAAAAGCCGAAACGAAATTGAAGCTCGCATTTGGGCCTTTGCTTAGCTTTTTGATCCAAAGGTCTAATGGGCCAACGGTGTTGGGCAGGAAGAACAGTATTTACAATGTGATGGGCCTATGCTAGGTGTTCCGGACAACTATTAACATATATGGGCTAACCTTTTCTCCCTATGGGCCCGTGGTATAGAAAAAGTTCTCTCTTTAAATGTATGTGAATGAAATTTTAAATTAATCTGTAATTGATTTTTTTTTTTTAACCATAATGTCCGAACCGTGAGTCATTGAAAACCACTGAAATCATCCAATTCATTATTCATGTCAAGAAGGATTGAACCGGTTTAGAGTTTTTACACGAACCCATTTAGCCAAAATATTATTATCCAACATAAATTTGAATTTTTTTGTTAACATACATTCATATGTGGGCTTGGCCCAGTTAGATCACTTACTTGTACTGCACACTGTACTACTTGTACCGCACTCTTATTTGCTTGTATAGCACTCATATGCCTCCTATTTTAAAGGCACTCATGTATATTATTTTACTTAAGAAATACAATACTATTGAATTCAGTATTTCTAACATTTTTAATAAAGAATTGAATAATTAACATAATCTTAATTGTTAAACTTGTAAATTTATTTGTTGCAACGCTAAATTATCTCGGCCCCTTATCCAAAACAAAAGGGGGGGGGGGGAACTTTTTCATTTTTTTTTCTTAAATTATATATTTCTAAATCTGAATGAAACTTTTTGAGTTGAACTAAGAACATTTAGATTCTATAAAATTATATTAAAGTACACTTTTGGCCCTTAAATTTCATGCTGTTTAATTTTGGTCTTTTTTATTATTTAAATTTTCTATTTTGACTTAATATGTTTGAATCATTTTCATATTAGCATTTTACATTTCAAAATTTTAATTAGAATAGGATTTATTTGTTTATAATGATAACATATCTTCTTGCAAAATATAAACATGTGTTAATCATTGTAGGTGAAAATCTTTAAACGGTTGAGACTAGTCATGCTTTTGACAATTCAACAAAACTTGTTTATAAAGAATGTGATGTGGGTTATGTCTTATGAACCTGCTTAATAAAAATGTCATGTTAAGGTTGAGGAGTTTTCCCATAATTATTAAATGGATCGTATTTAGGTTAACTTGTGTAGTTAAATACCTCTACTTGAACACAATACAAACACAACCCGGCAACATTAATTGCCACCCTAAATCTAACTTGCCTCTTGGTCGAAACCTGGCTCCATATTTTTCTATTTCAACTTGCTAACTAGAATTTCACAGTCAAAGACTTAGGCCTCAGAAATTGTTGGTGGGTTTGCTGGTTGGGTCAGAATTCAGCAGCTACCTGCTCCATTGTTTATCAAAATTTTAAATCTCTATAAGCACTTAATAACTCTTTTCCTGGTTGAAAGCAACCAAAGTTCAATTCTACTCAAAACCTCTTCTACAGCCCTCGAACAATATAAATATATAATGAAAATAGGGTTAGATGATCTATGCCAAAAAAGGAACCAGACATTTAAGCATGCCTTACCAAATGGCTGAATGCCACTTAGCACTTGCTGCCAATTTTTAATGATTTGGGTGGCAAGATTTTTAGCTTGGACACACCCTAAAAATATAACAATGACCATTTCTTTTTACCCCACATCTAGGGACTCACTAGGTTGAGGCCCAAAAGTCATTTGCAGAGCTTTATAACGTAACTGTGATTTCAGACAAGACCCACAATGGAAGAAATCACTTCACACAGTAGAATGAAATCAAAAGTATGAAACATACTATGCCCCTTACAATTTCCACTTATATAAATATTAATTATCTGCTTTTCTTATGATGTTTCCTTAGTATCATTACTCAAACTCGAGTCGGTCCAAAAATTTATAAGGCGATGTTTGATTATTAAGAACAGACATTGTTGGCCTCATTAAGAGATACATGTATATATTTTCCCCATTCATACTTTAAGTGAGACAGGTGGAGACAGAGAAGATAAAAATAGGTGCCATCAGCTTCTAACAAAAAAATAAAAAGAGGTTCCATCAGCCAAGAACTGGTTTCATCAAAAATTTAAATTAACATTGTTGGTTTATTTGCCAGTATCAAACACTATACATGTTTAATATTCAAAAGATGAAAGCGTATCATTTTAATCCAATTTGGTCTGCTTTGATTTATTTTTGTTCATTTCAATCCACGTTGGTCTATTTGGTCCACTTCAATTCATTCGGTCCATTTTGGACTAATTAAGCCTTAACTTGATTCTTTTTGTAGGGTTACCTTTTCACTTTTTAGTTCAAAATTTCTTTTCTTTTTTTTTCCTTAATTTGGATCTGTAGTGGGCCTTTGTGCGATATTGGGCTGGACAGCTTCCTATTGTACTAGGTCTCAGGTGTTCTGGGTCAAAGAGTTGGGACCGGTCTAATTGCAACCCACCTTGGTCCGACTTGTGCGCAAACTATGCCCGATTTAGCCCAGACCTTGATCATATGCCTCTTGCAAGTAGAGATGTTATGAAAATTACGGCAGACAGATATAATAACAGAGATTTATTCAGCACTTAGACAAAATAAATAGTGGGTCATTACAAGAAACACATGTTTTACGAGATAGTAATACAAATAAATACGGAACAGATGTTAATAAGCTTATTGAATCACAAAGAAATATCAGTCTGCCGTGTAGATTTATGTCACAGGGTCTAAGTCAAGAAGAAAACCATTTTCTCAATGTGAATAATCTCTCCGAAGAAAAAATTAACTGCTTTGAAGGAACGGGCTTAAAATAACTTGTGCCTAGAGGAGCATCTTGCTTTTAGTAGAAGGCATGGTTTGAGAGGGAGAGGGGGAAATCATCCTATTCAGTGCATGCCTACTGTGCTATTCTCTCTTTTTTGTTTTTCCTTTATCTCTCCGATTCTTTCTTTCTTTTCCCTTTCGCTTTTTTATCTCTTCCTGTTTTACTTAGTCGTTGTGGTTCTCTCCTTTTAGATTACTGTTGTTGTCCCCCCCCTTCTGTGCACAGTAGGGGTTCATTATATAATGTCTACCGCTGCTAGCTTTTACTATTTTAGCTTTTAACCGTCTTTGTCTGGTGTGAGCGTTCTTACCAACTATTACTGATTGGTCAGTCGCCCAGCCAGCGCCACTTACCTGTGCTGACCGCACCACTCCACCCCACCAGACAAAAAAGACTATTTTGTTTGTTTGGTTGCCGTGACATTCTTACCTACCACAATGTGAGTATTCTCTTTCTCTCGGTCCCTCATGGCATGTACCTAGTGGTTCCAACTCAACTTTACTTCTTTTGGGCGGTATGTCATCCCAGCAGGACACTGCCTCCAAAAGAGCTTGAGCAAGAAACACGAAAATAAGTTTTCCCCCCTTCCCACCGCTAAACCATGCCCTCTTACCTCTGACCCATGACCCACCACTTTCTGTATTGACTAGGTACAAGCTGGTGGTGTCTGGGCCTTGCACGTGCCTTACTTTCATATTCATCCAAAATTTGCCTACTGCTCATGCGTTTGTTGCAGTCTGAAGGTCCATCTACCTATTCTGCCGTTTATTATTGACTTTTTATGGTGTGGGCTGCTTTCTCGATTTCTCATTATTTATGGCTTGCTGGGCTTTGCCCGATTGTGGGCTTCCCTCCTTCATGTCACTCTCTGTATTTTATTCTTAGCCTTACTCTTACTTCCTACCACATCATTTTGTCATGCCTGTCGTGATGTTACTTGACCCAGAACTGTTGGGCCTCTTTGGGCTTACTATTTATATCTTTTCTGATGACCCAATAAACTCATTTGGCCTTTTATTACATCACTTGCGAGCTCCTGTGTCCCGTTTACTTCCTTTTGGGCATCCTTGGCCCTATTTTCTTTCTTGGGGCATCCTTGCCTCTTTCTAATTATGTGTTTTCCATGGGCTTTTACTAACTCATTGGACTTCCTTGGCCCAATTACTTTATACTTCATCTTTGGGGCTTATGGACTCTCCATTACCCTTTACTTTTTTTACTTACATTACTTTGGGTCTGATGTGGTAGTTGTGGCCTATTCTTACTTTTCTACATCCATCCCATCCATGGGTTTGCTACTTCTCTCTTTCTGGGTCTTTTTAGGCTCATTTGCTTCTTCAAGGTCCATTTATTTGCTTTATGGACCCATGATCCATTATTCCTACCGCTTGGACTTAAATGGTTTTTCCATCCAACTTTCTTCTGCCCACGTTGTTGGGCTTCTTTCTCATGCTGGACTTCCAAAAAATGAGCATCTACAGGGTCAAACTCTTTATTTTGTCCTAAAAAATAGAAATAAAATAGGCATTAGAAATTAGAGATACGAGTTATAAAAAAGAAAAAATATATAATGAATATTCAAAATATTACATTAAAATTCAAGTTTCAGTAATATAGGCATTTCACTTATATTTGGAAAAAAGAAAAAGAAATGTTATAACTCTAAACTTATATAATAATTTTAACTTAATGTTACATGTATTATATGAAATAGAGGTGTACATTTTTTTAATATTCTATATGTTCAAATTAGTCAACTGATTATTGTATTTTTTTTTTAATTCTATTTAATAACATGTTCTCCATTTATAATAAAAAAAAATTATAATTATTTTATTTAAATCTTTTTATACAATTACGTTTTTCATATATGTTGAATAAAAAAACACATTATATGTTCCATTACATAAAACTTATAAAAACAGAAAATTATTTTTAAATAGCACATACACTAATTAATCTACAAATTTTACACTCAAAGTTTAATGCAACCAATAACATTTTCCTCCTTATAGGTTTAAAACTAACGGATTTCTTTATAGGGTTTTTATGATTGATCTGCTGCAAACTCTTAATACAAAGCCAATAATATATTCAAGTCGTGAATGTCCTTAAATTCTCAATGGAAATCGCCAATGGACTTGTAGCCATTAATATTGGACCACTTGTTTTAACCATAGCTGATTGAGATTGACCATTGGACCACTTGTACGTTTGCGGTGCGTGGTTTGGCTTTATAATGTAGAGCTGATTTCATCAGATAAAAAAATGTTCCCTTCCATTGTCCATTAGTATTACAGATCGCAGTTACACTGGTCAACTAAATGCACGACTTGTCTCTATGTGCATTGCTGTATAATGCAGTGTATACCATGTTTGGCATTTCCTGAGATTGTGACCCCTAATGTCAGAAACTTGGAGCCCAGCCCACAGGCTAGGCCCATGGATGCTCATCATGTGGTGCATATTGTATGTTATCCGCAATTCTCTGCAACAAAGGAAACCCCCAAGAAATTGAAAAAAACTTGCCTGCACCATAACCTGAAAATATACAGTAACAAATTAAACTTGTCTTCTCAATTTATGCCATTCACGCATGGAACGTGGATCTCCTAATAAAATGATGATCAATCAAATTGTGAATTGTCCCATCCCTCGACTTTATATGCTTGCAATCACAATATGAATCTTCCTAGAGTGCCCCCACTTCATAAAACTTCGAAGGATCGAGCCCATGACTTGTTCTGTAATAAATGTTGTGTGCGTACGAGTTTTTTAGAAATAGTAATGCAGGCAGAAAATATCAAGAAACACAACACGATTATTTCAAGAAAATAAGAAATAAAATAGAAATAAACCTTAAGTCTGTGAGGGGTTTTTTAAATCCACAATGTGATAGGTTCTAAAATCCACCAGAAAAAAATAATTAAATAAAAAGTTTGTATTTTTTACCAAACTGAATAATCAGAATTATTCCAAAATATTTACAGATTTGAAAAGTAACAAAATTTCGAAGTCTTATAGACTGACACTATAAATACGATGTAAACCCTTATCTACACCTAATGGAATTATCAGCCGCTTGTTATTGAAGGTGTAAACAAACTATTGAATCACATAAATCTCTGTATTGATTCTTTCTTTATTTTCATTAAAATTGAGTAAAGAAAAGTCTTCAATTGTGTTCTCTAGTAATAGCTAATTGTTGAGTGCTTTCATTTGGTATGACCAATATGACAATGTTATTCAAGAGGTCCCAGAGACTAGAAGCCAACTAGGGTCGCCAACTGTTGAACCAATTATGTCCTTTCTTCCTCACGAATTAAACTTAGCTCTCAAACAGTCTGGCTTGATTAATTTCTATAATTCAATAATTTTGCCTTAGCAAGGTCCCCAAATCCAATCATAGCTTAGTAACTTAAATAGATGTTCCCATATAAGGTATAAAGAATTAAGTGGCTACGTTGAGCAATGCTACATGGTCATATACAAATTTTAAAATCAAGGCTCAATTATATGAATATAGGTCATAGCAAGTGATGAAAAAGCCTCTTGGCACACAATGAATTTCGGCCAATGCGTAATGGGGCCGCAAACTTTAAGAAATTGTTGTGTTCATACCAGACTACCAGTACGAAATATTTCATTGGGAAATTGATTTGAAAAAGAAAATTTAAGTGAATAAACTGTAGAGACAAGTCGAATTAGGCTTTTCCAAAGCATTTAGGATTTGAAATACAGTATATAACGCTTTTAAAAATGATAACATATTATTTTCGTGTTCGATTTCATGGACTTGATGAAATCTCAACAACCTCACCATGTCGTAGCTCCAATGATGACTAAAGTGGCTCTACATGTGCATCTCTGTGCATATTAATAATATAATTAGTGACTAATAATTAGATTTGGCTCCTCAGGCGTTGTACTCTGTGGACTTCAGTAATTCTTAGCATATTTTAATGTAGTAAATCAATGTAGAGCTGTAGACGTCCATAGTTGTCTCACATTAGCTCTATAAAAAATAATGTAACTTTTTAATTTACTCCTATATTCAAGGAAAAGAAATACAAGGTTGAATTAGGAAAATCGGACAACTATTTCTAGGAGTGTCCACGGGTCGGGTGTGTGTCCAACCCGAATTTGTCAAGTGGGTTAAAAACAAAACCGAAACCGACCCGTAATAATGGTCGGATCGTTCGGGTCGGGTTCGTCGGGTTTCGGGTTTGTGCCGGTCGGTTTCGGGTTTCGCTGCCGGTGCCGAAATTTTGCCGGATTGATCGAGATCTGGCCAATATTTGGCCGGATCTGTCAAATCTAGACTAGATCTCAACGAGATCTCACCGGATCTGGTAGATTTCAAATAACTCTTCGTCGAAAAAGTAAAAATATCGCCAATTTTTTTAACTTTTTGTCCAAAAACCTTTGAATGTCGCCTGATTTTGTTGATTTTATGGTCGGGTTGGGTGGCTTGGGTTTTTGGGGAGGAAACCCGCCAACCAACCCGAAGGTATCAAGTTCTGTGGGTGGCAATCTGCCACCGACCGTCAGATTAATTGGTTCGAGTGGTGGCAGTTCAATTTCGAGCAGTTCCGACGAGTTGGTCAGGTATCCGGGTTCCGTGGACAACCCTAATTATTTCATCCACAAGCTTAAGCTTTAAAGATGAATTAAAAAGTAAAGATATTAAAGATACTATCTATTTTATTATTAAAAAAAAAAAAAAAAAAAAAAACATACTAAGTAAGATAATAATCAATCACATCAATAAAATACTAAATTATTTTTTTATTTTTTTGTTTATAATTTTAAACATTACTTTGTAAAATTTATCTAATACAATTTATAAGGTTTGCTCCAAAATGGAAGCCTGGTCTTTCCCACACATGAATTTATAATCATATGTTGTCTAATCTAATGTTAAACTTTAGTGCTCACTACTCACTAGGTCAAAAGGGAGAGCTATGTGTGGAGTTTTAAACTTTAAAGATGGTGGTGTCCATAAAAGAAGAGAAGATGTTCACTGGAACCAATTTACTCTCTCCTCTCCCTTTCTCTCTAGATCAAATAATCCAATATCTTATCATTGTCTTTTTTTTTTTTTAACTTTTTCTTTTTGAGTTGAAATACACTACATTACACTCCTAACTACCAAAAGCAAAGAACAAAGGAACAACAAAGACATCTCCAACAAAATCAAAAGATATTGTCCCCCAATTTCAACATTCCCCACCTTTCAACTTTTCTCCTTTTTGTGGATTTTGTTTTTGGTGGATCTAATTGCATCCATTTTCTCCTTTTAATCTTCTCTTACGGAACCTTTATGTGGCTAATGCGGCTTAGCCCTGTACTTTCTTTTTAGGTACCCTTTTTTTCTTAATCTCTCACCCCCTTCCTATGAAGAATAAAAAATAAATGTACATTCTATAAGCATAAAATTCTTGAAGCAAAGTACACTTTTGATTTGCCAACTTTACAAAATGTTTCTATTTAATCCTGTTTTTTTGATATATTACCCTTCAATTTTACAAATGGTAGAGTAACAAAAACAAAGAGAAATATAGGCAAGAAGGACTACGAAATGAAACATAATTTACTTCAAATTTCAATATATTTTTCTTTTTTTGTTGAGAATACTGCAATTTATTCATGAGAAATAGTCATATCGGCTAAAATTATAGCATTAAGGTATGGAGAAACATCTTTCATCCACACCGAAAATCTACTAATATGTCTAAAATGTCTAACAATGTTATGAGCAACAAAGTTACGTAGTCTCTTAATTTCAATCTATTGACTTGCTACGGCCACACAAGTCTGGATTAGGTTTAATTTTTAAATTTATTTACTTATATATGACTTTTAACAAAATTTTAGTATAATTATATTTTTAAACTTAAATAAGTCAATTTAAACATACACACAAGTGGCCATAAGTGATGATCAAATATAAACGAAAATGAAAGGAGTTTATATCTTATAGAACTCCGAGTTTCACGGTAAATTAATATATTTTACTAGACTCAACAATACAATTATACAAATGAGATTATTAGAGAAAGCTTTTCTTAAGAAATCTAGCTACTTGTTCTATTTAGGTTAGGGAATAAAGCCAAGTCATGATTCGCTTTAGATTAAAGTTGTAGAAAGCACATGCAAGCCTTCTTGTGTGTGTCTTTTATAAACAATTCTGAAGCAAGATCGACTGGCCTAATTTTTTACTCAAGTGGGGCATTAAGCACTTGTTATTTACAATTACTGAGATTTTTATTAATTTTCCATCCCCTTCTCATCCACTTGGCAAAGAAAAAATGACCCATATTCCTGACCAGTATAATAATGGAATATAGAACTGTGAGTTTTTTTTTTTATTAAAAAAAAAACATAAGTACTCTTATTTTCAAGTTTCAACAAGCAAGGAAAAAGAATATATATATATATAATATATATATATATATATAATATATATATATATATATATATATATATTCTGCCTCGACAATCTAACTAAAATTGGCCCACATCTTATTAAGGTTTAGTAAATATGGTCTCTTTGCCAATTCAGCTGGAATGCAATGAATAGTGAGTATTGTTGAAAAAAAGGGATGCAATGAATACTTGACGTTCACCATCTAAACTACTCACATATTGTTTGGCGGTTCATCCTATTTATTTCGCGGTCCATAACAAAATGGCATATGATGCATTATGAATGTCTTTCTCTAGTAGCTTTCATTGACCAGTTGAGCAGGGAGCAACGTAGACAGTGTTATATTAGTAGAATCATTGATGAAAATTTTTAACTCTCCGGATCAGAAATGCACTTTGAGAATGCTGAAATAATCCAAAAACACCAGAAGTACACACTTTTTACTGAAAAATCTTAGGTAACCCAGAGTATAATGGAGCAATATTCTCTCTGCTCCGAGAACAACAAATGCAAAATAGAAAGGGCGAAAATGATATTAACGTAGAATCTAAATGAAAGTAATATTAATCTAATCGTAATCATGTAAAAAATTATATCACTGTTTTTTTTTCCCCCCACTTTTTTAAAGATCTTTGCGTGTATGAGAAGCAAAACAGAAGAGGCACATAGGAGGGAGTGAAAAAAATACTATACATAAAATATGAAATTGGGCTGTTGTTACAGCTGGTTAAGCTTCGGCAGTGCCAGTCATTCAAAATTTTAGCTCTTCCAACGAGGTCAAACCCCCCAAGATGATATTCACAAAAACAAAGCCAAAGAAAACCAGTGGCCGACAACATGTTCCAACCTTCACATGCAAAATCAAAACCCTTTCTATGCATTCCCAAATTTCCCTCTCGTCTCCACAATCCTATAGGAAAGCAATCCCTCCATTCACCATTTTGATTTGACATAATCACATTATATTTATATTTATACAACCTTCTATCCCCCAATTAAGTTCGACTGTAAATTCTCAACTAACTAATTTCAATTCTCCCACATGTACATGTGCTCAAGTGTGCATGAATTTAGGTATGTGCATTCCCACTTTTTCTTCTCTATGTTGAGTTGTAAGTGTCCAATATTTAATTGCAAACAACTATATATATACATGACAATATGAATGCAACAGATCCCTCTTTTTCCAGCACATGTTTGAAAATTTTTGCTTTGAAGTAAGTTAGCAACATAAAGATTTTTGTATGTTCATGAGAATGGGCCATAAAGAGGAGAGAGATAAATATATTAGTGCGAGTAGATACTCTTCATTACTATGTTCAAGTCCTTTACTTCTTTCCGGATAAAATGCAAACCATCTCTGCTCCCAAATCTCCCAACCAATCCTTTACAAGATTGGTGCTCTAAGTCATATGTGGTATAAATTAGCCACGAAATTGGACTTGGCTGAACAATGCAGAGATGGTAGGCAATTTAACTTGGACATATATAAAAGAAAAATAAAGATTATTAAACATACAAGACTATATAGTCCATTAGAGTGAATTTAAGGAACTAGCTAACGAGGAATGCTGAGAATATCTGAACTTGGATGGTTGAGTGGCTGTAAAAGCTGGTCTTGAGCCCTGCTCTTCTTGGACAAAGGCTCGGGTGAGGAAGAGACTGATGAAGCTGCTACAGCCCACGAATCATTTGAGCTATCAGAGCTAAATGATACGTCAATTACACCCTTTGGACTGCTTGGCAAAGAGCTAAACTTGCGCTTGTTGGACGGATCGCCATTGCCTCTTGATGCCAATTCCAAGATGAGCTTGCAGCACTCATCTACTTTGTCTTGCTAAAAATAAGATTAGAGCAAGGACAAAATCAGATTTGCATTTTCAAACATTACAAAGAATGGATTTTTATGCGATTTGAAGTGTTCAAGGATACCAACCTTATCGATTCCGAGAATACCCAATAGCTGGTTTTGGTATTGAACAATAAGACAAGGCTCTACAGTATTAACAACGTGCAGCATTGTAGCAGTAGCCACAACAGATGGGAGATAAGACATGAACCTAGAATCTGCAATTAAGGATTCAAAGTAAAAACAGAGTTCAACAATTTGAGGCTTTCATGGTGTTGCATGTTATTGTGGAAAGTAAATCTATAATAGCAATAAGTAGAGGGATAGATTTGGATTGGATGGCTTACCTGAAAGGACACAGAGAAGAATGCACTCACACCTCCTTAGAAATTCCCAACAAAGATGGTTCTTTAAACCAAGCCTCCTTGTGATATAATCAAGAAATGAAAGTGGGGTTACAGGATTCATTTTCCATTGAAGCGTTGAGAGCACTAAAATCTCCATTCTCTTAATCGTTTTGGCCTCAAATACATACCTACTAAAATCCACCTAAAAAAACCAAAGACACCCAGATTGAATAAAACAGAGAAGAAGCAAACACAAGATTTAACACAACCAAGATTCATTCAAAAGTGTACAAACCTGAAGGTCAAGCAAAAGAGGCACTTGGGTCTCTTCCACTTTGGCAGCAAGAGATAGACAAGCCACAGCAGCGAGCTGAGTCATCCATGGCTTCCCTTGCTGAAATTGGAAGCCGAATAGGAACCTATCAAAGTAATTGACAGCAAGAACAGCTGTGAGAGCAGAGAAAGAGTAATGCTCAATGACCCTTAGAATCCAATCCACAGCCTCTCTTCTTGCCTCAGCTAGATATGGATCAGTGTTGAGACTCTCAAAGACTTCATTTTTTTGTTCTTTAGAGAACAAAGAGATTAGCTCCTCATCATCCCAATAAAGGTCTTGTTCTAGCAAAACAGGAAAAGGGTTTGGCTTATTATAGCTATTGCAATGATAGTTATCTTCAACTTCTTCTTGTTCTTCTTCCTCCCAATGCTCTTCTGAGCAATAAAGAGTGTCCAATAAAAGAGTTGGGTTTTGCTCTATCTGTGCATTTGATTCTTCATATTGCTGTTGCTGATGTAGATGAAAATGAGCCATCTTCTTCTGAGAAGAAGAGGTTTGGGTCTGTGTTCATTATAGGCCAAAGAAAATAGAAGAGCCTGAAGACACAGTCTCAGGCATTTCTATCTCTCTCTCTCTCTTTGTCTCTCTCAGTGTGTGTGAAAGTCTTAGCTTGAAAACACTACTGAGAAAACACAAAGGTCATAAAATACAAATTTTTATTTGTGGGGGGTTTTTCTCAGTCTAGTGGTTTTTTGAGTTTATTTATTGGGAGAGTCTCGTGGCTAATACAACCAGACCTGAATTATGGGCCACACTACACAATTACTCGACACGTGACATTTTTGTACCTATTTGTACCAAGGCCCACCACACTAGTGGGCCCATAAGGATTGGGATTACATAATTACATTTTGTGGAATTGTGGGTAACATCAACTGTTAAAATTGAAGACCAATTTCAGAGTTTGTAAAAAGTTATACTATCATTTACGAGGTCTTATGAGAGAATGTTTGGAGCCATTGTTGTATTGGCATGGTACGAGTGGGTCAGATTTGAGTTTGTTTTTTAAAAAAATAAAAAAATTGGTGAAAGAGTTGAATTTGATACCATTGATTTTAATTTGCATTGCCCCAAATTGAATGTTTGGTTTGGTTTTTTTTTTTTTTTTTTTGGTAAAAGATTTGAATTGGATGCTATTGATTTTAATTTGCATTGCATTAAATTGAATGTTGGGTTTGGTTTTTTTTTATTTGCCTTTAATTCCAGATATGAATTTGATTTTTTGTTTTGGTAAAAGATTTGAATTTGATGCTATTGATTTGAATTTGCATTGCATCAAATTGTTGGGTTTGGTTTTTTTATTATTTGCCCTTTAATTCCAGATATAAATTTGTGTTTTTTTCTGGTAAAAGATTTTAATTTGATACTATTGATTTTAATTTGCATTGCCATTGCACCAAATTGTTGTGTTTGGTTTTTTTTTTTTTTATTTGCCCTTTAATTCTCTTTTTTATTTCTTTCTTTTTGGTTTTTAATTTTAACTTTTTTTTTCTGAACTTTGACATTTATGGTTCATAAAAGGGAGAGGGAAGGTGAAATGGGAAGGGCGGGAGCAGATACACAGAGCCCAATACATGAAAATAACCTGTGATGACAGAGGTGAAAGACAGAAAGCAAAAGAATTCATCTTTTCCAAAAAATTTAGTATTTTTTTTATTAAAAAAACTATAAATACCAATGAGCTGTCAAGGCTCTGTTTGGGCTTCCTGGTACCCTGGTCCACAGTAGCCTGTTAGGGTCGCGCCTAATGGTTTAGGTCTTTAGGAATTAGAACTTAGAAGCATGGGCCAACTTGAAAAATCGAAATAGAAAAAAAAATATATTTATATTTATAAAGTAAAATTGTTTTTTGAATAATTTAATTACCAAAATAAAATATAAGTGATCATAATTGCATTATACATATAACTTAAATAAAATATAAATTATATAATGTTAATGAAAGACGATGTTATAAGAAAAGTGACTCACTCTCCTCCATTTTCTTTAACTTTATATTGAAAGTTCTATTTATCAGGTTCATGAGTGATGTTAAAGACACAGATTTTTTTATAAAAATTTGTACAAACTGTTATAATTTGGTGAGTAGTTATTAATAAATAATAAAGTGATATTAATAATAATTCTAAATAAAAATCAATAAAAAGTTAACCACATCAACAGTATGTACAAATATTATAAAATAGTTTGTAGTTATAACATTACTCTTGGTTTATATCCAACGCTAGAGACACAAACACGATACATGTCCACATGTCAATCGTGAAACTTGTACAGTGCAACAGAAACTAGATAGTAGCATTTCTCAAGTCTCATTAGATGGTATATTATGTGATCATAATAGTAATGGGAGTTGATTTATTAAAACCAAGTTTTGTTATAACTATGTATTTCAATTAACTCAACTAGTAAACACATTTATTTTCAAATAAAAAAATTTAAGTTTTGAACTTTGCATACACACCATAAATTAATTGGTATCTTAAATTAATGATAAAAAGTAATCATTATAGAATAAATGTCATACGTTGAAATTCTATAATATGTATAAACAAAATTGGATAAAGAGAAAACATAATTAAGTGTTACACTACTTATTAAAAAAAATTATGTAAGTGAGATTACAAATTGTAATCCATAAACATTACACATTGTTTGTTACTAAGGTTGTGTTTGGCAACATGTAAAATATTTTTCAAGTGTCAAATATTTTTGAAAAATAAAAATATTTTCAAGTGTTTGGCTGCGTTTTGAAAAATGTTTTCAAGTGTTTAGTTGCATTCTGAAAATGCTATTTTTTTACTAGTTTCTCACGTTTTCTCAGCTTCCAAACAAATTTTATAATAGAATTTCATATATAAACTTAAAAAAACAAAAAACAAAAATCAAAACAAAACCACTCATTAAACTAAAAAATTTGGTCAAACTAAGAGAGAGAGGAAGAGAGAGTGATCGAAAATTAGGGGAAAGAGAGAGGTAGATCGAGAAAGAGAGAGATCAGTCATGGGTGGGCCATGGGAGACGAGAACGATCAAGCAGCGGCAAGTTTCAGGCAGCAACGAGATTGAGATAAAGAGAGTTCGATCTAGAAGGCGACAATGCGATCTGGGGTTAGGGCAGTGGTCCGTTGCCGAAAGTGTGTGCTTCTAGCTTACTCTCTCTCTCTCTCTTCGAGTGTCAATCCAAAAAATCATTTGAAGATAAATGAAATACGCAAATGATTTTCCAAGTCAAATGACTTATTTTACGATCAAAATTTACGATTTTCAGTTTAACTTTATTTTTACATGTGCATCAAAACACGTATCTAAGTGTAAAATATTTTCTCAATTTCATTTACACTCGAAACAAACTCAACCTAATTACAAAAAGTTATTTGAACATTTATTTACTGTATTATTGAAGTCACAAAAATTATATTCGTTATACTTTAATTCTTTTATTTTTGAGAGAGAGAGGAATTGGATAATTTTCACTTGACCATTAACATACAATTTCAATAAAAAAAATATTTTAGTTACGCATATTTTTCGAATTAAACATTTAATAAGTGTGAAAACTGAAAATGAACAGAATTATACTGTTAAAAACTAATTATTAAGGTTTGAATGACAAAGGATATGATGGGATTGATCTGCAGGAGCAACTACGGTTACATTAAACTGGTTGTGCACTGCGCAATATCTCAGGCCCACAAAATCTACCATAAATCTTTATTTAAAAATAATTGTTGATCCGCAAAA
Source organism: Castanea mollissima (assembly GCA_014183005.1). Classification (NCBI taxonomy): domain Eukaryota; kingdom Viridiplantae; phylum Streptophyta; class Magnoliopsida; order Fagales; family Fagaceae; genus Castanea; species Castanea mollissima. Next base: position 86,458,895 of record JACAVU010000001.1, on the reverse strand, counting down.
TTTGGGTACTTCAAATCCGAACTTACCGACCAAAAATGCAGTAATGGAACATCATAGTGTGCATTAGATTAGGGTAGGGATAATTTATTTTATTTAACTCTAAAAAAAATAATAAGTTTATTATCATAGGAGATTTAAAATTTAAACGAACACTTTTTAACTTTTTATCAATAAAATCAAAGTAAAACGGTATCCATAAAAAGAATTGAATGACATTTAAAAAAAATATTTAATTTTAACTGCCCAAGGAAGAAGGCTTTGAAACGCAAAAGGAAAAGCAAAGCTTTTTTATTTATGGATATACGGATCATTTCAATGTCACAGAGCTGACAGGCAACACAGCATGTATAAAGGTACGCCGTAGCTCTCGCAGTAGCTGAGAAATATGCAGAAACGTAGTACTTCTTTTTCGAGGAATGATGATAATAATACCTCACACTCCACTCTCCCTTTCACACGCGTGGAAAAGTCCACTCACAAAAAGAAAAAGCTTCTTACTTAAAGCTACTATAATATCTTATAAAATTTAAAAAATTTTAAAAGATCTACTATAATATCTCTCTCTCTTGTGTACGCACATGAATTTCATTATTGATCCGTGTTAACTAATATTCTTAGAGTATTTAATAATTTATTTTTTAAAAAATTAATATTATTTTTATAAAAAATTAAAAATAATTAATCATTACGAATTTTTGTGTAATGATCACTTTATAAGTATAAGTGTTTGTGAAGGTGTGGGGACAAAGGTCAGGATTCAAATCTCCAAAGAAGAATTTCATCCACATAAAAAGTAAGTTAAAGTGAAAATTTTATCTTATATAAAAAATAAAAATAAAAGCTCTCAAAACATTTTTTTTCTTTTCCCATAAAAATTTTCTTTAAATATAGGGTAACATACAAAATTGACTCTCTAACTTTATTCGGATTTTATTTTATTCCTCTAACTTTGCTTTTGTTAATCCAGTCCTCTAACTTTCAAGTTTATTCAATTAAAACTTTTTCGTTAACTTTTGTTATATGTTGTGGTTAATTTTTCAATTTTATAAAAAAAATTTCAAATTTTTTAAATTAAAAAAAATTCAATTAATGATTGAAAAATATTTCCCTTTTTTTTTTTCAAAAATTTTTAACAAAAGTTAACGAAAATGCCTTAATTGAATAAATCTGAAACTTAGAGGACTGAAATGAACAAAAGCAAAGTTAAATGACTAAAATGAAATCTAAAGTTAAAGAGTTAATTTTGCATTTTAACATTAAATGTATTATTAACCAATGTTCTAAGAGCATTCATTAACATTTCCTTTTATTGTTTTCATCTCCTTGTCTTTTGAATATTATAATAAATTTAGAGGTATAAAATGTTTCCGCACATAAAATATTGTCATTAGAATAGGATTACTTTTAAATGAATTTTTCATTCATATCATTCCCCTCAGCAATTTATTTGATTGGGTTTCTTTTTTTAAATAAGATAGGTTTATAAATAACTATTAAAGTAGTTTTTTAATTAATTGTTCAAGCTGCGATTAAAATAATATCGCTTTTATATGTACCCAAACAATAAAAAAAAAAAAAAAATGGAAGACATAGAGGACGTTTGGTTTGCGCGTCCACGTCTGAGTTTTTTTTTTTTTTTTTTTCACTCGCGTCTGTCACTGTTCATTGACCATGAACAGTGATTTTATGCCAATGAACAGTCATTTTTTGCATGAACAGTATTTTTTACACATTTAAAATTTATTTTGCTATAGTGTTTTCAGTTTTCAGCAATAAATTATATCCAAACAGACACATAGTTGACCAGGTTTTATAAATGTACAATTTTGTATAGACATAAGATATTATATTTATACATATGTTCTTCCTATATATTCATATTTGGATATGTATTTCTACATGAAAGAAAATTATATTAGTGAATATATTTTCTGCCAGTTATATATAATGTGCTCAATCATTTATAGCCATGTCTTCAACAATTTGTTGACAACATATTACCCGAATGTTGTATTTAAACAATCTCTAAATCATAGAGACACAAAAATTCAAAGAGGCATCATCATAGTTTACATGGATGAGTAATTATTGTGTCACAACTTGTTTATGTAGTGAGTTGTGGTTGGTGGAGGGATGTAGTAAGTCTATGTGAGGAGTCTATGTGAGGACACCCATCCACCAACCACAGCTCACCACATGAGTGAGTTATGGCCGATGTTATGCCACTTTATGTGGCACAAGAATTTTCCTTACATGGATAGCCCCCAATAGTTTTAGTAGTCCCATGTCGTAGAATTTGGATCAGGGCAATGATACCACATCATATGAGCCCTTTATTTTTTTTCTAATTTTTTTTTAAAAAAACCTATTACTATATTTATATTTTTCTATCATATATATAAATATAAATAAATAAATCATCACTTGCCATATATTTTGAGAGGATTATAACTTAATTTGTGTGGGTATTGTCTATAAAATATAATATAATTATTAAACTAGCACTAGTAGAGTACAAGAGTAGTTGTTTTTATTCTTAAAAAAAAGTAGTTGTTTAAACGAATAAAAAGTAATTTTTTTTTAGAATCATGCTAATTAGAGTATTGGTTAACCATCTATTTTATGAAATTTTTTACAATACTTTTATGAGAAATGAAAAGAACTGTCAAAATATTAATTTTTTTTTCCTTTTCTCATAAAAACTGTAGGGATAAAAAGCCCAAAAATGCATATTAGGCCATGAGCTTTGTCTGAGGGTATTCATTTGTCCAAGGACAGATAAACAGTAATGAAGATGTCAAACCTAGAGGTCCTCAAGTAAGTTGCGACCGAAGAAGCTAAGGGAGGTAGTCCGAGAAGGGGTGTCTCCTTGGCTAAGTGAAGCAATGGTCAGATGGTACGTCCTGTTGCCCAGAATGATCTTTCTGGAGGTTCTATTGACGAGGATATGTTTCATGAGATCACAGATCAAAGGAACAGTTATAAAATATCTAAGAGAAAGCTGCAACCACCACATTAAATGTTTTGTATCCAAATCTCTGGTCACATTAATGAGGAAGTGAAATCTGAATAGTGATTTTCAGTCTTACAACTACTACCCAAAGACTTCAGGAAGTGCTGATGGAACAAATATCAACACTAGCAATCTAGACCTACACATGGAGAGAGGAAATGATAACGAGAAGAAGTATAAAATAGAAGAAGATCCCTGAGAAAAAGAGATCGGGAAAGAAAAAGAGAAAAACACTGTAGATTGAAAAACAATATTTGTAATTTGTCATTAAGTGAGAGAGACATATAGAGAAGAACTAGCCTCCTCGGATTGAGTTCGAGGACAATTTGCTTTATACAAACTTGCTTCTATTGTGATATTGGCCCATTATAATTGACTTATAAGCTCATTAGGACCTAGATTTCAAACCCACTATCTACAGATTCACTGTACTAGGCTCGTCGGGCCTATTGCCTTTCTTATTTTGGGTTTAGGTATAAATTGTGTTCTTACAAAAATTTTATTTAAATGAATTATTAACTAATACTCTAAGATCATTTTTTAGTTTTTTATTTATTTATTTATACAATATAGAAATTATACTAAATTAATCTAAATAAATATATGTGTGAAGCTTTCTCTTAAATACTTAAACCCCATTTTTATCTCCCTATACCCGATAAGTACCTATAATTGGAGAGTATTTTGGGTAAATATTGGTAAAAGTGAAGTTTTTTGGGGTTATAGTCACTGTTCGAAGTTATTTGGAAAAATGAGGAGAGAAAGTGAATTTCGGCAACAGTGTTGCCGAAATTCGAAGAAAAGTATGAGAGATAAAATCGAAACTGAGGAGAGAGAAATTTTGAGAATTTCGGCAACATTGTTGCCGAAATTCCTTCTGCCTAGTCCTGCCCACTTCACTGAGTGCCCATGTGCGAGTGCCCAAAAGGAAAAAATAAAAAAGGTTTGTGGCAATCCCATTGCCGAAAATAGAGAGAAAAGAAAAAAAAAATTGAATTATAACAATGGGATTGCCGAAATAGGGGGGAAAGAGAAAAAAAAAAAAAAAAAAAGGAATTGTGGCAATGGAATTGCCGAAATAGGGGGGAAGAACAAAAAAAAGGAAATGTGGCAATGGTACTGCCGAAATAGGGGAAAAAAAAAGGGGAAATGTGGCAATGGTATTGCCAAAATAGGGGGAAAGAGGAAAGAAAAAAAAAAAAGAATTATGGCAATGAGATTGCCAAAATAGGGAAAAAAAAAAGAAAGAGAATTGTGGCCATGTTGTTGCCGAAATAGGGGAAAGGAAAAAAAAATTGTGGTAATGCAATTGCCGAAAATGAGAAAAAAAAATTTAAAAAAGGAAAATTAATTGTGGCAATGGCATTGTCAGAGGGGAAAACGACAAACTCAAGTACGCTGAGTGTTTGATTCTTATCTTGTCTGTCTGTCTGAAACAAATTCAAGTACCATTGCCACATTTTTTTTCCCCTCTATTTCGGCAATTTCATTGCCACAATTCCTTTTTTTTTTTTTTTTTCTTCCCTATTTCGGCACTACATGACCACCATTTTTTTTTCTTTCCCCCCCTATTTCGGCAATTCCATTGCCATAATTCAATTTTTTTTTTATTTTCCCTCCATTTTCGGCAATGGGATTGCCACAAACCTTTTTTATTTTTTCCTTTTGGGCAGTCGCGCATGGGTACTCAGTGAAGCGGGCAGGGCTAGGTAGAAAGAATTTCTGCAACACTGTTGCCGAAATTCTCAAAATTTCTCTCTCCTCAGTTTCGATTTTCTCTCTCATACTTTTTTTCAAATTTCGGCAACACTGTTACCAAAATTCACTCTCTCTTCTCATTTTCTCAAATAACTTCGAACAGTGACTATAATCACAAAAAACTTTATTTTTACCTATATGTACCCAAAAGACTTTATAATTGGAAGTGTAATTTTTTGAATTGGTATTTTACTAACAAAGTCCAAAGAAGATGAGCGAGACTGCAACGTATATACCATGTACTTTTTTTTACCTTTCGGGTACATTCCTTATGAGCAAATTTGGAAGTAAGGTACTGCCAGATCGAAATTAATTTAGTACGAAAAGCTGCCTCTGTCTCTCTCTCTCTGAACTCACCAATAAATAATAATGCTACAACTATTTCTACAATTAAAGTTTTTTCCTTTGCCATGCAAGAATTTAAAGAGGGTATAAAGCTATATGCGAGACTTTATATGCAGTAGAATTATAGAGTATTGATTGCTGTACGTATTAGTCTACCAACAATGTCGCGTGTAAATGGATTCTGCTCTGATAGGTTGCTTTCTCTCTTTTTATTTTTATTTTTATTATATATATATATATTTTTTTTCTTCATGCTCTTTATGGGCTCGAGCTTCAAGAAATGAGCTAGAGAGAAAGTAGTGTGTGAGTGGACAAACAAGGGCTAGTGCAAGCAGGTGAGACAGAATCAATGGAGGGAGGTGAAAGAATTGTAGTGGTAGATATCGTGGTGGTTGTGGTAATCGTGCATTCCAACTCACCCACAACCACAACACACACAAAGTACATTTCACCTCTGAACCCAACCAGAACCCAGCATTGTTGCCACAGTCTTTATATAGTTAACCATTGGGTAAAACTAGGTCATTATTACTTTATGGGAAATATTAATGAACGTTGCTTTAGTAATTATTTTAAAATATATTTTATGAAAAAAAGAAAATTAATTATTTAAACAGTTTTTTAAAATATTTTTTTATAAAATTTGCATCAATTTTTTTATTAAATTTGTATCAATTTTTTTAGAAGAGTCATGTTAATTAATGTTCTTACCACTTAGCGTAATTATTAATAAACTATAACAAAATATTTTTAACGTCATTTTCATTAGAAATATAAAAAATTATCAACAACGTTTATTGTTTTATCCTTAAGGCATTAGTTAACTTTTTTTTTTCCTCTCTAAAATGAATTATTAACAATGAGTACTTCTTAAGCATAATTTCTCCGTGCTCTAGGAGTATTTAAAATTTTTTTCATTAACAATTGCTATGAGGGCACCTCGTTAACGAAACCCTAACTTAATTAATTTGAACGATATTTAAGAATATTACAAATTTGATTACTTTATATGAATTAATATATCACAAACCATAAAAGTAAATTGAGATATTTATTTTGGTGGATTATGGGTGGTTCCAAAGATAGGTGTGATAAATTATAAGTGGTACAAAAAACTTAAATTATCAAGAAAATGTGAATTTAATATTTAACCAAATTTATTATTATGTTAGTTTGTAAATTTATTGTTGTAAAATATATTCATAAGCTGTTAAAAAAGATTAAAATATCAAGAAAATGTGAATTTAATATTTAACCACATCCATTATTATGTTAGTTTGTAAATTTATTGTAAGATAAATTCATAATTAGTTTGTTATGGTGCCTTAATTTTCTCATATATTGTAGTTTGTAAATTTATTGTAAGATAAATTTATAATTTTCCTAATAAGTTAGTTAGTTATTGTGCCTTAAATTTTTCTCGTATATTGTACTGTAGTTTGTAAATTTACTGTAAGATTTTCGGAATTTTCCTGATTATTAGTTATGGCGCCTTAAATTTTCTTGTATATTGTAGTTTGTAAATTTATTGTAAGATAAATTAAGACTTTTTAGTTTCTCAAAAAAAAAAAAAAAATTAAGACTTGTACTAATTAGTTAGTTATGGTGCCTTAAATTTTCTCATATATTGTAGTTTTTAAATTAATTGTAAGACACATTCAGAATTTTCTTTATTGGTTAGTTATGGTGCCTTAAATTTTCACATATATTGTAGTCTGTAAATTTATTGTAAGATAAGTTCAGAATTGTTTTGATTAGTTAGTTATGGTGACTTAAATTTTCACACATATTGCAATTGTACGGGCAAATTAATCCTCTAACTAATTTGGAGAAAAGGTTTTGTCCATAATATATTATGATGAATAAATTATGAGCATATTTAATACATCAACTTAAACATGTATTTTTAATTTTTAAACAGTATTATATATATTTTTATTAATATATATTTTTAAAAAAGTTTAAAATTATTGTTTAAATACACACAACAAATTCACCTATATTTACCAAAAAAAATGATAAATAAACTATTTAATTAATTTTTATTTTTATTTATGTTGTTTTCCTTTGTCTTTTACATGAACATTTTATAAATATTTTTATCCCTATTTCCAAAATAACAGCTGTTTCATCATACTGGTCAAAGTCAGACAAGCCCACTCTCTGAAGAATCAGAAAGTGGATCATTTTCTTGCTTGCATTTCAAAAATCAGACCAGCAGAAAGCAAACACTCTCTTTATTGGGACTCATCAACCATCCCAATGGACCGTACGGTGTAGCTGATGGGACCAAAACACAATAATCACAGCCCTTCATTTCATTGTGTTAAAACTTAAAACACAAAAAAATCTTTAAACAGTTTCTTCTATTCACCCAAACAAATTGTTTTGCCATGCTTGTTGTTTGAGCATGACTCATCATGAAAAATGTGGGTCGTGGAGTGAGGGCCCACATGGATTTTCTTCCCAGCTGGGCTAGTGGGCCCTCTCCGTTGTGTGGTGGGTCCCACTTTCAAATAGTCTGAGCTTAATGATCATCGTTGTCCCGTAATTATAGCATAACGTAGTAGGAGAAAAAAGAAAAGAAAAAAAGAAAAAGAAAAGAAATTCTCACTATTGATTGTATGTTGTAACTACAAGAGTCTTGGGAGGCTACAAAATAAAACATGATAATGAGGGAGGAGTTGACCATTCGTTATTATTCATGACTTGCAGCTTTTTTTCCCCTCTTATTTTACTTTTTGATTCTAAAGAATAATATTAGGTTTTGAAAGTTATTCATTTTACAAAATCAACAAAATTAAGAGATGTACATGGTTGACTATGATTTGATTTGTGAATTAGTGTACCATGAGTATCATCATTCATAACTTTTATATAGAATTATCATTAATCATAAATTTTAAGATTTTTTTTGAAGATATTGAATTTATATCAGTTAACATATTATCTTGAAAAAGTATAAATTTTTTATTACTTTTATTTATTTAACTTTTACAATTATATAAAAATAGAATGTTAACCAGCACCGCTCGTTAAGGACAAAAAAGACACCAAATATTATCTATAAAACTGAAAAAATGACATAAATTACAAAAAAAAAAAATTGTCAAAAAAAAGTTAAAAAATTGTGGTTAATGGATAGTGCCTGTTAACATTACCCTATATAAAATATGTATTTGATGTTTAAAATGAAATAAATAATAAATTTAAAGAGTTCTCACGGATGTGTATATTGGCATTTTTATATTAACAAATTATAAAAATAAAATAAAAAACTAAAAATTTTAGGTAATGGAACAAAATATTAACATTTATTATGGTAACTTTAATGGATGGATTTTTATGTGGGCTCTTTATTTAGAGTGCTTCATGAGGTACATGACCTTTTAACAGAATTGTTTATTATAATTATTTAGTACTTCTTAAACGAAAACATTATATGTGCTTAAAAAATAAGTTTAATGGTAAATAAGTTTGAGAAATACATTTTTAGAAGGAAAAAAAAATCCCATTTTGTCTGTATTTTGTGATTTTTAATATATTATTTTTATAAAAAATATTTAACTTTCCAAAAAAAACCCTGCCTAAAATGTAAAATTGCACTGGTAGATTGAATAATATGTTACAGGGAGCAACATTTTGCATTTTAAATTTACCGGAGCACGCTTATTAATACTAAACTGGATATTAAAAAGTTTTTATGTTTCAAACTTGAAATAGGGTTGGAATTAAAGACTTAGCCAAAAAGAAAAAAGACAGGAATTTTTTTTTTTGAGCTGTAAATATTATCTCAAATATTTTTTTGAAAAAAAAAAAAGATTCTCAAATACTCATTGATCATATCAATTAGCCTCTGGGAAAAAAAATGCCCTATCAATTGTTGTTTGTATAAGCTTCAAGAAGTACAATATGTACTCCCAATTAAAGTTCCATATTCCGAATCATTGACACCTTAAACCCATCATGATTCATGCATGGGGTCACTGTGTACATGAACATAGGTATTGAGCATTTGAGTGTTTCATACTTTCATTTCCCATGTAAATCGGTAAGGTTTTCCCATAAGAATTAAAAACTATTGAATCCAACCTGTTTTTCGGTGCTTTCACATAGTAAGGTTAAAGAACTAAAGACACAAGGACACAAACAAAAACCAAGCTTGACCAACAAGACTCGAATAGGCTTAAAACTCCAGTTTCGATGCTACTTTGTCCACAACAACTTAAAAGAAAATTCACAAAAATGAAGTACATAAACCATAGGATATGAATATCAAGGTCAATTATTTTTTCTTTCTTTAATGGTGGCTCCCAGGAAGTATTTGAAGAGATGAGATGATATGATGGTTGCTACTTGCTACACTCTAAAAAGTGGCTCCTATAAGAAGATTACAATTTTTATTTCCTTCTATGCTGACCTATTTGTATTTTTCCTTTCCATTTTTTTTAAAAAAAATCTTACTTTGTTCCAATGTCAAGTAAGGGTTAGGGTCGATGAACTTTGTAGTTGAGATTTGAGAATGTTCTGGCAGTTGACTAAAATAGCATAATGTTAAAAAGCCTAATGTGGTTGGGATGTCACCGTTTCAGATCTTCCTAATATAGTATAATGCTTATCCTTTTTCACTGTTTGATAATCTTGAATGGTTATTATATTCATTTTAAAGGGTATGATTCCACAAAATGACAATGATTGTAGTAATATTATTGACCAGTTATTTTTTTGTTGGTTTTTATAGACACTGTGGTTAAATAGTCCATGGTCGGGCACTAACTTTTCTTCTGTATGCATCTGTTGCCAACTAATTCATAGACAGCAATGCACCTAGATTGAAAATTCAAACTATGAGAATTCACAATTTGAACAACATTGATTTTAGTCAAAATACTAGCGGGCCTTTACATAAAAGCCACCATTGATTGTAGTCAAAACTGTCGTATAAGTTACGACACTAGATGGACAACAGAACATAAAATTAGTTGAGTAGAATTACTAGCTACATATAAGTCACCTACGTTTGCAATATGCCCATCTATGGCTAGAATTTCTAGCCATAGATGGGCATATTACAACTCATCAATGAGAGAGAGAGAATGAAACTACGACTGGAGGAGTGAGGAATTTAGGCTCTTCTCTAGCAAAGCCCATCTATAAACTATAGAGTAATTAATGTATTATACCAAGTTAGATTGACAGGGTGAGCGCCTTTAATTACAGCTATAATGCATATCAAAAGATCAATGAATTGGTATTATTTGATTTACAAATCAAACATCCAACAAACTCAAAATCAAACATCCAACAAACTCAAAATTAAACAATAGTGAGTCGTGTCACGGCTTCTTGGGTTGAAAATGCAAGCCCGCCCTTAAACATATTTGGCACGAACATTTTGTGTTTTATATCTAGTGCACTGGCTTCTTTGGTTGAAAATGCAAGCTCACCCTTAAACGAATTTGACACGGACATTTTGTGTTTCGTATCTAATGCATTGGAACAATGGACCGAAACTTAACACTAGATGGAAGCTTAACCCTAACATTAGATACTTTTGAAATTTTGTTTTCCTTTTTCCGGATTAGTTACTTTTGGACAGTATTTTCTACTCACAGAAAATACATTGACCACTACAAACCAACATTCAGAAAGGAAAGCTGTTTTAATGTCTTGAAAACTAAGCACATATATTCGGACATTTCAGATTCAACTAAAGACAACTTTTTTCACTCTTTCAGACTTTTCCACCGCATTTGACTTATTAGAGCCTCCTATAGGAATCCCTACTGGACAGCACAACCAGCTGCGCTTGACTCTTTTGACCACAGTAGCCCACACACACAACCACTCCAGAATTTTTGCTTCTCCAGGACCACTCTGTAGCTCGAAAAAATTAACTAATCAGTATAGCTAATCCTGTCCAAATCATGAATTTCAATTCCTTTTCAATTCAATTTGAAGACTCATTGGCCAAGACCATTTCTCAAGTAGTCCAAGCAATTCTTAAGATATTAAAGAAGCTAAAGTGGTTTGCTATTGTTTCCACTTTCCATGCGTCCCATCTTTAAAGAGAAAAATTTCAACTAACACCGATTGTCACAATTTGATGTGGCCCAGATTAATAAGTCAGTTAAGAGTATTAAGACACAAGATCACATGAGCACAGGGAAATGAGAAGCCAAGACTTAGGTTAGACTGTCACATGAAAATATAAACAAATCTACCTGATTTACCCGGAAATTTCTTTAGTGTGAGGGCCTATAATCCTAGTTAACTGCAAAAATAACTTATAAATGGTACCCATTATCACTAAATCACATCAATATCCTCTGATTAAGCTTCAAACAATGAAAAATTATTTACCTGTGAGAGAGCCATAATGTTATGAAACACGCTCCAAGGTCTTAGCCAAAAGAGAGAAAAGTAACCAAATACTAAAAATCAAGCTTTAAGGACATAATTTGGTTCTGACAGTAAAAAAATTAAACAATACTTGCTACAACTTAACACGCGGGGTCCTAGAACTCTTAGAGAAAGCTTATTCCTACAATAAATCAAACTGCAAAAGCCAAAAAAGAGATGCAAGTCAAAAAAGTGAACTTCACTTCAATCATTTTTTCTGTCTTCATTTGAATACAAACTTTAAGTGCCAATCAAGGATTATCTACCGCATTGACAATTAGCAACTCTAGGCTATATATATATAGGTAAACTGAAACCAATGTGAAAGTTCTTATGCCCCATAAGAAGAAAAAAAAAATTAAATAAACATATCAAGATCATCTCTAGTGATACCAAAATTGTAAAAAAAACAGAAGCCTAAAGACTAATACAAATTAACCACTACCACGCTTGAAATGTTCCTTAATGAACCTCTCTGCATGGGATGGGTACTTATCCCGAATGTATGCTCGAAGACACTTTTGATATGAGAAGTCTATCCATCCACCGTCAGTTCTTACAACAAAGAGGCATCTTGACCGTTTGAATTGGGGATGCCGGTCAACCTTCAACAACATTAGCCAATACCCAGTTAGTTTGATCTCATAGTATAACATAAAAGCTACATTAAAGATAATTATATGATAATTATAAGCTACAGAATCAGCTCATGCACATATTAAATGGTAATAAATTCTGTTAATATCAAATAAAAAATCAAATGTTAGAAAAAGTTTGGATGGAAAATAAAGAAAAATGATATGAGGTTACCATGTGACAAAGAAAAGGAGGTAAAAAAGTGGCGCCGGTCAAAGCTGACATACATTTATCTACACGCCAACTATGTGCAGGCCAAACATCCTATCCCCAAAGCAAAACGTAAATATGAAGATAAAACCCAACAAGAGCCCATTAGACAGGATGTAACATCAATTTCTTTCTTGGTTGTTCATTTCCAATGAAAGGGACAAAGAATAAAGGTTTTGTTGCAAGGATTCAAAGTAAACCCCCAAAAGTCAAGGATGAAGAACCTTGCTGAGATAAAAACAAAACAACCTACCTGTTCCTCAATTGCTTAAAAAATGTGAACTTGAGAAAATTATACAGTCCATTCAACTTTCTACAACCATTTCCAGTCTCATTGATGTGTTGATAACGCTAGATACACAGGTGATAATACACCATGAATTGTTTTTTCAAAGTTTTGGTACCCCAAATGAAGAAATGACAGACAAGAATCAAATCATAGACTGCTTGAAATATCATTGCAAAAATCATACTTCACCATTTGACTAGACTAGGAAAAACCACAAATTGTTTTATGTTTCAACAAGAATGTTTGGGCAGCCTTTGAGGCATGAGCTATTAAACAAATGCAATCATAATTCTTAAGCACCTAGTTCTTAGCTTCCAACCTCTAATCATTTTTTGTTGCAACTTCTGGCATGCATAACCTAAAAATGTTATATGAACTTGTTGACAAGGAACATAACTTGTTATTCAAGCCTTGATGAATCACTCCACACCTCAAGGGGAAAAAAACAGGAGATTTACTAACAAAATAAGTACTAAAAAAATCCAAAAACATAGGTGAATCACCCCAATTTTCCTGGAGCCTTGTAGCTCAGTGATATTATTTAGTATTTTTTATAAGGAGAAATAAGGCTGAAACCCCATCCCCCACTTGTAAAAGTTGAATTATTATTATTATTATTTTTTTTTTATTTCCTTGTTGGGAAAAGTACAAAAATGGCGTATCTTTCCTATAAGAACCAATTGAATATATTATAGTTTTATGTAAAAACTTGGTCTGCCAATGAGTTTTAGCCCAAATGGCACCTGGCACTTGTAAAAATCAAATTCAATAAAAAATTTTAAAAAAGTTCCTTGTTGGGAAAAGTACCAAAAAGGCCTGTCTTTCCTATAACAACCAAAAAAATTTGTTATAATTTTATGTGAACTTAGTCTGCTAATGAGTTTTAGCCCAAATAACACCTCCTTTCCTTGTAAGGACAAGGTAGAGAGTGAAGCATTGGTTTCAAAGGATCCATCAAGTGCATGTGTATCTTACCAATAATTAGCCCAAGAGCTTTTGGGAGTGTTTGGTTTGTGTTTTCAAACAACGATTTTCAATTTTTAAACACATGTACCAAACGGGTTTATAGCTTAGGCATTGCCCGATTCTCCCAATGAGGAGAATCTGAGTTCAAATTCCCCTCCTCACATATTGCAAGGGGAAAAAGTGAAAAACATTAGTCATTTGCTTTAAAAATTATTTTTTCTTAAAAAGTTAAAAATTAGAGAAATCACATAAAACTTCAAAGTTTACACCATGTTTCATATTAGGTCTCAGGTTTTTAATTTGAAAAATGCTATGTCCACAACATTTTCAGAACAAATCCTAAGTGGTAGGTTATTATTAGTTGTTACAAATGGATAAAAAAGTAATTTAAGTTATGAATTCAAATTAGAACCAATAACAACTTTCCACCTATGATTTGTTGTGAAAATATTGTGGACTTTGCACCTCTTTTAAATTTGTCAATCAAAAATCCAAATTTAAGAAATTGTTTCAATTTGAAGCTTCCATCCATTCCATATTTGTCTCCGTAGTTCCATCAATTTGAAGCTTCCATCCGTTCCAAAAAAAAAGTGGGAAACCATTAATAAAACTCTACATTTCACCAAGGGCCTGTTTCATAAACCATTTCAGCAATAGAGAAAGAAAGCTTCACTTAGAGTGAGAAAGTGAAAATGAATCCTTTATGCAAGAAAATCAAAGCTGGTTCTCTGGGAAAAAGCCACAAAACATAAAGTTTTATCAATGATTTCATATTTTTCTCTGATTCATTACAGTCCAGAAGAATGTAAATGAATAACTGAGATGGAAAGAGGCTTTAAATTGAAACTCCATAAGTTGGGGACTTTAGTTTAAAAAATTAAAACCCTAGGACCTAATTGAAATAGGATATAACTTTGTTCCATTCTAAGAGCACTTGCAGCAGTGGAGCTAAATAGCTATATAACTATTTTAGCTCCACCAAAACATCAAAAAGAAGCATGCAGCAGTGGAGCTAAATCTATATTTTTTTAGCTCATTGCTACAGTGCACATCTATAGATAGATGTGCACTGTTCATGAGAGCTAAAAAAAATTAATTTTTTATTTTGTGTTCACATTACTTTTTTATTGTGGTGTTTTTATTGTAGTGAGATGTATTATTTTATTGTGGTAGATATATTATTTTATTGTGATGTTTATATTATTTTATTGTGTTGAAAGTTAAAATAGATCCACTGCTGCAGCATGTGTGTAGATAAAATAGATAAAGTAACTTTTGGTGGAGCTAAATTGCTAAATTTTTAGCTCCACTGCTGTGGATGCTCTAAGTGATTTCCCCTAAAAACTTTGTGCTTCCCAATTCCCATTTTACCCTCTAGAGTATTTTGGTTTAATTGTAGAAATCTGACCATTTCTGCTTCCTCTTTTTTCAGAAATTTAAATGCATTAAAATAATAAAGCTGTGAAGTAAATATATGGATGGAATTCCAAATGTCAAATCCATTAAGGAAAGTTTTGCTTTCATAATTGTATTAGGTTTAAGGGATCTTATGTTGTCATTAGTTCCTGTTATTAAAAATATTAACTAATTATATTGGCAATGAATAATAATTAATTAACATGTACAATACATTCAATGGAAAAGGAATTTTCATGTTAATGCTATACATTTGCAACAAAAAACTGTATAGTAAATAAATTTCCCATCAATATCCTAAAAAAACACCCATGGAGGATGGTGTTATTAGAGGCTATTATATTACAAAATATGCACGTGCAAAGAGACACAATCATGCATATATTGTTCCTCTGTTGCAAGTTATTCATCAAAACATTCTGAAACTCTGTATCAATATGGGGTGGATTTCACAATATTAATGATGCTAAAAAGTTGAAAGCCTATTTCATCAAAACAATGTGTACATCATAGGATGGTTACAACACAAATGCCTACAATCCTATGCAATTTGGGCACAGCCTCAACTCAAGCAAGCCTTAATCCCAATTAATTGGGGAAGGCTCTTAGATCCTCACCAACCAATTAGGGTTGGCCACATGTATTTTTTTTGTTCCATTCTATCCAACCGGTTTAATTAGATTTACAACATGTGAAATTAAAGCAAGTTGTGGTGCTTGGGAGAATCAATATAGTCTATCTGAGAGTGATACTACCACTGGATCAAACAACGTTATCAGCACAATAATAGATCAATAGATTGTTACATAAATGTTTAATCACTTGGACCACTTCACAACTAAGATGGATAGATTAAAAATGACAAAAACCAAAATTAGCAATAGCCCAAGTGAAAGTTGCTATAAGGATCAAGGAAAAGTGAGTCCAAAATGTGGGATGAAATTCAGTGAATAGCCATGTAGCACTTGGCATATGATGTATATAAATAAATAAATAAAAAATAAAAAAGAATATAGTCCAATGAGAAAACTAAGAGAGATACACATTTTAGTGCTCTCTTGATGGATTTTGTTACTTTTTTTAAAAGATAAGTTTCTTTCCGCAATTCAGTTTGTAAGTTGGTCAAGAAGAAGTCAAAAAGAATGATGTGAGCGACTAGGTAAAGTTGCAAGTTTCGATAGCAAATCAACTAAGTGAATAACAGAAGTTAGACCAAAATGATTAGAATTGGTTAGCTATACAAACCTAAAAATTCTATGAAAAACTATGCACAAAAAAGCTTACCATAATAGAATCAAGTCCACATCCAACTTTATCTTCAGAATGTGGATGATAAGCAAGAAGCTTCTCCACCACAGCTTTCTCGTCTTCAGCTGTCAGACGTTCCCCATCCAAATACCTAGCGAAAACCAAATCAGTCAGATAGAGAAGTGTTTTATGATCCATGCAAATTGCATAAACAGACTTAGAATTCCAGGGGGCAGAACTAGTGACCGTTGATTCTCCCTGGGTTTTGAATAAACCCTTCCATGTTCTTACTTAGAAGAAGGTCCCTTTTTAAAAATAATATCATGTCCCCCCAACCCAAGGTTTTGAGGACAACTTGCAAAGTCTCTATATATATAAACGTTGTTAACTACTCAGTCAACTGTTTGTGACAGAAGTATCACATTCTCACCCTGCATTCAATAAAATTAGAAAAATACAGATCACCACAACTGTGTCAAAAAAGGATCAAAGGCTCAATTTTATGTTCCTACTTTCTAAAGAAAGGGTAGCTAAGATTTTAAACTTGGGGAGGCCAAATGGGGAACAACTGAACAGCAGACAATAAACTCCAAGATGAGACTTCTTTAAGGGAGTCTCTTCTTGCAAGCACAATCTTATCCAGTGATAGGAATGTGATTACAATTTGACAGTTTATAGAACCATAACCTCATCTCATTGGCCCACATGACCCCATAGGGTTGGTCCTCTATTTTCCATGTGCTTATAGGAATTTAGCATGTGTTTCATAGAAATTCAAAATGTGTTTAATGTGATTAACATGCTAGGCCTAACTAACCAACTCTATCTTATTCACATCCAACTGCCAAAGGTTTTTTTTTTTTTTTGATAAGTAATAAGAATCATATTAATCATGTAGAAAAATCGAAAGCAGCAAAATCAAAGTGTTCATGATGGTGAACAAGAGAAACAGCAACCAAAAACAGCAAAAACAAGAAAAGCAACTTAAGGGGCAATACTAAGGGAAGTAAGAAACTCCAGAGTAGAAGAACAGTTCAAGTAACCCCAGCACCTAGCCCATTCAAAAAGAGTATTCTGGCTGAGAGCTTGTAGCTGAACAAGCGATTTCTCTTTAGCCTCAAAAGAGTGTCAATTTCTTTCCATCCAAACAACCCACATCAAGCAGCCAGGAACCATTTTCCATATGTCCAAAGAAAATTTCCCCAACCAATTACTCCAACAAAATGCCAAACTCTCCACCAAACTCTCCAACTGACAAAGGTTGACCGATCAATGTTGATTCATGTGCATAGGTTTAAAAGGAAGCTACCATGCAAATTTCAGCTGAATCCGACAAAGGAGTGCCGATTGGCACTTGACAAAGGAATCAAATGCCGAGATAAAAGCTTTGACTGTTGTTAGGCAGTCTAGTTTCTGATCTAAAGAGCTGTTCGGCAGTCTGGGTCCTCCGATCTCATGGGCCATGGCTGGATGATGTAGACCTGCTGCCAGTTTGGCCCCAATTGATTTATTGGAACTTAATTTCTATGATATAATTTTTATTTGATTTTATGTAGTAGGTTAAAAGTTATTTCCTTTCCTAGTTGGTTTACAAATTTATTTCCTTGAAAGTTACCATTCTTCCCTATTTAAAGGCTCTTACATTAGTGTTATGGTTTGCTTGAATAATAAAACTAATTACTTGAATTAATCCAATGGTTTGGTGTTTACTCCAGCAATCATAAGTGTTGAATCCTAGGCTTTCTATCTAGGAAGCACGGACATGGACATAAACACAGATACAAGTTGACACGAACAATTTTTGAAAAATTATAACATGAAACAGCTGGTACGACGCCGTTATGACACAGGTACGACAATAATACAACACGGGTACAACACCCTAAACGAAGTGTCCATGATTCCCAGCTTTTTATCTTTTCCCATGCTTGGTGTTATCTCCACACAATCTTAGGTACCCCTCACCTTGAGGAACCACTATGTGGTTCCACCCCTTTGCAATAGCTTATTAGTTATTTGGCAATAAATCCAAGAGGCAAACAATCTTTTCATCATCCTGATCCATGAGGCAAACTCTGCACAGACAAGAAGGGCACTACCATAAGGGACCATGTGATTTTAATTGCTCATTTGTCAGGCACCTTGCATGGTAGTATTTTTTTTTTTTTTGATAAGTAATAAGACTTTTATTGAAAAGAATTGAACATCATGTTCACGATGGTGAACACGTTGAACAATGAACCAAATACAACAAAATCAAGAAGTAAAGGAGTGGCTACAAATCTTCAACTTATTTGGGCATACAGAGTGGCCACAAATCTTCAACTTTTCACCATCAACTATCTTGCTTCCACAAATTCTACAGGCATAGTTTTTGCCACTTTTTGATAATTGAAGTCCATCGTCAATACTACAATTTGAATTCTCTTCCAATTCAATAGGTGTTTCTTCATTTGTAGGTGAAATTCCATCATCATTTCCATTACTTAGGATCTTGGGGGCATTCGACCTCTCACACACCACACAATTTTTCTTGGGTGATCTAAAACCTCAAGCAGTGCAACTGGCACAATACCAGCTTCTGGGGGGAATCTCTATCACAGCAAGCTCACTGCAGGACACGTGGTACATCTCCTAACACAAATCACATACTAAACAATCCCTTCCATCTGCCTAACCTCTGGAAC
Source organism: Castanea mollissima (assembly GCA_014183005.1). Taxonomy (NCBI): domain Eukaryota; kingdom Viridiplantae; phylum Streptophyta; class Magnoliopsida; order Fagales; family Fagaceae; genus Castanea; species Castanea mollissima. The sequence goes on along the minus strand of JACAVU010000001.1, from coordinate 86,439,925 downwards.
GCCTGCAAGTGCATTCTTGTGTTTACGGTACTTAAGTAAAAAAAAAATCAGCTTTGCTGCCTTGGAAATTCTCAAATACGAGTTGAACTTTGTCTGAAATTAAAACATTCAGAAAAACATGTTGACACTTACCAGTTATAGCATAATGATCTGATTCATTTACATATCCACTAGATATAATGCCAGATCCATCAGACATCCACCCAGTTTGTGAATAATAGCACCTATCTTCATCATAATGGTCAGATTCTATCATCATACGATCAATTTCAGGATTAATACCAAGCACCTCCCGAATGCACCCCCTGTTACCACCTTCATCATCACTTAGTGACTGATATATCTGAATAATCATCTAAGCCATTCATTGGAAGACAGACTTGCTCACTAGAATTAATTGGTGACCTTATTCTTAGAGAATTGTATTTCTAGCCTCAAACAAATTTGCTCATTTCTCATGGCACATTTATCACTTTTCATTAGCAATATTTCAAGCCCCAATAATTTTGTCTCTATAATTCTAGTAGACAGCCTCTATAAAATAAAAACTCTCTATCAAGGTCTCCAGCTAGTCCTCAGTACCCAATGATACCACAAAAACCCTGCTGAACTTTCCTTCATTAGTAGGAGAGTGAGAAAGCAAATGCCACCCCATTAACAAGTAAACATACATATTGAAAACAAAAGGCGTTTCTCTCGCTAACTTGGGACTATTCTACTAATTTTTCAATTCTTGATGATAGGACTGCAAAAGGAAACACAAATGAATGTATCTGTATCTGTATCTATGAAGGCACTAGGAATAGTCCCTCTTTCTTTACTTTTAAGTTACAAACTCATGCCTTATGTTGCTGCAACTAAGTTAGATAAACACTCGCTCTTTCCCACTACCAAGGCAACCACAAATTCACAATTCACAAGTCCAAGTTCTACTCCTATTGATAAACTATAAGTTGTCCCAAAAGCTTAAGTTGCTATTAAGAAACAGCAAATTCACCATTTAACCATTATTCTAACAATTCTCTTCATGAATGAGGCTAAACACATGAAACTTCCAATACGCCATGCTAAACTACGGCTCGTCCCAAAAGCTTAAACCATTAGAAAATTATAAATTTATTCATTTAATTTATTTTAACAATGATATATTTTTTTTCTCAATTATATCAAATGGCGGTATCATTTTCAATTAAGAGCTAGTCACTTTCTCACTTTCTTTTCCTACATTTTCTCGGCAGCCAAACGCAGTAATAACAAAAAAAAAAAATTAGGGCATAAACTGAGAGTGACAAAGACTAACCTGTTAGAGTGAAGAATCTGTTTGGTAAGAGAAGAGATGGGCTCGATATCACTGAGAATCTCGTCCTCTTTATCTTTCCACTTGCGATACTCATCGTCGTCCCACCGATGATGGTACTTGGAACTTTGTGAATCCCTAGCTTTCCACGCGGCGGCGGTGTTGTCCGCAGAGGATAAATTATCTTCGCTCCGACTCGGCTCGGCGGCGCTGCACCATGGCCGCCGCGTCGGCGCAAAAATAGGAGCGGCTAGGCGGTGGTGGAGGTGGAGCCGGAGGCTGTGAAGTGGAATGGCTCTGAAAAGCAAAGGTGCGGCCATTTATTAGGAATAGGGAAGTGTAGTATTGGTATTGATCATGGTAGTGAAAGTGAGGGACTGTGTCTGCGTGTTAGTGTTAGTGTAAGCGTGTGTTTGAGAGTGAGGTCAGAGGTGGGAATTTTTGCCGGATAGGGTATATGGAGAAGCCGTTGTCGTTTTGGTTTTTCAAAATTATTGGAAAAAATGAGTTTTTGTCTTATTTTTTTAAATACCTAGAACAATGTTGTTGTTTTGAAACTATATAGGGATATATTCTTATTTTAAAACTCAATTTTCTTAAAATTAAAATTTTAAAATTGAGTTTCAACGTAGAACTCGAGTTCTACAATTTTTTTTTTTTTTAGTTTGATTTGGCTATAACTCAATTTTTTAAAAATCGAGTTTTATATTGAAACTCAATTTTAAGAAAATCAAGTTTCAAAATAGAGACATATTCTTATATAGTTTTAAAATAAAAATATTATACTGGATATATAAAAAAATAAGAACAAAAGCCTATTTTCTCTCAAAATTACCATGGACTACTTTTGAGTTTTGACTTGTCTTTATTTTCGTTCTCATAACAATGTCTATTTTCTTTTTGTATTTTTCTTTTATTATCAGACAAAACAAGAATTAGACATTGTTATGAGAACGAAAAATACAATATAAGGTAGTCTTCTCCCTTCTTCTAACCCATTTTTTGTAAAATAAGTGAGGTTCAATCTCAAGTTTATTTCTGTTAACAATAGAATTTAATAATAAATCAATGACTTGGAACCCATCATAATTGAATAAAACCTGCTAGTTGCCATAGTCTTTGTGGAAGCAACCAAAACATCTTCCAACGTCTCCCTCAAAATAATTGAGAACTTGTTTGGGGGGGAAATTGGTAATTTGTTCAAATAACAGAGCTGCACATAAGGTTTTGGGAAAATTATGATAATTACAACATAAAGGAACAGGATACTAAGTAAACAGTCACTTCAAATTCCTTGAAGGTGCATTACAGTCTACTGATGCTCTTCTTTGGAAGGCTTCCCATGGCCTTAGCCTTTTCCCTTAAAACAAATTTCTGTGTCTTCCCAGTTGAAGTCTTTGGCAGATCATCCTCAAAAACAACAGTACGAGGAGCCATGTAATGGGGCAATCTATCCCGACAGAACTTAATGATCTCCTCTGCACTGGCATTACACCCATTCTTCAACTTCACAAATGCACAAGGAGTCTCCCCCCAGTAATCATCAGGTCTTCCCACAACAGCTGCCTCAAGAATTGCTGGATGACTAAAAAGTGCAGCTTCCACCTCAATTGTGCTAATATTTTCTCCCCCAGAAATGATAATGTCCTTTGAACGATCCTTTAGTTCTATGTAGCCATCAGAGTGTTTCACTCCCAAGTCCCCACTCCGAAACCATCCACCATTAAATGCATCCTGTGTTGCTTTCAAATTTTTCAAGTATCCATTCATCACAATGTTGCCTCTAAACATAACTTCACCCATGGTTTTTGCATCAGGGGGTACACTCTTCATGGTAACAGGATCTTTAATGTCAATTTCTTCAAGGCCGAGATGGTGAACCCCTTGACGAGCCTTAAGCTTCGCCTGAGTATCTAGAGGAAGAGAATTCCATTCAGGTTTCCAAGAGCAAACTGTTGCAGGACCGTAAGTTTCCGTCAGACCATATGAGTGGATAACAATAAATCCTAGTTCCTCCATCTTGAATAGTACATGTGGAGGTGGAGGTGCAGCACCTGTCATGACTGCCACCTTCTCTGGAAGTGTCCTCCGCTCACTAGCTGCCGCATTTATTATCATGTTCAGAACTGTGGGTGCACCACCCAAGTGGGTCACTTTGTGCTGAGAAATATTCTCAAAAATTCCTCTTGCAGTCACATTCCTTTGGCAGACATTTGTGCCACCCTGAGCAGCCACAGCCCATGTGATACACCACCCATTACAGTGAAACATAGGAACACACCATAAATATACAGGCATTGAGCTCATCTCATTGAAAAGTGCCACTGCAAGTGAATTGAGATAGGCACCTCTATGGCTATAAATAACACCTTTTGGGCTTGATGTGGTACCTGAAGTGTAATTTAGCGAGATTGGATCCCATTCATCATTTGGCCACCTGACCTCAAAATCAAGTCTTCCGGTTAGTAAAAGACTCTCATATTCCAGATTCTTCGATATGGAAATGGTGTTGCTAAGGTTGGAGGATGATTGATCAGACTCTGGAATTAAAATTAGCAGGGGCAGCTTGGTCCTCGTCTTGGATAGAATATCTATCGCTCCTTGAGCAATATGAAGAAATTGGTAGTCTACAAAAATGATTTGGGCTTCTGAATGACTCAATAATACTGATACCATTGCCGAATCATGACGTGTATTTAGTGTACAAAGAACTGCACCTACCATTGGAACACCAAAGTGTAGCTCATACATTGCTGGAATATTCGGTGCCAATGCAGCAACCTGATCCAGTGAGTAAAATGTTTATCGAAAACACAAATAAAGATTAAGGATGTTGTGATCTTAGCTAATTGTAGTAGACTGCTTTCATGCTTCTGAGAGGGAAAAAAAGAAAGAAAGAAATTTTAGGAAATGAAGTAATATGGTTAATACTTAAAAAGAATTGATGCCTCAAGCACTTAGATAAATGAAGAAATTGTGATGTAAAAGGTATAGAAAAGTTGAAAAAGAAAACCAACTGAGTAGGACTTAGAGAGAGACAGAGAGACAGAAGCAAGCTTTAAAAGCCAATACATCTTGAAGCAAGCAATGCTGGTTAAAAGAAAACATATTCTATGTGCCTTTTGGTCACTTAAACATCAGGTATCGAGTTGCAAACTATATAGATTCATGACTAGCTATGAGCTACACACTCTATTCATTTTCAAATTAAGAGTCTCTTACTCTTTTATGATATCCATTTTGAAAAGTTAGATATAAAAACTTTAATTTTCATAATCTATCTTTCAGATGAAAAAGTTGAAATACTCTTATAAACTTTGAGGAAATATGAATTAAAGGTCAGATTCTTTCAAATGGGTACTGTCACTTTTAGAGGGATGGAGTGCATGGAAATCTTTATCCACAACAAAGCTTACATTTTCTGACAAGAGCATTGTGGTTCAGTGGCATTGTCCGATCTCCCTATGGGAAGAATCAAGTTTTGAATCCTCCTCCCCCACTTGTTACAAGCAAAGAAAACACAAACAAACTTACAATTCCTCATTGCCAAAATGGGTGCCAAGGATAGAACAAGAGTAAAAACAAAAACAAACTAAGAAAGAAATGATATGACTCATATTTGACACCTTTTAAAGTGAAACGCAAGGTCTCAAAGCCTAAATACGTTTTTAAGCTTCCATCAAGATGTTGTTCAAAGCGTAATGAAATCTGATAATAATCATCCAATCATTTCATCATAAATTAATACCAGTGGTGAAGTCGGAATTTTTTTCCAAGGAGGGCCAGGCTTAGATAATAAACCCTTTATTTTTTCAATTTATACATAATTGAGGGAGGGAGTGCAAAAGTCAATGCCCCCCTCACTAAAACTACCTCTTTTGTAATGGCATTGAATGAAAAGATGCAACATTTTTAATTATATCCCCAAAAATCCTCAATAAATGAAAGATTGTTGAATTAGTTCAAAAAAAAAGAGCTTAGAGTGGACCCTAATTTTCACTTAATTGAAGATTCTTGTTAGCTGTACTTGACTCAGTAGCTATAAAAACTTGATAAGAAAACAAACGATACTATTCTTACAAAACAATAATTGGGGGGAGGAAAGAGTCAAACTCCATTGAAAGAACCACCTGGAGGCCCCTTACAAAGCAGAAAATGGGGATGGAGTTCTTCTCGATGGAGAGAAGCAGACAATGCCCTGCTAAATCACGCCACTCTAGACTAGAATAGAGGAATACAGTTGTAGTTAAAAAGGACGTATCAATTGAAGAAGTAATAGCCACTATGAAATCCAAATAGAAGGGAGGAAAATAATACATTTGGCTGATAACAACTAATCTTGTCAAGGATTCATAGCCCACCCCAAAAATTTTTGGACTAAGGCCTTCTTCTTGTTGTAGCATATAATTCATGCATTATAGATATTAGGGGTGTTTGGTAACGTTGATCTAGTAACGTTATTTGTATTTTTTAAAAATAAGCGTAAGTGAAAAAGTACGTGAATGTTGTTTATAAACTTAAAACTGTTGCTCAAAATCACGTAGCAAACGGCCCCTAGGCATTTCAGTGTTTCTTTAGGTCTATGCAGCCAAATTAAAGTACTTCAATAATAATATATTAGTTAGGATTTATTTTAAAATCTTTTTTCCTGATAATTTTTTATGGGTTTGTACCTGATAATTAAGTTTTCTACAAACTATAAAAGTTGACCTCTAATTGTAACAAAATAAAATTGAAGTCCAAAACATACTAATAGAACTTCTCTTCAAATTTCTTACTTGCACTGATAAATTAAACAAAAGACACCAAGCCCAGAAATAAACAGAGTAAAAGGTGACAGCAACAAAGAATCAAGTGTTGCAAAAATCAAGAATAAAACTGAGAAAGCCAGTACGTGCTTAGTACTCACCACATCTCCACGAGAAATTCCGAGCTGGGCAAGAGCAGAAGCGAGTTTAGTGCAGCGTTCAAGGGTGTCTTTCCAGGTGTACCGAACATCACCGTACACAACAGAGGTTCTGTCCCTGTAGACCAAAGCCGATCGCTTCAAGAAAGTGATGGGAGAGAGAGGGACGTAATTTGCAGAGCTCCGGATTTGACCCTCCATTGGAATTTGACTTCGGAGTTCAGAGACCCAAAAACAAAAACAAAAAAATTGTTGCTGCTGATGGAAGTGGTGATGGACGAGAAAGCAAAGAAGAGCTACTCTTTGGACTAATTTATTTGTCTTACGTACATCTGTTGCCAACGTCCAATCAATTTGGTAGACAAGAGCTGGGACGTTAGCTTTCGTTGGATGCAGTCAAGTGACACAGGTGGCAGCATCCTATCGGGTTGGGTTTGATACACAAGACACTGGACCAATCCGAAACTCATCATAAATCAAAACTTTTTTTTTTTCTCGGGTTATTTGTCACTTTCATATAAAATTTTTTATTTTTTTAATAAGTCATGCTAAAGGTTGTTTTTATGATAATTATTAATAAATTATTTTTATTTAATATTACTTTTATGGAAAAAAATATTAATTTTTTTTCTTTTTACATAGAAAATTTTTATAATGGTTTACTAAAAGAAATTATTTTTTCTTTATTACTCATATTTTGTTTTCATTTTCATTTTTTGTGTTTATCTTTTTATCCATTTTTTAATTTATTTTTTATTCTATTTTTTTATCAATTTTCTGAATGGAAAACAAAAAATAATGGATATTCTATTTGGCACTTGACTCTGACCGATGGAAAAAAATAATAATTTTCTCATTTATATGCTCACAATATTTTTTCCACAATTTTTGCCTCTAGGGCATGGTAGGAGTCCTGGACTAGATCACATCTGCATGTATAGAAGTTGCCTAGCTCGAGTCGTGCAATTTGCAAAAATGTTTTGTCACGACGTGAATAGGCCTAACACATGTAGGGGTGCCCCATGCCATGAGTACTATGAGTTCAAATATGCTGGGTCAATTATCATATGCGCGAGACCCTCCTTTTTTGTTCATAAAAAAAAGTCCACAATTTTCAGTTCTTTTTTTCCGAAAATGCCAATAAACTAATTATAAAAAAAAAATGTCAAAAAATTGTTTTCATTCTCACATTTTTTTTTTTGGATATAAAAAAAAAATTAGAACAAAAAATAAACCCAAACAATTTTTTCCCTAGCTAGTCTTACAAAAACATTAAAAAAAAAAAGACGAAAATATCATTTTGGTCTCTACATTTTTGGGTTACAGTCAATTTGGTCCTTATTATTTTTAACTTGCAGTCAATCTGGTCCTTACAGTTAATTCACTAATGAAAAATGCCTACATGACAAACGGTTCACACACATGGCTAATAAAACAATAAAAAAATGTTTAATTATTTTTAAAAAAATCCATGTCAATGATTTTTAAAAAATAACAAAATCCACATAAGGTTTTACAAAAAACTGAAAGGGTGAATTCAAACTATTTCTCCAGCTTTTCTTAGACTTTCTTGGCAACCAAACACAACTAGAAATCATCTAAAATACCCAAAATGGCTGAAACCCTCTTGTTTAATTTCTTTTTAAATTTTTCTCTCTTGTTTTTCTCATCTACAACCGAAACCCAATTTGTATTCCAAATTTCTTTTTTGATCTAACATGCCTCTTTTTGTTTGATTCAATGATTGGGTTTTGTTTTAGTAGGGGGAAATCGCTAATTTTTGGTTGGGTTTACGAAGTGGAGTTTTGGGCATGAAAGTTTGTGGAGTCTTTTGGATAAATATTGCTAAAAGTGAAATTTTTTGGGGTTATAGTCACTGTTACAAGTTATTTGCGAAAATGAGGAGAGAGAAATTTTGGAATTTCGGCAACAGTGTCGCCGAAATTCCTTCTGCCCAGCCCTGCCCACTTCACTGAGTGCCCATGCGCTAGTGCCCAAAAGGAAAAAAAAAAAAAGGTTTGTGGCAATCCCATTGCCAAAAATGGAGGGGGAAAAAAAAAGAATTATGGCAATGGGATTGCCGAAATAGGGGGGGAAAAAAAAGAACGGTGGCCATGTAGTGCCGAAATAGAAAAAAAAAAAAAAGAGGAATTGTGGCAATGGTATTGCCGAAATAGGGGGAGAGAAATAAAATAATAATGGTGGCCATGTAGTGCTGAAATAGGGAAGAAAAAAAAAAGGAAATGTGGCAATGGTATTGCCGAAATAGGGGGAAAGAGAAAAAAAAAATTATGGCAATGGAATTGCCAAAATAGGGGGGAAAGAAAAAAAAATTATGGCAATGGGATTGCCAAAATAGGAGGGGAAAAAAAAATTGTGGCAATGGTATTGCCGAAATAAGGGGAAAGAAAAAAAAAAAAAATTGTGGGTATTGTGGAAATGCTATTGCCGAAAATGTGAAAAAAATTATTTAAAAAAAAAAAGAAAATCAATTGTGGCAATGACATTGCCGAAATAGAAGGATTCTTATCTACCTGTTCAAATTCAAGTACATAGATTCTAACACGTGAAAGTTATAGAAAAAAATATATTGATGTGACTCATACTTGAATAAAACTTTGCTGAGATTCTTTGCTAAGAATCAAACAAGACTTGAAGAAGAATCTCTGTAAAAAAAAAATATGATTGATGTAAAAAAAAGACTGGAACTCAATTAGTCTCTGTGACAAATGAATTTTTTTTGTCTTTTATTTCACTTCTTTGTAATAAAAGGTAAGCTTTCCTTCTCTCAAAACACTTCTACATCTCTGCTTGAAGTTTTCTCACAAAACACTTCTATTCGATTGTTCAGTTTTGCTTCAGCGTACACAATTGTAAGTTTTGGATTAATGTAAGTTTTTTTGCTTTTTGCTTTTTGCTTCAGCGATTATAATTGTTGTTGTTGTTTTTAGTCAAATTTTAGATTAATAATTTTTTTATGGTTAGGACTACAAACATTTTTAGTATTGTTGTTATTTTGCGTTTATTTATTATTATCTAATTGTGTTTTTCTTTTTCTTTTTTGCAAGTATCACTCTATAATTCTTACTATTTCAATTGGTATCACAATTATCGTAAGCATCTCAACTCTCTATCTAATTAAATTTACATATATATTTTGTTAATTTTGAAATTATTTAATATTATTTATTGTTATTATTATTAGTAGTATATGACCACAAAAATTGTAATAAATTGTATTATTGTGATCTTTTTATAGTCAATTTTACTTTGTTATTATCAGTTATTACATCATTACTTGGAAAAAAATATATTGCATAATATGTTTGTTGATTTATAATAAAGATATGTATGTGTATTTTTTTTTTTTTAGTACAATAAATCGTACATTTGTGTTTCGTTTTCTTTAAAGTTTAGTTGACATAAAAATTAATTATATGCTTTATGTATGATTATATTAATGTTATTATATTTTATTGTTGTATTTTTGTTCTTAGAATATATTTATGATTATCTAATTGTGTTTTTCTTTTTCTTTTTTGCAAGTATCACTCTATAATTCTTACTCTTTCAGTTGGTATCATAATTATCGTAAGCATCTCAACTCTCTATCTAATTAAATTTACGTATATGTTTTGTTAATTTTGAAATTATTTAATATTATTTATTATTATTATTATAAGTAGTATATGACTACAAAAATTGTATTATTGTGATATTTTTATAGTCAATTTTACTTTGTTATTATCAGTCATTACATCATTACTTGGAAAAAAAATATATTGTATAATATGTTTGTTGATTTATAATAAAGATATGTATGTGTATTTTTTTTTTTTTAGTACAATAAATTGTACATTTGTGTTTCGTTTTCTTTAAAGTTTAGTTGACATAAAAATTAATTGTATGCTTTATGTATGGTTATATTAATGTTATTATATTTTATTGTTGTTCTTTTGTTCTTGGAAGATATTTATGATTATCTGATTATGTTTTTTTTTTTTTTTCTTTTCTTGCAAGCATCACTCTATAATTTTTACATTCATTCACTTCGTATCATAATTGTAGTAAGATTGAAAATTATTTGCTTAGTTTGTAATTTTTTATATAGATGATTTGTAAAAAATGTACTTTCAGATATTGTAATTTTTTAATCTCAGCAGTACAGTATATTAAAGATACTGTGAAAACACATCTTCAGATATGGTTTAACTCATTGTAGCATTTAATGTAGGATATATTTGAAATGGAGCCTGGGTCATTCAATCATTCTTTGTCAACCCAACAACAATATCACATCTCTAATAATACAATGGAAGGCAATGTACGTTGCGAGAACCAAATTTATTAATATCCTAATAATATCTACAATTATTCAATTTAATATCTACAATTATCCTAATAAATTGTATCATTGGGATCATTAGTAGCTCTCTGAGTGGCGGTTTGGTCATACTGAGTTTCAAATTGTGGTGCAACATGCTCAGTTAGGTTATCATAGTCAACATCATTGGTGTTCATTGGCCGATAAGGAGCATGTTGGTCCTGCAACATGGGTATATGGAGCATGATAGTCAGCACCACCAATGTTGATTGGAGAATGAAGCACATCTTCAGAATAATGACCAGTATGAGTGGCATATGGATCATGAGAGTGCCCGCTATGTGAATAACTGAACGGTGCACTCAGTCCTTCTTTGCCATATCAAATGGGAAAAACATCTTGGTGGCTTCTTATTGGCAGTCTAACATATCGAATATTGCATTGACACCATTATCATCTTCTACCAAAACTTGTTGGTAATTCACAGGATGTGGATGACATTGAAAAGAAAATTTATACCAAATAGTAAGTCTGAATCTTCTCTGTTTATATGAAGCGTGGATGCTACTCTATCACATAGATCTTCAAATGTCACACCCCTACTTAATGGAAGCATAGAAGGAAGTGGCCCTTGGTAATAAATCCCATTTTCACCATGTTTAATTATTCTACCCGAATGGATGAGAAAAATGAACAACTTTTCTGTCATTCACACTAAAACACAAAAGTAGTATTAATATATTAACACTACACAACCATTAAAATGCAATACAAAAAGGTAATCTATTAAAAATATTCAATGTTTAAATAGTTAGAGTTAAGAGAATTCTATTAAAGAGGATTGGTTCACTGATAATTTATTATTGTCTATCATAGTAGTTAAAATTATTTAGAATGATCTATTATGGTTACGTAAATTATTTTATGTTGCTCTTCATTTTGCTTCTTCTAAAATAAGACAGATTATATTTCTCATACACCATTACGATAATAGATAAATATTTATAATATCTTATAATTTTTGTTATTATTATTATAACTAAAACTTAGATTTTTGATTTAGGGGCATATACTAACCTTTTTTTGGGGGGGGGGGGGGGGGGGGTTTCTTATAGCATACATGTATATTTTAGGCTAACAAAGTAATAATTTTTTTAAGAAAAATTTATGTCAATTTTGAAATTTATTTTTGCTATATGAAATTTTAGGCAAGACCCATAATTTAAAACATATCATACAAATCAGCTCTTGTTGAAAAATACATAATACAAAAACAAGATTTTCATGAACAAATAATTTAACAAAAACAAAATTTTCATGCTTAGCTATGCCCCTAAAACATATCAACATGAATATTATAAAAAGAAAAGTAACTACTTAAAGAAATGTAACTCAGTTTGTAAAATGATAACCATGGATAGGTATTTGCAAGTGTTGTTCCTTATAATTGTTTGTAGAATGTATGGCACGCATGAATTGAAAATGGTTGATAAAATTATGAGGGGAATAAGAGTGAAGAACAAAGCTGGTATAATTTTTAGGGGGAAAAGAGTGGAAAATAAGAAACGTGAAAACTAAAGTAATATTGGTGCTGTTTAAATAAAATGCAAGTTTCGTATAAGTTAAATTCTTAGATTTTAAACTGTATTAATAGAAATTGACCAAATATAACAAGGACCATCTCTGCAAAAAATCTCAAAGTGTCTTTATTTTTTTTTTGTTTACAGTACACATCAATCATTTATAAATCTCTGCAAATCCTGCAAAGAATCTCTGCAAAATTCTCAGTTTTTTTGTTGTTTACACCGTGCACATTAATCATTTTTTCTTTCATAAATTTCTCTCATGCATGGATAAGAATCTGAATAAGAATATCTATATACTTTAAATTGTACTAATAAAAATTTACCAAATACAACACAATTCATAAAAAAACAAAAAGCCAAAAAAATGAGGAGACTTGTTACAACACAGTTCATAAAAAAACAAAAAGCCAAAAAGATGAGGAGACTTGTTACAGGGAGGAGGGATAAAAAGTAAAAAGAATCTCTAAAACCAAATTTTAGGCGTGATATGGTTTTATTGGGAATGATGAATGTAATCATTTCAGGCAGAAAATAAAAATGAGAGGAAGATGTGAATATTTTCACAACAAATTATAAATGTCAGGTTGTTACTAGTTGTTATTGTTAGGGCAAAAAAATATTTTAGCGTTAGGTTCAAATTTGAATCAACAACAACTAACCACCTATAATTTATTGTAAAAATAAAAATGTTGTGTACGTTTTTTTTTTTCCTTTTATTTCGGCAATGCCACTGCAAAGAATTTCTACAAAAATCTCAGTTTTTATTTTATTTTTTATTTACGGTACACATCAATCATTTTTTCTCTTCTATAACTTTCTTTCATGTACGTTTTAGAATCTATGTACTTTGAATAAGAATCAAACGGTACTTGAATTTGTTTCAAACAGATGGACAAGAATCAAACACTTAGTGTACTTGAGTTTGTCGTTTTCCCCTCCGGCAATGCCATTGCCACAATTGATTTTCTTTTTTTAAATTTTTTTCCCATTTTCGGCAATTGCATTGCCACAAATTTTTTTTTCTTTCCCCTATTTCGGCAACACCATGGCCATAATTCTTTTTTTTTTCCCTATTTCGGCAATCCCATTGTCATAATTTTATTTTATTTTTCCTCTTTCCCCCTATTTCAGCAATACCATTGCCACAATTCTTTTTTTTTTTCTTCCCCCTATTTCGGCACTACATGACCACCATTCTTTTTTTCTTTCCCCCCTATGTCTGCAATCTCATTGCCATAATTCTTTTTTTTTTTTCTCTCTACCCCTATTTCAGCAATACCATTACCACAATTCCTCTTCTTTTTTTTCCCTTTGTCTATTTCGGCACCACATGGCCACCATTTTTTTTTTCTTTCCCCCTATTTCGGCAATCCCATTGCCATAATTCTTTTTTTTTCTTTTCTTTTCCCTCCATTTTCGGCAATGGGATTGCCACAAACCTTTTTTTTTTTTTTTTCCTTTTGGGCACTCACACATGGGCACTCAGTGAAGTGGGCAGGGCTGGGTAAAAAGAATTTCGACAACACTGTTACCGAAATTCACTCTCTTTCCTTATTTTTCCAAATAACTTGTAACAGTGATTATAACCCCAAAAAATTTTATTTTTAGCAATATTTACCCAAAAGACTCAAAGTGTGTGGACCTATAGATTTGGTTTAGGAGAATTGAGGTTGAAGCAATTATTGGAGGCTGTGATGCATGATTGGAATTAAATGAGCATAGAGGAGCAGATTTATGTGGAGCGTACTATCTGCTATGTTGAAGGAGTTGGAAAATGAGTGGCTTGGGAACTTTGATTTTAATGTCTTACGTACATGTGCTGCGAACTTCCAATTAATGTGGCAGACAAGAGCTAGGGAGGTTAGGTCCCGTTGGATGCAGCCACGTGGCATATATACACATGGCAGCATCTTATCCGATCTAGTTAAATACACAATACACCGGACCTATCTCAAAGAACAAAATTTAGGTAGAGTAATTCACATAGCAAAATCTTAAAAGGTAAATTTAAAGAATAATACTTAAATACTGTATTTAAGTCTTACTCTATCTCAAACTCATCCTAGATCAAAACTTTTTTTTTTCCTAGCTACTTGTCACTTTTATATAGTTTTTTTTTTTTTTTTTTAATGAGTGATGTTAAAGGATGGCCTTACGATAATTATTTATAAATTATTTTCAAAAAAATTTAATACCACTTTTATGAAAAAAAATATTAAAATATTAATTGATTTTTTTCTTAAAAATTTCTTTAAATAATTTACTAAAAAAAGTCTTTAGGGCATCCATTATCTTTTTCCTTTTTTATTACTTATAGTGCTCCAATCACTCATATTTTGTTTTCATTTTCATTTTTGTGTTTATCTTTTTATCCATTTTTTAATTTATTTTTGTTTCTGTATTTATTTTTTAATCAATTTTCTGAACCTGAACAAAAAATAGTGGATATTCTATTTGGCACTTGACTCTTACCTATGGAAAAAAAAAAACTTTTCTCATTTTTATGCTCACAATATATTTCCACAATTTTTCCCGAACTAGATCACACCTGCGTATATAGAAGTTGTCTGGTTCGAATTGTGCAATTTGCAAAAATGCTTTGCCAAGACGTGGATAGTCCTAATGCACCTAGGGGTGCCCTATGCCATGAGTATTGTGGATTCAAGTAGGCCGGGTCAATTATCACACACGTGAGACCCTCATTTTTAGATCATAAAAAAATCCACAATTTTCAGTTCTTTTTTTACCAAAATGCCAATAAACTCTTCTTCTTCTTTTTTAATAAAAATGTCAAAAAATTGTTTTCATTCTCACTTTTTTTTTTTGGTATAAAAAAAGTTAGAACAAAAAATAAACCCAAACAAATTTTTCTCTAATTAGGTCTATTTGGATATTACTTATTTTGCTAAAAGTACTGTAAATGAAGGTAAAAATTAGCTGAAATAATACAGTTAGCTCATGAATCATACCAAAAAGTGTAGTGGGACCCATGAATGGTATAAAAAATAAGCTGAATAGAAAAATAATTTTCATTTTTCATTGGTAACCAAACGGAGGCTTAGTCTTACAAAAATAGTAACTAAAAGGCGAAAATATCATTTTGGTCATACATTTTTGAGTTACAGTCAATTTGGTCCCTATATTAAAACATTAATTGATTTTTTTCTTAAAATATTCTTAAAATGGTTTACTAAACAAAGTCTTTAGGACATCTATTATCTTTAATTTGTAGTCAATCTGGTCCCTACTGTTACCTAACTAATGAAAAATGCCTACATGACAAACTGTTTGCACATGTGGCTAATAAAACAATAAAAAATTAATTAATTACTTTTAAAAAAATCCATGTCAATGATTCTAAAAAAATAACAAAATCCACATAAGGTTTAAAAAAAATAAAATGAAAAGGTGAATTCAAACTATTTCTCCAGCTTTTCTTAGACATTCTTGGCAACCAAACACAACCCATCAAATCAACCCAAATATAATACCAAACACAACTAGAAATCATCTAAAATACCCAAATGGCTGAAACCCTCTTGTTTAATTTCTTTTTTAATTTTTCCCTCTTGTTTTTCTCATCTACGACCGAAACACATTTTGTATTTCAAAATTTCAAATGTCTTTTTCGATCTAACGTGCCTTTTTTTGTTTGATTCAATGATTGGGTTTTTGTTTTAGTGGGGGGAAATCGCCAATTTTTGGTTGGGTTTACAAAGTGGAGTTTTGGGCATGAAAGTTTGTGGATCTATGGGTTTGGTTTAGGAGAATTGAGGTTGAAGCAATTCTGGAGGCTATGATGAATGACTGGAATTAAATGAGCATAGAGGAGCAGATTTATGTAGAGCGTGCTATGCCAAAGGAGTTGGAAAAGGAGTGGCTCAGGAATTTTTGATGTCTTATGTACATGTGCTGCCAACTTCCAATTAATGTGGCAAACAAGAGCTGGGGAGGTTAGGTCCCGTTGGATGCAGCCACGTGGCAATATATACACATGGCAGCATCCTATCTGATCAAGTTAAATACACAAGACACTGGACCTACCTTAAAAGACAAAATTTAGGTAGAGTAATTCACGTATCTTAAAAGGTGAACTTAAGGAATATTACTTAAATACTGTATTTAAGTCTTGCTCTATCCCAAACTCATCCTAGATCAATTTTTTTTTTTTTTCCGTGGCCGCTTGTCACTTTTATATAGTTTTTTTTTTTTTTTTTTTTTCAATGAGACATGTTAAAGGATGTCCTTACGATAATTATTAATAAATTATTTTTGAAAAATTTTAATATCACTTTTATGAAGAAAAAAAATATTAAAACATCAATTAATTTTTTTCTTAAAAATTTCTTAAAAAGGTTTACTAAAAAAAGTCTTTAGGGCATCCATTATTTTTTTCGTTTCTTTATTACTCATAGTGCTCCAATCACTCATATTTTGTTTTCATTTCCATTTTTGTGTTTATCTTTTTATCCATTTTTTATTTTTGTATTTATTTATTTTTATCAATTTTCTGAACTTGAGAACAAAAAATAGTGGATATTCTATTTGGCACTTGACTCTTACCTATGGAAAAAAAAAAAATACTTTTCTCATTTATATGCTCACAATATTTTTCCACAATTTTTGCCCATGGGGCATGGTAGGAGTCCCAAACTAGACCACACCTGCGTGTATGGTTTGAGTCGTGCAATTTGCAAAAATACATTGCCACGACGTGGATAGTCCTAATGCACCTAAGGTGCCCCATGCCATAAGTACTATGGGTTCAAATAGGCCGGGTTAATTATCACACGCATGAGACCCTCATTTTTCGATCATAAAAGATAAAAATAAAATAAATAAATAAAAAAAATCCACAATTTCCAGTTCTTTTTTTTACCAAAATGTCAATAAACTCTTCTTCTTCTTCTTTTAATAAAAATGTCAAAAAATTATTTTCATTCTCACATTTTGTTGGGCATAAAAAAAGTTAGAACAAAAAATAAACCCAAACAAATTTTTCTCTAGTTAGGTTCTGTTTGGATACCGCTTATTTGGCTGAAACTGAAAACTTATTACTAAAAGTATTGTAGATGAAGGTAAAAGTTAGCTGAAATAGACCAGTGAGGCCCATGAATAGAACCAAAAAGTGCAATGGGCTCATGAATAGTACAAAAATAAGTTAAACAGTAAAATAATTTTCATTTTTCATTGGTATCCAAATGGAGGCTTAGTCTTACAAAAACAGTAAATAAAAGGCAAAAATATCATCTTGGTCCCTATATTTTTGGGTCACAATCAATTTAGTTCTTATATTTTGGTAGCAGTCAATTTGGTTCCTATTATTTTTAACTTGTGGTCAATCTGGTCTCTACTATTAACTCACTAACGAAAAATGTCTACATGACAAACTGTTTGCACATGTGGCTAATAAAACAATAAAAAAAAATGTTTAATTACTTTTAAAAAAATCCATGTCAATGATTTTTTTTTAAAAAAAAACAAAATCCACGTAAGATTTAAAAAAAAAATGAAAGGGTGAATTCAAATTAGTTCCCTAGCTTTTCTTAGACTTTCTTGGCAACCAAACAGAACCCATAAAATCAACCCAAATGTAATACCAAACACAACTAGAAATCATCTAAGCTACCCAAAATGGCTGAAACCCTCTTGTTTAATTTATTTTTTAATTTTTCCCTCTTGTTTTTCTCATCTACGACCGAAACCCATTTTGTATTTCAAATTTCCTTTTTGATCTAACATGCCTCTTTTTGTTTGATTCAATGGTTGGGTTTTGTTTTAGTAGGGGGAAATCGCTACATTTTGCTTGGGTTTACGAAGTGGAGTTTTGGGCATGAAAGTTTGTGGATCTATAGGTTTGGTTTAGGATAATTGAGGTTGAAGCAATTATGGAGGCTATGATGAATGACTGGAATTAAATGAGCATAGAGCAATTTTATGTGGAGTGTGCTATGCTGAAGGAGTTGGAAAATGAGTGGCTCAGGAACTTTGATTTTGAGACGGAGTGGTAGTGTGTGATGGGTGATTTGATTTTGTGTTTGTGGGTTGTGTTTGGTTGCTAAGAAAATGCAAGGAAAATAGGAGAAATTTTTTTAATTCACCTTTTCATTTTATTATTATTTTTTATGTGGATTCTGTAATTTTTAAAAATTGTTGACATGGATTTTTTTAAAAGTAATCAAACATTATTAGCCATGTGTGCATTACATGTGCAAACCGTTTCCACATAAGCATTTTTCATTAATGAGTTAACGACAATGACCAAATTGATCCCAAATTGAAAATAACGGGGACTAAATTGACTATTACCAAAATGTAAGGGCTAAATTGACTGTGACTCTAAAATATAATGACCAAAATGGTATTTTCGCCTAAATAAATACATAATATTGAGCAACCAAACATGGCCTAGATTTTCTCAGCAGACAAACATTCGTGTACTTTTTTTTGTTTTTTTCTTTAATCTAGCAAACAGATTGAGGCTGAGAAGAGAGCCGCATGTCGCATCGCATGCATCGTTTTGCTGAAAGAGTGCAAATTATAAAGTTGAAAAAGGGCCGACTTTAAACAGCTCCACCCAGCTCAAGCCCACCAATTTTTTTTTTCTTTCATAGAAGACCGGCCCACCAAATTTGATCATGCTAATTTTTTTGGCTAAAATATGATAATGCTAAATCAGTTTAATAACAGATGCTAATTAGTAATTACTACACAAGAATTTTCACACTTTTGATAGTTACTATCAATTTTAATTTTAAAGCAAATTTTTACGTTTATTGTATATTTATTACTATAATAAGTTTTTATAATGAAATTGTAAGGTCATTAGACGCAGGAATATGTGTGGGGTGGTTGCCTAAGAGTATTCTTTGGGCTAGAAGCCTAGTCTGAGGACACAGAATGGTTCGAGGGTGTATGAATGTTAACTCATAAGAAAATACTAGATAAAGAAGAGATAATGTTTGAATAAAATATGTTCGAGGAAGATTGTGTCCTCGGTTATGCAAAGCCGAGATAGGAGAAGGGTTGGTTAATATCCACAGGCTATATTCTAGAAATTCCTATAGGTTAGGGTAAACACGGTACACGTGGAGGATAAGAAAAAGGGAAGTGAAATATCTAAGATAAAGCTATTACTACCGCCCCCGCATTGAATGCTCCGCAACTGATATTCTGGCCGCATTAATGTGGAAGTGAGACCTGAGCACCATAGTGGAACTTGGCTCCCATTGTCAGGACCCAAATCCATGAAACATGAATTTAGATACCTGATTAACTTGCTAACCTTACTTAGCTCAATAAACATAATTTATTTAAACTTAATTCAATAAAACTCCAAATAAACAATGCTTCTGATAAACCTCTTATAATAAACAAAATCCACAATTTATAATAATCTCCAAAATATTGTGAAGTCTAAGCGGAAAATAAAATTAATAATAACTAATAATCTTTTCAAAACTCCACAAATTGAAAATAAACTCTACTATATAAAATGTGAACTACAAAACAAAGGTAACTAAAATTTAATGAGTCTTCAAGTAACACTGAAGCCGCCTACAACTTCCACGCTCTACCTTGCACCTCACAAGCGGTCCAAAGGTTCTAATTCCCAACTATACTTTAATATGAAAATATTAATTGATGGAGTGAGCCACACATCTAGTAAGTAATTATACAGAATACACAACGGAATAGAGTCAAGCAAAACACGAGTTTGATTTCACAATTTCACTCAAAATATCCAATATAGTTTTCAAAACAAGTAAAGAATCACTTAATACACATATAATCATATCTTAAAGTCTTTTGGAAACACATACAATTAATTGATCAGGGCACAGTGTCACATATACACATCACATATTCTCACATACAATCCTGTGAGCGGATACCAACATCTAACCCCTGCTGGTGAGGGATCAACACATATTCTCACATACAATCCTGTGAGCGGATTTACACATATATATCTGATTAATTCTAAAAACACTCATTTTGAGTCACATATCACAAACAATAAAGTTTATACAACATATAATAATTTTTTTTTTCAATATTAACAATTGTTCCAACAATAAAGATATATTGAATATCACCATGTCAAATTGAAACATAAATCAAAAGATGCTTGACTCTCTTAGAGAACGAATAGGAACTGAAGAGTTTATATAAATGTTTTTACAATTCTTGAATAAGTTTGAAAATCCAGTTTGCTAAAAGGAATGTCTTAAATACCATTTGAAAAACAAGAATATGATTTCGAAATCGTTGGTTTGAAAAAATTTAAAGAACAAAAATCTTTTTAGAAAACTTACTTTGAAACTCAATTATTTTCATAAAATAGTTTAGTTAAAAATCTTCTTTTAAATGAGTTTTGGACATTCAAAACGTTATTTAAAATTTGAAATTTCTTTTAAAACATTATTTAAAAGCCAATTAAAATTTCTCTTTCAATAGTGTAAAAATGCTTTTTGATAAACTTAAAAAAAAAAATGTAAGCTTAAAAATATAACTTTGAAAATCTTTAACTTCTAAGAACCTAAAGAACAAAACTTGTATTATGCATAATTACTTACCGCACTCAAATCACTCTGAAAGTCCAGCCAAAATAATCTCCAAAGAGCCTCAAGACACTCTTAAATCGAACCTATAATCAATTATGAAAATTACTCAATATCCTCTACAAAATATAAATTTTACTAAACTATAATAATTGACTCACTAGTAAAATACTTTGCTGAACTAATGATAGCACTAATGCAAAGTATCTCTACCCAAAAATAATATGTGTTTTCCTTGAATTTATCAGAACGCGGAGGCAGCAGCTAAAGTTTTAGAGTTTAAGTTAATATACATAACCCCAAACAAGCCATATTATATATATATCTACCATAGAAAACTTTACAACTATCCTAATATCCTAATATGTATATATATATATATATATATAACACGGCATAGCATAAGTCCCAAAGGCAAAGAAACCACAGCCGAATTATTTGACTTCTTCTATTCATTATATATATATATACCAATTCAATGAAAGAAGGAGGGCCGAATTGTTTGACTTCAATCTAGGATTATATGTACAAATCCAATGGAAGACTTAAACAAAAAAAATATTGATTCGTGAAATCCCACTGGCTCAAATCTAATATCTAATCCAACGGAAAATCTAAACGTTAGAATATAAATTTTAGGATCAAAATCAAATTTCTAAATAACCTAATAAAATTCTAATTTTTTCTTGTTTCTAATTGAGAGAAATCTTACCTTGAATAATCTGATTGTCTCTTCAATTGTACGTGCTCTAACTCCAAGGAAAACACCTCTTAGCCTCTTAGATAAAACCCTGACTATCTTTTCCTCTATTCTGTAGCTTGTATTATAATATGTGGGCTTAGTGGGTAGTGGGCTGCAATAACAATTAAAAGAAAGTCTATAGCCCAACAATTATATTTTAAAGAAAACTCTAAAATAAAAATTATGTGGGGTATTACACCCATCTTCATAGATTTCAGGAGAGGTGAATGGGACAAGCATCTAAAACGAGCAATTTAACTATGACGTGGAGGATGAAGAGGAAAGGAAGGAGGAAGTATAAAAGAAAGATGGGACCTTAAGGAAAAGGGGAGAAAAAAGCACATTGGAGACCTCACTATCCATACTTGTAATCTATATTGGGAAGAAGTAATATAAGTCATCATCGGCTTATGTTTGAGGAGAAGATTTCTTTCGCATTCATATATAACAGTTCTTCATGTGTGCCATTGTAGAAAAAAACTCATCCTCCTTTGTTACCTAAGCATCATTAGAACCTAGATTTAAAGCCCATTCTCTCTACAAATTTCATTGTAAAAAGCCCTCTCAGGCCCATTCCCTTCTAATTGTGGGTCCGGGCTCGAATTGTGTCCTTACAAAAATAATAATGAATGTAATTTTTTAATAGATAATTAATGTAATTGATATCACATCAATATCACAATTTTTGTAACTATTATCAATTTTATTATTAAAATAATTTTTTTTACGATTAATATATATTTTACCATAAAAAGGTTTACATAATATAATAATAAAATGATAATGAATGTAATTTTTTTTTCTTTTTGGAGAAAAACAATCGATGTAATTAATATTACATCAATACCACAATTTTTATAGGTATAATCAATATTACCATAACAACTTTTTTGTTGGTAATAGAAAAATGTGTAGAGAAGAGGGTGACAATCTCTACACACAATACGGAATGAGATAATCACCAACATGCTCATTAGTGGAGATCGAAGAGACTCAAACCCACCTAAGTCTTGTTGACCCAAAGCTTGGGCACTAGACCACCTGCCACAATGATGACAATGTGATATCACATCAATGGTGTAATCATCTTATTCTCTTTTAAAATATCGGACATTACTTTAAAACACTTCTATAATATAATTTGTAATATCCTTAATTAATATTACTTTATAAGTTGTGTAAGTAGTGATTAAACAATATTATTTTCACATGCACCCACTTATTAACATTAATCACATGTCATATCACCTCAATAATTAAATAGTACCATGTCAAATAATAGGGGTAAAATCAATATTTTTAGACATCAACCCACCAAAATCAAAATTACACCAAATTAGAAAATGTAATTTATGTTTTAGTGTAAATAATAAATTTAACCGCTCTAACATGGAATAAAGCAAAGAAAACAGAGGATTAAAAAAAAATGCTACTTCCTAGTTCCTACCATTCTAAATTAGCTAAATGATAAGCACCAACATGCTTTGGGCAATACGGAATGAGATAAGCACCAACATACTCATTAGTGGAGATCGAACATACTCAAACCCACCTAAGTTTTGTTGACCCAAAGCTTCGGCAGTAGATCACCTACCACAATGATTACAATGTGATATCACATCAATGGTGTAATTATCATCTTCTCTTTTTAAATATAGTACATTACTTTAAAACACTTCTATAATATAATTTGTAATATCCTTAATTAATATTACTTGATAAGTTGCGTAAGTAGTGATTAAACAATATTATTTTCACATGCACTCACTTATTAACATTAATCACATGTCATGTCACCTCAATAATTAAATAGTACCATGTCAAATGATAGGGGTTAAAATCAATATTTTAGACATCAACCCACCAAAATTAAAATCACACCAAATTAGAAAATGTAATTTATGTTTTAGTCTAAATAATAAATTTAACCACTCTAACATGGAATAAAGCAAAGAAAACGGAGGATTAAAAAAAGAAAAGAAAAGAATGCTACTTCCTAGTTCCTACCATTCTAAATTAGCTAAATGATAAGACACTTAATTAAATAAAATTACCAGATTCAGCTAATCTGCTACTACTAGCTAGAGTGGGTGGTAATTTTATAAATCACCACATAGGGAATTAAAAGAAATGCAAAATTACCAAACGCAAGATTAGATTTCATAATTAAATTCAACCATGTGTTGGTATTGAGCGATGAACCACATAGTAAATTTTAATTATCCTTTGAATAATAGACTTGATCACATGTTTAAATTTAATTAAAAACCTTAATATATAATATTTAGGAAATTGTACATAAATTTTACCCAAAACAGAAAATACATCAGTAAAAGAGTACAGTAACAACCAACCATAAGTAGATTAGGGATTACACTTTTTAACGGATCTATATATATCCATTATAGCATGTTTCTTCTTCTTCTTCTTCTTCTTCTTTTTTTTTTTTTTGAGAAGGAATAACTTGAATTTTCATTAAAAAAATTAGCCGAAATTAGTTGCAAGTACAGGTAGAAGGTGTGGAGGAACATCCTCCATCCACACTGAAAAACCTCGAACATAGCATGTTTCTTCTTCTTATTTCATTTGGCTTAGCTTTTTAACTTATTTGTTAATCCATAGTTTTTTTAGATGTATCTATCTTCTATTTTTTAGTTCCAATGACTATATTGTTTCTATAAATCTAATGATAAAACAGCATATTTTATAGATCTAACGACACAACATGGGTGAAATTAAAACAAATATAAATTAAATGACTGAAAAAGGAAAAAAATTGAAATGAAAGATATGGTCCATATGGAAATGAAAATACCTCAAAAAAAATATTGAACATAATTCTTTTTAAGTCTTAAAATCCAAAAAATACATTTTTGTTTTCAAATCATGAATATTATGAATTTGATTAGGTTAACTGGGTTGGAAATTTTTGCCAACACAAACATAGCCCAATTTAATGGGCTAGAAAGTTAAACGTGATACCAGACAAATCGTCTTCACACTTAACAAATACCTATCCTTTCATATCTAAAAACACATTGTTTTATCAGTGAGTAGAGAGCTAGTGAGAGAGAGAACAAATTGACAAGATAGAGAGAAACCAACTTATACCTAATTACCAACAACATATGAGTCAATGAGAAGAGAGGGAGAGAGGGAGTTAGGGCCCGTTTGGTTTAAAATTTACCATCACTCAATTTTCATTACTCAATTCCCATCCCTCATCACTCATCACTTATCACTTAAAATACCTCAATTTTCCAAACCCACTATTTGGCACCTTAACTCATATCAGTTTTCAACTTCAAAACCGTGGGACCCACACACTGATATAACCTAGTGTTACTATTGTTACTGCCCGCGTCTTTAACAAAAAAAATATCTTCCTCCGTAACTTCTCCCATCCTTTCACCTTTCATTTCTCTAACTCTCCCTCTTTCCTATCAAATTTTTTTTGTCTATTTCTCTTTCTCTGTCTCTCCCCTCTTCACTCTATTGAATTTTTTTTTTCCACTCTTCTTTGTTTTTTTTCTTTCTCTTCTCTGTTTCTTTCTCAGTGGTTTTTTGTTGGTTTGTACCGGTGGTAATTAGGTTTAAAGTGGTGGGTTGTTTTAGTGATGGGTTCTGATTGGTGATGGTGGGTTGATCGGGTTTTTGGGTTTAGGTTACGGTGGAGATCGGGTTTGAGATTGGGTTTTTGGGGTTGGGTTACGATGGAGATTGGGCTATGGGTCACGGCGTGGCTTGAATCAGTGTTTCGGTGGTGTTATAGTGGAGATCGGGTTATGGGTCGGCATTTGGAGATGGTTGGCATTATGGGTCAGCGTTATGTTTTCAGTTTTGCTTGAGCCGATCTTTAGTTTTTTGATTTAGGCTGAGCTTGAATCGATTTGGTGGTTGCTCATGACGGTGATGACTGGTGTGGCGGCAGCGGCGGCTTGTGGAGGAGCAATGAAGGGTTTGTGAGAAGAAAAAGCTCTAGGTAAAAGAAAAAAAAAATGAAGAAGGAGAAGTGACAAAGAATGGGTGGAGAGAGAAAAAGAAAACAGTGAGAGGATAAGTAGTAAGAGAGAGGTAACAAAATGGGCCCCACAGAGATAAAAAATTTATACAACTACCACTGAGTTACATAATTTGGTGTTTTTAGTTTTCATCACTCTCACTCAAAATTTGTGAGTTTTGAGTAATGGAAACCCAAGGTGAAAATCAAGCCAAACAACCAAACTGGTGTGGGTCCCACGATTTTTCATAACTTGAGTTTTCAGTGATATCATTCAAAACAAGCCTAAACCAAACATGCCCTTAGTGAGTGGTGAGGCGAAGGATAAATTGAAATGATGGGTTTCCTAATATTTATATATATATATATATATATATATATATATATATCATCATCATCATCATCATCATCATCAACCTCAAAAAAATTAACCTAAAGTATCACCATGTCATGTTGTATTGGGTTGGATCGACTTTACTAGGTCGGTGGGCACAATGCACACGTTAAAAACCCCATATTTATTTAAAATGCTCTATTTAAGAGTCATTTGACTTAAGGTAATACACAGGTAGTCTTCTCCCTTTTTCTAACCCATTTTTTCTAATACAAGAGAGGTTCAATCTCAAGTTTGATTCCGTTATCAATAAATTTTAATAATTTTATGGCTTGGAACCCATCATAATTGAATCAAACTAGCTAGTTGCCATAATCTTTGTGGAAGCAGCCAAAACATCTTCCAAACTCCGCCCTTAAAATAATTGAGAATTCACACTAAGTTACTAGAGCTAATGTAACATCAAGGATCTCTCCCATATTATTTGACTACTGCAGCCTCCTTCCCTTTTTCTCGATTGTGAAATTCAATTTTTGTTATATATTGTCTAATAAGGCTACTCATCTGTTGGCCCGTTGGGCTTCCTTTTCCTTAACTTGGGACACTCATCCCATCTCTTAGTAGGTCTTTTGTAAGGATGTTGATGGGTTGGTTCTCTCCGTTGTCTTTGCCCTCTTTGGGGCTTGGGCCTTCCCTTTCTTATGATATTATCTTACTTAACAGCAACAACAACAACAAAAAGAAGAAGAGAGAAGATGCAAATGTTATATGATTGGGGGAAATTGATAATTTGCTCAAGTAACATAATTGCATACAAAGTTTATGGCAAATTATGATTATTATAATTTAAAACATAGAGGAACAGGGTACTAAGGGTATGATTGGTGCATTGAATAGAAATTACGACATAAATTGTAATTTTTATTTTTAGGAATAAAATGTGTTGTAATGTAATAACTAAACCTATTCATAAATTTGGTTGTGAGTTATAACATTAAAATAAAATTTAAGATTTATTTTAGGAAATATCTTACGCATACAATTATATCTTTTTAATTTTTTTAAAAAAAATTTAAGATATATATATATTATTTTTTTATTTTTATAATTGTTAGATATATATAGAAAGTTTTTTTATTTAAAAATATATTAAAATTTGAAATTATTAGACTTACTAAGAAATAGCTAGTAGCCTAGTACAACTCTTTTAAGAATGAATAGTTATTCCACATTTGGAAGAATAACTATTCATATAGGAGTGATTATTTTTTATAATAAAAACATAACCAAATTAAAGAATAGTTAAACCATACTATTACAATCAACCAAACATGCCCTAAGTAAACAATGACCTTCAAATTCCTTAGGCCTCATTTGGGAAGAGGGAATGGAATAAAAAAGAATGAAAAAAATAATTTTAAAATATTATTCTCATCCCTTGTTTGGGAGTTTTAATGGAGGGAATGAAAAACTCATTTTCTTGTTTAGAAGTTTAAGTGGGAATGAATGAAATGGGTAGGAGGAATATTCATTCCTCTCTATTCCCTTAAAATCTTAAATTTTTATTTCACCCAAAATTAGGAGGAATGAGAGGGAATGAAATTAGATTTAATGAATTTTTTACTAAAACTCTCAAAATACCCCTATATATTCAACCATTTATTTTATAATAGAGATTTAATAGTAATATTGTCATAAAATAATTTCATTCCATTTCCTCCGTGTTGCTCCCAAACAAGATTACTTACATTCCATTCATTTTGATTCCTTTCCATTCCTTTATTTTAAAACACTCAATCAAGGTTACTTAATTCCATTCCATTCCATTCCATTCTTTTCCATTCCAATCCCTTACTTATATACATTCAATTCAATTCCATTCCTTTCTATTTCTTTACGATCATTCCATTCCATTCCATTCTCTCCCTTATGAACTCCCAAATGCAGCCTTAAAGTTGCTTTAGACCTCGTTTGAGAGGAGGGAATGGAATGGAATGGAATAAAAAAATAAATTTAGGATATTCTTCCCTTCCCTTGTTTGGGAGTTTTAATGGAAGAAATAGAAAGTTCATTCCCTTGTTTGGGAGTTTAAGTTGGAGGGAATGGAATGAGTAGAAGTGAACACTCATTTCTCTCTATTCCCTTAAAACCTCAAATTTTTATTCTTCCGAAATTGGGAGAAATGGGAGGAATGAAATTAGATTTAATAAATTTTTTACTAAAACTCCCAAAATACCCCTATATATTCAACCATTTATTTTAAAATAGAAGTCTAATAGTAATATTGTCATAAAATGATTCAATTCCATTTCATTCCCTCTATATTACTTCCAAATAAGATTACTTACATTTCATTCATTTTCATTCTTTTCCATTCATTTATTTTAAAACACCCAAGTAATGTTACTTAATTTCATTTCATTTCATTCTATTCATTTTCCTTTCACTTACTTAAATACATTTCATTCCATTCATTTCTTTTTCATTCCCTTATGATCATTCTATTTCATTTCATTTCATTATATTCCTTTATAAACTTCCAAACGAAGTCTTAAGGTGTATTTGTTTGGAGGTAAATAGAGAGGATGGAAAACTTTGGAGAGAAAATAGGAAGTAAAACTTTTTTAGAGTATGTTTGGTTGGGTGGGAGAAAAGAAAATAAATGGTGGAGTTTAGTTGTTTTTTCTTTTGACTTACAAAAAAGTTTTCTCTCCAAAATAAAGAGAAAACTGAGAAGAAGAAACTCATTTAATACCCTTAAAATTTACCTTTAAGTCTCCAATGTTTTGGATTTTATTTTTCCCTTTTATTTTTTCTTCCTTTGTCACTACATGTTACATTTTTTTTCTTCGTTACTACGTTATGGTTTTCATTTTTTATTATTTTTTTCTTCCTTTCTTTTGTCTAACGTAGCTTCTTTTCTTTTCTTCTTTTTCTTTTCTTTGACTTTTTCTAGATGTGGGGCTTTCTTTCTTTTCTTTTCTTTTTTGTGCTCGTATGTTTATTTTCTCATTAATTTTGGTTGATTTTTTTTTAAATATTTTGTTATGCTTTTTTATATTCTTTAATTAATGTCTATCTATAGATTCTATACATAATTAAAATATATATATATATATATATATATATATAATATATATATATATATAATGTGTTATCTTTTATTTTATTTAATAGTGAGATGATGGTTAATTTATACCATTTTTATTTTCGACAAAATAAAAAAGCTTTTTATTCATCCACTTTTTTACTCAACCAAATACAAATAAAGAAAATTAAAAAAAAAAAACTTTCTCCTCCGCATTTTCTATCCCTTACCTTTTTTTTTAACTTCCCAACCCAACAGACCTTTATATTCTACTGATGCTCTTCTTTGGAAGGCTTCCTATGGTCTTAGCCTTTTCCCTTAAAACAAATTTCTGTATCTTCCCAGTTGAAGTTTTTGGCAGATCATCCAAAAAAACAACAGTTCGAGGAGCCATATAATGGGGCAATCGATCTCGACAAAACTTCATAATCTCCTCTGCATTGGCATTAAACCCATTCTTCAACTTCACAAATGCACAAGGTGTCTCCCCCCAGTAATCATCAGGTTTTCCCACGACAGCTGCCTCAAGAATTGCTGGATGACTATAAAGTGCAGCTTCCACCTCAATTGTGCTAATATTTTCTCCCCCAGAAATGATAATGTCCTTTGAACGATCCTTTAGTTCTATGTAGCCATCAGAGTGTTTCACTCCCAAGTCCCCACTTCGATACCATCCACCATTGAATGCTTCCTGTGTTGCTTTCAAATTTTTGTAGTATCCATTCATGATACTGTTGCCTCTAAGCATGACTTCACCCATGGTTTTTGCATCAGGGGGTACACTCTTCATGGTAACAGGGTCTTTAATGTCGACTTCCTCAAGGCCAGGATGGTGCAACCCTTGACGAGCCTTGAGCTTTGCCTGAGTTTCTCGAGGAAGAGAATCCCATTCAGGTTTCCAAGTGCAAACTGTTGCAGGACCATAAGTTTCTGTCAGACCATATGAGTGGGTAACATCAAATCCTAGCTCCTCCATCTTGAGTAGTACATGTGGTGGTGGAGGTGCACCACCAGTCACGACTGCCACCTTGCCTGGAAGTTTCCTCCGCTCACTGGCTGTTGCATTTATTATCATGTTCAGAACTGTGGGTGCACCACCCAAGTTGGTTACCTTGTGTTGAGAAATATTCTCAAAAATTCCTCTTGCAGTCACATTCCTTTGGCAGACATTTGTGCCACCTTGAGTAGCCACAGCCCATGGGAAACACCACCCATTGCAGTGAAACATGGGAACACACCATAAATATACAGACATTGAGCTCATCCCATTGAAAAGTGCCACTGAAAGTGCATTGAGATAGGCACCTCTATGGCTATAAATAACCCCTTTTGGGCTTGATGTGGTACCTGAAGTGTAATTTAGCGAGATTGGATCACATTCATCATTTGGCCACCTGATCTCAAAATCAAGTCTGCCGGTTAGTAAAAGACTCTCATATTCCAGATAGTTTGACGTGGACATGGTGTTGCTGATGTTAGAGGATGATTGATCAGACTCTGGAATTAAGATTAGAAGGGGTAGCTTGGTCCTCGTCTTGGAAAGAATATCAATTGCTCCTTGAGCAATATGAAGAAATTCATAGTCTACGAAAATGATTTTGGCCTCTGAATGTCTCAATAATACTGACAACATTGCCGAATCATGACGGATATTTAGTGTACAAAGAACACCGCCTACCATTGGAACACCAAAGTGTAGCTCATACATTGCTGGAATGTTAGGGGCCAATGCAGCAACCTGCTCAAGTGAGTAAAAAGTTTATAATAAACACAAATAAAAATTAAGGATGTTGTGATCTTAGCTAATTGTAGGAGACTGCTTTCATGCTTCTGAGAGGGGGAAAATAAAAAGAAATTTTAGGAAATAAAGTAACATAGTTAATACTTTGGAGCATGGATGCCTCAAGCACTTTAGATAACAGAAGAAATTGTATAGATCCATGAGTAGCCACCCACTCTATTCATTTTAAGATATCCATTTTGAAAAGTTAGATATAAAAATTTTAATTTTCTTAATCTATCTTTCCGAGGAAAAAGTTGAAATGCACTTAAAAACTTCAACGAAATATATATAAATTAAAACTTGGTTTCTTTCAATGGATACTCTCACTTTAAGGGGGATGGAGTACAAGGAAATCTTTATCAGCAACAAAGCTTAGATTTTCGGACAAGCGCATTGCAGTTCAGTGGCATTGTCCGATCTCCCTAGGGGAAGAATCAGATTTTGAATCCTCCTCCCCCACTTGTTACAAGCAAAAAAATAATAATAAACAAAAAATAAAAAACAAAAACAGGCAAACAGGCAAACTTACAATTTCCAATCATTGCCAGAAATGGGCGTCAAGGATAGAACAAGAGTAAAAACAAAAACAAACCAAGAAAGAAATTATATGATACGAGTATATGACTCATATTTGATACTTGTTAAAGTGAAACGCAAGGTCTCAAAGCCTAAATACTTTATTAAACTTCCATCAAGATGTTGTTCAAAATGTACTGAAATCTGGTGATAATGATCCAATTATTTCATCATAAATTACTTGCGAAGACTATGACACTATGAAAAGAATTACACTCAAAACTATTACAAAAAGTTATTTTTAAAACCAAAGGATAACAACAAACAATGTCAATTTTATATGTGGAACAAAACCCATCCAACAAATGCCACTGCCTCTATTTTTAAGCCAGGTGAAGTTACCGGGGAGCAAACCCCAAACATAGCGCCATATTTCTAAGTACAGGTGTCATTATGCCAAAAGGCCATATGCACTTTTTTTTTAAGTGATAAGTTATACATGCACCATATGAGTCTTTTATCAACTGACATGGTTCGTTGGAAATTTTTTAGCATGACTATATGCATAGTATTCGTATTCATACATAATTGATTGTTATTGTTAATACCAATGGTGAAGTCAGGAAATTTTTTCAAGCACAGGCAAATTTATATAATAAACCCTTTAATTTTTCAATTTATGCACAATTCGATGGAGGGAGTTCTTTCAAACTCCATTGAAAGAACTTAAAGGCCCCTTACAAAGTGAAAAATGGGGTTGGAGAATTTGAACCCATGTTCTTCCCAATGGAAAGAAGCAAATAGTGCCAATAAATCATACCACTACTCCAGACTACAATAGAGGAATATAATTGTAGATAAAAAAGATACATTAATTAAAGAAGTAATAGAGGCTATGACTTCAGATAGAATGTAATGGAGGAAAACAATACATTTAGCTGATCATGACTAACCTTATTAAGGATTCATAGCCAACACAAAAAACTTTTGGACTAAGGCCTTGTTGTTGTAGAATATAATTTATGCATTACAGATATAAGGAATTTATTCCCTCATTTTTAGTGTTTTTTTAGGTCTATGCAACCAAATTGAAGTCCTTTTATAATAATGTAGTAAGTTTTCTACAATAATCTAAAAAATTTGGCCCGTAGATTGTAACCAAAAATTAAAGTCCAAAACATATTATTAAAAATTCTCTTCAAATTTCTTTCATGCAAGGAAAATTAAACAAAGGAAAAGGTTTCTCTCCTTTGAGACTTCTCTATCTTTTTTTGGTTTTATTTTAAAATTTTAACTGTTAAATTGTATGTTCTTATCATATTCTCTATGGTTGCAAAATTTCAAGAAGATTAAAGATTAATTGCTATGTCATTAATCAAATGTTTAAATTTCAAGTTTTTGTGGTATAAAATTATGCATAAAAATAACTTTATTGATTGAATAGTAGACAATATTTAATTTAAACGAAATTTAAAATACATATTAAAAATTATAAAAAAAATTCAAAATTCAAACCCAATAAAAAAATATATGAAAAATTTGAAAGGTTTTAACCATGTAAAGTCATTGATGATTGAATAAGAGATCTGAAGTTCAATTTTCGCATACACTAAAAACTTATTAGTGTCTTAATCTGATAATAAAGAGTTATCATCAAAAGCAGACGCTATAGGTTGGAACTCTCTTAAAAAAAAAAAAAAAAAAAAAAGTCAGTACTTACCACATCTCCACGAGAAATTCCAAGCTGGGCAAGAGCAGAAGCAAGTTTTGTGCAGCGTTCAAAGGTGTCTTTCCAAGTGTACCGGACATCACCGTACACAATAGAGGATTTATCATTGTAGACCAATGCTGACCGCTTCAAGAAGCTGATGGGAGAGAGAGGGGTGTAATTTGCAGAGCTCCGGATCATACCCTCCATTGGCTTTTACTTCAGAGACAACAAATAATAATAATAATAATAATAAATAAAAAATTTGTTGCTGCATATGAGGAGATGGAAGAGCTAATCTTTGGAGTTTGGACTATTTCTAAGGATATTTTGAACAAAAGACTTTTATTTTTATTTTTAACTTACATACATATCCTCCAAGTGCCAACTCATGCGGCATACGGGAGAGGCTTAAGCCTAGTGTATCATGGTCATTAGATTTGTTTTATTAAGTGATAATTTTTAGACATATGACAACATCTTATGAGGTTCAATGTACAAAATACTAGAAACCTATTTTAAAACAATTTTTTTTTCTTGAGCTTTGTCACAATATGGTAGACCTTGAGTGGTGCTTATCACTTTCAAATAAATTCTCTCTCTCTCCCTCATTTTTTCTTAGTTACTTATATTCCTCCAAATAACGCATATTTTGATTTCATTTTCATTTTTGTATTTTTTTTATTCATTTTATGTTTTCATTTTAATTTTTGGTATATATTTAGAGAAATAGTACAAATTATAAAATAGAAAAAGGGCCGACTTTAAAAAGCTCCACCCAGCACAGCCCCACCAAATTTTATCATGCTAAATCATTTTTGCTAAATTTTTTATCATGCTAAATCAGTACAATAGCGGATAAGATACAAAAATTTCACACTTTTTTATAGTTATTATCAATTTTACTATTAAAATAGCAATTTTACAGTTATTATATATTTATTACTAAAAAAAAAAGTTTTTATAATGAAATGATAATCAATGTAATTTTTATTTAATAAATAATCAATATAACTGATATAACAACAGATATCATTGCTGGGGGGTCGGGAGGACTCGAACTCAAAACTTAAGTTTTGTTAACCCAATGCCTGGCCAATAGATCACATGCCACATTGGTTACAATGTGATATCATATCACATCAACGGTGTAATTATCTTCTTCTCTTTTCAAGATATGATACATTACCCTATAACACTTACATACTACTAGCCTCATCGCACAAGTTTTGCGTGAGAGGCTTTTTATAAAAAAAAATTTAAATAAGTTTGCTTTGAAGATATGAATTAGTAAGAGAGTGTTCTATTTTGTAGGCATTTTAAGTGAGTTGGAGATATACTTTTACTGGCTGTCCTCAAGTTTTTTTTCTGTTAAACGTAAGGTTTATGGATAATTCTAAACCACATAAAAGTCTAACCCAAAGAGAAAGATCATATTATAAATAGTATAGATGATTTGTAATATCCTTAATGAATATTACATGATAAGTTGTGTAAGTAGTGATTGAACAACAGTATTTTCACAAGCACCCATTGTTTTTTATTATTTATAGAAACTCACAAGCACCCGCTTATTAACATTAATCACATGTCATGTCTCCTCTATAATTAAATAGTACTATGTCAAATGATAGGTGTTAAAATAAATATTTGTAAACATCAACACACTAAAATCAAAATTACACCAAATTAGAAAATGTAATTTAGTGGATTCTAGTTAGCTTAACCGATTAGCGTTTTGGTCTGATAATAAAGAGTTATTATTAGAAGCAAACATCTTAGGCTGAAACTCCATAAAATAAAATAAAAAAATAAAAACATAATTTATGTTTTAGTCTAAATAATAAATTTAACCACTCTAACATGAAATAAAGCAAATAAAACGGAAGATTGAAAAAGTAAAAGAATCTTACTTCCTACTGTTCTAGATTAGCTAAATGATAAGTCATTTAATTAAATAAAATTACCAATTTGACCTAATTAGCTACTACTAGCTAGAGTGGTAGTAGGAGTGGGAAAATTTGACACAACTTGTGAACCCAACACGAAATTAATAGGTTATGGGTTGAGACTTAATGGGTTCGTGTGATAGTCGGGTTGATACGACTGACCCATTTAAAAAACGGGTTGGGTTAGAGTCAATCATTTGAAACTCATTTGACCAGTTTCACTTGTTTAATTAAATGACATTTTACCAATACACCATTCCAACCCTAGGCATATAAACTTATTAATTGTTGTGGTTTATTTTTTTTTACCTATTATGACTGATTATTTGTGATATTGAGATATGTTTTAATTTTAAATGATTATTAATGATGCAGTTACTTGGTAGTTTTGAATTTTATGTTAAAATTTTTTATTTGTTTGGCTTCTAATAATTCATATCAATTTGGTTAATACTAATATTAGTTCTTTTTCTTTTTCTTTTTCATTTTGATAAAATTTGATAAAAGGTTGTGTTAAGGTTAAGGAATTCTGACCTGTTTAATAAATATGTTAAGTTAAGGTTGACTCATATAGTTGAATATTCATGAGTCAACACGACAAGCGAACACAAATTGCCACCTCTAAGTGGTAGCATGGCTAGTTAGTTATAATTTTATGAATTATCGCATATTGAACTAGAAAAGATGCAAAATTATTGAACATAACATTAGATTTTATAATTAAATTCAACCATGTGTTGGTATTGATCAATGAGC
The DNA here is from genome assembly GCA_014183005.1 of Castanea mollissima. Classification (NCBI taxonomy): domain Eukaryota; kingdom Viridiplantae; phylum Streptophyta; class Magnoliopsida; order Fagales; family Fagaceae; genus Castanea; species Castanea mollissima. The sequence goes on along the minus strand of JACAVU010000001.1, from coordinate 86,404,372 downwards.
CACATAGTCGAATTTAATAAACCTTTGAATAGTAGAACATATTGTGTATTGTATTGATATTGACACAATCACATGGTCAAATTTAATTATCCTTTTGAATAATATAACACATTGTTTGTTGTATTGATATTGAGACAATCACATAATTAAAATATTACTCACCAGTAAAAGAGTACGGTAACACCAAACCATAAGTAGATTAGGGATTACACTTTTTAATGAATTTATATATACATTCTATAGCATTTTTTTCTTCTTCTTCTTTTGTTTGGCTCAAGTTTTTTAACTTATTTGTTAGTGTATAGTTTTGTAAGGCCTCTTTTTTTTATTGGTACATCTGTAGTTATGTTAACTTTCAATAAATGTTTCTCAAAAAAAAAAAAAAAACTTTCAGTAAATAAGCAACTATAAATATAACAGTTTCTCCCAAAAAAAAAAAAAAACTATAAATATAACAAAAGAGCTCACTGCCCATTTAGGTGGAGTTTGGATACACGTTTTCTGGGCTATGTTTGCGTTTTTTTTTTTTTTTTTTTAAAGACCAGCGCTTGGTGCACTGTTCATGGGACATGAACAATGCACTAAGGCATATAAACAGTAAAAAAAAGAGTGAACAGTATTTTTTTACCCATTAAAAAATTATTTTGCTACAGTGTTTTCAGTTTTCAGTTTTCAGCAATAAGTTCTATCCAAACGGACTCTTAATCAATTTTGAGATAACGAGACCCGTATTTTCATTGTTATTTATAAACGGTCTATTGAAAGTCCATAAGAGTTAAGACCTTAAAGGTTTCCATACAGTATAAGCTAATCTTCTCATTTCCATTAACCCTTTTTTATAAATGTTAAAACAAAAATCATGATTCCATGATCAAATTTATTTAAGTTAACAATAGATTTTAACAACTTAATTATTTGATAATCAAACATACTAGTTGTCATTGTTGTCAACACCAGAATCGCGATAGTAATAATACCTTTATATTTGAAAAAACAAAATATAACTAAAATCTCTCTCTCTCTCTCTCTCAAGAGATTGACAGGAGATTCTAGCAGAATAAAAGAGGAAGTTCATTAAGCACGAATCATCAATTTGTTTTTTTTTTTAATCATTTTTTTTTTTGGTGTATACAACAACTAGAAAGACTAAAATAGCATTGCCAGGGAGTCAAAATTTTTAGCTTTTAACACCTCACTTTATAATACATCATACATTAAAGATTTTTTTTTTTTTTACCACTTCATTTAAATATTATTTTTTTATTCTTTGTATATTTTTTTCTCTCTCTTCTTATCTGTGTCTCTCCTTTTCTCTGAAAACCCACCACTTTCTTTGCAAACCCACACCCATGGCTCGCCGCTGCCAACCACCACCATAAAAAAAAAAAAAAAAAAAAAAGTAAAACCACTCGCCAATGCCACCATAGCTACAACAATTGCCACTGTCACCACCACCCACAACCATGACCACCAACCACCAAAATCATAACCAAATCACAAATCCAAACACACAGCCTCATCACCGTTCACAAACAACAATCGGAAAAAGAAAAACAAAAACAACCCTCCAAAGTCACAACCAAATCACAAACCCACAACCCAAACCCACGTTGATCACAATTTCAAATCACAAACCAACAACCCGACCCCATCGATCACAATCCCAAATCACAAACCCACAACCTAGACCCACGCTGATCACAATTCCAAATCACAAACCCACAACCCAGACCCAAGCCGATCAGAATCACAACCAAACCACAATTCCAATGACCACCACGCCGATCAGAGACCCATGCCAATCAACTCGATGACCCATGTTGATCAACTCGATGACCCACGCCGAACTCTTAGCTGATGACCCACACTGATCTCCCCTCAACACTAATGCCCACACCGTGAAATAGAGAGAAATAGAAGTTATGGGAAAGAGAGAAGACAAAAGTGAGAGAGGAGAGAGAAGAACAAAGAGAAAAATGAAAAACAAAGAGAAAAAGTTACCGTTGGGAAATTTTTAAAAAAAAGTTTAATATTTATGCTACAGTGAACTATTATTAATAACAACAAACTGTAGCTGCATGTCAAAATTTTTGGCATTTGGAATCTTTGATGTAGTGGGTTTTTTTGTGTATTGGTGGTAAAATTTAGCTTTTAGCATTTTTATCACCCTTAATGGGAATGCTCTAAGCCAGTCAATATTGTCAAGCAAATAGTTGAGGGTTAAAAAAAAAAAAAAAAAAAAAAAAACTAGGGAATTCTTACGTGCAATGACTGCAAATTTGGCCTTACATGGAGAAGGGTTTGTAATTCTTAATTATACAGTCAATTAATATTCTACTTTCATTTTTTTTTTTTTCTGTGTATAGAGCAACTAGAAAGACAATAAGCCAGTCTATATTGTCAAGCAAATGGTTGAGGGTTAAAAAAGTTCTAAAAAACTAGGGAATTCTACCTTCCCATGACTGCAAATTTGGCCTTACATGGAGAAGGGTTTGGAATTCTTAATTATATAGTCAATTAATATTCTACATTTATTTTTTATTTTTTTAGAATTCAATCTATAACATTTGCTTTTGATTATTGTGATCTTTATTATGAGAATAAGACACTAATTGATTTTTGATATAGACGGAGGTTGAATCCTAACTCTCTTATTTAATCATAAAAAACTTTACTAATTGAACTAGTTAGAACCTACAATATTCTACCTTCATTGTATAATCAATTCAAACTACACCCACTCCAAAGGGCAAGATAGGTACCAAATTGAATTCCTACCATACATGGCATGTCAATATTTCTGATTCAAAATATACCATTTAACCCAAATAAATTAAAAGAAAAAAACATTTAACAAAGGTAGTTATTATTATTATTTTTGGTAAATAAATAGTTATTATTATCTTGTTATATTTCTATCTAAGACTCTCACAGAAAGACGGACGACACTCCAACTAGTTCAGGGGTTCAAATGAATCTCCTGGCCCGGCCAAAATAAAATATGTGTGTATACATGTAAAATATTTTTTTGACCCTTAAATAAAAAATTTGAACACCACCTTGAATCTAAATTTTGTTTAAACCCAAATGAAATCGTTTTAAATATAATTATCTTAGTGCTACTTTCACAATAATTTTACTGTAATCTTACGAGAAAAGTTAAGTTGTATGTTGTAATTAGTTTTTATCTAGATTCACAACGTACATAACTTTTTTACACACTTTTAACAATTTACTACCTCAATTTTATTATAAAAATGTTGCATCAGTAGTATCACTGGTGGAGCCAGAGGGAGCACCTGTCCCCCCTGACTCCTAATTTTTATTTATTTATTTTTTTTTATATTAGCAGTCACATGAAGGAAAAAAAAAAGATTTCTACATGTTGAAACTTAAAAGTGACCAAACCACCTATTTTACTATTTTTTTATTTTTATTTTATATCATTATTTACACAATTTTTACTATTTATGATACTTTTTACAGCATTTTATATTTGAATGACGCTAGAAATATTACAAATTTTACTACTTATGTATTATAAATTGGCATGTTATCAATCACAAAAAAAATTTCAAACATTTATTCATTATATTTTTTAAGTAACACTAATCATATTTTTACTCTATCAATTTGTAAATTTTTTAGTAGCTATGAATTGGTTGTTTTTGTTTATTTATTTTAATAATATGAAATATATTCATATTTGCTTACAATCGTTTATTTATTTTATTATTATCGTTAATTAATATTTTTTAAATAAATCTTACTTTTAATATTATCTTTTAATTTTATCCCTTCTAGATTAAAATTTTAACTCTACCGCTTAGTAGTATTACTAATAAAATTATTTATTCGTAAAGAAAAATAAATAAATAAAACCTTCTTTCTATATTAATTCTGACTCTGACGCTGTTGACCTCCTAACAAAATATCTCAGAGCCACCATGTCATTGAAATGAATCTTATGATCAGCTATCATTACTTTCACGAAATGACCATCCGATATTATTTATTTCCAATCACAAAATAAATTATCTCCTTTTTATTTTCTTTTTTCTTTTTTTCCATAAAATAACGTCATGGCGTTGCAATGAGTTGGGTAACGTGTTTCATGGGTAGAGCGACAAAAGTTTCTTAAGATATCTCCAACGAGGTTCTCGTGATTTTCAGTACACAAACAAAAAAAAAAATCTTGCTTAGTATGAAAAATTAATATAAAAAAACATTATATTTTATTTCAACCACAAAATTATGATAAATTCTAATTAGGTCGATTGATAAAGTTTTTTATGATTATAAAAGATATTTAATATTCAATTTCATTCATACTAAAAACTGATTGGTGTCTTAGTCTGACAATAATAAGCTATTATCAAACGTGACCGCCTCTTTTAAAATAAAAAATCACAATATTATGAAAAAACATATAGAAGTGCAAGCAATATGTTGATTATAAATTAAGAAAATGATAACAATTTTGAAGCCTTGTGAATGAATGGTTAATTGTGACTTGTGGTGGGAGACAGAGACTTTGGTTTCCACTTATACCACGGTGCTTCAGATTGGTTTAGATTTCTTATGGGAAAAGATAAGATCGTAAAAGACCCATACGTAGGATGGTGCTGAGCTCTCAATGTTGATTTAGATAGGAGGATTAATTGAGAAAATGTTATCTTTAGTAATGCCATTAAAATGGAACAATATTTAGTACTACTCCCCATTAGTAGTTCATAGATGGAATCAACTAATATTTATAAAACTTTGGTTAAATAATAAAGAGATTGGGTGGGGATGGAGGGTTAGGCCATGGTGTTGGGTAAATCGTAAATGGGATGGATTTTGGAAGGTTCAAATGAACTAATATTTATTTCCTTATTATAGTTTTTTTAGTTACAACAATAACAAGGGTTTTTTTTTTTGTTGAGAATTAACAATGAAGTTTTTGAAAATTGAATGTCCCTGTTGAAAATATATCAAATGGTATAGATTGAATGGAATGTAAGTTTAAACATTATACCTTAAATATGAGACACAACAAAAAATGTCAGTATCATATATAAAGCTATTGCTCAAACCTTATTTTATTATTATAATTTATTTTAATGCACGCGTGCATGTACACATACACGCAACAGGATTCAATTTTAAATAATTTGCTCAATGGTTATGTTTTTATCATCCATCTAAAACAAAGTAACTTTATTTTTTATATAACTGAGTTTCAATTTCAAATACCTTATTTAACAACAATAAATTTTATTGGTTGAAATAACTAAAAACCACATAAAATTCTATTAATCTTAGTATAAAGTATTATTATATAAGATCTTAATAGGTGAAAATGCATTTTAAGTAAACAAAACAAAATAGAAAATGAGATTTTGATGAAATGTGGAATATAAAATAATCTATTAAGTACCTTATTCATGTCATTAAACCAACCTGATTAAATATAAGATAATCATGAATCTATACAATACAATACTCCAAAGGGGGGAAAGAACGAGTCTGTTGTCTATTTAAGTACCGAATAAGTACGAATTATAGTTGCATCTCATAAAAATAATTATTAAAAAAAAACTTTCATATAATTGAGTATTAGCTTTCTTTTATCAATCAATAAATAAATAAAATATTTCTATTTAAATTTAAATAAATTAAGTCACATCATGTTTGCCTAATGCCATAATCCATCTTATAAATATTTAATTATAGTGGACAACAATTGCAAGAGGAAATTGGAATTGTCCTCATCACTCATTCAATTATGGAACCAAAAAAAAAAAAAAAAAAAAGGGTCAAGATAAGAAGCTCAAAGAATGGGTGGAATGATAATGTATTTGCCATCGATAACATCGAAGAGATGTGAGTGCCACATTATACCTATTCTTTTTTTTTTTTTTTTTTTTTTTGGAAAACCACATAATACCTATTCAAAAGACATCAAGGTGTAAATATTTTTTTAAGCGCTGGGGTTACAGTTTTTTTTTTTCAAATTGTTAATATAGTAAATACTTATTGGTAAGTGAAAAAATAATATTAGCGATAAATATACATTATTGTTAGTTTTAAAACCGGATTTAAGTTTTTTAGATTTCTTAGGGTACTCTACTAGTAGATTTTCTTAAATCCTAACTACTTTTTAATGATTTAATGGTCAAGATTCTGCCATGTCAACATTCCACTAATATTAGTATTCTACTCACATCTCTTTAAAATATTAGTATTACAAAAAAAAATTCATAATAAAAGTTTGTGAAAATAACATTATTATTATTATTATTATTATTGTTAATTGAAATTCACAATTGATTACAAAATTATGAACAAAACAAATATTGATTACAAAAATCTAAAGATAAATTTTGGAAACAAAAATTTTCAGAACTTAGAAGATATATATAGACCTTAGAAATCTAAGTTAGATTTCTTCTGATCCTTTTCATGATTGAGATTTGATCATAACAATGATGAGGGTTGTAACCTGTAACTCGTAACCTATATTTTGTAGTTGTAGTCCCATGTAGGTGAAATTATTAGGTCTAACAGGACATCCTTACAGTAGACCTAATAATCTATCCCCAGGTAGAGGTAGCTTATAAAAAACAGATTTAGCGGATAACAGGTATAGCAAATTTTAAGGATTACACGGAAAATTGTTGGCCAAAAGGTTGAACGGTATGATTAATGTTTATTTATTGTTTGGATTAGTTTAATTAGTCCGATGCGAATATAATTGTCAGAGAATTATGCTACAGAATGGGCGCCCTCACGCTCTTAGCATGAGTAGTCCATTTTTTTGCACGTTGATCTATCCATTGATCGTTGCAAGAGTGACCCAATGGTCCCAACCCAAGCCCAATTTAAATGATCAATTTGTTATTGATTTAAAATTTAGGTGAAAATCCAAAAAAAACTGTCTCTAGTTTGTGATAAATTAGTTATTATTTTTTTTTTTTTTCATTTTAAACCCCATCTGTACGGCCCTACTCCCTTGTCAAGTCCAATCATCCTAAGGTCCATAAGGACTAACTCTTGTAGAAGCCCCGCGCAGGTCACACATAGTAACACGCGTGCCGTCCAAGATGGTCGAGCTCGGAGCGCTTAAAGCAGCCTGTGACATGCCCTTGCTGAGCACTGAACTTACATACGGGGTTGGTTCCAATGCCACTATCATTTTTTCCTTCTTACCACCAAACATCCACTTAGATGAAATGGTATTGGACCTACCTTCCATTGCCTAGGGAACGTCCCTGCCGAGCGTCAAACCCAGTGGTGAAGCAAGTTCCAATGCCACCCATTTTTTCCCACTCACAACTAAACCCCCACTTATGGATAACAGTATTGGACCTTTCCCTTCACCCATCAGGAGAATAATCATGACCATTCCACTAAGTTTGGCTATAAATAGACAAAGAAGATTCAGTTAGAGGAGTTGGTAATTTCAGAGAAAAAAGATTAGAGAGGGAACAATATCAACACCCCCCAAGGAAGAGAGGGAAGAGATAGTGAGAAACAAGGGAAGGAGGCCCAGTATACGTCCTTGCCGAGCATAACACCACCTGTGGTAGGAAATTCAAAAGCCCACTATATAAATAGATTGTGAACCCAAATCCCATCAAGGCCCAGCAGCCTTACCTTAGGACGCACACCATCTCATATAGATAAACCATGAAACTTTGTAATAAATATCTATTACTCCATTAAATTTAAATATCATTGTTGTAAAACCTTTTTAAGAACTTTGTAGTTCCACGGATACTTGTTGATATTTTTAATAAAATTGTTATGGTGTTATTGTTTCAATAAAAAAAAAAAGTTTTTAGGGTTATAAAAGTAGTCATTAAGGAAAATTTGAAAGAATATCAAATAAAAGTATGGATACATAAATGTTTAATATAATTAGTACATCATAGACATAAAAGATTAATTTTGATAATTGAGTTGTTTTTTTTAACAAAATAAACTTGATAGTTACAAGAATAGGGAGGAATTTTTTCTTTTTCTTTTTTTGAGGAAAATAAATTGAATATTAGTTCTCCTAATAAATGAGAATGGAGAATAGATTATAATATTGAGTTACAAGACTCCTGATATTAAATGAGGATGTTTGTTTGTTTGTTTTTATTTTTTTGAAATTGATTTTTTGTTAGATAGTTACAATATGTTACTAATTTCGAAACTCGAATGCTTTATTCCCTGAACACTCAAGCACTTTGTACATGTGGAGGTGTCACTTAAATTACAAGGTGCTTGACAAAATAAATAATCACAATACCAATGTATTAAAGTTTAGTTAAATTAGCCTATTTGTATACAAGTATGATGCAGAAAATGTTTAAATACAATGATTACATTTTGAAATATAAAAGGCATATACACACACATACAAATTATACAGTATTATTTTAACACATCATATTTGTCTCGCAATGATTAGTTTTTACCATTAGCAAAGATATCAATAGGTTTTTTTTTGGGGGGGGGTGTTTGGTTAGCGGGATTCAATTGTTGGTACCTTATTTGATTAGTACTTTTCCAGTATATCTAAACAATTAAAAAGATTATTAAATTTCCTCAAAAAATAGATTATTAAAAAAATGGTATTTTTTTAATTAAAAAAAAAGGGTTTCCTTCCATAATTATTATAAAAGTAGGTTTCGAAATATTATTATGGTAAAAGAACCATTCCTATTTATTCTCAAAAAAAAAAAAAATTATTCTTATTTTTTTGAGAAACGAACACACACACACATACAAGGGAGAGGGAAAAAAATTCTAACACAAATGCACACTACAACTCCACTCAAAAGCCATGATAACTTTTAAAGGAGGGTAAGACAAGTTATACTACACATAACACACTCTCTTAAGCAATATAGAACAATTACCTTTTTTTTTTTTTATAGAAACAAACACACACACACACACAACTCTTTCTATTTAAATCTACCAACTTTCTCATATTTTTATCCAAATAGAGAGGTAAACCATATAAACCATACAAAAAAATAAAACAGTTGGAGGATTTAAATGAAAGAAAATCTTATCTCATTAATTACACATGGATATTATCTATACTATTTACAAGATTTTTTTTTGAGGGGGATATGCTATTTACAAGATGATTTTCTTCTTTAGACTAGATTTTTATGTGGTTCATAAATATTCCTAAACTTTATATTTAATAGGAAAAAAACTTGAAGACAACCTAGTAAAAATATATTTCCAACTCCACTTAAAATGTCTACAAAATAGGATACTATTTCTTAATCCATGTTTTTCATGTTTTTAAAACAAACTTATCCGCTTAAAAGAAAAAAAACTTATCTAGAGAAATTTTTTATAAAAGGAAAATTATGACAAAAAAAAAAAGTTTCATTGCATATACAAAATGCGTGTAATGAAGCTTGTACATAAATAAGAGAATAGGATTGTTGAATTATAAAAGTAAAAATTTATCCCAAAAAAAAAACTCAAAACACTAAATTATAAGTGATTTATTTAGTTTATAACAATAGACAAATGCTTGAGCTTTCCTTTTAAAAAAAAAAAAAAAAACAATTATCATTTTTCCCAATTTACTTATTTTCAAGTTTCAACAATCCTCCACCCAATACATTCAAATTTACATTCAATTTCACTAATTTATACCTTCAATGGACCCATTAATAAGTTATTTTAAAAATATTTTAATAAAAAATAATTTATATTTTGATAACTTTTTTTTAATTTTCCATAAAATTATCATACACCAATGGCACTCATGACTCACGAGTTAAAGTGGTTTTCCTATTTTCCACAAGCCCAAAGTGGTTGAAACATCTGTTTCTGGGACCCACATATTAGGTAATCAAACAATCCCATGCGATTTGAATTTTCGAACAGAAATCAATCACGCTAGAAAAGAAAAAAAATACAAAAAACAAAAGCAAGAAATGTGCTTAAGCTCATGGTAACAAACATGAGGACGCCTATAGCTTATCCTCTCTCCCCATTTAGAATATTCTAATTTTTTTTTATTTCTACATTGGGCCCACCATGACTATTCAATTCAAAAGCTAAAAAAAAAAGTAACAAAAACAGCAGAACGAACTCCACAAAAACCAAATTGAAATCTAATTTCAAGTCCGTCTCAGAACGAGAGAAACACCCCCCCCCCCCCCCCCCCCCCCAAAAAAAAAAAAAAAAAAATGATCTTCTTCTATGAGTGGCTCCGAGCTTCACAATGGTGTCGTAATCTCATAGCTTAAAATCTCAACCGTCCAATTTTATTCTGGATGGGACAGTCAACTTCGACGGCTGCCATTTCCAGCCGCCGTGAAATCAATCATAGCCATCGATCTAAGACGAAATCAACGGCCCCGATCTCCCCGATGCAACCTCCCGAAGATAACGACGACTACGAGATTATCGACGGTGGCGATCCTGACTATATCTCCGAGCTGCCTGATGAGTGCTTGGCTTGTATATTTCAGTCTCTGAACTCCGCCGAACGGAAACGCTGCTCTCTGGTTTGTCACCGGTGGTTGCGGATCGAAGGCCAGAGTCGTCACCGGCTTTCTCTCAACGCAAAGTCGGAACTCTACAAGGATATAGATTCTCTGTTTTCGCGGTTCGATTCCGTGACGAAGCTCGCTTTGAAATGCGACCGTAGATCCTCGAGTATTTGCGACGACGGGCTCGTGCTGATCTCGAACAAGTGCCGGAACCTCACGCGCCTCAAGCTCCGCGCGTGTCGCGATTTGACCGACGCGGGGATGGAAGCCTTTGCGAAGAACTGCAAGGGCTTGAAGAAGCTCTCGTGTGGATCCTGTACTTTCGGAGCTAAAGGCATGAACGCCGTGCTCGAAAACTGTTCGTCTCTTGAAGAACTCTCCGTCAAACGCTTACGTGGCATCACCGACGGAGCCGCGGCTGAGCCGATCGGTCCCGGCGCGGCGGCTTCGTCTCTGAAAACGATTTGCTTGAAGGAACTCTATAACGGTCAGTGTTTCGGTCCCCTAATTACAGGAGCAAAAAACTTGAAAACTTTGAAGCTGTATCGGTGCTCCGGCGATTGGGATAAGCTTCTTCAATCGGTCACAGAATACGTTACGAGTTTAATCGAAATCCACCTCGAGCGTCTTCAAGTCAGCGATGTCGGTCTTTTGGCGATCTCGAACTGTTCAGATCTGGAAATTCTTCACCTCGTGAAAACGCCTGAGTGCACAAACATCGGACTCTTATCGCTCTCCGAACGTTGCAAGCACTTGCGGAAGCTTCACATTGATGGTTGGAAGGCGAATCGAATCGGAGACGATGGCTTAATCGCGGTATCGAAAAACTGCGGTAATCTTCAGGAATTGGTTCTCATCGGTGTGAATCCAACGAAGCAAAGCTTGGAATCTCTAGCTACGAATTGCAAGAATCTAGAGCGCCTAGCTTTATGTGGAAGCGATACCGTTGGTGACCCTGAGATTTCGTGCATTGCGGCGAAATGTATCGCGTTGAAGAAGCTTTGTATAAAGAGCTGCCCTGTCTCCAATCAAGGCCTCGAAGCCTTAGCCAATGGCTGCCCTAGTTTGGTGAAAGTGAAGCTCAAGAAATGTAGAGCAGTGACTACGGAAGGCGCTGAATGGTTGATGAACAATAGGGAATCACTTGCTGTGAATTTGGACAATGGTGAGACTGAGCAGCAGGATGCGAGTGCAAGTGACGGAGCACAAGAAAACGGCGGCGGCGGCGGAGGCGGCGGCGGAGGCGTGGCCGAATTCCCCCCGCCCCCTGCAGGGCCTAGCCAAATGGCTGCAGCTGCTGTCGCGGCGGCGAGTAATAATATGGCGGGAAGTACGAGCCGTTCGAGCTCGATGAAGTGGAGATTAGGGCTATTGAGTGGGAGGAGTTTGGCTTGTACTTTGAGAAGGTGGTCAAGTGCTAACAGCAATGCTCGGGGGTAGTTTAGATTGATGTCTCCTGGTCTATTTTACATTGTTTTGTGTTGTATGATCTGATTCTGTCTTTCTCTCTTTTATTTTAATGTATTTAATTAAAATTTCTGTGTGTTATGTTTATTTCGCTTTTTTTTTTTTTTTTTTTTTGAATTGAATCTTCACTGTTGCAATTGGTAATCATGCTTTTCTCACTTCTCTTTTTATTTGAGTTTTGTGTTTTTTTTATTATTTACTATTAAATGATCTATACAATTCTAGTCTGCAAAGAGTACCTGGGGATTAATATTTTTTGATTCTTTTTCATTTGGTTGTAAGAAAAAAGTTTGAAACTTCTTCTGGCGTCTAATTATTCATATATGTTCATTTGGTATCTAGAGAGGGTTTTATTAGGATTATGATTTTTTTTTTATTCCATTAAAAAAAAAAATGATTTATTGATTAGTAGATGATAAAAGCACAGCTATTTCCTAAATTTAAATGAATGGGATGGTAGGATTAAAAGTTCAGACAAACTATTAATACCATTTAATGTGCAGTCTGCTACTGAATTGTTGGTTTGAATTTTGATGTTCTTTCAATCTATGTTTTGCTTTGTTCCAGAAATTATTTGTGGTTTCTGGTTGTGTGCTTTGAAATTATTGGTTTTTATTTGGTTTGAAACAATGATGTTTAGGAAATTTGACCAGTGCAGTGGATATGGTTGGATCATGTTTATAGGAGATGAGTCTTGTAAAGTCAATTGGATAGTCATACTTTTTTATTATTTAATCTGCAAATATCGAGTACTCATCCTTCTTTGATCCTTAAACTTGTTATTTCCTTTTGGTTGGATAAACTGAGAGTCTCTCTCTCTCTCTCTCACGCGCGCGCGCGCACACACACACTCTCATGCATTACATCCTTGAAGATATTGACAGCTTCTGGTGTAGCGTCTCCATGCATCTAGTTGGGAATGTAAAATCAACCATTAGCTTTTTTTGTAAATCTTTAATTACTACCAATTTGGATGTCTATTGAACAATCTAGGTTGAGTAGCCAAACTTTTGTATCGAAGTCCCAAAACTGATTCTGTTTCTATGCTCTCCAGTAATATGATCAGATAAAGTTTTCAGTAATTGAAACTATTAGTTATTGATATTGATTGTGTATCATATGGTTGATATCTACTCTCCCTTTCTCCCAGTCTTTCCCTCCTTTTCTCTGTGGTCAGTAGGTACATGTCAAAGACATTATGATTTCTTGAGGTTGAAGCCCTTGGTGGCCTGGTGGGGTTTGATCCATCTAGCTTACAGGTCCGGTGAGGCACAGAAAGTCATGAAACTTCTGCCATATGATGAAATAGTCAGAAGGCTTGTTTTAGTATTGCCAATGGGCCTAAGAGGTAGCTATGAAGAGGATATGCATGGCGTAAGAACTAAGAAGTTTGCCAAGGGAGCAGCTAAAAGACTAACGGCCAGTCATTGAGTGTCTCAGGTATGCAATGGCTTCTGGCTTCAACTTTTTGATGGGCTTCATCGTCAATCTAAGGGCACATTTGGTGTGAGTTGCTGTGTTTATAAATACTAGGATTGATTGGCCTGCTCGTTGTGATTACTTCAGCTGAAAATGAAAATTTAGAAAAGGTTGTTAATGTTCATGTGCATGTATCTGTTTGTGCATATTAATGGTCTTTATATTAGGTAAAGGTGCTTAACATTTTAATTAAGCATTATGATCTATGTTTGTATGTTACTGTTCTTTGAAATCTTCTTGTTGAAGTTGAAGTATATTGGAAGCTTAACTTGATCACATTTGAGTAAAATTTTGTCTCAAGGTTTCAACTTTCAAGTAATTGTTTTTGATTGCAGCAATGATGATGATGATGATGATGATGTTTTTGGGGAATCAATAATTGGGTTGAACTCACATTTCTTAGGATGGGAGAGGGGTATGTGTTTGTTTGTGCATTTTAATGGTCTTTTTATATTACGAAAGGTGCTTAACATGTTAATTAAGCATTATGATCTCTGTTTGTATGTTACTGTTCTTTGAAATCTTCTTGTTGAAGTTGAAGTATATTGGAAGCTTAAATTGATCACATTTGAGTAAAATTTTGTCTCTAAGGTATCAAGTAATTGTTTTTGATTGCAGCAATGATGATGATGATGATGTTTTTGGGGAATCAATAATTGGGTTGAATTCATATTTCTTAAGGATGGGAGAGGGTTTAATTTCACTTCTGGTACTCTCCCTCTTTCTCTCTCTCTCTCTCTCTACACGCACAAACATACTCCTTGAGTAATGTTTATGTGTGTATGTGAAGTTATGTGTGACAATGATGGCTGCTATGGAGGCTGAGATATCTATACCTGATTATATTTTCAAATCTAATCATGAAGAAATAAAAAGATTACTGTTGTATTTTAATTAAGGCTTGATTTGCAGCTTTGAGATATGTTTTCTTTGCAATCTAGAGAATTTAATTGGACACTTAACTATTTATTTGTTCAGATCTAAAATATCTTGTTCAATAAACAGGTCTACAATATCTTGTTCAGGTCTACAATATCTTGTTCAAATCTTTATTCAAGATATCGCACTCTTACACACACACACACAAACTCCCCACAAGGCCACAGCCTTTGAAGCATGTCCATAATTTGATCCCACTGTGCGCGTGTGTGATTCTGAAGTTTATGCAGTCAGAACTTTTTGCTGGGCTCTGCATAAATTTTTGACATCTTTTGTAAAAGTAGCCTATGATAACCCACGACCTTGAGCAAAGATTTGGACATGTTGTCTAGAGACCGTTCAACAGGATCAGACCGAGTCATAGCAGCCTAGCATATCTCATTAATGGTGTGTGGCCTACATGAACACGACTATTATTACAATTGGCTTTTGCTGTGTTTTGAACTTATCCCATAATATGTTCTTTATTCGAGCACGCAATAAGCTTGAAATCCACATAATCATCATCAAACGCCATGTGCAAGAGTAAATCTGGTTTAATATCCTATTTTTTTCCCTTCAGAAATCTAGTTTAGAATCTTGTGCTCTGAATTTCTAGTTTAAAACGTATTTTATGATTTGGGAACAATATTGCAATTATTTTACATTTTTCTATTTTGGCTTTGGCCAATCATTTCTTTTCTGCTCTACAGCTCAAGCATTTTAGTATGTGTTACTTTTTTCGTTACTTTTTTCACGTGTACTCTCTGAGAGTATTGACGTGTAATTTCTACTTTTTCTAAAAAGTCACTGGCTGAATTGGCATTTTACTTTCTAATATTTTGTCGCCTTGACTATTAGAGATTCCTGAAGTAGTTTGAAGTAAACATGTTTTTAAAATCGGATTACCGAATCATAATACAACTAGCATGGTGATTAGTCAAAATTTGCCATAGGTTTGGCCACAAAGCAAGCGTGGATGAGCGGGCAGCTCGCGTACATATTAGACATTAGACAGAAGTCACAGACAGAAGCAGCCTAACTTGTATTGCACGGGTATATTGATTATTGACCACACCCTTTTGTTTATGAGTTATGACCAATCCATTTCCTTTGTGCGTGTCTGAATGACCAACAGTTTCATTGGTCCTTATGCGACCACGCACTATGCACTTCCCTGGGGAATGGTGAATTGCTTTGCTTACTCGAAAAGAAAGAAATAGGAAAACCAAAGAAACACGAATAAACTGTAACCAGTAAGGGCAAAAGCTGTCCAACTATGAGTAAAGCTTTAGAAATGACTAGCGTTATGGATTGCAGTTCGGCCCAAATTATTCAGCCTTTGTTATAGTGGTTTTAACAATAAGTTTTCAGTTTTTAACAAATAAGCAGTATTCAAACATAACATATCCTTATAATATGTGAAGTAAGAGGAAACAAAAAAAGGGAAAAAAAAAAAAAAAAAAAAAAAAGTAAAGGAAGAGTATCATAGCAAATGGCTTAATTGCATGGATCAAAAATTTCAAAATCATACTTAATTATCAAGCCAGAGAACTGTCAGGGTTGCCAAATTGAAGCAGCTTGGCAGAGGCAAATCATGAAAAGAAGAGAGTCCCAGTCTCCCATGCCATGTATATTATCTGCGGGTCCAATAGAGATGGACCACAAAGCCATGGTTTAAGGGTGTAGTCGTATAGATTATAGATTTCAGTAGGCCCAGTTTTAGATCCGGGGCTCTGGCCATAGGCCCATAGTTCCCAACCAATCAGCTCTCAACTGTGTACAACCAAATTCATACATATAAATCACCGTTTATTTTGTTTGTAGTCTACATGTAATAACTTGCAATTTTATTAGGTTATGGCAAAGAAAATGATATTGATATTCCTCTCCCAGCAACAGTGGCACAGGTAGAAGCGTTAGCAGCCAGAAAAGCAGTCGAGTTTGCTTTGGAGATCTGTATCATTTCTGCTACTTTCGAAGGTGACTTGGACATTATTTTCAAGGAGCTTACTAGTTCAGAACCATCTCTAGCCCTAGATGGGCATTTGATTAAAGATATTAATTTTTTTTTTTTAATTGCATTAGTTTCGCTCATGTTCACTGACAGGAAAATAATGTAGCTCATGTTTTAGCTAGGTGGGTTTTTAATTCGCTCGATTTAATTGTTTGGATGGAAGATGTACCATCAGTTATTTCTCATGTTTTTTAGGCTGATCTAGCCTCTGATTAATTAAATGAATAGTTTTCATTTTAAAAAGAAAATAAAAAGATATTGATATCACATTTATGTTACTTGATCATTAAAGAGCCAATAACCTACAATTTCAAACAACACTTCATCTTCCC
This sequence comes from Castanea mollissima, assembly GCA_014183005.1. Lineage (NCBI taxonomy): Eukaryota > Viridiplantae > Streptophyta > Magnoliopsida > Fagales > Fagaceae > Castanea > Castanea mollissima. Next base: position 86,387,657 of record JACAVU010000001.1, on the reverse strand, counting down.
ATATAAACCTAGTAAGTTCATTAATTCAAACAGGTAGTTTTATTTTTTAGAAATAATTACAACATGTTACTAATCTCACCGTTCGAACTATTCTCCCCCTAGACCCCAAAGCACTTTGTATATGGAGATGTGTCAATTTAACTACAAGGCCTTTGATCAAATAATTAGTTTAAAATTACATAAATAAACCAATAAACTACAAATACAATTTTTTTTTTCCGCTTAATATATGGTGTATTGTATTGATATATAAGAAACGGTCAAGCAAACAGGCTAATTATTAGTAGGATTGTAAACTAGTTGAGCAAACATGTCACGCTCAAAAGGCTTAAGTAACCTTTGGGGCATAGAGTGTATCCTATAAAGCAAACTGATACTATCATACACCCATTCATCTTGACAAGGAATGACATTTTATATAAATTTACAAGGCCGTTCACAAAATATATTATTATATATGAACTTGATAGTTGAAGGCTTGAGCACAAAGTTGGATTTTAACTTTAAACTTGACTTGTTTGCCTAAAAAAATTGAATATAAACAATTTTTTTTTTAAGTAGAGCGATTTAAAAACAAATCAATTAATTTATAATCCTAATTATACTAAAAAAGCTATTACAAAAATCTTAAAAAAGAAGCAGAAAACAGGGAAATGTTCCTTTAGAGCATTCATAGTAGAAAATGTCATCCTATTCTATTTTACTATCCTAAAAAGTCATTATATCAATTATACCATATCATTTTATAATACACTCAACATCCAAATTTTTATTTTTCTATTTTACACATTAAAATAATATATATTATCTATTAAAATAATATAATATATTTCAATACAATTCTATTTCTTTCTTCTCCATTATCTCTTTTCCACTTTATCAATTAAAATATATTATAATTTTTACTAAAATACTACAGATGTCCTGTAACATAATTGTAAATTTATTTTTTTGCAATTATAAAAATTACCCAGGTCAACGTGTTGGGTTTAAATTATAGTAAAGAATAAACATTGAAGCTGCTCTTACTTACAAAATACTACAGCTAGTTCCTTTTCCCTTGAAATTGAAATCCCTCTCATATTTATTTGGATCAAAGACACAGAGAGATAGAGAAAATGGAATATCTAGGGATTGATTTTAGTTGTGCATTGGGTTCGCTCCGCCACGGCAAAATCCCAGAGAAAGACTGCTTGCTGCCTCTCATTTCCAAGCTCCTCGGCTATTGCATCGTCGCCGCTTCTACCACCGTCAAACTCCCCCAGGCACGTATCATCTACATACATAATTCAAATACTTGTTTAGTTTAGTTTTAAATTTTGAATAATCATGTCTTTGAATTTTCATATCTCACTGCTAATTTAGGGTTTTGACTTAATCAGTGCTTAAGATTTGGGGGATTGTGTTTGTCACGTTCAAAATTAATCATAGGGAATGCTTAGGACTCGAACAAAGGAACATGTGATATCAATTTTCATCAATTGTATGACCAACAACTCATTTCATGGTTTAAAGTTAGCTCAACTGGTTAAGTCTTATGTCGTCAAATCCTAGGTCCCGTGTTTGATACAATAGGTTCAAATCCTATTGAATTAATAATTTTTAACAATGAAAAGCAATTTGGAGAACTTAAATTGCGGCGTAGGAATCTAATGGATTGCTGATGTAACATGTTATAAGAAATGATTTTTGCTCGATTGATTTGATGTCGATAGTGATATGGCGGTTTTTGTTTTGAGATTTGCAGATTTTGAAAATTTTGAAGCATGGAAGTGTCAGAGGCCTTAGTGTTGTGGCCTTTGAGCTTGAAGTAGTCGGCTACACCATTGCACTAGCGTATTGTCTCCACCAAGGGCTTCCCTTTTCAGCTTATGGGGAGTTGGCATTTCTTTTGGTCCAAGGTATGTTGGCGATTCTATGTTTGCTTTGTATGTAAAGCATTGTAGTAATGTGGGTGTTCAAAACAAAGTACAAAGTTGTGCTTGTGAGTTGGGTGGGTGTAATGAGCTGTGCTTGCATCATGAGTGTGCGTAGAACTGTATGTGTTCTTGTCTGGCCCATAGACTTGATCCTGCATAGCTAATGACTCTGGTGCAAATGATGCTTCTTCCTCCTGCAACAATGGTTGGAGGGTGAGGGCTTGTGTTTAATACCCATTGTGAGTGTGTAACTTACGAATAAAAGGTTGAATTGACGCCTTAGGAGTTATGACAAGTCACGTGTGATTGGTGGCTGCTGAATTTGGGATTCTGTGGAGTCATGGTTATGGTGGGGGCTGACAATGGCTTAAATGTTTTGAACTGGGAACAATGTCACCTGAGTCAGGTGACTCAATTTGTGTGGTTTCCAGGGATATAGGTAACATTGGAATTGCGGATAGGTAACGTTGGAATTGCATGTGATAGTGGTAAAATGTGATTGCCGATCATTGCAGATGAGGCAATTTAGGTGTGGTGACAGATGGAATATTAGAGGGCTTGAATGCTTGATGTGTGGTGGTTGATGGGGGTCAATTATGATGGGCGGCAGTTTAAGGAATACATTGGCTATGATACCATATTTGCTATTTCATCCTTTTAATGAAGTAGTTTCTTTCTTTCTCTTTCAATAAAGTTTTCTTACCTACCATAAAAAAAATGTTAATTCTATTACATTATTAGTATTACTAGATTGTCCCTAATATATTACTCAAAAAATATTTTACTTTTTTGTGTCTTTAGTATCTTGTAGTTACCAACTATATCTTGCTGCCTTATGTTCTCTCCCAAAATTGATTTATGCTAGTTCTATTGTCTCGTGGTGTGGGGTGGATGCATTAGAAACTGACCTAAATTGCCATATTTAAGAAGTTATTTTGCTTGAATTCTACTGTCAGGCAAAAACCTGGCTTTTGGTTTGGTCTATTGGACCCCTTGGATGAGATTACTATCGCAATAAGAAAAGCTGATATCAATTTTTAAAGGATCTAACAACTTCCTCTTCTGCTTGTCTGTTGCAGCTATAATTTTAGTTGCCATAATCTACTATTATTCTCAACCTTTGGGTGTCACAACATGGATCAGGGCATTACTGTATCCTTCTTACTTTCAGTATAGTATTTTGGATTTGTCTTGAATTTGCATTCTGGAATACCAAAAATATGGTCAACCTCTTCCTTAATATGATGGCTTTTCAGATATTGTGCTGTAGCACCTACCATCTTGGCTGGGCAAATCGATCCCATTCTCTTTGAAGCACTATATGTGAGTAGCATTTCCCCCCCCTTCTACACTGTACTTGAACATACACTGTCAGAGTTTCTTTCTGTTCTTTTTTTCCCTTGCATTTTTCTGTCATTGTCTTAATAGGGCTATTGATTTGCATTAAAACATGCATTTCAATCTTCAGGCTTGTTTACACCTTTTTCTGTCCTTTGAGTTCTAAGGCTATCTATGTATGAAGTTTTTCTAATGCTGAAAGATCTTTTACAGGCATCTCAGCATGCAATTTTTCTCTTTGCCAGGATCCCGCAGATATGGGCAAACTTTTCAGTAAGTTAATTCATGAAAGCCCTATTATGCTGTTAGATTGGATGTTATTACTTGCTGAGCTCTCAAATAATTTACTAACTGCATTTCTTACTTTCAAACTTTGCAAAGATTGTATAAATTTCCTTGTTAAATACTAATATGAAAATTCAGGCCCACTCTCCATTCTGTTCTCAAACCCAACACTCTGTAACTTCATTAAATCTTAATAAATATACCGATATATCATGAGTGTAAATTTGCACTAGAGTGAATCTTGAACCAGCAATGTGCATGTAAGCTACTAAATGCACTCCAGTTTGTGGGTGAGTAGATTAAAGGATGATTGGATCACTTTCTGGAAGAGGCAATCCTGTGTTCCCATTTTATTCTGTTTACTGACCAATTTATACAATCTTTTGCCTGTCGATTTTCAGTTACTTTGAGATCACACATGTTTGTAGCCTATTTACTCATGTTTTGGTGAACAAACCTTCTCTGAGCAGAATAAAAGTACAGGCGAGCTCAGCTTCTTGACATGTTTTATGAATTTTGCCGGTTCCATTGGTAAATCTATCTTTTTAGTTGATAGTGCTGTTAATGTATTACCTATTTATTTCTAGAAGTTCTGAATTTACTTCTTTCTTTTGCAGTGAGAGTTTTTACCAGTCTCCAGGAAAAAGCACCAAGAAGTGGTATCCTTGTTTCATATTCTTAAATGTGATTTCTGTTGAATATCTCTAATGAGTTTTTTAAACAATGCTGATGATGAGTTTCAGATTTGAGAAGATAACCGTTGTAACTTGGGAGCCTCTAGCACTATATTCTTAAAAATGATGATTTTAATGAAAAAAAAAAATCATTGATTTGGAATATTGTATAAGACTAATGATACATCCACAACATTTTCAAATAACTTCACAACAAATCCTAGGTGGTAAGTTGTTACTGGTTCTAATCTAGGCCTACCACTTACATTACATTTTTACCCGCTAATAACAACTTACTTTTTAGGATTTTTTTGAAATTGTTGTGAACATACTATGAATGTAGCATTACTCGTTTTATAAAGGCTAAATGGCACATCCATTCCCCATAAGAATGGGGTGGTGGGGGCTCAAATCCCATCGGGTGCAATAAAATTCACCTGGCGCAAAAATGGGAACAAAAGGAAAATTTTGTTTTTTATGCCTTTTTGGTCTTAGTGTTTTAAAAAGTGATGGCGATTCAGGTATTGTGATGGCTTGTTTCACTTATCAAAAGAAAAAAAAAAAGGGTATTATGATGGCTTGTTTCAGATTTCATTGTATTACTGATTTAGGCCTACCACTTATATTACTTTTTACTCACTAATAACAACTTACTTCTTAGGATTTTTTTGAAATTGTTGTGAAAATACTATGAATGCAGCATTAAAGGGAACAAAATGGAAATTTTGTTTTTATGCCTTTCTGGTCTTAGTGTTTTGAAAAGTGATGGCGTTTCAAGTATTGTGATGGCTTGTTTCACTTATCAAAAGAAAAAAAAAGGGTATTATGATGGCTTGTTTCAGATTTCATTGTATCACTGATTGCCCTCGTATAAGAAAAACTATTTCATGTTGTTATTATTGCATCCTAATAAATTCAATTTTATGTGGAAAAGGATAGTCTTCTAGTAACTTTGGTGTCATAAAAGATGCTAAATAAAACAATAGGTATGATTTTGTCTACATGAAGATTGTACTGGTTCAAAAATTCCTGCTCCATTCCACTGGGTCTTTTAATTCATGCTTCCCCAACCTATTTCTTGTTTATCAACACTACGTACACTAATGATTTCTATGTCTTAAGCTTTTGATGGAAGTTTTTTTGTTTATTGTGCATAAACCAATTGCTATCCTTAATTCTTTTGAAGTTGTTATGGGCTCTGCAATTGGTATTGCAACCAATGGTACCATCCTGAGTCAGATACTTTTGTACCGAAATGCTCGTGCCACAGAAGAGAAGAAAAAGAAGTAGAACAAGAAGACGTGGTGTCATCTGTCATCCTCAGCAGGTGGTGCAACTGGCCAACTTCACAAGTTCATCAGTACTTAAGGTGTCATCTTTCTTCGAGTGTAGCTGAACTCAAACGTATCAATGGATGTTCCAAGTGGGGCATGCATAAACAAATGTTAGCAACTACTTCTATTTGATAATTTCTTATTGTTTATTAAATGAATTATAAAATTAGAAAAAGAAAAAAGGTCCTCTTCTCCTTGCATTAAAACCTTTATACTTTATAGTAAAGCTTTATCAGAGTTTCTCATGGATCTCATTAGTATTTTTTTTGCACCTACTAAGCTGCCTCACCCACTACCTGGGCCTGGGGAACTAATTGGAAAATATTCCCCCTTCTTTCTTTCCCCCTTAAATATCATATTTCAATTGCTTTTTAAGATATTCACATTTTTTTTATACATAATTTTCAGTTGCTATATTTAAGACATTCAATTTACAAATAACTAGTTTGGAGTCTGAATCACTCCATGCTATATCTTCTTCTTCTTCTTCATTAATGGAATATATATGTAATTATATATAGTGTTGATGCTACCCTGAATCACTCCATGCTATATCATCTTCTTCTTCTTCTTCTTCTTCTATTGCTTCTTTTTCATTAATGTATATATAAAGAAGCCTTCATACTTTTGAGAACCCAAGCCCACCATTACAGGTTGGGCAAATGGCATATTTTGAGATATGCACGAGCATGAATGCTCAGTGCAGGTTTTGTTTTGTTTTTGAATTGGTTAGAAATATTATTACATAAATACGCCATCTCTCCCCAAGCTCAAATCGAGACCAGTGCTTCTTCATGCACTTAAGGCATAGGAAGGTACCATCTGGGTCAACTCAGTGGCGGTATAAGTGTAGTTGGACAAACACATGTTTGAAATTGGTATAATTTGAATCAACTTTGATATTTATTATTCATTCAAGTAAATATTTTGATATCTGACTGAGTCTCATCGATCATATCTTAAGTTCCCTTGTATTGACTAATAAATTATATAGTTGAATTTAATTGTGTTATGAAAAAAAAAAAAAAGGTTTTGTATCCAGCGGATAACAATGACTGACAAATAAAATTTATATTCTTGTTCCATTATCTCATAGCCCAAGCAGGCCATACCTCACACTCACAGGTGTTTTAGTTTAACACGGCTTCCCTAATTCGATCACTCCTAGACTCATAGGTTCTATGTTGCGGCCACCTCGGCTTCTACATGAACTGCGTCTACCTTGTGAGGTTATACTTAAGTAAACATCATCATATGATTCTTAAAAACTCTCTTAGGAATCCATGCAATTGGTATGGTTATATACCTAAAATATGTAATCTTCAATCTGGGTAATATAACCATGGTATGACGTGGACAATATGTATGAGAAAACAACATTTTAGTATGGACGTGTTTAGAAAAAAGAAAAAGTAGTATAAACTATGAAGTCAAGACCAATTTAAAATATATATTAGATAAAAGCAAAAGAAAAGTATATAACTTTAAGAAAGTATAAGTGTCTTGTCTACTTGTTTCTTTTGTTTTTTTTTTTTTCTTTGTTTCGTTTTCTTTTGAGTTGGAGAATGTATTTATTTTTTGATACGATATAATCTTATATATAGTAGAAGTTATAAATGAGCCTCACATGAACTTAATTTTAACAAAATTGAAATTGAGACTAACTTGGAAGCTTTTTCTTTTTTTTTTTGAGAAACACACACATATACACATATATACACATAGGGGAAGGGATGAGATAAGGAAGACTTGGAAGCTTTTTAGGTCTGTTTTTTTGAAGCCAAAATTAGAATTTTCATGTTTGATAGAATTTCAGATTTAGACGTAATCATTTCCTCCTTTATAAAGTTATGGCTGCAAACAAAATTTTGGCAAATCTTTGGGTTTTCATGAAGCCTTGGACTACCCATCTAAGTTCATACTTCTAAACATATTTGTGAACTACTAGATGGCTGTGGGACGGATTAATTTTAAAATAAATTAAATATTATCAACTTTAATTTTCTTGCTGTAGTTAAATATTATCAACTTAAAAAAAAAAAATTCTATCACACAAGATTTCCAAAATCTATAGTTAATGCTGAATCTAAATTAGAAATTTTATTTGACTTCAAATATTGATTTTCTTTTTTAAAGAAGATTCAAATATTGATTTAAAAAAAATCAAATATTGAATTTGATAATGAAACACCAAGCACACAAAAAAAATTTCAATATCAAACATTCTATCAAACAAGATCTCCAAAATCTATAATTAATATTGAATCCAAATTAGAAATTTGATTTGACTTCAAATATTGATTTTTTTTTAAAGAGGTTCAAATATTGATTTAAAAAAAAAAAATCAGATATTGAATTTGATAATGAACACCAAGCCCAACAAATTTTCAACTTCAAACTTATAAAAATCCATATATATTACGTGAGGGAACAAAATCCAACTTGATGCTAAGCTGTAGGAGATGAAATTAATTTCTTCATTTTAAGTAAGACTCCTAGTTCTCTCGAAATTGGGATAACTAAGATTTTTAATTCCCTCAAAATGCTGGATAATTTCGAAAATTTTATCTTAAATTCCTACCTAGTTTTATAGATAACCAAGATTTCTAATTCCCTCAAAACTCTCGATAATTTTGAAAATCTACATAGTTGGATGAAATAAGGAAGGATAATTAATTCTAATCCACAACGAACTAGCCAATGTACCCATAGGCTTATAGAACTATTACACTACCAAAAACCAAGTACTTCTACGATTCTACTTGAAAAAAATCTATTCTGCAAAGCCATCTTCATCTTTTATTATTAAAAAAAATACCCATCTTGGAGTTGCTTTTCAACATGCGAAAAATCAAAGCTTTCAACATGTTTTTCTTCTTAGTCTTCTTAGTCTGCATAGTCCTCCCTAATCCTTCTATGATGGCCCAAGAACCGAAATTCCCCAATAGTGCTTCTTCAAGCACTTAAGGCATAGGAAGGTACCATCTGGGTCAACTCAGTGGTGGTATAAGTGTAGTTGGGCAAACACATGTTGGAAATCGGTATAATTTGAATCAACTTTGATATTTATTATTCATTAAAGTAAATATTTTGATATCTGTCTGAGTCTCATCGATCATATCTTAAGTTCCTTTGTATTGACTAATAAATTATATAGTTGAATTTAATTGTGTTATGAAAAAAAGAAGGGTTTTGTATCCAACGGAAAACAATGACGGGCAAATAAAATCTATATTCTTGTTCCATTATCTCATAGCCCAAACAGGCCATACCTCACAGGTGCTTTAGTTTAAAAAGGCTTACCTAATTAGATCACTCCTAGACGAACTATGTCACCATGGCTTCCCTATGTTACGGTCACCATGGCTTCTACATGAACTGCGTCTACGGCGTTATACTTGAGTAAACATCATCATATGATTCTTAGCAACTTTCTCTTAGGAATTCCTTGCAACAACTTTCTCTTAGGAATCCATGCAATTGGTACCGTTATATACCTAAAATATATTATCTTCAATCTGAGTAATAAAACCATGGGATGACGTAGACTATATGTATGAGAAAACAACAAAATGTTTAGAAAAAAGAAAGAAAGAAATACAACAAACAAATGGTAGTATAAACTATGAAGTCAAGACCAATTTAAAATATCTATTAGATAAAAGTGAAAGGAAAAGTGTGTAACTTTAAAAATGTTTAAGTGTCTTGTCTACTTTCTTCTTTTGTTCTTTTTATTTTTTGTTTCGTTTTCTTTTGAGTTGGAGAAGGTATTTATTTTTTGATACGATATAATCCTATATATAGTAGAAGTTATAGATGAGTCTCACATGAACTTAATTTTAACAAAATCGAAATTGAGGCTAACTTGGAAACTTTCTATGTGTGTTTTTTGAAGCCAAAATTAGAATTTTCTTGTTATAGTTAAAAGTATTGAGTGTTGTTTATGCAAATTTGTTGATATGCATGTGTTATTTTTATTGCTATCCGTGTATAACAAGTTGCTTTGTTTGCTTATAATTTGTCTTATATATGTTAGATTCGGTAAAAAAATTGGCTTATTTAGATGTTAATTTGCACTTCAATTAATACATATCATAATATAATATATGTCATTGCAAGGATAATTGGATAGAGAGGTGACCTTTAAATTGGTATTTGCAAACAATCTCTATAATAGGTCTCTTCCGTTACAAATTTAGCGTCAGAATGAATACACCAGGTTAAGTAGATAATTTATTGCCATAAGTTGTGAATCTAATAAGTTTATGAAAATATTTTCAAGATGCTGGTTTTAGGTTGTTAAGGCGGGAGATAAAAATTTTAGGTAAGACTTCTAATTCCTTTGAAATTGGGATAACCAAGATTTCTAATTTCCTCAAAATGCTAGATAATTTCAAAAATCTTATCTTAAATTCCTACTTAGTTGTACAGATAACCAAGATTTTTAATTCCCTCGAAATTCTTCAAAATTATGAAAATCTATCTAGTTGAATGAAATAAGGTTAATTACTTCTAATTCAAAACGAACTAGTCAATCTACCCATAGACTTATATAACTAACACACTACCAAAAACCCAAGTACTTCTACGATTCCTCTTGAAAAAAACCTAATTCTGCAAAGCCATCTTCACTTTTTATTATAAAATAAAACACCCATCTTCGTATTGCTTTCAACATGAGAAACATCAAAACTTTCAACATGTTTTTCTCCTTAGTTTTCTTAGTCTTCATAGTCCTCCCTAATCCTTCTATGATGGCCCAAGAACCAAAATTCCCCAATAGTATTTTTCTTTTAGCCGGCCAATCCAACATGGCTGGACGTGGAGTCATCATGCCTGGTCAAGCCACTCCTAGTAGTCCTAACATTCTTCAACTCGGCTTAAACCACACATGGTTCGAAGCCCACGAGCCTCTGCACAAGGAAATTGATGAAGGAAAACGTTGTGGGATTGGACCTGGAATGTCTTTTGCCAAAACAGTTCTAGCCATGGAACCCAACATGGGTGTGATTGGTCTGGTGCCTTGTGCCAGAGGAGGGACTGGACTAAAGCAATGGGCTCGTGGATCTAAGCTTTATGATAACTTGTTACAAAGGGCCCATGCATCCACAAAGAGTGGTGGGAAAATTAAAGGCCTCCTTTGGTTTCAAGGGGAAACTGATACAAATAGCACAGAAGATGCCCTTTTATACGAGACAAGATTGCCCAAGTTTTTCAATGACCTTCGAGATGACTTGCATCTTCCTGATCTGCCAATAGTCCAGGTATGGCTTTTTATCTTATTGATTTGACTTCATTCAATACTCATCTACGTTGATTTTTTTTTTGAAGTAAAAGTATGGTTACAATTCAATTTAGCCCTTTGACTTTTTACTTTTAGTGCTTAAGATTTAATGTTTGTCAATTTATAGTGAGTTTTTGGATTGATGGGGAGTAGTGTAAAGTATGGTAAATTTGACTTAAAATTAGTCTATTTTTAGCCAACTTTACCTTACTGCCATCCACTTTCCCTCCATCCAAATGAGCCCTTAATCCCTTACTTTTTCAAATTGGTTAGTTTGGTTATTCTATCCAAACTTGATAGCTAATGAAGTTATTTAAGCTTTATCTTTTTATGCCCTTAAATTTTACTTTAATGACACATTTTTAAGAAAGCTTTCAATTAAATTTGTAATTAAAAAAAAAGAAATTTTAAATGACATCCTATGTTTTCTTTTTAAATTTTTTTTAATAATTCAATTGTTACAACGAGGGAGAGGAGATTTAAACACAGTTTCCATTGAAAATACTATGAAGTGCTAATTAATTAAGCTACAAAGCTCTTAATAGATGATATTGAATATTAACCAAACATATTTGGACGAAAAGAGTAGATTGACTTAGTTTGTTATTATGACTTCTTTTTTTACAAAGTAAAAAATTGAATTGACAAACATTAAATCTTAAAGACTAATTTAAAAATTGAAGTAAAATTGAAGGGCATAAAAAATTGAAGTTTAGCCAAGTTTTTCCCTTTTGCCTGTAGACTTTCTGTCAACTGTTTTAAATTCTAGCAGATTGTGTGTTTTTTGCGTGGGCTTTATTGTGCAGGTCGCACTTGCATCAGGGTATCACTCCGATCTTATAACAACTGTAAGACAGGCCCAACTTTTTTTATGTCTAAAAAATGTTAGGACTGTTGATGCTTGGGGACTTCCTCTTGGGCTGGATGGACTCCATTTGAAAACTGAAGGTGCAGTTCGCTTGGGCCAGATGTTAGCCCATACCTTTCTTTCTTTCAGACCAAAACATAAATGGGTTGGCAGTAGAAAGTTTGGATACCGAATTTTTTATTCTACGACAATATACTTTATTAATAAAAATTCATAATAACGAAAAATATATGCTCAAGCATATATATAATTTTTTTTGGGAGGAGGGTGCAGCCTGTTAACCAGTGTGCAGGATTCTTTAAATAATTTAGCAAAGAACTATAGTTAAAATCATTTTTTGAGATTTTATTGAGTGAAGTTTTTTCCATATGATTCTCCGGACGAATCTTGAGAATTTTTTTTTTTGAGAGACACAATTTTTTTTTTGAAAGAATGAGAGGGACAATTTTAATTGTAAGTACTATGAGATTATATTTAGTTACCTAGTTATTGTTTTAATGGCCATCCAAATTGTATTTTGCTTTGTTAACGTTAGTTAAGGCTTTTGTTGTGTGGGTGTATGTGAAAAGTTTGTGCTTTTATTGCAGAGAGAGTGTTATAAGTTCTGTGCAATGAATCAATGTTTGTGAGTGGGTTGTTATTATAGATCCAAAAATTTCATATATTGATATGACATGATTTTTTTTTTTTAGAATGATTGATATGACATAATTGGTGTATAATAAAACTTATAAAACTAATATTAAATGGGTTCATATAGAAATGATATTATTCTAATTTTAATGAATAATCATCCTAATAAGTCGTGGGAAAAAGTAGGATGTTTATCGTTTTCTTTAGTATAAAACAAAGTTGATGTTTTCAACTAAAAAAACAGGGGAAAAAAGAAGAAGAAGATGTTAGACACCCTGCAAAATCATGTTTGCCCAAGTACTGTTAATCTTAGAATTTCATGCTTTGTTGGAACGTACACACTTGAAATTGACTTGGGATGCCGATTTTAGGGAATCTGGACACCTTTCTTTTAATTTATATGGTTTCTATTATTTTGGACAACCCATGTCCATAGCTCCAGTTTAAATCCGTTAGTTTTAAAAGCAACCAGTGTAGCTTTAGAATTAAAGCATCCAATTCCTATTCCAAAGATCCAATTTCAATATTTGATCTTGGCTTCCAAAGTGTTTCATATGTGACACACTAGTACTTTATTGTAGTTAGGGCCTAATTGGTAATCGTCTCTCTAACTTCTATAATATATAATTGCACGTTTAAGAAATGAGATATTAAAAAGTGTTAACCAGTTAAATTACAAAACTCTTTATTCTATGCATCCTTTTAATTTGTAGTTTTAGGTGGAAATTTCCTTATGGATTTGTTGATGGGGATAGAGCATGCATATGTACATATTTGATGGCGATTATCAGCCAATCATGTCATTACTGGAACAGCTTAAATCCAAGATTTGATGAGACATGTTTAATATAGTGTAAGCAATGATGTTAATGTAATGAAATCAAGTGCTCCAATTTGAGGCTGGGGATGCAACAAATTGTAAGGTAATTAACATAAATTTGGATATGCCCATCTGATGGGTTTTAGGTATATGGTTGCACAAATGGAGAAGATTTTTTTGGGTTAGAATGTTCTATCCGTAGAGATAAGGAAGGAAAGGGTGATAAATTGTAGGGTATGGGAGGACCATGCCATGGATGAACTTTGCAAAAGAGTGGGATGCTCTTTTGCCCTATTATATGTAGCTTTCAATCTCTCTATACTTGGCTCCACCGCGGGGTGCACCATCCCTATCTTGTGCTCTCTTCAACCTGGACCAGCATTCTCTTGTTACTATTATGGAAATTTGGCAAATAAAAGTGACTTCATATTCTGTCATCATATACTTACAAATTATGTAGTGCTGTTTTTGGCATTCAGTGTTAATCTATGTTCCACATAGTCTGATTTGTCTTAAGGTAGCTATGGGTTTTTGATGAAGCAGCATAATACTAGGGAGTAGGGACAACATTTTTCATTGTTTTTCACAACTACTAATATGGTCAGTTCTTATCGGAGCAAATTCATTTCTCCTAAGTCCCATAATGACACAACATTTTTATGCACCCATTGAGTTTGTGAATGGTCGATTGTCGAGCAATTTAAAATCTCATACTGGCCTTCTGAGCAAGCTCCTTCAGTAGGTCAACATCTTATACCATTCAATTGATACTGAGGAGAGGTGCACGATTGACTCCCATATTAGTTGAGTTAAGGTGATCACAAGTAGGGATGGCAAAAGATCTTTTGCCTTGCTTGACCTGCCCTACTACGCGCGATTTTCTCCACCCAAAGAGATAGCAAGGCAAGGATGGAATTTGCTCATATTGCTCGACCTAGTATGTGTACACATCCAACCTACTCCCCTGCTTCAAGTGGAACTTTATCAGTTGTCATCCCTAATGGCGAGGTTCAACCTAAGAGCTCTATCCTATGTTAGCCAAGAGCACAAATATGTCCAGAAGCCTAGACCCAAGACGAATTCTTCAGGCCTAAACTCATATTTTGAAGTTCGAGAGCCCTACCAAACCGACTAAATCTAGTGCGACAACAATTTCCACTACTTTTACCACGTAGGCAAGTTGTAAGTGGTGAAAATAAAATGATAACTCCAAGATTACACCACTTAAGGCAAAGTTGCGAAATTAATTGTAGTACCAGAATTACTATATCAACCCTTTCCAATGTTTATGATTGTTAGCCATTAAATAACACGTAAATTTTTGTGGTTAAAAAGGGGTGGGAATTGGTTCACTCTTAAATAAATATTTAACAAGTATTTTGCTTTATTTCTCTTTTTACTAAAAATAAACTTGGCCTTCCATTTCTTATCTCAACTCTATAAAGTGACTTGGATTCCCCAATCTGAGTTGTTTAGTGATATACCTCTGTTTTCTTCTATTGCTATGATGAGCCATCAAACCGAGCAGTGAATTGTTACCATCAATGGGACAAAGTGTGTACTCTAATTTATTTGATGACCATTAACTTGCATTTGGTTTTCATAAACAAGTAGGAACTAGAGTTTAGACAGGTTTCAGCAGATGTATGTATCTGATGTTCTTCTAGAGTTCAGAAGGTGCTAGGCAGCTTCATTAAAATAGAGGACGAGAGTGAGACAAGCAAGAGGCAAGAATTGCTTATGGCGGGCCATTATAAGGACAACGTTTGGTGTAATTTTAAAGTGATGGGACTAATCAACTATGAGGACCACCGCAATTCATAGAAAAAAAGTTGTGGTGACGTAGCTGCGAATGTCTAATGGCAGGAAATTCATTAGCTTAGAATAAGGACTACATGTCCCTTTGTAAGAAAAAAAGTCCTACTGTGTCCACAAATTTGAAATTTCAGCCCAAAAAAAGAAAAAGAAAAAAAGGAAAATAGTTCACAAATGGTTACACTCCTATTCACGTTATAACATGTATTTCTGTATTTTTAGGACCATATTATTTACCACAATTTAATAATAGGTCTGATTAATGGGTGTTTTTTTGGACATCCCTTAATAGTATATGTAATTATAATTTATGAACTATTACTTTCACATCCATCTATTATTTGTCCTCCATCAATTACCGTCGCATAAATCGGTGATAAAAATTATGGCACAAAAACCATCTCCAGAGAAAGAAAAGACTCTATGTCCCTTAAGTTGCTAGGCCTCAAACTCAATGGACAATTTTCATATATTAAATTAAAAAAGTTTCAAAAGTCACTTTTAATCTCAATTTTTGAAAAAAAAAAAAAAATTAACCTTCAAATTTTCTTCATTTTACTTTTACATATTAAACAATTTATTGCTGTAAACAACTATTTCGGAAGGAAGTTTGAAAGTAAAAAAATGAGCTTGTGAAAAATAAAGATTAAAAGATAAAGTTTAGTTACAAAATTAATTGTTGCATAATACTACAACCTTACTCAACAAAATAAACATTACTACATATTTTGAAAATCAAACTGTTAATTGCATGTTCTTTACACTCTTAATATATATGTCAACTTCCTCAATATATATATATATATATATATATAAATTTTGGTGTCAATTGGATGTTATTTACTATATGATTTATAAGCTTATATTTTATGCATAATTTTAAACAACAAAAATTTGCAATTTAAACAATTTATTGAAGATATAGTTATTGATCTTTAATTTCTAGAAATTTTGTAAGTATAGGGATATAAGAAGAATATGTAATTCAACGGTGAATTTGTCAAAATTCAAATCCAATAAAAAGATATGAAGTATACTACAACTAATTTGTCAAAATTCAAATCTAATAAAAAGATATTAAGTATACTACAACTAATTTTATAACTAAATTTTGTCTAAAATTAAAAATCTTTTAAGAGCAATAATTAGAATTTGACTCTCAGATTGCCCTTCCATATATGCCTTCTTAGTTTTTGCAAATGAAAAGGCTACGTGACATCACATAAGAACACTTTTTTACCTTCAACCTTGGCAATATAGTTCTTTTCTTTTTTCATTAAAGTGTTGTACTTGTATTGTGTATACTTGTATTCAGACAAAAAAAATACTTGTACTCGAGATAAAAATTTGAACGCTCGCGGGATAGGTGGGGGTTGTAAGAGCAACCACATCAGATCAGCTAAAAATATCATCTATATTACACAAAAAACCTCCTTTTAAAATTTTACACATTCATTTTTACAAATCACCCACATCAGTTCATTTATCCTACCACTTTTATTAATTAAATAATAATTTTTTCACTTTTTTTAATTAAATATCTCAACTACCGCGCGCCTGTTTACTTTTTTGGTAATTTCTCTCTCTCTCTCTCTCTCTTCTCTCTCTCTCTCTCCTTCTCTTCATTTCTTCTCTTCATTTCTGATTCATGTCTCTCTCTCTCTCCTTCTCTTCATTTCTCTTTCTCTCTCTCTCTCTCTGCCCATTTTCCAGCTCCGATCTCCGATCTCTGATCTCGCACTGCCGAGCCCAGCGGCGACCTCTGATCCACGCCGAGCCCAGCGGCGACCTCCGATCCTCGCGCCGCCGAGCCCAGCGCGATCTCCGATCCACGCCGAGCCCAGCGGCGACCTCCGATCCCCGCGCCACCGAGCCCAGCGCGATCTCCGATCCACGCCGAGCCCAGCGCGACCTCCGATCCACGCCGAGCCCAGCGCGACCTCCGATCCTCGCGCCGCCGAGCCCAGCGCGATCTCCGATCCACGCCGAGCCCAACCGCGACCTCCGATCCTCGCGTCGCCGAGCCCAGCCGCGATCTCCGATCCTCGCGCCGCCGATCCCAGCTCCGATCTCCGATCCCCAGCACCACCGATCCCAACTCCGATCCGCAGCTCCGCCGACCAAAGTTTGTGTATCTGTGTGTTTTTATTTTTTGGAGCAAGAGTATGTCTGAGTTTGTTACTGAGGAGCTGTTCTGTGTTAATTTCTCTGTGTTGATATTGAGTTTGTTGAGTTTGTTGATATTGAGTTTGTTGAGTTCGTTGAGAATGGAGCAGAGAGAGGAAAAATTGGAGCGAACGGAAAGGATTAAAATAATCCATACACGAGCTACAGTACTCGTGTATATTTACACGGTACTGTAGCTCGTTTAAGGGTTTCCACATTTTTGCACCTTTATACACCCACTGATGTGGGTGATTTTTTGCATAAAATATGTAAAAGTTGTACTTTTTTTCATTTTACAAAATTTTAGCTGAAGAGATGTGGATGCTCTAACTTGTAAGTTTTTTTTTTTTTTTTGATAGCCGTTGCAACAACTATCAGCTATGGTTTTTATGGAACCCATAGCAGTAAAAACTAAAAATCTTTAGAAATATTATGCGACCTATAATTGTGCAAAAATGATAGTTTTCTGACTTTCACCATGAGATTTGTGATAATGATAACAAATATGATGAAATACATAATTTTGTTGTATGGAATGGGCCTCCTAACAACATTCTCATACAAGAATGATTGTGAAAATTGTTCTGGGTTTTAGAAAAATCCAGCAAACAAATATTAAAGATTTACATAGTCTGACCATTGGCCTATGCCCACTGGTGATGACGAGAAGAAAATTTTACCAAAAATTTCACACCATAGCATTATATATAAAAAGCTAAATATTCACCTTAAAAGAATCTCTTACCATTTCAAGAGAATTCTAGATTATTTGTAGACTTGTAGTTATTATTTGACATGACTTGCGAACATGTCATTTTTATTTTTATTTTTATTTTTTATAAGTTAGTATTTTTTATTTTTAGTTTAAATGAGTTTCTATTATAATGAATTGACCCACTTTGATGTGATTAAGAAATTGACTAATTTCATGTTGACTTAACGTTGAAATGACCCGGTTCATTATTCATTTCATGATGGGTTGATAGGTACATATTTAATCCATATAAATAAATGTTATTTTTATTCAACATAAATTTTAATTTTAAATATAAATTGAGTTATTAAAAGAATTTTAAAAGTTATGTTGATAAATTCTTCATTGAAACTCTAAGGTACCTAATCCTTTTACCCAAAACAAAGAAAAAAAATTCTCATTTTATTTTATCGTACTTAGATTGTGTATTTTGAGAAAAATTCATTAATTGGGTTGAAAAGTAAATTAGATTTTAAAATCTATAGTTTAGGTGATATAACAAACTAAACCCTATAGTTTTGAAAGTAACAAATTAAATCCTAAAGTTTCAAAAAGTAACAGATTAAACATCTGCATTTGGGTTTGGAGTTTTTTTATTAGCTGAAGTTTTAATTTGTTATTTTTGAAACTTTGTGGATTTAATTTGTTACACCCTAAACTATAGGGTTTAAAATATAATTTTTCCTAAAAATTTTAGATTGTATATTATTAGCACTTTAATTGATGCTTATTGATAAAAAGTACTTAAATTGATGCTACTATGAATTATAATTTTGTTTTTAGATTTTATTTGTTTATAATTATTACAATTTATATGCTCACAAATATAAAAATATGTTAATCATTGTGGGTTATATTATATATATAAGTTGACATAGGGTGTATTTGTGTCAACACAGTACAAGATATTTATTTAATAATTTGAAATGGATTGTCTTTATGTTTAACTGTTCATAACTTTATATAGCGTGTAAGGTGGGTTGTGTTTTGTGACTTTGTCAATCGACTTAATAATTTGGTTGGGATAGAGTTGAGGGATTTTGACACAAATTTTAATTGGGTTAGTTGACTCAAGCAGTAAAATTACCCTTACTTCCATGTGACACTTGAGTGCAGATTGTCTTTCCTTAAGAGCATTGGCATTGGCACTTAGATATGCAAAATCTAAACCCTAATTTACAATCAGTTCAAAAGCAACCCACAGTCAGATTGGTAAACATGGGATATGCTCATATGCCAAATTCTTTTGGCATAGTATTACAGTGCCATTGCAAATATAGGATGGCACTGTAGCAACTTTTCTATATCATAAATTAGTATTTTAATAGTACTGTTGCTACTTTTTAAAAATATATGATGATACTGTAACAACATTATATTATTTTAATGTGTAAATATATTATTTTAATGAGTAGTATAAAAAAATTAAAATTAAAATATTAGATATATTAAAGAATGGTATGATATAATTAATAAAGTAATTTTTTAAAATAATAAAATAGAACAGCCTAAAAATACCACGAGAGAAATGCTCTAATTACATTAGCTTCCGTTGCAAAGGCACTCTTAAAAGTAGCTGGTTGGAGCGTGTTTTCAACTCTCCATAAGTGCAAGTGCCCAAAATATTTTTTCCCATTTTCCCTTTTCCTCTTAACTGTGATGGAAACAAGGACTACAGTAGTACACACAATCACACATAGATATAGTTATTGTTAGCTTATGTTCCCCCTTCTCTCTTTGTGTCTGTGACAATGGAAAGTGGACTTCCCATGCTTAACTGTCTCTTGCAGCACACACTAAGAAGCCTGTGTTCATGTTCAGATTCTTCCAATTCTTCAAAGTGGGTTTACGCTGTTTTCTGGAGGATACTTCCTCGGAATTACCCTCCACCTAAGTAAGGAAAATTTGATAATGAAACAAATTATCAAAGCCCAAATGCATAATTTAGTTTATCAAAGTTCTTGTTACAAGCTCATATATTATTAATGTAAGGGTTTTTTATCGTGGATGTAGGTCGTTAGGATAAACTAACTTTTTTGTTTTTCTCTCGGTCACTTGAACAACTTTTTAACCGTTTCTTGATCACATTGCTTTCTTGCAGGTGGGAATATGGAGGGAGTGCTCTTGATCGCTCCAAAGGAAACAAGAGGAACTGGTAATTAAGTTACGAGGAATTGTGAAAAAACCCTTGTCTCAGTTCTACTTGCTAAGTGTTTTTTTGTTTTTTCTTTTAGGATTCTAGTTTGGGAAGATGGGTTTTGTGATTTCTGTGAATGTGAACGAACTGGGAGTGGTTACATAAAGGGGAGTTTTGGAGCTGATGTCTTCTTCAAAATGTCTCATGAGGTGTACAATTTTGGAGAAGGTGAGAGCATGTATATATTTACCAAGAAAAGTCTAATGATAGAATGGTGCTGAAGAAAATTGATGACTAAGCCGTATGGTTTGTTTGCAGATTAGTGGGGAAAGTTGCAGCAGATAATAGTCACAAATGGGTGTTTAGCGACGCTGCTAGTGATGGCGATCCCAGCTTTATCTCCTCATGGAATTTATCCATTGAACCTGTAAGGCAATCACTACAATTTTTGTGCACAACGTTCAGTTCACATGTAACGTCCACCACTTTAAACCTGACTTTCTTTGGTATTTTTCCTATAGCAACCAAGAGCATGGGAATTTCAGTTCAATTCAGGCATTCAGGTTGGTGCCATTAGATACTCAAAAATAGAAGATAAAATTCCCACTAAAACTATCATCTTTAAGCCGGTTGTTTTAGAATAATGGTTAAGTTATTAGATTCACAATTTTTCAACCGTTTAAGCTTTTAAAATAATCAATAATTTATTATGGTATCAAACAAAATGTCATGTATCATGATAATTTGTAACACTGAAACTCACACTTAAATTATCATATTTTGACAGACAATTGCTATCATTTCCGTTAGAGAAGGCATAGTTCAACTGGGCTCATTTGAAAAGGTATCTAATCTGTCAATTTCTCTTCTTTTCCTTGTCAAAATCTATACCAAATGGCTAATAGGCTTTTTTCAGATTGGTGAAGATCTCAATCTGGTGATAAGCATACAGAGGAAGTTAAGCTATCTCCAAAGCATTCCAGGAGTGTTTGCCATTCAAAGGCCATACCTTCCAATTCAACATCCATACGTCCTCAAACCAAGCCAAGAAACATCATTCTCATTCTATGACAAGCGCCAATTAACCGGAATGAAGAGACTTTTCGAAGAAAAACCCGAAGATTCTCCAATAAAGTCTGTCAACTTGGGCTGGAACACCCCACAAAATGGCATTGCAGGACCACCCATTTGGTCAATTCCACCTCTTTTGCCCACCATGTCTTGTAGCCTTGGAGCACTGCTAGCAAAACTACCTTCTGTGTTGCCATCTTGTAATGCCATTGAAGCTCCAGACAGTGCAACTCTGCTCATCAACAACAACAACAACATCAATAGCGCAAACCAGAGAGTTCAGTTTGACAATGGTGGAATTCAGATTACTGATATAAAGCAAGAGGAAAAATCAATTTCCATAAACCATAATTTACAGTTAGGAAATGGGTTGGTGGGGGAGTTGGGATCTAGATCTCTAAGAGATGGAGAAAGTGCATTAAATCTCAATTAATTAGCATAACCAAGTTGTTTTATTGCCATGACCAAGAGGTGGTTTTGGCAATACTTGTCTTAATTTGGTTGGCTGGTTGATATTGTGCACCATTGTACCTTCTAGTTCTTAAAGCATAAGTTATCTATGTAATTAACGTAGCATCATGCAATGCAGTGGCTTATCTCTCTGTTACGACCATATTACAAACAAGAAGCCATGCTAACCTGATATATTATGATTGGAGTAGCATAACTAAAATCATTGTCCGTTATTGACACAATTTTTATCATATACCAATCACAACATGTATGTTAATAGTGTTAAGTTACTAATTGTTCCAAAAATTTATGTTATTGAAACATGATAAATTTAATAATTTAACTACGTACTTTTATCACTTCCCCTCAAGCATGGGCTCAAACTTTCTTTTAATAGGTGGGTCCAATGTATGAGATTTTAATAGATTAGAATATGATAAATTTAATCATTAAATATATATTTCTAATAATATGTTATGGGAAAAAGTATGGTGTCCCTACACTTATAATACATACAAATCAAGGATAACACTCATTTTTTTGTGGTGGGATTCCATCACATGTGAAACTCCGACATGTTTTATTTGCAAAAAAACTGACAATAGTTTTCTATATTATTGATAAACACTAATAATAATTTTCAATGATTGATATAATGAAAACAATATTATGCTTCCCATCCGAACACAATCTATGCTTATAATTGCATGGATTCTAGTTAAACCCCGGCATTTTGTGTGTCATTGACTGTTCCAATCGTGATGACAATGCTATGCCTCTCATTGATGGACTGAGTGGGTTGGCATTGTGGGGTTTCTGCGCTTCCATGGTCTGTGTCCCTTTGGCTAGTAATAGTCCACGGCATATGGGTTGGTCCCGGAAACAAACGAGAGAGAGTAGAAGAAGACACATATAATTGAGTCTTGATCAAGTTGTTGTGCGCTACATTTAGCATCTATCCCCCGACAGAGAGGATGGTCCCCATCCCCAACTTTCTAATTTTTTTTTGGTGACATCAAGGTCTATGATTTTTGTTATCAGACAAAAATGTGGCTCCATTTTGTTAGAAGAAGGATACGTATCTGCAAAAATATGTGTAATTGCATCATTTCATCACTATTGAAAGAAAATTTGTACAGATAAAAGAGTTCAAATACAAACTACCCATGAAGTTTGGATGAATTAATTTCTCTTTGTTTTCGGGGTTATTTTGGTTCTTAAACTTCAACATTTTTGTCAAATTAACCATTCCGTCCATGAAATTTCCACTTTTCACGTATGTGATACCACATGGTTTACAAAATTTTTATAGACGAAAGGACTAACTTGACATAAATGTTTAAGGATACATATGACAAAAAATACACTTTAGAAACAAAAATGACAATTCACCCATACTTCAAGGTTGTTCTTTAGATTTTGGCCAAAGAGTAAATAGTATACTATTGCATTGTGCTCAGTATTTTGGCAAGACTAAGCTTAATTCAAGAGTAACACATAGAGTTACAATACATGCATAGGACTGCTAGTACAATTGGGACTATAACTACTAATACAGTTTGGATTAGAGAAGACCTTGAACAGTTGAACCCATCTTTTTTTAATAGCTATATCATAAAGCACCTAGACCAAAGTCAAAAATTGGATTGAAGCTAAACCTGATTATAACTTCATTAAGTTTACTTATTATGTTTTATTTTAGTTTCTAATTTCCTATTACAGTAAACAACCCTAGGCAGAGTTATGATTGCAGGAAGAATGCACTAAAAGGGAATCCACTTGAAGTGGACCACTTTGTTGCCCTGTTTAGCCTGTAGGTTATTTATTGTGGTTGATATGTGTTTCTATCTATGTTGAACATTTCAACAGCCTAACCCAATAATAACTTAACGATTCTGATCAATTTTGATAAAACTCTGATATTTTTAATGTGGTTATGGTATATACTACATTTGGGTCCCATCTACTTGGAAATCTTTTGGTCCCAGATCCTTTTTTTGGCTATAAACTTATGGCTACGAGGGAACGCTGCTACGTTCTCAATGGGCCTAATGGGTCTATTAAACTGTGCGACTTTACAACTTGGAGAAGCACCCCAACTTCTTTCAATTGTGCCAGCCAAACTTATCATCTGACAGTAGTGGCCATGGTGGTGAGGTTGAATCCAATTATTGATCAACTATTAATCAATTGAATGAGGCAGTGCGTCAGTGGGGATAGTAGACAAACATGGGTGAGTGAAACCATGTCTTTTTCTACCCAAAAAAATAAATAAATAAATAAAGAAGAATATAAACCATGCCTTTTATTTTTTACAACTCGTACATACTTCATCCATAAAATGAAACAATTAGGACTTAAAAAACTTTTATTCATCAAAAAAAGGACTTAAAAAACTAAATCTAATTTGATTCAAGATTATATGCCAAATTGTCAATGCAGTTTTTTGTTTCCCTTCTTAATTGTTTATTAGCCATTAAGGTACAACCAATGGTATAAGCTTAATTTCACGTGTGAGATGACAAGGAAACAAGTCAGCACATTTAGGTTTCGTTTGGATAGAACTTATTGCTGAAAATTGAAAATTGAAAACACTGTAGCAAAATAATTTTTTAATGTGTAAATTGTATCGTGGGTCCCATTTTTAATTTTTTTTTTCTAAATAAAGTGTTTGTGGGTCTCATAAACAGTACATAAACAGTATTGAACAATAATATACAGTGTCATTTGTCGGTTAAAAACTGAAAATCCTGAAAAAAAAAAAAAAAAAAAAAAAAAAAAAAAAAGTGAAAAGGAGCTGAAAAGTCAACCTATGCGGCTACTGTTCATGCTACAGTATCATGAACAGTAGCATCTGTCCTTGACGCGTGTAGCGGTAGAGAAGAAAAAAACAATAACAAAAAAACGTGAAAACGCTAGACGCAACAAATTTAATTCGTATCCAAAAGGATACTTATTAGCAAAACATGTTTTGAGCATTGATAACTATGGGCCTACTTGGTAGCAGACTTTAAACAACATTTTTCAAATATTGCGGTTAAAAAAAAAAGGGTATTTTAAGTTACATTTCTCAAATTCGGGTGTTTAGAACATGTATTTTGAGAATTTATCCATGTTAGTTTTTAGTTTTCAAGTAACATTGTTGACTGGCCATTTTGTAAATAAGTTGAAAATCGTGGAACCCACTCAATAAGACCAAACATAACTAAAACTCTTTCTCACGCTTGAACCTCTTTCTGTTTTTTTTTTTTTTCCCTCTCATGGTCCCACCTCTTTCACACTTTTTTTTTTCCTTTAAAAAATGGGATAAGGATGAGGGGATTAGCATGAGGAGTTGGTCACCCCTAGTGAAAAAGAGTCTTTTGGCTAAATATTGCAGAAAATTAAGTTTATTTGTGATATGGGTACTATTTAAAGTTATTTGGGGAATTGAGGAGAAAAGAAATTTGAATTTTGGTAATGAGGTGACTGAAATTATTACTGCCCCAATTTGTTGCCCAGATTGATGAAGTGCCCAAAGGAGAGGTGCTCGAAAGGAAAAAATCAATTGTGGCAACCAAGTTGTTGAAATTCAAGGAGAGTGAGGGGAGATGAAAAAGGATTGAAATGGGATGGAAAATAATAATAATAATTGTGGCAACTAATTGTGGCAACTTGTTGCCACAATTGGTTTCTAATGCATTGATGCTAATGTGGACTCTCTAAAGGCTAAACTGGTCCTTGCATCACACAAAAAATACC
This sequence comes from Castanea mollissima, assembly GCA_014183005.1. Classification (NCBI taxonomy): domain Eukaryota; kingdom Viridiplantae; phylum Streptophyta; class Magnoliopsida; order Fagales; family Fagaceae; genus Castanea; species Castanea mollissima. The sequence continues at coordinate 86,362,365 of JACAVU010000001.1, read as the reverse complement.
TAATTTTATAGAGCAGATGTATGTCATGGATTTAAATCATATTAGTAGCAATTTATTAAAGAAAAAGAAAAAGATGGATTCAAATCCTATTTAAAAGCAATTTGTTAAAGAAAGAAAAAAAGATGAAGATGGTAGTCGGTAGACCAAAATTTTATTATGGTAACTTTCAGGGTCCTATTTATGATTTGGCTCACACCAATTGATGGAACAAGTAGGTTTTTCCATGCAATAACTCTAATGACAACCAATTCTACCATTTTTTTTTTTTGTAATTGCTGAACTGATTGATTATGAGTGGAATTGGTTTTTTTTTTTTTTTTCATCCCATTTCAATCTTTTTTTCTCTCTCCTCACTCCCCTTGAATTTTGGCAACTTGGTTGCCACAATTGGTTTTTTCCTTATGAGCACCTCTCCTTCGGGCACTTCATCAATCTGGGTAGCAAATTCGGGCAGAAAGAATTTCAGTAACCTTATTACCGAAATTCAATTCTTTTCTCACTCTGCCATCACATCATTTCTCTCTCCTCTCTCATCCTATTTTTGTTAGAATTTCAGCAACCCTGTTGCCGAAATTTGCTTCTTTCCTCCGTTTGCCAAATAACTTTAAATAGTACTCATATCATAAACAAACTCAATTTTCTGCAATATTTAGCCAAAGGACTCATGAAAAAATGATAATCAAAATCATAATGCCAACAAAGAATTGAAAAATAACCTAAAGCATGTGTTCCCCCGCTTTAACCATGAGAGGAATTATTCAGAGGAAAAATTAAAACTTGAGGAATCATACAAAGATATCTCAACTTTGTCGAAAGCAGCATGTACTTTCGACCTAGTACCTTTATTCAGAATTTTTTTTGCTTGAAGAAAAGTAGAGTGGCTTATCGTGGAGACTTATCTAGTCCTCTTTTTATCCTCCAAAAAAACCAATATGTGAGAGGTCTAGACGACATGGGCGATGTATCTTTTTCATAGTTCTCCTTTAAGGAACCTAAGACACCGACTGCCCATGTGCGATTAATGCACAAACTTGAGACCTTGTAGGCCGGCATTGATCATCGTCTAGCAAGCTTTCATATAAGGAATTGCATGAGCAGTTAACTCATGAGTTAGAAACCAAAATCTATGGTTCAGTACCTGGCCTCTACCGGTTCATCTTTTACAGAAATTTCAGGTTTAAGTTCCAGGATACAGTTTTATTTTGAACTTCACGGTTGTTTCCGAAAACACAAAAGACATAAAAGATAAAACTACAAAGCTTAAGTGATGACCTAAAACACACCAGAAGTGGCTCAAGTGACATGGACAGAGCCACAGAGGCTTTCACTCCAAAGTCTTTATAACATACACTGGGGCGTTATGAGCATACTGACACAAGAATAAAAAATTCTCGTTTCTTTTTTTCTATCTTAAAAACAGCCACCACAACCAAAACAAATCCAACATCCAAATAAGCCAAATTGGATAAAGAATTTAGCTCTGGATTTGAATTGAAGTTGTGATACTATCTCATTAGCCACAATTTGACTTCTGATCTTCAAGCATTATAATCTAGGTGACTAGCTGTAGCTGGAAAGAAAAGATTGATGATAATAGTATCAAAGAGACTAGAAGTAGCATTGGAATGATAAAGCAATTCATTAAAGACACTGCAGAATGACTGAATTTACAGGTGGCTTTTGGAAACAGATAAAATGTCTGTTGGTTTTTCAAATGCAGCAGAAACAAATAGAGTACTATATACATAATCAGTATCTAAATAATCTTCAACAGAGCATATCAATCTGTATCTTAACGATGGAAATGTGGGTAGTAAGTCGAATAATACAAAGGAGAACATCAATCGCTGTTATGATTCTTTCATACTCCTTTTTAACATGTCATCCACCAGATTGACGATTTGCTTAAGCACTGCTGCTCTTGCTGTCACTTCCAATTGCCCAATGAGGTTTAGCAAGAGTTCGCCTCAATGCCTTCACTCCGAATGGGTTGTTCTTGCTCTGTTGCAAGTGGCAATACATGTAAGCAAGACGTAAGGGGATGTTAATATTCTCAGAGGGTAATGGGGAAGTCATCAACAAAATGAGTTTCATAGATTACAGACTTAAAATTTTGACAGTTCCGTAGGTGTTAATCTTATGTTTCTTAATTAAATTTAACCATATAGTTGCAACAATAATGTTGAATTTAATTCTTCTCAGAAAAGATTGCATTGGTATTGCTGCATTTGTTTTTTAACTATTTTTGCTTAGTTTAGAAAAATATATCAATACTAAATATACTCCAACCCCCCCCCCCACATTCCCTAGGTACTAGGGAGGTTCAATTAGACCAACACATTCATTGGCATTGGTTTTGCTGCATTTGATCAATACAACCACATGGTTAACTTCAATTGGGAAACCTAAGATACAACATCTAAGAAACTATAATTAAAATTTTCCCTAGAAGTAAAATGTAATAAAGTTAAGTTGCTCTTACCGTCAAGCAGGTGCCTTCATCAAGATTGCAGACGGGATACTCCTGTGGGCAGCAAGAATAATAGTCATCGCAGCAGGTGGCAGACTCAAGTGGACAGCATCCCCATGCAAAGCATGATCTTCCATACTCATAAAGACAGCAGCAGGTATTGCTCTCAGGACAGGAGTAATAATTGTCACAGACAGTTGGGGGCACTATTGGAGACGGTGGAGATGGGCCTGGGTTGGGAGGATTTTGACCTTTCTTGATAGGGTAGGAGGGCTCCATTGCTATTCCACATTTGCCAGTTGCTGTGCCAACCAAATTGCGCTCCATCCTAATATAACCTGCCTCTCCCCAGCTTGCACCCCATGAGTTTCTCACAATCCAGTAATCAACACCATTGTCTGTGCCATACCCAACAGCAGCAACTCCATGGTCCAGTGCTGTCCCACATCTTCCTGTGAATACACCCTGAAAAGATTGGGATAATTAAGGATTTGAGGTCAATTTTTTGTGTACAAATTAGAAGCTATCAATCAAGTCCCAGCTTCAATAGTAGAATTGAAAAGAACAGTATACAGAGCATCCAAGCTAGTACAATGCAACTGCCTTCACAAACAAATTCACCTGATGGGATGTTAAGTGTCTGGGTCCTTAGATTGGTTTCCACAAAATATATTTCTTAGGTAGAAACTAAGTGTGTTGCTGCTTTTAGTGGCTTGTGTATAATGTAATTCTTGGGCAAAGGTCATGAGCTAAATGCAACTAGATCATGACAAAGACACTTACAGTAATTTAATAGCGATGGAAGGGCTCAAATCACCAAACTAAGAACAATAGCATCTAAAGAGCTAAATTATCTACTTGTAATCAGATTGAGATTTTAATCATACCGAGTCATATAACTGGAATTCCCTGCCACCTCCTTCTATGGCAACGCTTACTGGCTGGCTAGCTACTGCCTTTTGCAGTGCTTTCTCGTTATTAACAGGAACATCCTCAAAATCATCAATTGTAACAACCTTGGCATTTTTCTGCACAAAACAAAAGACAAGACAAAATAAGAACTTCTTTTTTGGTGGTAACTCAGCTTCTTAATTTGTTTTTCCCTAGAGAATTGCTACCAACCCGGTATGTGTCACATCTGCCATCATTAGCTTTATAAGGATAATCCTCTTCGGAGTCAATGCCACCATTGTTGATAATGAACTGAAAGGCATAGTCCATGAGACCCCCATTACATCCTTCATTGTATGTTGTATCACAGTCCACCAGTTCCTGCTCTGATAGTGAGATCAGATCGCCAGTCACAATCTTGTTTATCCCTTCCACAGCCGAAATTGTCGAGAATGCCCAGCAACTCCCTTTATTTCAAAGTATACAGTTAAAACACCATCACATACCAAATTGTACAAAGCAAAACAAATAATGTAAGATTTATTGACAAAAAATGCTTTAAGCTAGATTTGAAACCTAGGAGTTTTGTCCAACTGAAATAAATGGGAACAGAAGCACGTCTTCCATTAATTATAGTTGCTAAAGTTTGAAACAACTGTTACATTGTTCCAACCTATCCTGTGGATGTTGGAAAACCTTATACAAATTTATGACATTCATATCGGTATGTGAAACCATATAATTAAGATTAAAACCTTCTTTTTTTTCTTTTTGGCTTATGTACCTCTCCTTCCGTTTTGTACCTTAACTTTCCCAATTAAATTAAACCATGTGATTGTATTAATCAATGCAATATAGGCACATAGTTGAATTTAATTGGAAACCTAAAGCACAGCACATAAGGAGTAATGCCTAAGTTTCGCCTGGTCTGTTTTCCCCTAAATAATTTTCTATAAATCAAAGTTAGAAAAGGTCCAATATTATTGTCTCCATTGTTACTCAATTTTAAAGGCAAGACACTAACTGAAAGAGAATTGTAACATGACCAAGTCTTTATTAGCTCTATTAGTTGACATCCAAACACAAATATTCTAAGCCAAAATTTGAATTGTATAAATGACAAAGACTGCCAAACAGACAACATAGTCTACTTCACACGAGTTAAATGAGACAATTCTTTGGCGAGAAAAATGTGGTCTCAGAACCGGCCCATAGATTTTAATATCTAAGAAATTAAATTTTTAAACAGCCGGGCCCACAGGTGTGAAAACTGCTAGGTCCAGTGGGCCCACTTTGTGAACTGAGGAAGAATGTAACCTCTATCCAGATTCCAGACCCAAAAATATTTAATTGCAATTAGGCAAATCATGAATTAAAAATTCATGAATTTGGACTGAAAAAAAGGGGTGTGAGAGCCACAGCAAAGATGCTTGGCCAAATTATTAGAGGATAATCTGGAACTCCACAATAGAATTTCTAAAATTCTATTTTTCCATTTTGATCTGTGGATTGCAATTTGTAAGGTCGTCAATAATTTCAATGAATAGCAAAATTAAAACAGTAAATTACAGGTGTAACAAAGTTCAATACACTGCTTTCAAATGGATTAATAGGATTTTAAGAACTAATAACAATTGACAGCTGATCTTAATCATGGTCTCATGAACGTTTAGATGCAGCTTTCTACTGATTGATTATTGCTTATTTGCTAAAAATTGGTTAAAAGTATAATTGTATCTAAAGAAAAAAGAAACTTTAAAAAACTGTAAATAAATAAATAATCTTAAAAAATTGAAATACAAAAAACCAATAAAAAAAATTAAACGTAAAAACAAAAACCTGTCCCCATCAATAAAAATAAATAAATAAAATAAAAAACCTGTCCAGATACAGACTAACTATGCCAGGTATTACATTTAAGAAAATTAAATAAAGAAACAAAACTGTCTTGCCAACAAGACCTTTGAATTGGGTCACAATTCCGGCTTATGATCTCAGTCAGACATCCGTGTTAAAATTGGAAACTAGCTTACATAAGACCCGCATATCCTGGAACAGTGATGCTGACAAACTTGCCGCCACACGTGTCAGAAGGGTAATCCGTAATTTCCAAGGTCCATATTTTTTTCTTGCATATTTTTATTTTTACACCAAATTTTTTTTTTTAGAATTATCTTATATTATTTTATTAATTACTGTGCGATTTACGATCATAGCCGTAGGGATATACAAATAGTTAATACCATCCTGGAAATCATCACATAAAGCAAAGCTCTTTAATTGATCAAAACAATAAATTCCATTCATTTGACCTAGTCATCAAACAATTAGATTAATTATTTACTATTACCTTCGTGAAACGGTGAAAAATTAATAAGGTTCAGCTATCTCTATTATTCTCTTATCTCAAGCCTATAACTTCATTAGCAAGTAAAGACACATTCAAACAATAGTCAAATTACCCTTCCACCCCCCAAATTCTGTTTATATAAAACAAAATTATTAATAGTCAAATTACTTTTTTTTTAATCTTATTAAATAGGTTAAATTATAAAGAAACCCTCTATTATTTTCTCTTTAGCTAAATTATTCTACTTATCCATAATGAAGCATCTCTTGAAAACTCCGTCGACCAATTATTCTACAACCCTCTAAATTATTTTTTCTGAGAAATAATTAAATATTAAAAAAAGAGGTAAAAACTATGCAAAGGGTGAAACTTTAATTACCACAACTCCCTTGGTCTTTGACGTCAACGACAGCACCTTCCTTCCTCCAATCAACGGACTCGGGCAACTTATCACCGACACGTGGCTCATATCGATCGCTCCTTGGCCTCGAAAGCTTCTGAACACCACTCTTCTTCTTCGTACCTAGGTACGTAGTTCTGTACTCCTCGTTGGTCAGGTCAGCGAACCGGTTCAGCCCGAGCTTGTAAGACCGGTTCTCGGCGTTGTGCCGGTCGATGAACATGAGATTATCCTTAAAGATCTCGAACCTCTTCTCCTTCTCTCCTAAGGCGTTGTAGACCTTGCCGTGCTTCACAAGCCACGCCTCGTACAGACCCATCACTTCCTCGTCAGTCCTCGAACTCGATTTGTCGACGTGGGTTTGGTCGTACCCGATGATCGACATGTCCAAGGCTGTCGATACCGCTAAAATCGTGAACAAGAAGAAGATCAGAGATGATCTATAGGATCCCATCTTCGTTTTTTCTCTGTGAGTGTGAACTATTTTTCAGAGAGATGGGTTTGAGAGGAAATGGTGGGTGTGTGAAAAAGTTGGGAGGTCACAGTGGGCTTATAAAGGAAAAGGACTGGAAATTTTAATACTAATTTTAAATTAGGAGATATTTTAAGAGAAATAAATGTATGTTTTTAAAATAAAATAAAAAAAATGTAAAGAAATGAATATAAATTAAGAAAAGCTCGGAAGAACATATATAGGTAAGTTAATAATCTTTTATGTAGGATAAATTATAAATATCTTTCGTCTGAGGGCCGGATGAGTACCATGTCAAAACCATTTTTGGATGTATTAAAAAAATTATTATTGAATTTTTTTTTCAAAGAATATTAATAATAAATAAATAGACTCAACAACTTTTGGTTTTTCGTAGAGGCACAATTCCAACTTGGCTTCTTTGTTGACTATTAGAGTAGGTTTGGTTGATAGAGGTGAGAAGGAAAAAAAAAAAAAAAAAAAAAAAAAAAAAAAAAAAAAGGAGAGGTGAGAGAATAAAAAAGTTTTTTTTTTTTGTTTTTGTTGGGATTAGAAAAGTGAAAGGATGGAAAAAAAATATTTGTATAAATTTTCTTATGTACCCTGTTAAAAAATGATGTCCTACTAAAACCAAAAAAAGTGAAAAAAAAAAAAACAATCATCCAAATTTATTAGGAAATAAAAATCATATCTAGAAAAAAATATCACAAAAAAAAAAGCTAAAAGGAAAAATAAAGAAAGAAAGAAGAAGAGCAACTAGACAAAGCCTTTTCAGGAAAAAAAAAAAAAAAAAAAAAGCATTGAGGCAAGCACATGTGCAAGTGTACATGGGTATTTTAGTTATTTACTTGTTAAATTTTTTCCACTCAGTTTTGTCTCAATTTTAGAGAGAAAAAATTTTAGTGAGCCAAGGGAGAAAATACACGAGCCCCACCAATTTTTTTTCCCTCCCCTTCCTCTAAAAAAACACCTACAAAATAAAATTTTCCTTCTTATTTTCTCTCAAAAATTTTCCATTCACCCTAATTTACCTCCAAACAAACACACCCTTAAAGATTTTATCAATTAAATAAATTGGAACATACTAAAGAATTTGCTTGATTTCAGGGTATTTTGTAGTTTTTGATTGCTTATTTGCATAGTATTTATCAAAATGTTTTTTTTTTCTTATCAATTTATGCTAAATATGTGGCAACAAGCATAAAAAAATCTTCTTTTCCCTGAATCTCCAATTATTTTGTGTGTGAGAAGGTGCCAATTAAACTATAAGTCTCTAGAGTCTGGATAAGTATTGATTTTTTCAAATAATGGATTTAACTCTTCTCTTTTACTTTTTACTTAAGGTAAGCAAAAAGAAAAGAGTCTGAATTTGATAAGAACGGGATGTAATAAAAGATTATCATATTAGCATTTTACTCGAAATTTAATACATCCTACCACGCTTAGTAACATCTTAATAAAGTTTCAATTTGGTTGGATTTATATATAGATATTAGAATTGATTAGATGTGATTATGCTTGTTCTTAAATATGTGATAAGATTATGTGACATATTTGGATTTAAGAGGTAAAACATAAGTTTTACACCACATCCTTCCAAAATTTAATCTCAAAAGAAAATTATCTTTTTACTTTTCTTAATACAAATAAAATATCTTCTCTATTTTCTAATTTAAGCTATAAAATTTATTATAATCACTCTACACAAAAGAAACTTGTTAATATTTTTACATGGTGATAAATAACAATTATTATTATTATATTTATTCAAATTCCATAAAATTTATAGAAAAAAAAACCATTTATGTTTTCTCACGACATTCCAAATAGTAAGAGCACTAGGTATTAATAATGATTTATTTAAATAAACTTTTAAATTATAGTTTTCATATTTTCATATTCTCTCATTTGGATTGGTTCATGATTCTTTTCAAAAAAAGGATTGGATCCTGAATCATATTAGATTAACATGAAATTTAGTATTCATATAACAAGTATTCAATAAACTTGCTAAATTTTCAACTTAATTAAAAAGTGATTGAGCTTGACAAAAAATTAGATTAAATATAATTTGAAATCTCGATTTACTATTTTTTAAAACACAATTGATGAATTTTATACTTTTGAATTTGGCCTAAACCAAAAAATAATTTTAGTTTTTTTATTTGCTATTAAAAACAATAAAAAAGGACCTTATTGAGTTTATTAAAAAAATTTATCATTTGGATTACATAAATGCATGATAGTTTATTTATTTATTTAATTATAGTATTTTAAAAAGGATTTCATTAACGTATCTCCTTGAGACACATATTAGTGAACCATTTTTAAAAACTTTTTTTAGAAAAATTACTTAATTTTTTATAATTTCTCAATTTTCAATAAAATATTTTAAAAAAATGATTAATATATACTCTAAAATTATATATTTCGTTTGGAATTTTGAATTGCGTAATGCACGATATTAGATTCACAGAAAATGTATTATACATAAAATAACTAATAAGTATATAATTGACCTAAAATTCAATAATAAACCATAAAACATCAATTTATCATTTTTTAAAAGTTGTTGAGCTTGGCAAAAAAATCAGATTACATACAGTTTGAAACTTTTAAGAAATATCCACTGCATAGAATGAATCAGTAGCTGACAATTTAGACGATAGGAACCATGTGGATGAGATTTGATTGTTGAGTTCGGCAAACAAACGAAAATAGAAGAGAGACCAACCCACGGAAATAGGAGAGATGGTGCCTTGGTTTTGGAGCTGAGTTAAGTCACGCGCTGCGTTGAGAACCTGACCAAACAGTAGGACTCATTTTTTTTTTTACCACGGTTAAAAGTTAAAACTTTGATTTTACTCACGTGTGTGTGTGTTTTTTTAGGACTTAGGAGCGTGGTTACAGTGAGTAGGAACGTCTTGGAGATCTCTATTGGTTCGAATTTCTGCGAATTATGATTTGCCACGTAGTATAAGTTTTCTATTGGAATAAGTGGATGACCGTGACTGTTCAATTTTTTCTTTTTTTATGTGGGACCTACAGAAAGTTAGGGGAAGAGACTTTCGTGGTTGCATCAATTATATTGTCCCCTTTCGCTGTCAGTGTGACTCAGACATATTCAGAGTTGCGTACCACACCATTCTAGCTCACTTTGCAACTCTCTCTTTTTTTGTTTTCATTTTCACCCCTCCAGAATTATCAAAACACCCTCCCCAAAGTTATAACTCCGTTTAATACTTATTCATTGTCGTTTGTTTTGTTGTCAAGTCTAACGAAAAGATTATCAGGTGCATCACACAGGACACCGTGTGAACAGAACTCAATACATTAAAGCTAATTTAGTAATCCACCTTGTTTTCCATTAGTAAAACAAACTCGAATAGAAGAAAAATTCTTGTGCCATGAACTAGTGCACGAGTTGATAGCACCAGATGAACTCTGAATATAAATCTCGGATAAATTTCCCAAATTTCGCTCTATTACCACTACAATTAGGGATGCCAAAACCCATTAGCTAATGGGTACCCAACCCGACTAGGCACAAAATTGTTGGGTATTACTCAATTTGTTATGGGCAATGAAAATTAGGTTGGGTTTTACCCCAAACTCGAATTTCTTGGGTTGAGTTCGAGTATTGCTCGAATATCTCGGTCCGAGTTTAACTTTTTCCTCAATCTATATGTACCTTTCACTTATTGTAAGAAAATAAATCATACATATAATCATTTTTCTTTCTTTTTTTACTATTCAACCAAGTATCTTTTAATTACAATAATTACAATATTTTTATTAGAAAAATATGGAAAGAGTATCCACTATAGTCTTTTATAATTCCATTAAATGTATTTGAAGAGGCTAAAATCATAGATGACGGATCCATTTGACTAACTGTGACGGAGCCAGACTAATAAGATGATAGTGGACGGATCCAAGGTGCATGGATACAAGGTGGACGAACCTAAAGACCACGTGGCATCCCCTTAGTTTAGAAGTAATCTCCAAGAACTTCTAAATGGAAATAACTTGCATCTCACGATTAACCCTAGCTTATAGAGTCCCCATATGAATAGAATCCTAAAGTGAGAGGAATTCTGTAGTAAGTGCTCATTAATGATGATCTTCCCTATAAGAAAATGTCTTTTTGCGCAAGAAACGGAGTTCGGCTCTACACCACTATATAACCTCGAAACTCTCACAAACCAAGGTACGCATAATTCATCCCAATTCTGGCACTCTAGAGTTGTGTAAAATTCTAACTTGTAATTGGCCGACACCACACCGGTGCTCTCTGTTTGGTCCTCTCTTTTTGTGTTATGCAGGTATTGACTCCAGCATGTAAGGACTGTGTGGCTTACTAGTGATTTTTCGGCTTCATCAGTTGGCGTTGTTTGTGGAAAAACGGTCAATCATTGAAATAAGCCATACATACCACTTCCCGAACAAACGGTTGCATGGTAATTACTTGTTCGATGGCAACAATCACCAACGATCAGGGAGACGAACTGTGCACAACGGCCTTGGAGAAACAGGTTCAAACCCTCGCAGCAGCAGCAGAATGCCTCACCAAGCAGAATCATGACATAGAGGAACAGCTGCGCTAGAAGAATGTGGCGCAGAACACTCAAAAGGAAGACTAGGAAGGAACCAGTGTAAAGAGAAGGAATCAAGAGGGGCCGGAAGGCAGCCACGCCCCAAGTAGGCAAGAGCGACAAGATACTAGCCAACCAACTGGCACAGATGCGGCTCCCTCTCAGATAGTCACGGAGATGCAGATGATGAAGGAATGGATGGACTTTATGATGAACGCACTCAAAGGATAGGTTTCCAGTGATCTCGATGACTTAGTCCATCGAACCGATTCCCCATTCATCGCATCCGTTTCGTCATTCACCCTACCACCGAAATTTAGAATGCCCCAGGTAGAAAGCTACGACGGATGTAAGGACCCCTAGATCACTTGGAGTCCTTCAAGACTCTGATGCACCTGCAAGGAGTGGCAGGCAAAATAATGTGTAGGGCCTTCCCTACCACATTGAAGGGCCTCGCACGAATTTGGTTCAGTAGGCTGATGCCCAATTCCATTAGCACTTTTAAGGAGTTAAGCACAATTTGCCTCGCACTTCATTGGGGGGCATAGGTGCAAGAAGTCCACTGCATGCTTAATGAACATTAAGCAACGAAGGGATGAGACGTTGAGGTCTTATATTGCCCGCTTTAACAAGGAGGTACTCTCGATCGATGAAGCTGATGATAAGATATTGGTGGCAGCATTTACGAACAGGCTACAGAAGGGTAAGTTCCTATTTTCCTTGTATAAGAATGACCTGAAATCCATGTCGAATGTACTTTACAAGGTTACTAAGTACATGAATGCGGAAGACGCACTATTGGCTCATGAAGAGAAGCCTAAGAAGTGAGAAAGACAGGAGGAAGTTCAACAGTATAGGGGGTAAAAGATGGCCAGAACGGGAGGATAGGTGCTCCAAACCCCGTACAGGAAGATTCAAGAACTTTACCCCACTCAATACCCTGATTGATCAAGTCCTAATGCAGATTAAGGACAAAGGGGCCTTGACATTCCTCGACAAGCTGAAAGGAGATCCTAGCAAGAGGTCGAGGGATAAGTACTGTCGTTTCCACCGTAATCACGGCCACGACACATTTGAATGCTATGACTTGAAGCAGTAGATAGAAGCTCTTATCAGGTAGGGGAAGATGCAAAGATTCGTTGGTAAGGAAGGGATAGAACAATCCTAAGGACCGCCCACACAGAGAGAAAACGAGTGACCTAGGCCACCATTGGGAGACCTAAGGATGATTGTGGGGGGTAGTGCGGCTTCCAGCTCTTCCAAGAAGGCACGAAAGACATACCTATGGATGGTTTAGAATGTTCAACTGATAGGATACACTCCAAAAATGGCACGTATTGACAACCTTGTAATTGGATTCACAGAGGAAGATGCCCATCATCTCCACCACCTACACGACGATGCACTTGTGGCCAGCATACGCATAGGAGACTATAACACCCACTGGGTTTTAGTGGACAACAGGAGTTCTGCTGACATCCTATACTATCCGGCATTTCAACAGATGAGAATAGAGAGAGAACGGTTGATTCCAACCAACGCCCCACTCGTAGGATTTGGAGGAACAAAGGTGAACCCCCTAGGAGCGGTTACCCTACCAGTGACAGTCGGAGACTATCCTCAGCAGATCACCAAGGATGTCACCTTCCTAGTTGTTGATTGTTCTTTTGCATACAACTCCATCTTGGGCCGTCCTACTTTGAATTCATGGAAGGTTGTAACCTCAACCTACTACATGATGATCAGGTTTCCTACCGAGTACGAAGTTAGAGAAGTAAGAGTAGATCAAATGGGGGCACGCAAATGGTACATCGCCATGTTGGAGATAGATGATCATTTACAAACCATATGCATAGAAGAACAACGGACAGTAGCCAAACTAGTGGAAGAATTGGAAGAAGTACCCCTCGATGATTTTAGGCCTGAACAGTCGATGAGAATAACCAGTTAGTAAGTCAAGCACTTGCAATATTCCTAAGGGAAAACATGATGTATTTGTCTGGAGTCATGAAGATATGCCAGGAATTGATTCGTTAATCATTGTCCACAGGTTGAACATTTTGCCCTCATTCTCCCCCATTCGTTAAAAAAAAGCGGGTGTTCGCCTAGGGGTGAGACAAGGCCATAACTGAAGAGGTGCGGAAGCTACAGGAAGCAGACTTTATATGAGAAGTATACTACCCTGATTGGCAGACAAACGTGGTTATGGTGAAGAAGGCCAATGGAAAGTGGAGAATGTGCATAAATTTCACGGACCTAAATAAAGTCTGCCCTAAGGATAGTTATCCGCTCCCAGGGATTGACACCTTGGTAGACTCGACTGCAAGACACCAACTGCTAAGTTTCATGGATGCGTTCTTTGGCTACAACCAAACCAAGTTGAATGAAGCCGATCAGGAGAAGACCTCATTTGTAACAAGCAGGGACTATTCTGTTACAAAGTCATGCCGTTCGAACTCAAGAACGCAGGAGCCATATACTAGAGATTGATGAACAAGATGTTCGCGCACCGAGGAATGTGAAAGTTTACGTAGATGACATGCTGGTGAAAAGCATACAAGAGGACGACTGCTTGAGCAACCTTCGAAAGACCTTTGACACCCTTCGATCTTACAACATGAAATTAAATCCGAACAAGTGTGTGTTCGGGGTAACTGTAGGGAAGTTCCTGGGATTCATGGTATCCTAAAGGGGTATCGAGGTCAATCCGAAGAAGATACAGGCGATAATGGAATTAGCTTTGCCAAAGACGGTTAAAGAAGTACAAAGCCTGAATGGCAAGATAACAGCATTGAACAGATTCGTATCAAGGTCAACGGATAAGTGCCTTCCCGTCTTCCGCACGCTAAGGAGATCGTTTGAATGGATGGACGAATGCTAGTAGGCGTTTGAAAATCTAAAGGCATATCTCTCTTCTCAACCATTACTCAGCCAGTCCAAGCTAGGGGAGGAGCTGTTTGTATACTTGGCCATTTCCCCAACCGCTGTCAGCGTAGCCTTGGTCATAGAAGAGGATAGGGTACAGAGGCCCGTATACTTTACAAGTCGAGCACTTCGAGGAGCATAAGAGAGGTACCCTTAGATGGAAAAACTAGCCTTCACATTAGTAATCGCAGCACGAAAACGCAAGCCATATTTCCAAGCACATATTATAATTGTCCTAACAGAGAAGCCTTTACGAAGAGTTATGAGTAGCCCCGGGGTTGCAGGACGGATGGTGTTATGGGCAATTGAGCTAAGTGAGTTCGACATACAGTACTGACCACACACTGCTATAAAGGGACAGGTAGTAGCTGACTTCATCGCCGAATTCACTCTTATGGAAGGTTAGGGGGCAAAAGAAGTTCCCCAGTGGAGCATCCACACAGGTGAATCTTCTAATAAGCAAGTTGGTAGAGCTGGCGTGGTACTCTACACCCTAAAGGGAGATAAGATCGAATGCATGATTTGACTGAACTTTCCTACGACCAATAATGAAGCAGAATACGAAGCCTTGATAGCAGGTCTGGACCTCGCGAAAGCGGCAGGAGCTGAAAATGTAGTCGAATACTGCGATTCCCAAGTCATAACTAGTCAGGTTAACGGCAATTATGAATGCAAGAGCGAACGGATGAAGAGATACCTCGAGCAGGTGAAGGGTCGAATTAGCAGCCTCTAAATGAAATTGGTTCAAATCCCAAGGGAGGAGGATGAGTGTGCCGACTGACTTGCTAAAGCTGCTTCAGTAGAACACATGCTCGTCCCCAATCAGGTATTGTCCTTTCTTCAACTCTCATCACTAATAGACAATACCAATGTACAGGAGATAGGCTATGAAAACTGTTGGATGATGCTAATAACCGCCTACTTGAGGGACGACGAACTGCCAGACGACAAGAAGGCTGTAAGGAGGTTGAAGGTTTAAGCAGCTCGTTTTATTTTGATTAAAAACGTCCAATAAGCAAGTAGGTTCGTTTCTCAAGAAAAGAATTGAACCGTCACTCCACGGGTCCGTCCATTTAGAGATCACGGACCCATGGAGTGAGAGGGCCACTGAAAAGGGTAAAATCATGGATGACGGATCCATTTAAATAACCGTAACGAAGTTAGATTGATAGGATTATAATAGACGGATCCAAGGTGCACGGATACATGGTGGACGGACCTAAAGACCATGTGGCATCCCCTTAGTTTAGAAGTAATCTCTAAGAACTCCTAAATGGAAATAACTTGCGTCTCACGATTAACCTTAGCTTATAGAGTCCCCATATGAATAGAATCTTAATGTGAGAGGAGTTCTGTAGTATAAGCTCATTAATGATGATCTTTCCTATAAGGAAATGCCTTTTTGCACAAGAAACTGAGTTTGGCTCTACACCACTATATAACCCTTAAACCCTCACAAATCAAGGTACGCATAATTCACCTTAGCTCTAGCATTTTAGAGTTGTGTAAAGTTCTAACTTGACCTTCAGAAGGTATTTGGCCGGCACCACACTAGTGCTTTCTGTTTGGTCCTCTCTCTTTGTGTTGTGCAGGTATTGACTCGAGCACGTAAGGACCTTGTGACTTACTGGTAATTTTTCGGCTTCATCAGTATTTAAATTTGTGTCTGATACTAGTAAAGTTCTTTTTTTTTTTTTTTTTTCACTAGGAAATTGTGGGGTATTGAACCTAGCATCATAGTTATTATACTTGAACTAGGTGCTAACCCAGTTTAAAAGTTGAATCATTGGGTGGTGCAACCATTGAGTCATCGGTCAAACCGCAATGTATAATATATATATATACACACACACACACTCTTGTATGTTTGAAAATTCATAAAATAAACATGTAAAATTGAAAAAAATGTGCATGCTCGATTTATTAATTAAAATTATGCTTAAGAAACTAGCCACCTAACATAATTTAAACTAAAAGTTTCACAAGTAGCAACTCTATAAAATATAAAATAAGGGATGTGGTAGAATTGTAGCCAAATCTTTACTAAATAAATTCATATTCTAGGAATAAAAGTATATCTCAAACTCTAAATGATAAAGTTTAGCTATAAAATCGGTTGTAGCCTTAGGCTACAAACTCACTCAATATCTTTTTATTGAAGGTGAATTTTGACAAATTCACCATTGGATTACATCTTCTTCTTATATTCCCCATGTTTACAAACTTTCAAGAAAATTAAATATCAATAGCTATGTCATCAACACATTTTTAAATTACAAGTTTTTGTAATTTAAAATTATGCATAAAATATAAGTTTATAGATTATATAGTAAATAATATCCGATTGACATAAAATTTGATATATGTATTAAGAGCGTAAAGAACATGTAATTCAACGGTTAGATTTTTAAAATATGCAGTAATATTTATTTTATTGAGTAAGTTTGTAGCCTAAGGCTACAACCAATTTTGTAGCTAAATTTTGTTAAACTCTAAATTTGTTGCACATCTCATTAGTTGCTCTAATCTCATGGATTACGATTTAAGCTAAACTTTGAAGTTATTTCTCTTATTGAAAAGTCAAATATCATCCTCATTTAAAAATAATTTGTTTTCATTGTACTCCAAATTCGGAAAACAATACTGCAATGACTTACAACTACATTCTAAAGATGATTGAGTGAAAACAATTCGTTAGAGTTGCACAGGTTGCAAAAACACTGCTATTATTATTAGATTTTACCAACTTAATAACATAAGAAGTGTAATTAAACAACTAAACCGATTTATGCCAATTCACTAGGTTACTGGTCTAACTAGCTAAGTTTTAATAACTATTTATGGTACAATATCACAACTAGTAAACAAAATTGCATGTAGGTATGGCAAAATCTAATACCATCCGCGAACTCGACATGACTAATTAGTTTATAAACAAGTCATGGGTTGAGGTTAAATAAGTTGGGATCATATTCGGATTAACACGACTAACCCATTTAATAAATGAGTCGTGTTTGTATTCAACATGCGAATCCATTTGACCTGTTTAACTTGTTTAGCTTATAAAATTATTAATTATTTTGATATTGTCGCTTAATTTATTATAGTTGTTTTTATATGTTTATAACTATACTTATGGTTGTAATTGTATTTTAATATTAAATATATGAGAATTGATAAAAATTATATAGATTAGGTATGACCTATTAATCAAATAGATTATTAAACAAGTCATTTGTATTGACTTTTACATGACTTGTTAATTAAACGAGTTAAACGTGTAGGATCGAGTCGACTTGTTTAATAAACAGATCATGTTTGGGTTGAGAATTCCTAACACATTTACGAAATAGGTCGAGTTCATATCAACCTATATAACTGAATATTTATGGCTCGACATGACATGAATCCATCCTGCAAATACAAATTGCCACCCCTAATTGCATGCATCCGAAGTATGCATTTTACCAAGTGTATTAAGATTCAGCCAGTTTAGCCACAAACAAAGGCTGATACCCCTAAGTGCATGCATCCGAACTATGCATTTTACCTAGTGTATTAAGATTCAGCCAGTTTAGCCACAAACAAAGGCTGATGTTAATGGGTATAAAGGTCATTTGCAAGTCAAATTTAAACCTAGTCAGGGGAAAAAAAATCTACCTAATGGTCCTAATCACAATAAGATGAAGAAGATATTGTAATCACTTACCACTTTTATAGTGAAACAATGACGTCTTGTTAGGCTGTCCCACTTCCCAAACAAACTGAGAACAGAAAAAGATTAAAGCCCCAATTAGTTGATGGGGACACCATGACTAATAGTCATTGACGGCCAAGCATAATAAATGAGAAAAATACAAAGGGTTTAATTGGCAATTCATATCCTACATGCCGAGTTCAACGGAAACTTTCCTATCAACATTCTCTTTCCCGATTATATATGTGTGTACGTCATGAAAGAAAGTGAAACAAAATAATGATATTTTTCCAATTCCACTTTCATTTATGAGCGTTTTTTTTGTCCACTCCACTATAGATAGATAACTATTGAGTGGTGATGTTGGGCTTGCCAACCATATAAAGTTACTACTACACGGCATTTCAATTCTCAAAACAACCAAAAAGAGACTGCAATTTTAACCTCTTTTTTTTTTTTTTTTTTTTTTTTCATTTTTTGTGCAATAGTCATGGATTTTGTTTATTCTGTCATTTACTCAATATGGGGGAAAAAAAAAAATTGTGGTTTCTCACGGGCTATTTGAAAAAGATGTGTACAATACTATTTGGTCCTGGTGTTCTACCAATTTTTTTTTCTTCTATAAACTTTAATTTTTTTTATCCCTAAACTTTGTAATTTTTTTAATAATTTAAAGACAAAAATATGGATATTTTTCTTTCAATAATTTAAAGATCAAAAAATATTTTTAGTAAAGTATTTTCGATTGTTTAGGGACAAAAAATGAACTCGTTAATAGCTTAGGGACAAAAAACAATTTATTTTTAAAGTATAAGATTGAAAAAACAAAATTTTGGTTAAATTTATGAATTAAAATAGAATTTACCCTAAAAAGATTATCCCAAACTATTGATTCCACAACTTATACTATAAATATTAGTGAAATAAAGTTTTTTTTAAAACTTTTTTTATTATTATTATAGGAGTGAAATAAGGTTTAGTTGTTAGTTCAATAATAACAACACATCTAATATGATATTTGGTATATAGGTTTTAATTCTACCTCCCCTATTTACTTTGGATTAAGTAATATGTTTGAATTTGGTGAAAAAAATGTAATTAAAGTGTGTGTTTAGTTTTTTTTTTCTTGAAAAAAAAAAAATCCACCTCCCTCTTCTTTAATCTAACAAAAAAAAATTACTAAGTACTAAAGGTCCGTTTGGTACGTGTGTTTAAATAACAATTTTTAACTTTAAAAGATTTTTAAAAAAATACATGTGAGTGAAAAAATGTATCAAAATACATGTAATGTTGTTTAAAAATTAAAAATTATTATTTGAAATTATATACCAAACACTTTAGGTTTGTAGTATACAGTACTTGAAAACGACTTGGTACATGTGCATGTACCTTAACTTGGCTTCCTCAAAAGTAGGAATATTTTTATTCAAAAAGAAAAAAGAAAAAAAAGAGGAAATTCTATTTTATTGTATTTTTTTCGCTCCTGGATATTTCTATTTTTGCAAGTTCCATTTTTCCTCAAAAGGATCTACGGAGAAACGTACAAATCAATTTTGAGAGAACACCCCAAAGCCAAAGGAGCCGGGCCATAGTAGGATTCATTGGGAATCTTCAATTGATCTTTAATTAGGAAGAGACAAAATGATGACAGCGTTTCACGAGGAAAAGAAAAAACCAAAAATCCTTATTCATACAAAAGCAATGAGATTGTTTGAAGAAGATGAAGGAGGAGAAGAAGATATTTTGGCTTTTGATTGTTTGTTCATATTTATAGATATAGAAAAAGATTCAAAAGACCATATTACCTCAGTTTTGGAACTAAAAATTGATTCTTTCGATTGATTATATGAGGTTAAATAACCATTCACGCATTTTTTGTTTAAATAATTTTTAAGTTATCTAAATGAATCACATGAATTTTGTGATTAACAATAACTTATTTAATTTTTTTTGAAAGTATAGTTAAAAAAAAAAAAAGAGATTTTAAAAAATTGTACATAAAAAATAAAAGCTAAAAGTTGAACAAAAAAAAGTTGATATCAAACACAAACATATAATTTAAATAGTTTATATGACTAAAAGTATTTCGTCTAAGCATTTGTAGAAATTTATTTATTTTTTAATGTGAAAATAAAAGGAATAAAAAAAAAATTGTAAACAGACAAAAAGGAATCAAGAAAATGATAGAACTTTGTGTGGCTTAGTGTCTTTGCTATATATACCACCGCACACCCTTGATGCGATAGCCACTTTACAAGTATAAGTGTTTATGAGGTGTGGGGGTAAGAGCCGGAGTTTAAGTCTCTAGGAGAGAACTTTACACATATATATTTAGATTAGGCTAGAGTAGAATTCTATCTTGTATAAAAAAAAAAAAAAAGTCTTTGCTATATATGAAATTTGGAAAGCCCTTTATGATTATTTCTTTGCTATATATGAACCATAACAACGAATTTATAGTTGACTAAATTCTAAATTAATACAACATTACAAGTGTGGGGAGTAAAAAGGTATTGGTAGGTATATGGGCCTTTGAGCCGTGCTATAGGAAGGGCGACCTGCTCTTGGGCTCGGAACTTATTTAGTACTACAAGTCGACCCGTGAGCCGAGGGTCCGAGGGCACAGCCGAGGGTGATTCTATCCTCGGATGGACACAGAAGAATTGGGATTTCACTGAAAGGACAGGGGAACAACACGATAAAGGCCAACAGTTAAAGGGGGTGAACCCTTGAACAGCCTGGAAGCACCGATGTTGGAGATGTACTCAAGTTGAGGACTGACACCTCCACATTAAAGACCCTGCACCTACCACCCTGGCCGCATTTATGGGGGAAGTGACGCCTGAACAGTGGAAGTGAAGCTTCTGGTTACTATTCAAAGGCACTAGGAAGAAAAATATCTAGGTCAAAGGGAGGTGAAGGCAACACGTGTAACAAATATCAAATTGAGTAGTATTTAAGGAGGGGTCCGGAACAGAAAGAGGGGCCCCTTTTTCCTTTTTGGTACCCTAAAAACAAAGGAAGAAAAGGAAACTTATATATAAGAACAGTCCTCGGCTCATATCCGAGGAGGTGGAATTATAATACTTCTTATTATTTTTAAGCGTTTACAGCTTTTTTAGCTTGTTATATATTCCTTAAGCGCTTCTAACCTGGGTTTTAAGCCCACACTCTACAAATTCATATTGTTCAAGGCTTATTGGGCCTGAGCCCATAACTGTTCTTAGGGCCAGGTGCAATTGTGCACTTACAACAAGCATAGTTAATATTTATTTAGATTTGGGTCAGTGGCGGAGCTAGAAATTTAGGTCAAAGGGGGCAAGATTATAAGACAAGATTAAAAGTAAAAAAATGAATCTGAAATTTTTTTATCAATATTAATAACAAAAGAAATAAACAACTATATGCTAATGTAATTACCATATAGAATCTAACATAAAATCATGGTTTTAAAAACCAGTACGGTAAAAGAATCGAAAAAGAGACTGGTTATCGGTTTTTTGGTCAGACCGATGGTCAAACTGATAACATCATAAATAATATAATTAATTTTTTTAAATAATAAAAATTAAAAAATATATATTTTAAGTTTTTTTAACTAAGAATATTGAAATTAAACATATATATATATATATATATATATATATATATAATTTTAAAAAATAACGTGAGTTTAGTTTTCATGTATTAAATTTAGGAATAAAAATAACAAAACCTAAAAGTAATAGTTATAATTTTCCAATGATATTTTTTTAACAAATCTAGTGGAGCACTTGTGGCAATAATATAATGACTTGTAAAATCATCTAATATTAATATGAAGTGCCATGTTCCCAACATTTGTACAATACTTTCACAACAAAACATGTGTGATAAGTTGTTATTGATTTAATTTGAACACACCACTTAAATTATTTTTATTCACTAGTATTAGCTCGTAACTATCCTATATTTAAGATTTATTGTGAAAATATTGTGATAGCATTTCTTAATTTTAATTTCTTATTTTTTATTTTATTTTTCCCTTATCTCTTTTTTCTTCATCCACACATTTCTTTATTATTATTTTCTCTTTTTTTCTCCTTCACACATATTATTTCCCTTCTCTCTGATCTCTATCTTCACTTTTGAGCATAATTATATTATATTAACCCAAAAACTTAAGCATATAAGTTAAGACATAATTATACTATATTAATCAATTACTCTTATTATTATTAATTAATGCGAAACTTCACTCACCCAACGTATGCATGCACGTAACATATAGGAAATCAATTAGCTATGCCCCATCCCTACGATAGCATTTGCAACAAAGTTTATTTATTTGTCAATTTTCATGTTGCTTTCAAACATGATTCTTTCCCCTTTCAGATCCGAAGTCCACAAGATAAAGGTTGCTTTATCTATATATATTCTTAAATAAAAATTGTTAGATTTAAAAATATATATATGATTAAAGAATCCTACACTCCACCTACATGAATACAAGAAATCATCAAATCGATTATCAAAAAAAACAAAGAAATCATCAAATCAGAGGACTTAAAATCATATTATATTTTGTCCCTAACAATTTCTATCCATACATAATAAAAGGTAAGGAAAATATTTTTATATAAAAAAAAAAAAAAGTATTAGGAAAAGATTCCAAGCAGATGCAAAGGGGTCCAAAAGATGCAAGTTGATACTTTGGTCACAAAAGCAAAGACTGATGATGTTATAGAATTGGATATTATTCAAATAGGTATGTATTATTATGGGTCAGGCCCCCATGTGACTCGGACCATTATTTATAGCCGAGCCGTCATGATGGGCAACATTGGACCCACAGCCCATAAGAATACTAGAATTTTAATTATTCATAACGGTTGAACGTGACCACTCTTCACAATAATACACATGCTTCCAAAGTCTTTGATTTGGGCCTGGGTACTGTGAATACTGAGCCACATGGAATGGAATCAGGAAACACAACAAGGTGTTTAGTTGGCTGTGAAATGTTATTGCTGTAATGTGATTTTTCATTATCTTCTAAAATAATGTAATGCTGTTTTTTTATATTGAAATTATATTAATATAAAATTATAATAATATAATTTTATAGTCTAATATAATTAAGTCATTAATTTTTAGAAACATTTTATAAAAAATTGAAAGAGTTGTAAATTTTTTTAAATTTTTGATAAAATTTAAAAATTAATAATATACTATTGTGTGCTTTTAGAAGAAGCGTTAGTAAAATTCACGGTAAACTAAACCCTCCGTTTATGTGTTTAATGCTGACCTCCCATTCCTTATGAAGTATGAAGATTCTAATTTTGAGTTGTTTTCTTCGGAGTGTTAAGGACTACCTGTGGGAACGAGGGTCCCACCCTATCTCTATTTTATGCTGAACTTTTTGGGGCAGAACCTGAAAATCAGTTAACTTAGCCTGTTGTTATTTGATAAGACCCACTCATATGTTATCGCTTGCAGATAGTTGACAGTCAAAGAAATAGCCAGTAAGCCAGGATAGGGAGGGAACACATGGTGCTGGTATACAATTATGAAGATCTATATATGCACCCACCATCTTGCAGCATGTGTGTTTCGTGTGGTTGTCAGATCCTGAATTGGAATATATATATATATATATATATATATATATATATATATATATATATATATATTGAATGTATTAGATAATGTAAAAAACTTAGCTAATATTTTTTTATTAGATGTGTATTTTGATAAATATTAGATTACATCTTCTTCTTATATTTTACATATTTACAAAAATTTTAAAAAGTTAAAAATCAATAGTTATGTCATCAATAAATTATTTAGAGATCATCAATAAATTATAGTTTAAAATTATACATAAATATAAGTTTAGAGATCATATAGTATATAATATTCAATTGACACAAAATTTGACATGTGTACTATTAGCATAAAGAACATACAGTTCAACGATTAAGTTTTTAAAATATGTAGTAATATTTATTTTAGGCGAAAATGTACTTTTGGTCCTTATATTTTGAGTCAATTTTAATTTTGGTCTAAAAATTGATTTCGTTACTAATGTAATCCCTAATAAAAGAAAAGCGTTTTTAAAATGGTCCCTGCTTTCAACTACTAACGGAAACCTCCTACGTGGCAAACGGAGTCCTATGCTTGTTGACATACTATTGATGTGGCCATTAAAATATTATTCAAATAATTATTTGGCATTTTTAAATATCACGTCAGCATCTTAATTTTTTTAAACAAAGCCACGTCAGAAAATTTATATAAAAAAAGAAATTAAATTAAAAAACCCTAAATCTAATTTAATTAAAAAGATTATTACTTATCATTATTATTTTTCATGAGAACATTAAAACTTGTTCTTTGTGTTCTTGCTAGATCAAACCTAGCAACCAAGAACTTAAACCTGGATTACAAGAGCACAAACCCTGCCACCAAGAACTCAGACCCAAGTCACAACAACACAAATGAAAAAAGGAAGAAGAAGAAAAAAAGATCGAACACAAACACAGACCCATATTACAAATAGAGATCAAATGCAAATGAAACCCAGATCACAACCCAAACCAAAATCATCAACGGACCCAATCACCGATCCGTGTTCACAACACCTACATGCAAGACTCCAAAATTTTTCCATTGTTTTCACGACATTAAGACCCCATGGCCTCCATGATCAAAACCTCAAAGATCAACCTATTGATTTGCTTATCGTTGGTAATATCAAGTGTAAGGTTTTGGGGTCGGATCAGCGATGTGTGGTGGAGAAGAATCCAATTGGTCTCCAAATCGTCCACAAACCCAATCTCCTCCACCGACCTTGGCGAGTTCACCAAAACCACTGAAGCAGCGGCGCTCTTCTTCACCTGAAAAAGCAACCTCAATGCCCGAGCTAGATTGGCATAGTTGAGATTAACACGAACTGACTCAAAGAGTGGGGTTGGTTTGTCTTGGGTTGCTAGGGTTTGATCGTGGGATGGGTTTTATGGGTCTTCAATTTAAAGGGTTAGGGTTTGTCGGATTAGGGATCATGAGATTGTGGGTTGTCTTGATCTTGATTTTGAGTGGTCATGTTGTTTGGTTCTTGAGAGTAAGAAAGGCATTCTTATTAGGAATGGATGGGAGAGCTCGGGGTGTAGTGTGTGTGAGAGAATGAGAGATGAGAACACGATGAAAGCCTTTTTTTTTTTTTGTTGTTGAATGAGAACACGATGGAGCTTGAGCTTCAATCTTTAGCTTAAAAAAAGTAAAAAAATTTTGTTTGTTTTTTTTTAAATTTTTTTTTAACTAAAATTTAAATTGAACAATCAGTTTTTTTATAATTTTTTTATTAATTAAAATGCTAACATGGTATTTAAAAATGCCGAATTGTTTTTTTAATAATATTTTAATGGTCATGTCAACGCCATGTCAGTAAATAGGGCACTCCGTCTACCATGTAGAAGGTTTCTATTAGTGGATTAACGGCAAAGACCATTTTAAAAATGATTTTCTTTTTTTAGAAACTGCAATAGTAATGAAATCAATTTTGGAACTAAAATGAGAATTGACCCAAAATGGAGGGACTAAAAGTGCATTTTCGCCTTTATTTTATAGAGTAAGGTTGTAGTCATAGATTACAACTAATTTTACAACTAAATTTTGTCCTAAGATAATTATTATCTTGAATAAATGTAAGTGAAAACATTTTTGAATTAACTTTTTTTTTTTCCTATATCATCACATAGACCAAGAACCATATTTGGTTAAAATGTTAAATTGTGGAGATTTCCTATGTAGGCAAGAGTTGGGATTTGGGAACAAGGTTGCACATATATAGTTTAGCTAGGCATCTCAACATATTGAAAATGCAAATGCACGGACAGAAGAAGTTCTACGTTTCCTTGAAAAGTTTGTCTACTTATACAAACCAATAAGTAAAATTGACATTCTTTCAATTAAAAACGTGTCAGGAATTTAGATTTATCCTAATTCGAAGAAAATGCGACTGTGAGAGATTCGAAAAATAGAGAAAAATTATGTAAAAAAGACAATCACGTGATGCAAGATATACGTGATTCGTAATTTGCATGCGTGAATTAAGTTGCCACATTTATACTAGATCAAGAAGAAAATACAAGAGCAGCTGTACAGTACACAAAGCAATTGTCAAATCCTAATATGAAGCAACAAATACATACCTCAAATAAAGGGGTAAAAACTAAAAAAAGGCATGTCGACTCAAGTGTCCATTCTATGAATTAAGATTTAAAAAATCTTTCATTTAAAATCGTAACAGTTTTAAGTTAGGTTATGTCATAAATCTGAACAAAGACAAACTAGGCTCTACGTAGCCAACAGCATAGACACACTTTGACCAATAACCCTGGATTTTGATAAAATTTGAATATAAAACCTATTTTAATCCGATTGCATTTTGGTCTTCCAACTGTGCATGAAGTAGACTTGAACTATCCTTAATGAGCAAGCAATTAGAATTGGGAATTACTATGGAGGACATAATATTCTCCATATCGAAGAAAATAGATATGGTCCTTTTATATAAAGATTAGTTTTCATTGATTTAAAAGCACATGGCGCCATCTAAAATCCTATTCTATCAAATCAAATAAAGAATGATAACTGATTTGCAAAAGAAAGAAAGAAAGAAAAAGATATCTGTGCGTCACTAGGTT
Organism: Castanea mollissima; assembly: GCA_014183005.1. Classification (NCBI taxonomy): domain Eukaryota; kingdom Viridiplantae; phylum Streptophyta; class Magnoliopsida; order Fagales; family Fagaceae; genus Castanea; species Castanea mollissima. Next base: position 86,335,878 of record JACAVU010000001.1, on the reverse strand, counting down.
TGTAACAGTGACAATGAAATGAAGAGGATCATTTCCCAGCAAACATCAGCTTATTTTGTAACTTGTGTTTGGTTTAATTTTTACTCCACTATTTATCAAGTTGGAAATTTTATTATTATTATTATATTATTATTATTAAATCTTTTATGTGTATTTAGCACTAAGTAAGATTATACTGTACCTTACAATATCAACATTGGTGGTGCAAAAAATTTAACAATTTAGTATCACAAAAAGTTCTTTTATTTATTTTACCACATTATTTTATAAAAGGTCCTGTTAACGGGTGCTGCACAATACCTAGCACAGCACCCGTTAAAAGGAAATTAATAATAAATAAATTACATGTGGAGCTATTTTAACTGAGGAAAGAAATTTTTTTTTTTTGAAAAGTTAGGTTATATTTGGTAACAATTTTTATTTTTCATTTTCTAAAAATTTTTTTTGAGAATATAAAGAAAAAATAATTTTCTTGTATTTTTTAGATCAAAAATATGTTTGGTTAGTTGAAATTAAAAAAGATAGTTTTTTGAAGAAAAAATAGAAAAATACTAAAATATGTTGTAACTAATATTTGAACTCTAATACTAGCTCATTAAATAAGATAGATTCATTAAATTAAATGCATGTTTTCATTGACTTTTGAAAATTAGAAATTGAAAATAATCTTTTGTATGTTTTTAGTTTCCTTCACATATTGAGTTTTGAGAATAGTTTTTGTTTTTTATCCATTTTGGGTTATCGAAAAAGTTTTTTAGTCTCAAAAATAGAAAATTGTTTTTGGAAACCAAAACTAAGGGAAAAAAAATACCAAACATACCCTTAAATTTGTTACTTATAAGACAAAAATACCCTTCTTCATCTTTTAACTCTTCTCAATTTTCTCTCTCTAATCTCGACTATGTCGAAAACTACTCTCTTCTCTTTCTTCTTCTTGTCTCACTCCTTCTCTCTCAATCTTTCTCATGCTTCAATCTAAGGAACAAAAATTATTTATATGAAAAATGTAGTAATTTCAAATTATAATATATGAAAATTATTAACCTTTACAAAAAAAATAGAAGAGCAATTTGAAAACCATCAGAAGAGTGGTCCTATTTTGTAAGCAACGTTTTAGTGGCAGTTAAAGATGTATCTATTTATATATATAAAGTGTATATATCTTCTTCTTCTTTTTTTATATATATAACTATTAGTTTTTTTTTTTTGTTGATAAACATGGGGTATTTTTTTAAGGTAAAAAAAGCAGCGACGTGAGTTGTTTAACTTATTTTTCTATTTAAAAATAAAAACAATAAATTTATAGTTAGTTTGAAGAAGTGAGTTAGTGGAAGAGTGTTCTTATTTTGTAGGCAACGTTTTAGTGAAAATTAGACATATATTTTTATCATACTATCATTTAGTTTTGTCTCTACTTAAACTTAGGGAGTGTAGAGATATTTTAGAATAAAAAAAAATCAATCCAAACAGGGGAAGATAAACCCCTTAAATAGTGTTATAAATAAATATCTACTCCAGTAAATAATAACTACCACCACCGTACCACAATAAAATAATGGAGTGTATCTTTTAATGAAATATATATATTACCATCAGCAGTAAAAATGATATAGGTTTAGCTCCACCACTTTTACTATATTTTGATGGTGAATTTAGCATTACGGTAAAATGCCTCCACCAATACTAATGCTTTTTAGCTGTAAAGCGTTCAGTTTTAAGGATTTCATAACGTTATGTTTGTGGTGGATTGCTGAGATAAATGTTAACACAGGCATGATTTTGGTGGGAATGGGCAGGGTCAGACTTTTCAATCGCCGATCTGAAATGGCAATAAAGCAAAAACCTATCGTGCACATAATTGATAATCCTTTCCTTCGTATTTCTTTCTTTGGATAAGGATTCTTCTGCACCTCTTTTGGAAGTTGATATATCTGATACAAATGGGTATTATACTATGTAGGGGTTCGTTGCATCTTATCAAGGTTGTTATCTCTGTCCAATTCAGTAGAATCAGTACCCAAAAAAAAACTCTATCCCACTTCAGTCGAATATCGTTCCAAATACAATAATTTATTGTTAAGTCGGTGGCATGAGTTTGGTCTAGAACCTTGGACTGTACGTGTCATGCAAGGAGTTTAACGCCTTTCGTTGCTTGCTCTGTATAATGATTAATGAGGACTTGTAAACCAAGTCCTAGTTGGATTTCATAATTGTGACACAGAATTGTGAACCACGGGCACAATTATGTAATTGCTAAGGAGATAGTGAATAGAGGGTTTTCTTTATTCTTGTAGGAGAGAGCTAAGTCTTTTATTCTTGTAGGAGAGAGCTAAGGACGTATTTAAAGTTTGGCTTTTGTGAGAGTGTGCTATTGTTTTTTTATTTTCTCTGTTCTTTAATTTTACAAAAGCAAATTATTTCACAACAATAAAACAAAAGACCGAGTCCACATTTTAACCTGGAAAAAGTTAGCTTAGTTCCACTTAAATTCTTGAGTAATGACTCATGAGTCATGACTATAATTAAACACTTCACTTTCCGTAGGCAAAGCGTTGGGGGTCGACTAGGTTCCTTTGCTATGCCGCATACAAATGGGTTTTCGAGCCTTTCGGCTAGGGTTGTAATGAAAGCTAAGTCCAGTATTATTCACTTCAATGACGGATGCTAGTGATGCACTCGAGAATTCACTCAAGGATTGATACTCTCTAAATATATAAGTACTAAATGACCTTTGCACAATATAATTAATTACAATTATAACACAAAAGGTTGGAAAAATTAGACAAGAGAGTGAAAGAGAAAGGACTTTACTTCTCTTTTTTTTTTTTTTTTTTTTTTTGCTGAATATAAGTCTTATTGATCCACAACAAATACAAAAGCCCGGGATGCCTCAGCCCAGATAGCATTAACAAAACTTAGAAGGCCAAATCCCATATCAAAAGAACCAAAAAAAGACTGGCTAAGGGACCACTTGGCTAGCACATGAGCAGCTTGATTAGCCTCCCTATGAAACCAGTTAAAAAATACATGGCCATAGTCACTGATTACATTCTTAACTGAGTCCACAAAATTCAAAAGTCTCCAAGGAATTAAGTTCCCACCAGCTCTGATGGCATCTATACAAGCTTTACAATTGTAGACGACCAAATTATTGATTGTATTTTGTGGACTTGGTAGTATGATGTGTCAGCTTGTGATAGCTCAGGAATTTTCCCTCTCTACAACAGTCACTCTCTATAACACAACTACAAAAAAAGAAGTTCATAGCAATATGGACAGCCAATAGAATAGCATTAGCCTCTAATTGAGTAGGGATGTTGGCGTTAACTTTCTTTGAAATCACAAACACCAACTTCCCTCTCCACTCTCTAGTAACAATAGCTATACAAGAAGATAGATCACCTACTGCTACATCACAATTCAATTTTAGCATACCTCGATTTGGACAACACCACCTGGCACTGCTTCTAGTTGGGACTCTTATCAACATTCGAACTTTAAGCCACCAATGCTCCAAAAATAGCTTCTGAATGCTTTTGATAACTTGACCCTCCACTGGAAGAGATCTCTCATTAATTGCTTTGTTTCTCCACATCCAAATCATATCTAAAGTTAGAGCTCCAAATAGAAGGAATTCATTTCTTTATTGTTTATCCAGCTGGAGAGACGAAGGAGGATCAATAAGTAACTCAATCAAAAAGGACGGAGATTGAACTTGCCATCTATCAATTATAAGGTTCCAATGACTGCCAAACCATATAGCTCTAGCAATGTAGCATTGAGTAAAGAGGTGGGCTGACTCTATCATAACATTATAAAGAGGGTAGCTAGTGTTAGAGAAGGGTGAAAACTCGCTTTGTTGGTCCTTAGTGGGAAGAAGATTGAATGTTATTCTCCAAAGATGCATCTTTAGTCTCTCATGAATGTTGGCCTTCCAAATTTTCCTTGTAAGAGAAACACTGCTAGATAAATTGTCGCCTTTAGTAATGAGACGATAATAGGATTTCACTGAGAACTGCTCATTTTCAGATTTGGTCCAAGTCCATCTATCTTCCTGACCGAAAGACCAAATTGGGATGTTTTTAATAGCCGCAACAGACTCTTGGTCAAACAATTCATTCAACAAATAATCATTCCAACTTGAACTCGAAGAATTTAGAAGCTGGGAAACTACCAAACAAGAATTATTTACTTGAGACCTTGGTGTTGGAATAAAACCTGACTTGTTAGGTAACCAAGGATCTTACCAAACTAAAATAAAATTCCTAGAACCTACTAATTTACACGCTCCCAACTTGATTATATCCCTCACCCTTTCGATACTTTTTCGTACCCAAGATGCATTAGAGGCTTTTGGAGCTCTAAGCCAATCAACTCTAACCTTATACTTAGCAGCCAATTGCTTCATACAAAAATATTTTTTCCTTGACAGAATCCACCATCCCAATTTGGAAACTAAGGCTTGATTCAACTTCTCAAACTTTTTGAAACCAAAACCATCTTCATCTTTCAGCCTACACAAATCATCCCATGCCATAGGAGTGAAAAACTTATTAGAATCTTCTTTTGGCTTCCACCAAAAACTCCTCACAGCATCTAACTTGTCATTAATTTTCCTTGGGAGCAAAAATGTGGACATGGTATAGACAGGGATGGTTTGGGCAACAGATTTAATCAAAATAGCTCTACTAGCCCAAGATAGGCTTTCACTCTTCCAGCTAGCCAATCTTGCATCTACCTTCTCCTTAACATAGGCAAAATCTCTGGCCTTATTATTCGATAAGAATAATGGCACCCCCAGGTACTTAGTTCCAAACCGGAGCTTTTTAAATCCCAACTAGTCATTAACTTGTCTAAGAAAATCAGGATGGACTTCTTTCAGACCAAAAATGCCGGACTTCTCAACACTTATAATTTGCCTAGACCATTTGCCATAGCAATCTAGACAATTCAACAGAGTTCTTATTTCTGTCAGCTTGGCATTGCAAAATAGCATCACATCAACAGCATAGAAGAACTTTGTGATAGCTGGAGCTCCATTCGTTAAATGCACCCCTCTAATATTACCCTTATTCTCTTCTCTACTAATTAGCCTTGCCAAGGACTTTACTGCTCTTGCCACTCATATAGAAACACACAAGTATGTTGGTTTAATAAGACGGATTGATCTTAAGCAAAATGATGTAAATGTGGCTAGGCAGGGGGCATATGAGTTGTGTTTAATGCTTGCTTTGGTCCAGGCTTTATAGAGGATCCAAGGAATGTCTAAGATCTAGTTATGGTGTTTTTGGGCATTCCATGCGGGCTTTTTGGTTCATTATTAAGCTGGGGACTAAAATTGGGTAATCTACAGCTTCTAACCCACAACCCTTATTAATTTGGACCATTTGCTAAAGTTCTCAAAGTAACAAATTATATTATCTGTTGGCAGCTGAATCTACAGTAGAAGTGCTTATGAAGATGAGAGATGCTACGTCCACAATATTTTTACAATATTTTCATAACAAATCATAGGTGGTTAGTTGATTTTAGTTCAAATTTGAACCTAACATGTAGATTACTTTTTTGCCCCAATAATAACAACCAGTAATAACCTGTCACTTAAGATTTATTGTGAAAATGTTGTTAACATAATATTTCTCTACAAATATAGCTAAAGGAACGATATTTTCATACCAAAACTTATGTGACAAACTGATAATAGTACATAAAAATAATGTCGGTAATGAATATGAATCCTTGAATCCAGATAAGAGCCAATAATAAATTGACATTATGCACTTACCGGCGAGGTCTTGGAGTACTTGCCACTTGGCTGCTCCCAATGTTTGGACTGAGTGGCCTTAGTTTGAGTGCAAAGTAGGTTGCTCCCAAGGTTTGGACTGAGTGGCTGGGCCAGTTTAGACAAAATTCATGAGTGGCTGGACTATTAATGATGGGATTCGGCTACCAACGAATGAACTGCAAAAAGGATGAATCATGTGGGTCTTTGTCGGCCTTGAGTTGAAGAGTCGGCCCATCAGCAACACTATCTGTGGCTGGTTTGTTAGGTACTAAGTTCGGCCCTTCAGCAACACTAGATCATTAGATTGCAGATACCTATCCAAATGTTGGAGCTTGTTCAGTTTTTCAGCCGCAACTTATGGCCCAGTCTACAAATGAAATGCTTGTGGGCAACATGGAGTGCCCATTGAGAGACACGTAACACTTATTAAAAGAGTCCTCAATAGATTTTTTCCTTTAAAAAAAAAAAACTTCAATAGATTTGGTTGGGGGAAAAGTTTAGGATTACAAAAATTTTCACAATTATAACGTGTGATTGATAAAAAAAATATGAATTTATTTGTAAATGATGATTAACCATTCACGGTCTGACATAATTGTGATGAAATAATTGTGAGATAATTTGTGGTCATAGAATCACTCATTGACTATGGCTGTTGGTGTTTGGGAACGTCTTCTTCATTTAATATTTTAAACTCATATAACCCTTGATAGTGTTAAAAAATATTTTAATAATATCTTTAAAATATATAATTTAATATTATTGGGAATGTTATATATTTTGAGAATTTGAGTCTATGCCAACTATTAAAAATCGAGTACAACAAATCTAATTTTCAACATACCAATTTAGTGTGAAACTGTGAAGATAAACTTTTGTTTGCCATATTTTTTTTCTCCTGGAGATTTCTAGAGTTGGACTAATGCTGCAAATCTCTTTCAAATACTGTTGTCAAGGAAAATACCTCGTCATTACACACTTACACTGTTACACAGTTAAATTCCGGTTTGAGTTGGACTGATTGAGCCCATTCCAACATTCAAGGGTTTCAACAAAGGAATATGCAAAAAGTCAACGTCTTAAAAGACACAAATTAATTATGTTTGTGTTTTTTCTTCCCCATATCATATAAGATAAAATTAATTGCCATAATTATTGCGGAGAAAATGGATTTTTGCTTCTATTTAGCAAAAAAAGAAAAGAAAGAAGAAGAAGCAATATGTCCCTATTTTCAAACTATATAGGGGCGTGTTCCTGTTTTGGTACTTGATCATCCAATAGTCAGGTTATAAAAGGAATTCGATTATACTAAAGCCAAGTTTCTATCACATATTTTCCATGCTGGATCGCCACTGTGGACTTTCCGCAATAAAATATTCTAGCTGGATTGTTCAAACTCGGCAATAATGGAATTGAGTTATATGCAGAATAAAATGAAACTTTGGATGTAACATCACCAAAACAGTTTGTCTCCCTCAGTCTGATCAGTAGCCACCATTGTCTGCCTCAGTCCGTTCAGTACACCATTTCCAAGTTCAATCTATCTTTAAGTTGTCTTCTTTCTACCCGTAGGCCGAAGCTCAACCCAAACCCACACCCTAACCTAACCGTGACCTGCAACTCTCACCATAACCCTCACCTGCATCTCTGACCATCAAGCTTAGAAATCAGAGTTAAAGGATTAGAAACGCATTAAGACAATTTCTAAATTCTGAGTTCAATTTCTTTTACCTTTGCATTTAATCTGAGTTAAGTTTGGGTTGTGCATGTACTTTGATTTGAGTTTGGCTTCTTGAGGCTAAAGAGTTCTTAATTTTTCTCTATTAAATTTTACCTAATTTGCATTGATTTGGGTTTGCTTGAAATTCCTAATTTCCAATGAAAAAAGGTACAATGAAACCCAATGTCTGTTTGCTTGAGTTTTAATGTAAAGATAAAATGAAAAAGGTTTCACATCCTGGAACATGTATGTTTTTCCAAGTAAATTCTTTATTGGCTTTGGAACAACATCCTCATCCTGTCATGGGTTATTATTATTATTTTATTATATATATATATATATATTTAATACATGTAATTTATTTTTAAAAGAAATGAGTTCCTCTAATATATATTGTGATGATTAAGGAAATGTAATGACAGAATTGTAACTAGTGTAAGAACAAGTGGAGGTATCTTACATCTTTGCTCAATCAAAACAAAAGAGCATTCAAATGCTAGGATTACAGAGTCACAAACATTAGAAACTGCCCCTACCGAACCGCTCACACCCCTAACAAATAACATGAGTGAACCTAAAAAAAAAACCTTAAAACAAAATCAAATAGCATAGAAAAAAATAATCAAACATTAGTGAACTCAAAAAAAAAAAAATATAAATAGTATGAGAAAATATCAAGGAACTCTTTAGGCCTTTGAGATTTAGTCCTTTACAAGGCTAAAACTGAATCTCTTAAATAACCCTTGAAATTACAAGAAAATAACCCAAAAAAAAAAAAAGAATTAACAAGAAACATTCGGTGAACTCAAAATAAAACCAAAAAAAATTAGGGGTTAGGGTTACCAAAGACAGACTAACTTAAGGAAGGAGACTGACTGACTTAGGGATTAGGAATTCCGTAAGACCTTGAGAGGAAAGTCTTTCTCTGTGAGAGAGAGACTGAGAATCAGAGACGAGTCTTGAGAGTGTGAAACCGAGAGCTTGTGTTCTTAAATAAAGAGTAGAAAGTTAGGTCATAGGTGGGACCGGGAAACTAAGATTGAGAATTTGAGAGGGAAAAATTATTGTTTGCTCGACAGGATTAAGGTATGGAAAAAAATTTATGTGGCTGAGAGCTTGAGAGCAAAAGATTAGGGAAAAATGGTTGGGTGGGAGTTTGAGAATCTGAGATTGAGAGGGAAAATTTAGTATTTGTTCGGTAGGATTAGGGTTTGAAGGAAAAATTATGGACTGAGACTGAGAGCAAAAGAGGAGAAAAATGGTTAGGTGGGAGAATGACATTCTGAGATTGAGAGGGAAATAGGGAAACAATAGACTTTGTTTAGCGGGATTAGGGTTTGGAAGATAGTGGAGGTCACTGAGAGCTAAGGCACTGAGCAGTCTAAGCTGAGTGATTTGAGTGTCTAAGAGCAAGCATAAAAAAGAAAGAAAAATAGAAGTTAGTGTTAGACAACTTAGTCTCTACCGGGTAGTGGGTACGTGTGTGGCTGGGAGCAATCAAGAAAAAAAAAATCTTATACAGTAATTTAAACACTAACCACATACTTTTTTTTTAAAATGCAAGACAACTTGGAAAAGATCTGATTAAGACTATTCAGGTAGGACTGACACACGCTAACGTTACTTTTTTTTTTTTTTTTTTTACTTTGCACGCGGGTGAGACTTGAGAGTTGAGAGTCCTTATAAAAATTAAAAAAAAAAAAAAAAAAAACTGAGTTTGACTGTTTGAGCACAGTGTGTTGGGCTTGGGGCCTTGGGCCACTGTAGGCGTGTTTGACTTCACACGCGTGTGAGACTTGAGAGTCCTCATTCACAAAAAAAGAAAAGAAAAAGAGAGTTTGAGCACAACATGACTGAGAAATTGAGAGCATTCTTAGTCACGCCGTGCTCAGGACTTAGGAGCAGTGGAGCACGCCATATATTTAAAAAAATAAACAAAATTATATACATATTACAAATACTCGATGCAGTTCAGTTCTCGGCGGTGTGCAAATCTCAGGGCCAATGGCTGCATCGGTTCGACGTCAGTATTGAAGAGATGCCGCCGACCACTGCGTCGAAAACCTTCGGCAGAGCTCTGAGGTGGGCGGATCGGTGCGATTAGACCGGTTTCCGTCGGCTTCGGTAGATCAACGAACAAGCCTAATTACAGGTTTTTGTGTCTTTCTAGGTGACTCATTGATCTCTTGGAAGTCTAAGAAACAAAATACTGTCTCTAGATCTACTGCTGAAGCTGAATATAGGTCAATGACTATGGCTGTATGTGAAGTAACCTAGATTCTCTACTTGTTGACAGATTTGAATGTAAAGCATGATAAGGCTGCCTTATTGTTCAGTGATAGTGAGGTAGCAATCCACATAAGGTCTAACCTTGTGTTTCATGAACGTATAAAGCATATTGAAATAGGTTGTCACATTGTGAGAGATAAGGTGCAAGATGGAGTTATAAGATTGATGAACATTAGGAGTCATTCTCAATTGGCAGACTTGTTGACAAAAGCTTTAAATCTGAATCAATTCACAGCCTTAATTGTCAAGATGGGAATCTTAAAGATTCATTCCAATAGTGCCCATCTTAAGGGGGGGGGGTGTCAGAGATCAAGGCAACAACAGCAGTTAGGACAAGTTCTTGATTAAACAACTTGTAGTTCTGTTGATTACATTGTATATAGCTTAAACTGTATGCAGTTTAGTTGTTATTGTAAATAGCTTTAGTGATGCACGTGCATGTGTATCTGCACGTGAAAGCCTATTTCTATTGTTACAGAGTTTGTTATGTTTGTTAAGTTAGTTAGGCTCTGTTTTGTATATAAGATCACATATCGTGTATCGTTAAACAAGTTAATGAGATTTTTCGTTCATAACAAATTTCTCATATAACGCGTTGGGGTTGACTAGGTTCCTTTGCCATGCCGCGTACAAATGGGTTTTCGAGCCTTTCGGCTAGGGTTGTAATGAAAGTTGAGTCCAGTACTATTCACTTCAATGACGGATGCTAGTGATGCACTTGAGAATTCACTCAAGGACTAATACTCTTTAAATATATCAGTACTAAATGACCTTTGCACAATATAATGAATTAAAATTATAACACAAAAGGTTGGAAAAATTAGAAAAGAGACAGTGAAGGAGAGAGGAGTTTACTTCTCTTGCCACACATATAGAAACACACTCGCAAATATGTTGGTTTAATAAGACAGGGACTGATCTTAAGCAAAAGGATATAAATGTGGTTAGTCGTGTTCAATGCTTGCTTTGGTCAAGGCTTTATAGAGGATCCAAGGAATGTCTAAGATCTGGTTATGGTGTTTTTGGGCATTCCATGTGGGCATTTTGGTCCATTACGAAACTGAGGACAAAAAATGGGTCATCTACAGCTTCTAACCCACAAGCCTTATGAAAATCTAGTCTCACTATGGGCTTGGATCTTTTGGGAAATTGAATAAAGTGGAGGACCCAAAAGGCATTTGGACCATTTGCTAAAGTTCTCAAATTAACAAATTATATTATCTATTGGCAGCTGAATCTACAGTAGAAGTAAAATTATGAATATAGCTAAGGGGACTATATTTTCATACCAAAACTTAGGTGACAAACTATTAATAGTATGTAAAAATGATGTCGGTAATGAATGTAGATAAAAGTCAATAATAAATTGACACCTACTTACCGACGAGTTCTTGGAGTACTTTCCACTTGGCTTACACTTGTTAATTGTACCTCTTGAAAGGGCCTTAGTTTGAGTGCAAAGTAGGCTGCTCCCAAGGTTTGGACTGAGTGGCTGGGCCAGTTTAGACAAAATTCATGAGTGACTGGACTATTAATGATGGAATTTGGCAACCAATGAATGAATCGCAAAAAGGATGTATCATGTGGTCTTTGTCGGCCTTGAGGTGAAGAGTTGGCTATCTGTGGCTGGTTTGTTAGGTACTAAGTTTGGCCCATCAATACCCATCCAAATGTTGGAGTTTATTAAGTTGTTCAGCCGCAACTTCTGGCTAAGTCCACAAATGAAATGCTTGTGGGCCACATAGAGTGCCCATTGAGAGACACGTAACACTTATTAAAAGAGTTCTCAATAGATTTTTTCCTTAAAAAAAAAAAAAAAAACTTCAATAGATTTGGTGGGGGAAAAGTTTAGGGGTACAATTTTTTCACAATTGTTTGTCACAATTATAACATGACAGGGTGTGATTAGTAAAAAAATATGAATTCATGTGTAACTGATAGTTAACCATTTACAGTTTGATATGATTGTGGCAAAATAGTTGTAAGATAATTTATGATTATAAAATCATTCAATGACTGTGGTTGTTGGTGTTTGACAACGCTTTCCTCATTTAATTTTATTTTAAACTCATATAACCCTCGATAGTGTTAAAAAATATTTTAATAATATCTTTGAAATATATAATTTAATATTATTGGGAATGTCATATATTTTGAGAATTTGAGTCAATGTCAATTATTAAAAATCGAGTACAACAAATCTAATTTTCATCATACCAATTTAGTGTGAAACTGTGAATATAAACTTTTGTTTGCCATATTTTTTTCTCCCGGAGATTTCTAGAGTTGGACTAATAGCTGCAAATCTCTTTCAAATACTGTTGTCAAGGAAAATACCTCGCCATTGTCTTTTTCAATACGCACACTGTTACACAGTTGAATTCCGGTTTGAGTTGGACTGATTGAGCCCATTCCACCATTCAAGGTTTCAACAAAGGAATATGCAAAAGTCAACGTCTTAAAAGACACAAATTAATTATGTTAATTATGTTTGTGTTTTTTCTTCCCCAAATCACATCAGATAAAATTAATTGCCATAATTATTGCTGCTTCTTATTTTTGGAAAATAAATACAAAAAGTAAAAAACGAAACTGTTGTTGCTGACTTTGTAGCTTCCTCACTAGTTCAACGAATCTCATTAAATTGACACGGTTTGTCATGAAAGTTGAATTTATTGGAGAACCAACTAGGTGAATTTTCACGTTTCACAGGTCAACTTTCTTCAAATTCACTTAAACATATCTAAAATCTACACGAAACCAATGAACCCCTCTTGCTTTATAAACTTGTACTTAAGGACAACGTATGAATTTTCGAGTAAAAGGGGCGCTAGAGTACAACCTACAATGCAACCTTATTAAATTTTAGCATGCATTTGATCACATAGGATTGCTACCTTGCCTCAGCTTTCTAAGGAAAATAATCCTGTAAAGATCCCTTATTTATTTCCTTTACCTATATATTTGCAAGAAAATCTGTTCCTTTTCCACGCCATATGCAAAATTAAATTTCCAATCTAATTGAATGGGAAAGTCAATTCCTTTCCACAGTTTATCTATATAAAATACAATTAAAACTAGTTTCTTGCTTTCATATTTTTCCCATCCAATTTTCTTGTGCAAACTCTGGTGTGTAACATTTCATTGAAGAGCGAAATCGAAGAGTCTTGATGCTAGCTTTCACACTAGAAAACAGGTAATTTGTTATCCTATTCTTTTTTTTTAATTGCAATTGGGTTGGGGAATTGAATCAAAAAGTATAGATTTTGTTTGAGAATTATGGTAAAGTTAGTATTGTCATTGATTTTCCTATTGCTTGTTTGACTTTTTATAATTGCATGATATTCATGTGTGAAAAAGTATTTCATGATTCCTATTGTAAGAAAGAAAACTAGCGCACAAGGAAAACTGTATATTATAGAATAAGTAAAAGTTTTTACATTAGATTTTCAACAAGTTGGGACATGGTGAAGAAAAAACCAAAGAGAACAAAGAAAAGAAGTTGTACATCCAAACAGCTTTTTTGAAAAAAAAATTCTACCCTTTTGATTTTCGCATTGCTTGTTTTACACTTCTCAGTTGCATGACACATGTGACGCTAAAGCTATTCTGTGATAGCTATTTTTATTTTTCAATTTACTTTTAATTTTGAGATAAATGCTCTGTTGTATTTTTCTTTTACACAAATCAAGCTTTAATTGATAAAGCGGATTTTGATTTTATTTTTAGATGCTACTGCATCTAATAGATAAAATCGTTTTTCATGGTTTGAAAAGATTTGAATAATTCAATCCTTTTTTCTTACAGGCTTAAAGCCACTAGACATTTACAAGAACTTTTTTTTAATAGAAAGATTTCAAATTTTTAAAATTTGTTAAAATATTAAGAATACTATTTCAAGTATTATTAGAGCCATCTTAATTATATGGAATATCTGTTACTTTGAAGTTAACAACATCAAAATTACTAAAGTCCAGCACATGGAGGATTAGCAATACTGTATTGGTGATGATTAGGCAGTGTAAATCTTAAGATTAGAATTTATAAACAATTGCTAAAAGCAAGTCAAACACGATTGCCTTGATCCCATCCATTTGCATTTTAGTGCCTTTAATGCTTTATTACATCTTAGAGATGTGTGAGGTTTTACGTCAAGTTACACCATTAGACAATGTTTATACTTTTTTTGCCTCTATTTGTTCCCCACTATGTACGGTTCAGATCTAGATCAAGTCATAGCCCATGTGTTCTCTTTTAGACTTTTGTCCAATTAAGATTGACACAAAGCGAAAAACCAAGAGGAATAAAGACAATAGGAGACGAGATTGTCAACAAGATTCCAACTTTCATATTATATATTTTCAAAGGAAAGTTCCTCTTAAGTCTAAGTTATTGTGTACTTGTTAAGTTATTCTGGAGTAAGATATGAATGAACCGCAAGACAAACATTGTCTTGAACGCGTTGATAAGCAATCGTGTTAAGATACATCATTTTCGTGCCGCATCCAAATACATTATAGTTACACCTATACGCAATACAAACTTTTTTGAGTTCCCAAGAAAAGAGAAAAACCGAGTTGATGAAAGTTTGACCAAATAGGCAATATGGGGGAAAATTATGATTTGTTTATTCAATGTGTCAATTTGATTACTCATTAGTAGCACTAAATAAATTAAAGAATCTAAATTAGTTAAAGTTGGCCTTGTGAGCATCCAGTAACAGGGGTCCATGCATCATTTGACTCTTATGTTGGACTCAAGCGAATCAAATCCCATGATGAATAGTGATATCAACCGGCCCGAAGAAAATCTTCCATTAATTATACGGTGGTGGGTCATAGATTTTTATTCCAAAAACAACCAAAACAAAGAAATTTGAAGAAGGAAAGTAAAAAGAAACTTGGTCACGAGGCAAGAGAGAGAGAAAATTAAAAAAAAAGAAAAAAGAAAAAAAAGAATCCCATGTGACTTGAAAGTTGAGCCTTTGACGCAGCTGCCGGTGTCCGGTGAAAGAGGAACCTCATTGGGTCCCACACCCCACACCTCCTCACTCAAAATGACTTTTGCATCAAAAGCTGTTAAAGGTCAACTCTGCCTCACTGTCCTCAACTAACGTGTTTTGTTTTTAAAATATTTTTAGTTTCAAACCTAATTTCACTGCATGATAGAAATGTGTCCATACCACTTTTACACCAAATTATAAGTAATGAGTTGTTATTAATTTCACAACATATTAACATGAGACACTAAACTAAACAGAAATATATTAAAAATATTTTTATAATAAATTATAAATAATAAATTATTACTAATTTTAATTTTAATTTACAATTAAAATTACTTATTTTACCAACGAGTTACCGCTAACAATAATTAACTATTTAAAATTTATTATAAAAATACTTGATACTTTTCCTCGAAGACTCGTAATTCCACCATTCAACGAGTTGTAAAATTTAACTAGTATGAATGTGTTCCTTGTATTGTTTCTCTCTCTCTCTCTCATTTTAGTATTTTACCTAGTCATCAATCCAACGGCTAATCACAACCTTTTGACCTTATCTCCACTCTAAGCTCATCATTTTACACGGTCTCCAACCGGTTTTTTTTGGTTGGGGTCCACACTCTTAAAACACGGTCAATACCGTGACCCAAAATACTCCACGTGGAACGACAGGAATGGAGGGTGAGTTTGACTACAAATGCATAGAAACGACGGGTCAGTGACCCTATACCTTGCTTTGTAAGGAGCATCAGTTTGACTCGAATCCTCTTTATATTATAATTTTTTCGCTTTTTGCTTTCCTCGTCATCAATTTCAATCTCTTGGTCTCTCACCCTATTATTCTGCACCAAGATTTGCACTACTAGTTTAGGACTATAAATTTTCATCGTTATAATTCCACATCTACTAGTAGCTAAAAAATATAAAAGAGTTAGGTATTTCATATATCTAGGCAAAGGTTGGTTTTTTATGGTTAATGGTGTTTGGGAAATTATGGCTGTGGAGTTAATGATGGGATATGGGGGTGATAGTTTTGCAGGGAAAAGTAGTGAAGAGAACGCTTTGGCTGTAAAAGAAGCAGCCTCAGCTGGGATTCAAAGCGTTGAAAAGCTGATGCGATTGATTTCTCAAGAGCAAGCTTCAATGGAAGTTGGGGCTGTTGCTGATGTAGCTGTGGACAAGTTCAAGAGGGTGATTTCTTTGCTAGATAGGAAGAGACTTGGCCATGCTCGTTTTCGAAGAGCTCCTGTGGGTGCTAGTCCTCAACAGAAACAAGAAAGCCAAGAGGTTCAAGAACCAGGACCAAGTAATATACCAGTCCCACATCGGCAAAAATTAGAACCAGTTTCTGCTTTCAAGGTTTATTGTCCAACTCCCACACCAATTTCTAGGCTTCCTCCTTTACCAAATAGTCACACCCATGTACACCAACAACCTCTTGGTCTTATGGTAGCAAAAGCTGGATCTTTGGAGAGAAAAGATGGGGCTAATAGTATAAATTTTTGTTCTTCACCACCAATTTCTGCTGGGAATTCTTTTGTTTCAAGTTTGACAGGGGACACTGAGAGTTTACAGCCTTCTTTGTCTTCTGGATTCCAAATTACAAACCTGTCACAGGTTTCCTCTGTGGGAAAGCCACCTCTGTCTTTGAAGAGGAGGTGTAGTTCGATGGATGATGGTGCACTCAAGTGTGGCTCATCTTCTGGAAGATGTCACTGTTCCAAGAAAAGGTTGGTATTTTTCACTGTAATTTAGTGTCAGCTTGTTCTTTGATGTGGGTTTTAGTTTTAGCATTTAAGATTGTGTTTGATCTGAATATTGAAACTGGGTTTTTTAAATTTGATTGAGCAGGAAAACTAAAATAAAGAGAGTGATAAGAGTCCCTGCAATTAGCCCAAAAATGGCTGATATTCCACCCGATGAGTATTCATGGAGAAAGTATGGCCAGAAACCAATCAAAGGTTCCCCACATCCAAGGTGTGTATCTGTGGTGTACACTCTTCAATTACTTTAAATTCTAGTGTTTATTCTTCTTCTTTTTCCTTCCACGCTTCCTATTATTATTATTATTATTATTTTAGGGTAAATTTCTTTTTTTATTTTGTCCTTTATAAAGAAATTTGGGGTAATTGTTGTTAACTTCCCACTCAAATTTAACTGTAAAAGAGTAACAAATTTAATCCTATTGTCAACTTTTCATGCAATTTTGCTATCCAATTTGCGGTATTGATGGGAAGTTGACAAGATGGCTAAATTGTTACACAATGACTAAAATAGAACATTTAAATTTGAGGAACAAAAATTGCCCATGCCCTAAATTTGACGGGAGAAAAATTCAGTTTGTCTAGTTTAAACTCATTATCCTTGTAAGTTACTCTACCACATTTTCAGTTACTTGTGCTAATGGACTGTATTAAAAAAGGGTTTAAAACTCACTAGTGGGTGTGCAACTTATCTATATAAAAAGAACAACTCATTTGCGCTTGTAGTACACAAGTGGTACTTTACAGTTTACATGTCCATGTCGTGGTTTTTTTAGATTACTCTCTCTCTTGTGGTCAAGCCATGGTTGTTGTGTCAAATTGACAAGCTAACGATATGGTTACTATGGATCACAATTTCAGGGGATACTACAAATGTAGTAGCTTGAGAGGCTGCCCCGCACGCAAACATGTGGAGCGAGCTTTGGATGATCCAACGATGCTGATTGTCACATATGAGGGTGACCACAATCACTCCCACACCATCTCAGAAGCAAACACAGCTCTTGTCCTCGAATCATCCTAGTCCACTCGTCCAACAAGCTCAAAACAAAGAGTAGTGGATGAAGTTTAGAGATTGTCAACGTTGAGGCTTTGGCTTTGTGTAATTGTGTAGAAGAAGATTTAGTGGGTAATGGGTATATGCTAGTTTCTTATACAAAATAGGATTCCTTGGTTTTTCTTTTCTCTTTTTTTATTATTTTATTTTGCTCGGTTGAAGACTTTGTTTAGATAAAGGAAAAGAAGTAGGAAAGCTTAAAATGGTGGATTTGGTGGGAGTTGAATCATATGCAAGTGGTAGCTCTTTTTTTAAATTTCAAAACTTTTTTTAATGTTCTTATACTCATTAGAGTTTTGCTTTTTTGATATGCTGGGGATGCCCACTTTTATTTGTTTCTATTGGCACTATACAAATCTTTTATTAAAAAAAGAAAGTTACTCATTCTATGGGTTAGGCAGAATTTTGAGATATTCTATAATGAGGACCCCTTGCAACGGTTGACTATTGATGACTATATTTTTCTGATACACACATGCTGCCGAATGAGTAGGATGTCAAACATGAGTTTGGTCTAGATCCACTGTAGTACTAGATCATAGGATGGAAGCTTTGCCCATCAAAAAAAGTTAGAAAGATCCAAAGCCTATGTTCTTTATAGATTCATTAAAACCTCCCAAAAAAAAAGGCAAAAAAAAGAAAAAATCGAATAATGAAAATTTCCATAAACCCAACAAGAAATCAAAAGAAAGAGTTTGCTTACAAGCTATGGTTTACAATTTGAATCAGCAAAATTGTTCAGAATTTAGAAATTTTAAGGTTTGAGTTTTCTCATCTCTCGTGATGCCCTTGTATTGGGGATTTCAGTCATTGATGAGGTTGTGAAAAGAGTAAAACAGTATCGAGCATGAATGCAATTGTTGGTTGTGAAATTAATCAAATTATTCGACAGAGAAATATCCTTGTTCCTAAGTTTCTATGAAGACTATTAGAGACAAGACTACAGTCTTTAGTGAACTAGTTTGAGTTTTGATGAAAAAAAGAGAGTAGGAGAGAGATTGTAGGGTCAGGGGCAACACATTTTTATTTGAATAAAGTTTAGCTGCAAAATTAGTTGTAGCCTAATATTATAACTTTACCCAATAAAATAAATATTATTATGTGTTTTGAAAATCTAACCATTAAATTGTATGTTCGTTACTTTTTTAATATACTTGTCAAACTTTATGTCAATCAAATATTATTTACTATATAATCTAGAACTTATATTTTATACATAATTCTGAACTATAAAAACTTGCAATTTAAATAATATATTAATGACATAACTATTGATCTTTAATATTTTAGAAATTTTGCAAGCATGGAAGATATAAATAGTAGATATAATCCTACGGTGAATTTGTCAAAATTCACCTCTAATAAAAAAATATTAAATAAGATTGTAGCCTAAGTTTTCGACCAATTTGTTAGCTAGACCTTGTCCTTTTTATTTACTAATTTTGAACATAATTAAGGTTGCGTTTGAGGCAAGTGCACTAAACTCAACACCCCCCTCCCTTGCTTTGGGTGGAGAAATATGGCTCACACGCCCTCCACCAACCCATTTGGATTGGGTTAGATCGAATGCCCACAACAAGATAAAATTGCCCCCCTGACTAAGGGATAGGGATTCTTGGCTGGTGGAGGTGTTTTGATTTTGAGTCTTGATATTGCATTTTACTCCTTTCCACTCCAACAAAGTTCAAAGTTTAAATTTATTCAATTTTTTGTCCAAAAAAAAAATGATTCCAACTTTTTAAGGGGACATGAGATTGTTTTGTATGAATTTTCAAATAAATTATTAATTTTAAAATTTTTTATTCTAATTTAAATTAAAGTTTAAGTAAATGAAATAGGAGTATTAAGTTTTCAAATTAAGTAAATAAGAGTAATGCAAGAGATACAAACTATTTTACAAATTTTTTTACAAACTGCTAATGTGGTGAATAGTTATTGATAAATCAAAAAAATGATGTTAATAGTGGGTGTAGATGAAAACCAACAAAAAGTCGGCCACAATAACTGTTTATAAAAATGTTGTAAAATAATTTGTAACTATAACATTACTTAGTAAATAATTAGTAACTACAAAATAACTTTAAATTTCTATTTCTTATATCTCTCCCTCTCTCATTATTGTAGTTAGCTAGTAACTCCATATATATATGCATGGATACACTTCAAGATATACAATATTATGTATAAAATAATTCCTATATATATATAATTTAAATACTATTGATAGTCATTTTTATATTTTGTTAACTTTTAAAAAAATTTGTAGGGATATTATTAGATATAAAATGTAAATTGTCCATGTTTATTAATTTATTTATTATTGTGAAGCACTTTTTTTTTTAAGATTAATTTATTTTAGACTCTTTGATTTTTGTACTTAATAGCTCATTTGGATGAATATTTATGATGTGATCCCACATTTAATTCTAAAATTAAGAAATAAAACTCTTTAAAAATAAATAATTTAGGACACATAGCGCAAAATTGGAACTCTAATTTGAAATTTTAATTTGAGTTTCTCTCAACTTCACCTATTATTATTATTATTATTATTATTATTAGTGAATTATAAATAAAAAAACAATAATAAAGTTGGGATAAGGATACAACAAAAATTCACAATATTCCCAAATTAACTTATCACATCCAAAAAAATAAAAAAAAATCACATCAATCATGTGCTCACCACAATTTATAATTAAATTTTTTTAATGGTCCATTTGTGGGGTTAGACTAATTTAAAAATATTGGGGATATTTATTGTGTATGTAGAATAACTAAAAAACGAAAGACAATATTTTAAGAGAACTAAACCGAAATGGTAGACAAATGATATTGGAGGAAAGGATTAGCCGATTAGGTACAACTATTAAAAATTAGGGAGCAATATATTATATGACCTCAAATCTTTGCTTACCTAGTGAAAGAACAGGTTTACTGGTCTATGTTGAAGACCCCTTGAGGAATCCTACTCAGCATACAGAGGAAATAGACTGGCAAAGTCAAGGTTAATTGAGGCACGAATATTTTATTTTTCGTTTACTGATTTAATTATATTCATATTATGTGCTACAACATAAACAAAAATCAATAGTTGACCTTGTAAATTATGCAGAAAAAAGTGTCCTTGCTCCTCAAGGCACCTATTTTGTTTATTAGAGGGTATATGCATACAACTTCTTCTTCTTTTTCTTTTTCTTCTCTTTTTTTAATTTGAATGAATGGTATCTGAATTTATATAGAATAAAACCAAAGCAAAACCATCAATGACATTTTAAAAGTAGAAAAGAGGTGTGAAAGTCTTCATTATGAAGGAGATGCCAACTAGGTTTTCCTATGTTTTATTTTATGTTATGTAAGCAATGTAACATACAATTTGACTAAAAGAATAAAATTGCATCTTCTTCAATTTGTGAGACTTTTTGGTCATTTTTGCAAACGATTGGTGACCAAATTAAAGGAAAAAGAAAGGTATCACCCAACTTCTGACCCAAGCAAACCTTATATACTTAGTTTTCAAGTGTAGCTTGTCTTCTCAAGAAAGTGTGATCCTTTTAGTCTCAATGCAATTGATATTTTTTAGAATTTTTTTTCAGGGGAACATCTATTCTGCTGATGCAATTGTAATGTGCTTACAGAAGGTCCATGCACAAGCACACAATTGCACATATTTTATAGTAAATATTACTGGTTCTTGAAAGAAACCGTTGAAGTAAAAAAACAGGAAGGTAAATAGTACTGCTTTTTGGTCCTGTTATGTCACAGCTTTTAATTGGAGAAGCAAAGGTTTTGCCCAAAAGAAAATATTTTTCATCACGGCTCAAAGGCCAACTTGATGTAAAATAACTCATAAGTCAAAACTAGGGAAACACAATAGACCGTGATTTGATAACTATCAAGCTTGAAAAACAAACTACCTAACTACCTATGAGGCTAAGAGCCTAAGACTAGGACCCCAACTAATTGAATACTTAATCGGAGGAGCTTTCAAGCCTGATTGGCAGTAACAGTAGGGGAAAAGAAAAACTAAATAAAATAATAAAATAAAATATGTATATGAAAATAAAATGAAGTTAAATTAAATTAAGTAAAAAATCATACCATGATAATGAGCAAGGTTATAAATACCAAATCAAAGCAATGATTAGCGGAGAAGATCTTGAAATTGGTATAAGTCAAGTTTTTTATTTATTTATTTTTTATATCTCAGTTATTGCATAAGAGAGATAAAGTTCGCGAATGTTATTATTAATATTCTTTTATAAAAGAAAACAAAAAACACCACACAATATACAATATTCTTAATAGAATTCGTTGATAATGTATTTTGCATAGGATGCCAGCCGAATGTTTAATTGGCAAATAAGAGGGATTAAGTAACATCACTGGTGGGTTTTAGTTATTTTAATTGGTAAAATTTCTTGTAGTTAAATAAAAAAATTGAGGTTTGACCTTGCCTATACTAAAAAAAAAAAATTCTTCAAATTAGTTTGGAGATAAATATTTCAATTGGTGTATTGGTCTAATAATAAAGAGTAGAGCTAAGAATTTGTTACAAATTAAGTTGCAGCAACTCTTGTAAAATAAACACATGTTAAATGACTATTTGGTGAAAAATTCAATCTTGATACGGAAGTTTTCATTTAAATCTAATTCTGGACAAGTGTCTATTTGAGGCACTGGCACGTGTATATTTTTGCCGAAGTTGCTACAACTTAGGACTCATTCGGTAATAAATTTCTAGTAACGTTGTTCAAGTGTTATGAAAATACGTGTGAATGAAAAAAATGTTATTAAAATACATGTGTTGTTTAAACAATGAAAATTGTTGTTCAAAAAATATTACCAAACAAGCTTTTAGTTTGGAGCAAATCATTACCCAAAAAGTAATCATTATGAGCGAACTTAAAAACCCTCTCTAATAAGAGTCTGTTTGAGATTTGTTTATTTTATTAAAATTGAAAACTTTTTACTGAAAATATTGTAAATAAATATAAAAGTTAGCTGAAATAATACAGTAGGACCCATGAATAATACCAAAAAGTATAATAAAATTTATGAATAGTAATAAAAATAAATTTAATAATAAAATAAATTAACAAAAATAATTTTTACTAAACAGACTTAAAAAAAAAAAAAACACACCGTATACTAGAATAAAAGATGGTCCAACTTTTCTGGGCTTAGAGAGTTGAAACGGTCATTCCTATTCTTGACTTCTATGGGACAAAGCCCGAAAGGCGTGAACTTCTTCGTTTCTTTTGAATCCGTAAGCACACAATTTACAAGCCCAATGTAGTCCATAAAAAATAAGCCTATTACTGATTAAATTTCAAAAGTCCAAGGGTTTGTATTGTCGATGGCTACCTACCAATGTGTGTGCTTTGCTTGTATGTGGGCCTAAACTCTAAACTCCGATCAACTACAGAGCCTGGTGTTGTTGGCTTCTCTACAATATTATGAACATCAATGCGAAGAAAGGATAAGAAACTCCCATGTTGTTGCATGTTGGTTTGATTTGGCTGGCCATGTCTAACAATATGTTTGGACAGGAATTTTCTCAAGATCGAGAATCCAATTGGATATGGGTTCGGTATTACCTTGAGACCTAGGACTTCAACCAAGGAAAATTACTTTGGATTCTTTCTTTTGTTTGGGGTTAATTTTTTACAAGCCCAGAAAAAAGTAAAGACTTTTTAATAATATCATGCACACATATTTTCGCATAATGTTTCGACTTTTTCATGTTGCCTTTGGTATGGGCTGAAAAATAACTTTTTTTTTACTATTTAATAAATACTATTTAATTTATTTTTGTTCAACTAGTTTTTAACTTATTTCAGCTTTAGTTAAAGTTGTTCTCAAACGGACTCGTAATGTACAAACTTAGAGTTGAAATAAATTTTTTTTTTAAGAGAAAGTTTCGACCTATGGCGTCCGCTTCTAATGATAGCTCTTTATCATCAGACCAAAACATCAATCAGTTTTTAGTATAGGCAGGAATTGAACCCTCAAATCTCTTATTCAACCATCAGAGATTTTACCAGTTGAGTTAGCTGGAGCCCATCCTGTAAATAAAATTAAAAATTAGCTAAAATAGAGTTGAAATAATTTTTTTTTTAGAGAAAGTTTCAACCTATGGCGTCCGCTTTTGATGATAGCTCTTTATCATCTGACCGAGATACCAATCAGTTTTTAGTATAGGCAGAGATTGAACCCCTAAATCTCTTACTCAATTATCAGAGACTTTACCAATTGAGTTAACTGGAACTCATCTTGTAAATAAAATTAAAAATGAGTTAAAATGGTATAATAAGACTACAAATAATATTAAAAAGTATAATAAAACTCATTAACAATGAATAGCATTTTTAAGCCAATAACAAACCCAGCCAAGCATATAGATCTTTACGCAAAATTAACTTACACTCCCACAAAAGGCGCACAAAATGCCCCCATAAACCATAATGTATAAACATTCCCACGTGTATAAAATTTCTCAGTACAAACTCTCCATCCAAATGTACAAATTTCCACAAAATGAACAGACTTTCCGTAAAAAATTTCTAACGAAATATACACACTTGCCGACATAACGAACAAAATTTCCCATAAAATTTATCGCATTTTCCCATGTAATGTTCAGGCTTTCCCTTACCCACATGTCAATTGGAATTTGACATGCCAATTGGAATTTGACATGTGACAAGACAATAAGGATCCCACAACTTTTAATTGAAGTTTTGATATGCAATAATTCGGCCTTGATTTAAATCGAACTTGGATTTAACTTGAGCAAGGGAAAATATGACAGCGAACAACTTCAATTGATCCGAACAGGAAATGAGGAAATAATGCAACGAAATGAAGATTAAGGGATCCTTTGCTAATGTTGTTTAAGTAATATTATTTAAATGTTATGAAAATAAATGTGAACAAAAAAATATTGTAATAATATGCATTATGTTGTTTAAATAATGAAAACTGTTGTTTAACTATATAAAATATTACAAAAACTAAGGATAGATTTCACTAAAAATGATGGAGATTATAATGAGAAGTGTTATGTTTACAATATTTTTATAACAATTTTAATACAAATCATAAGTAATTAGTTATTATTAATTTAAATTTAAATTTAATACTGAAATTAATTTTTTAATTTCATAATAACAACTACTAATATCTATCTCTTAAAATTTTTTATAAAAATATTGTATAAGTATTATTTCTCGGTTATAATTGGGTACTTGGGTACCCATTCAAATAAAAAGCAATTACGCAGGTGAACGGATCTAAGATGCTAGGTGTGTCTTTGTGTGTCCTTTCTTTTAAACATCTGGTCCTAACTTGTCTCTTCATTTTTTTTTTAAACCTAACTTGTCTCTTTTTGATTGTCAAGGTGGTTTTCAAAAATTATAATTTAAAATATTTCTTTTTAAGCTTCATTTTCATGGAACAGTTACAGGACTAAATCCTCGGGCTAACTTCCATTTAGCCGTTCAAGTAGTGTCTTAAGCATCATTTAGCGACCCATCGACACTCGGCAGCTTATCAATGCACATTATGATATGGTATTATGTATAAGACAAAATTTAGTTACAAAATTAATTGTAAATTTAGGATACAACCTTACCTAATATCTTTTTTATTGGAGGTGAATTTTGACAAAATTTCTCTATGCTTACCAAATTTCTAAAAAAATTAAAGACCAATAGTTATATTATTAATAAATTGTTTAAATTGCAAATTTTTATAATTTAAAATTATGTACAAAATATAAGCTTATATATCATATAGTAAATAATATTTGATTGATACAAAATTTGGTGTGTATTAAAGCGTAAAAAACATGCAATTCAATAGTTAAAATTTTAAAATATGGAATAATATTTATTTTATTGAGTTTGCGTTTGGCATAAATTATTTTTGCTAACTTATTTTACTATTCAACATATTTTTGTTACTATTCATGGGTCTCATTATATTTTTTTATATTATTCATAAGTTTTACTGCACTATTTCAACTAAATTTTACTTTATCTACATTGATTTTAACAAAAAGTTTTCAGTTTTCTCAAAATAAACAGTACCCAAACGGACACTGAATAAAGTTGTAGTTTTAGGTTACAACCAATTTTGTAACTGTTTGACTTACCTCTAGTATTTTTTAATTGGAATCTCCTTTTGTGTTAATGAAAAACGTCACATCATCTACCAATTAAATAAAATGTAGAGATTAAAACTTACTTCCACTTACCATTATATATTTAAAATAAAATTATATGTTTAGTTAAAAAAGTACTAGGGATAAACCCTTTTGTAGCTAAACTTGGTTCTTAAACATAATAATTACATGTAACATTTTCTTACATTGGGTGCGTCACATGCTTGCCAGATCGACCCCATGCAATAAAGATATTGCAAGCAAAAATTATAGGTTATTTCTTTTCCTTCATGCTTATCCACGTGTCACTTAGGGATTACATCTAGACCTTGGTAGATGCAACTATAACCTCATTTGATGACCTTGGCATTCATCCTGATTTTTAATGAAAATCAATAATTGGTACAAATTTCGATTAGAAATACAAAACAATGTTTAAATCAATTGGGTAAAACTCGTGTTACTGAGTACTGACTATTAGGTGGGGAGGAGAATGACAAGAATAGAAAAGGTACAAAGAGATAATAGTATTGGATTGCCAAAGGTCCTATCATTTCATTGTATTATATTGTTTCTTTACGAGGAGAATTATATTTCAACCTCCACGTCCCACTTATAAAAGAAAGAAAAAAGAATAGGATTGATACTTTCAGAATGGAAAAGCAAAGGAAAGGAGAATAACCTAGCTCTTTTTATTTTTATGGGAGATGAAATAAATATATTAAAAATGTATATTTTTTTATAATTGTAAATTGTAATTATATTGTAACATATATATATATATATATATATATATATATTATATATTGTGGGTGCCTTAAGACTGAGGATGAAGTTGAAGAGTGGCAATATGGGTAAGGGGATGCTGCCACAGGCCACGGGCCCAAGGAGGAAGGTTGCCCGGAGAGAGGAAGACATGAGTCAAAAGGACTCTGAAGCGTTCTAAGTGAGAGGAGGGATCTGATGAGAGAGACTCAAAGATCATAAGGGAAGTTTATAATTTGGGGTAGCCTGTTGCCTCCGCATTAAAAGGTGAGCAATAGTTTTATCAGTTGCATTGATGAGAAAGCGACCTAAATAGTGTGTTTCATAGCTAAACAATTCTTTCTACTACCTTCATAAGATGTTTAAAGGGGCAGATGTTGCAATGGGAATTTTGTTAGGTAAAGATGGGGGTCAAGATGTAAAGTATGTGTGAGTATATAAGAGAAAGAAAATTTCTAGAGAAAAGGATCGAGACAGAAGTATCAGAAGAAGAAGAGTAAAAATAAGAATATTGAGAGAAGAGCATGAACAGTGTATTTTTCTGTGCAATATTGGTATTCTCAGGCAAGCTTGTATTGAGACATGTACCTATGTATCATATAATAAAAAGTCTTCATTCCTTATTCTCATCCTCAGGCTGAGTCCTCTCTTGTTATTTGATTCTCTTTCTTACAAATTTATTGATTTAGGCCTAAGTTGAACTGTACAAACTCACTGTTCTGAGTGGGTTTAGGCTGTTAGATTTTTAGGTCCTTAAATATATGTCTCTAATTTTCCTGCTAAACAAAAAGAGCTGTTAAATAGATTATTGTTAATCAATTCCATATCATTTTCCTTGAGTAATGTTAAGATTATATAGAATGACACAATTTATACTACAAATCACCTATATTATGAGTTGTGAGCAGGGTGGTCGATACCGTACTGGTACTGGTCGTACCGGTCGGTACGGTATGTGCACCGGTACTAGTACACTTTTATATTGTACCGGAAAAAATATCTGCCGTATCGGCCGCGTACCGACCAATTTCGAGCAATACCAGTTAGTACCGGGCGTATCGGCCGGTACAGAAAATTTTTATTTTATTTTTAGTTTTGTAATTTTTGAATTTTTGTAAGGGCATAATGGTAACTTATTTGCATTAACTTATTAGTATTATTTGTTTTTTTTAGTATGCAATGAACAACTAAGCTTTTTATTTTTTATATTGTGTTTTTTTTTTCTTTTAATTGATACTAAAGTCTAAAACTATGAATAATTTGTTCTAAATTGAGGTGACGTTTTATGATAAATTTTTATATTTACTATAATATAAGTGAAATATTATATGTTTATAAACATGGTTCTAGAGATTTTGGTGTCTGTGTGTGTGTGTATATATATATATATAATATATATATAAAATAGCGGTAAACCCGAAACAGTACACCGGTATTGACTAGTATTCAAAATATATCGTACGGGTGGTCAAATCGATACAGCCTCCAATACGGTATTGACTTCTTTAATTATGAGTAATAAAAGTGTGATAATAAGTCTATATAGAGACACACGTCAATCTTTCACAGTTTGATATATGAGCCACTTGTGGCACAAATTATACTGCTTTATATGGTGCTAGTTTTACTCTTTTTCCTCCAATATGAATCATAATAGATAACAATGATTTGAGTTGGTTGCTGACGTATTTCCTCCCCCGTCACTGCAAAGGTTTATTGCACTATGGAATCTGTTTCTTCCCTTTAGAAAAAGGTCGCTAGTGGGGGCAACAAACATAATATTTTTTATATATAATAAACAAATTCCAAGTTCTTGACTATGAGAAAGACAAAGTCAAGAAGTCGTCATATATGAATTTCATGTTAATTACAAAGTTTGATAGATGAATAATATGGATGCATAAATAAGACAACCAAAAGAAAATTCTCCTCGACTTTTTTTTTCTTCTTCCTCAACTTTTGTGGCTGTCGGCTGTCCCCCCTAACAAATTCATGATTTGATAGTAGGGCAATCCACTAATAAGTAATAATGCATTAGATATTACTAGAATGATTTTTTTTTTTTTGATTGAAACGGTAGAAAAGAATGATTCTTTACTTGTACTGTCAGGTTGAAAACTAATCCGACTTATGTAAAATAAGTTACAATTGATGTTATTAACTAGACAAAAAAAAGAAGAAGCTTACGCTAATTCTATCCTTGTGCTTCATAGATAAGACTTCGGAAAAGAAAATGCTGTAAAATATATGTTTGTTCCTTTAATTTTTTGAGCAACTTATATTCGGATCCACTAAAATATGCAATAAAAGCTTTCAACTTTAAATCATTATGAATGTAGTCTTCTCCTTTTTCTTTTAGAAAAAAAAGAAAAGGGAATATGAATGTAGTCTTTATATTAAGATTAGTAATTTGATGTAGTTTTTTTTTTTTAGAGATAATTACAATATGTTGTTAATCTCACAGCTCGAATCATTTTCTTCTTAAATCTTCAAGTATTTTGTGCATGAAGAGGTGTCAACTCAGCTGCAAAATCTGTCTCCTCTACTCCACAAGTGCTTATACTTGTAGGTTGGCTATCATGCCCAGGGTATATACACATAAGACCTAAAAACTCCAGGAAAGAAAAATAATTAATGCATTAATAACTTATAATGATCTTTTTTAAGGAAGAACTAATAATGATCTCTCTTTTTTTTTTTGAAAAAACAACTTGTGGGGGGTAAAGAGGTCCTGACAGGTATATGGGCCTTTAGGCCATACTAAGTAAGGCCGACCTACCCTTGATTTTGAAACCTTGAAGTGCCTTGGGCCTACTCATGCGCCGAGGACCCGAGGACCAATCCGAGGTTGATTTTACTCTCAGATGGGCATAGAAGAATCAGCAACGTTATCATAACGGCACATGAATGACATGACGAAACCAACGGTTAAAAGGGGTGAACCCTTGGATGTCCTAGAAGCTCCGGTGTTTGAAAAGTACTAAAGCTGCTGCCTCCACATTAAAGACCCTACCTACTACCTTAGCCGCATTAATGGGGAAGTGACACCTGAACAGTGGAGGGGAAACTTCTGGTTACTATTCCAGGGCCCTGAGAGAAAAAATATCTAGGCTAAGGGGTAGATGGGGTAACACGTGTATAAAGTATCAAGGGGCTTAGTATTTAAGGGGGGACCCCGAACAGAAAAAGGGGGAACCTCTCTCTCTCTTGGTAATCAAAAGAAAAAGAAAGAAAAGAAAGATAATATAAGAACAGTCCTCGGCTTACGTCCGAGGAGATTGAGTTACAATATTCCTTGTTATTTTTGAGTGCTGACAATCTTTGACTTGCCATATAATCTTTAAACTCTTCTAACCTGGGTTTAAAAACCCGCACTCTACAAATTCATATTGTATAAGGCTCATTGGGCCTGAGCCCATCACTGTTTTCGGGCCAGGTGCAATTGTGCACTTACAATTGGCGCCGTCTGTGGGAAATCTAGTCTAGAAAAGGTAGGGATATCATGGCAGGCTTAGGCGGTCACCATGCAGAGTCGCAGGGATCGCAACCTGAAGATCATTTCGAGCATCTCGAACGTCGAAGGGATCGTGAAGGAAGCGTCCATTCAAAGTACCCAAGGGATAGCCATGCTCCAGGTGGGGCTAGCAGCACTCATGATGATGGTTCTAGAGCCATGCAAGACGAGATTAACCGTTTGAAGAGGAAGTTACGTCGCGCCAGACGTAGGTCTTCACCGTCCTTGTCCATTCCTTCTTCTGATGAAGATGGGGAAGGTGGCTACGACACAGGGACGCGCTCACCCCCCAGCTCAGCGTCCTCCGGTGGGGAGGACGATCAGCCAGCCCGCAAGCGCAAAAGGGTTCCTTCTAGGGGCCTAGGCAACGATGCTATGAGCAGGGCGTTACACCAGCTCTCCAAATCTCCGTTTTCTCGGAGGATTGAGAAGGGGAGACTTCCCAGGAGATTTACTCAGCCCACCTTTACCATCTACAATGGCCGGACTGATCCGGTGGAGCACGTGAGCCACTTCAACCAGAGAATGGCCATACACTCTCACAACGAGACGCTGATGTGCAAAGTCTTCCCCTCTAGCTTGGGACCTGTAGCCATGAGGTGGTTCAACGGCCTTAAGTCACGGTCCATAGGTTCATTTGGGGAGTTGACTAGGTCATTTACCTCGCGATTTATTACTTGTAGCAGAGTCCCTCGGCCGTTGGACTCGCTGTTATCCATGACCATGAAAGAGGAGAGACACTAAAAACATACTCTGATCGTTACTGGGAGATGTTTAACGAGATAGATGGCGACTTCGATGAAGTGGCGTTGAATACATTTAAGGTAGGTCTTCCTACAGACCACGACTTGAGAAAGTCTCTGACGAAAAAACCTGTCCGCAGCGTACGTCGCCTTATGGATCGCATTGACGAGTATAAGAGGGTAGAGGAGGACCAACAGCAAGGAAAGGGGAAGGAGAAGGTTATCCCGCAGGAGAGAAGGGATTTCAGGTCGGACCGATACAATAATAGTAGGCCGAGGAGAGATTATTTCGGACAGTCCAATTCAGCAGCACCTCAAGCTGTAAATACAGTATTCCGAGAGCCAGTACATCAATTACTGGAGAAAGTTCGTAAAGAGCCTTTCTTTAAGTGGCCTGGGAAGATGGCAGGCGACCCTGCGAAGAGGAATCAAAACCTCTTTTGTCAGTACCATCAGGATGTGGGCCATACCACCGAGAACTGTAGGACCCTTTGGAACCACTTGGAGCAGCTCGTCAGTGAAGGAAAGTTAAAGCAGCATTTGTGTCAGTCTTCCGGGCAGGGCAATCAAGTTGCCTCAAACAATCAGAGGAACAACTCCCTCCGGCCAGCATTGGGAACCATCAATGTTATCTTCACTGCACCTGGCAGGACAGGGTCAGGCCCGACCAGGGTGCTGGCAGTCTCTCATTCTCAGGCCGAGGGGGGAGGTAGTAGGCCGATGAGGCCGAAGGTCATTTTGCCGGTTTTGGGATTTACCGAAGAGGATAAGGCTGGTACTATTCAGCCCCATGACGATGCCCTCGTGGTCACCCTCAGGATAGGAAATTATGACGTGAGGAGGGTGATGATAGACCAGGGCAGCGGTGCAGATATCATGTACCCTGATCTATATAGGGGGCTAAGATTGAGGGCGGAGGACCTGACTCCTTATGAGTCGCCCCTTATAAGCTTTGAGGGCAGATCCGTGATGCCGAGAGGACAAATTCGTTTGCCCGTTCAATCCAGCTCAGAAACGGTAGAGGTGGATTTCATTGTTGTAGACGCATACTCTCCATATACGGCCATCCTTGCCAGGCCTTGGTTGCATGCGTTGGGGGCTGTCTCCTCTACCTTACACGTCAAGGTCAAGTTCCCCTCGGGGGAATGTGTTGAAGAAATCCTCGGCAGTCAGTCGGTGGCTAGGCAGTGCATCTCAGCTGCAGTATTGCACCAAACGGAGATTGAGCCTTCGGTTTCTTTCACCAGAGGCTTATAGCAGTTAACGTCACCTGACGCATCAGGAGTGCTGCCAGGAGAGGAAACACATTGTGAGGAGTTGGAGAAGTTCCCAGTGGCCGACGACCCGGAGAGGTTTTTCCAAGTCGGTACACTTTTGCCATACCAGGAGAAGATGGAATTGGTCGAATTTTTGAGGAAAAATGTTGACGTCTTTGCGTGGGATCCCTACGAGGCTCCAGGGGTTGATCCGAGTTTCATTTGTCATCACTTGAATGTCAACCCGGCCATTGTCCCAAGAAGGCAGCCACCTCGGCGCTCCTCCAAAGAACATTCCGAGGCCGTGAAGGAAGAGGTGGCCAAGCTTAAGAAGGCTGGGGCTATTAAAGAAGTCTTCTACCCTGAGTGGTTGGCTCATACCGTTGTAGTCAAGAAGAAGAATGGAACGTGGAGGGTATGTGTAGACTTCACGGACCTGAACAAGGCCTGTCCCAAAGATTCGTTCCCCATGCCGCGTATTGATCAATTGGTGGATGCCACTGTTGGACATCCTCGGATGAGCTTTTTGGACGCTTTCCAGGGTTACCATCAGATTCCCCTGGCATTGGAGGATCAAGAGAAGACTGCTTTCATCACTCCAATAGGAAATTACCACTACACTGTCATGCCATTCGGGTTGAAGAATGCTGGGGCAACCTATCAAAGGATGATGACCAGAATGTTTGAACAGCAGATGGGGAAAACCATCGAGGTGTACGTAGACGACATGGTGGTGAAAAGCAAATCAATACTCTCACATATAAAGGATTTGTCTGACACTTTTCAAATTTTAAGAAAGTACAGGTTGCGCCTCAACGCTTCCAAGTGCTCCTTTGGTGTGGGGTCCGGAAAGTTCTTGGGGTATATGATTACACATAGAGGAATAGAGGTAAATCCATCCCAGGTCAAGGCTATTCAGGACTTGTAGTCTCCTCGGAACCCAAAGGAGATTCAAAAGCTAACAGGAATGATAGCCGCTTTGAATCGATTCATATCTCGGTCAGCCGATCGCTGTCGTCCTTTCTTCCAGCTGTTGAACAAATGGAAAGGGTTTAAGTGGTCCGAGGACTGCGAGTTAGCTTTTCAACAACTGAAGCATTATCTTTCTCGGCCGCCTATTCTCTCTCGTCCAGAGGCGCATGAGATTTTATTTGCTTACCTGGCAGTGGCCGTCCACGCGGTCAGCTTGGTTCTGATAAGGGAAGATAACGGAGTGCAAAGACCGGTTTATTATGTTAGCAAATCGCTAGGTGACGCCGAGGTGCGTTATCTACCCTTGGAAAAAGCACTCCTGGCCATTGTTCATGCTACCCGAAAGCTTCCCCATTATTTTCAGTCCCATACAGTGATCGTGCTGACTCAACTGCCACTCAAGGCAGTGCTTCGCAGCGCTGACTACTCAGGGAGAATAGCGAAGTGGGGGACCATCCTGGGGGCTTTTGATGTTAAATACAAGCCTCGCACCTCGGTGAAGGGTCAGGTCCTCGCCGATTTGGTGGCGGAGTTTTCTGAGCCATTGATGGAAGAAGCTCTAGGGATTTCCCCGTGGTGTGAAAAATCAGTTGGTGTGGTCACAGCGACAACATCTCCGATCTGGAAAGTGTATGTGGATGGCGGCCAATCAAAGAGGATCTGGTGTTGGACTTGTTCTGATCTCCCCCAGGAAATTATCTTCGAAAAATCAATGAGATTGGCGTTCTCGGCCACTAATAATGAGGCTGAGTACGAAGCGGTTTTGGTGGGAATGAGAATGGTGCATAGGATGGGTGGGAAAGACATTTGCGTCTTCTCTCGGACTCTCAGTGGTGGTCGGCCAGGTTATGGGAACCATGGAAGCTAGAGATCCACGAATGCAGGAGTATTTGGCCCAGGTCAAACGTCAGCAAGCTGAGTTTGATTCCTTTGTCTTGGTTCACATCTCTCGGACTGGAAACACTCATGCCGACTCCTTAGCTACGCTGGCAACGACCTCGGCTCAATTTTACCCAGGGTAATCCTTATCGAGGATTTACTAGAACCCTCTTTGTCGCCACCAATGCGCCCCGCATTCATCTCATACGACCTGGGCATAGTTGGATGGACCGCTCATATCGTTTCTTAGGAGTGATGTTCTCCCTGAGGACAGATCGGAAGCAGATAAGGTGCGCCGTAAAGCACCACGTTTCTGGTTGTCCGAGGATCAGAAGCTATATAAACGATCCTTTTCAGGACCGTACTTGTTGTGTGCACCCAGACTCAACCGAAGGGCTTCTGGAAGAACTGCACGAAGGGATTTGTGGCAGCCACACTGGGGGAAGATCCTTGGCCCACAGAGCTTTGACTCAGGGCTACTGGTGGCCCAATATGCAAAGGGGGCTCAAGATTACGCCAGGAAGTGTGATCAATGTCAGAGGTTCGCCCCCAATATCCATCAACCTGGAGGAGTTCTTAACCCCCTTTCTAGCCCTTGGCCCTTCGCGCAGTGGGGACTAGATATAGTGGGGCCATTTCCGAGGGCCGTAGGCAACAAAAGATGGCTTTTAGTGGGAACAGACTATTTTACTAAATGGGTTGAGGCCGAGCCCTTGGCAAATATTAGGGATGTTGATTCCAAAAAGTTCATCTGGAAAAATATTGTTACTAGATTCGGTATACCACACACGCTTGTGTCTGACAATGGTGTTCAATTTGATAGCAACGCCTTTAGGCAATATTGTGGTGACATGGGTATCATAAACAGGTACTCCACCCCATCCTATCCTCAAGGAAATGGCCAGGCCGAGGCAGTTAACAAGGTCATAGTCAATGGGTTGAAGAAAAGGTTGGATGATGCGAAAGGAAGATGGGTAGAAGAACTCCCTCACGTTTTGTGGACATATCGAACCACACCGCGCAGGTCCACCGGAGAAACTCCATTTTCTATGACTTATGGGGCCGAGGCGGTAATACCTCTGGAATCTGGTTTTCCCACCCTGAAGACGAGTGCATTTAATACTAAGAGCAACGATGGGCTCTTGGAGACAAGTCTAGATTTACTTGAAGAACGACGTGAGGCAGCTATGGTCCAGATGGCTTATTACCAACAAAAACTTAAACGGGGATATGATGCCCATGTGAAGCTGAGGCCATTGGCACCTGGTGATCTTGTTTTAAGAAAGGTTGTGGGCACAGCTAAGAACCCAGCCTGGGGCAAGCTAGGACCCAACTGGGAAGGCCCCTATCGTATTATTTCAGTAGCAGGAATAGGATCTTATCGACTAGCTGATTTAGATGAAAATGTTGTACCACGGCCGTGGAATGTAAATAACCTACGAAGGTATTACTATTAATAAAGTTTGCTGCTGATTGTGCTTACTCAAAAAAATTATTAATATTTCATGAATTTCCCAGTAACAAATCTTAAAGAATCAAACAGAAACTTGGTTAAGTGTAGTCCTCGGACCACCAACCTTGTGGAAATTGATGTCTTATTATTTTTTAAACAGAACCTTAGTTATGCCGGGTCCTCGGACCTCCTACTTTGGGAAAATTAACATTTGAAATTACAATCGTAAAGAATCAAACAGAAACTTGGTTAAGTGTAGTCCTCGGACCACCAACCTTGTGGAAATTGATGTCTTATCATTTGTTAAACAGAACCTTAGTTATGCCGGGTCCTCGGACCTCCTACTTTGGAAAATTAACATTTGCAATTACAATCGTAAGAATCAAACAGAAACTTGGTTAAGTGTAGTCCTCGGACCACCAACCTTGTGGAATTGATGTCTTATCATTTGTTAAACAGAACCTTAGTTATGCCGGGTCCTCGGACCTCCTACTTTGGGAAAATTAACATTTGGAATTACAATCTTAAAGAATCAAACAGAAACTTGGTTAAGTGTAGTCCTCGGACCACCAACCTTGTGGAAATTGATGTCTTATCATTTGTTAAACAGAACCTTAGTTATGCCGGGTCCTCAGACCTCCTACTTTGGGAAAATTAACATTTGCAATTACAATCGTAAAGAATCAAACAGAAACTTGGTTAAGTGTAGTCCTCGGACCACCAACCTTGTGGAAATTGATGTCTTATCATTTGTTAAACAGAACCTTAGTTATGCAGGGTCCTCGGACCTCCTACTTTGGGAAAATTAACATTTGCAATTACAATCGTAAAGAATCAAACAGAAACTTGGTTAAGTGTAGTCCTCGGACCACCAACCTTGTGGAAATTGATGTCTTATCATTTGTTAAACAGAACCTTAGTTATGCCGGGTCCTCGGACCTCCTACTTTGGGAAAATTAACATTTGGAATTACAATCGTAAAGAATCAACAGAAACTTGTTAAGTGTAGTCCTCGGACCACTAACCTTGTGGAAATGATGTCTTATCATTTGTTAAACAGAACCTTAGTTATGCCGGGTCCTCGGACCTCCTACTTTGGGAAAATTAACATTTGCAATTACAATCGTAAAGAATCAAACAGAAACTTGGTTAAGTGTAGTCCTCGGACCACCAACCTTGTGGAAATTGATGTCTTATCATTTGTTAAACAGAACCTTAGTTATGCAGGGTCCTCGGACCTCCTACTTTGGAAAAATTAACATTTGGAATTACAATCGTAAAGAATCAAACAGAAACTTAGTTAAGTGTAGTCCTCGGACCACCAACCTTGTGGAAATTGATGTCTTATCATTTGTTAAACAGAACCTTAGTTATGCCGAGTCCTCGGACCTCCTACTTTGGGAAAATTAACATTTGCAATTACAATCGTAAAGAATCAAACAGAAACTTGGTTAAGTGTAGTCCTCGGACCACCAACCTTGTGGAAATTGATGTCTTATCATTTGTTAAACAAACCTTAGTTATGCCGGGTCCTCGGACCTCCTACTTTGGGAAAATTAACATTTGCAATTACAATCGTAAAGAATCAAACAGAAACTTGTTAAGTGTAGTCCTCGGACCACCAACCTTGTGGAAATTGATGTCTTATCATTTGTTAAACAGAACCTTAGTTATGCCGGGTCCTCGGACCTCCTACTTTGGGAAAATTAACATTTGCAATTACAATCGTAAAGAATCAAACAGAAACTTGGTTAAGTGTAGTCCTCGGACCACCAACCTTGTGGAAATTGATGTCTTATCATTTGTTAAACAGAACCTTAGTTATGCCGGGTCCTCGGACCTCCTACTTTGGGAAAATTAACATTTGGAATTACAATCTAAAGAATCAAACAGAAACTTGGTTAAGTGTAGTCCTCGGACCACCAACCTTGTGGAAATTGATGTCTTATCATTTGTTAAACAGAACCTTAGTTATGCCGGGTCCTCGGACCTCCTACTTTGGAAAATTAACATTTGCAATTACAATCGTAAAGAATCAAACAGAAACTTGGTTAAGTGTAGTCCTCGGACCACCAACCTTGTGGAAATTGATGTCTTATCATTTGTTAAACAGAACCTTAGTTATGCAGGGTCCTCGGACCTCCTACTTGGAAAAATTACATTTGGAATTACAATCGTAAAGAATCAAACAGAAACTTGGTTAAGTGTAGTCCTCGGACCACCAACCTTGGGAAATTGATGTCTTATCATTTGTTAAACAGAACCTTAGTTATGCCGAGTCCTCGGACCTCCTACTTTGGGAAAATTAACATTTGCAATTACATCGTAAAGAATCAAACAGAAACTTGG
Source organism: Castanea mollissima (assembly GCA_014183005.1). Classification (NCBI taxonomy): domain Eukaryota; kingdom Viridiplantae; phylum Streptophyta; class Magnoliopsida; order Fagales; family Fagaceae; genus Castanea; species Castanea mollissima. The sequence continues at coordinate 86,298,161 of JACAVU010000001.1, read as the reverse complement.
TTAAGTGTAGTCCTCGGACCACCACCTTGTGGAAATTGATGTCTTATCATTTGTTAAACAGAACCTTAGTTATGCCGGGTCCTCGGACCTCCTACTTTGGGAAAATTAACATTTGCAATTACAATCGTAAAGAATCAAACAAACTGAACTTGTTAAGTGTAGTCCTCGGACCACCAACCTTGTGGAAATTGATGTCTTATCATTTGTTAAACAGAACCTTAGTTACCGGGTCCTCGGACCTCCTACTTTGGGAAAATTAACATTTGCAATTACAATCGTAAAGAATCAAACAGAAACTTGGTTAAGTGTAGTCCTCGGACCACCAACCTTGTGAAATTGATGTCTTATCATTTGTTAAACAGAACCTTAGTTATGCCGGGTCCTCGGACCTCCTACTTTGGGAAAATTAACATTTGCAATTACAATCGTAAAGAATCAAACAGAAACTTGGTTAAGTGTAGTCCTCGGACCACCAACCTTGTGGAAATTGATGTCTTATCATTTGTTAAACAGAACCTTAGTTATGCCGGGTCCTCGGACCTCCTACTTTGGGAAAATTAACATTTGCAATTACAATCGTAAAGAATCAAGAAACTTGGTTAAGTGTAGTCCTCGGACCACCAACCTTGTGGAAATTGATGTCTTATCATTTGTTAAACAGAACCTTAGTTATGCCGGGTCCTCGGACCTCCTACTTTGGGAAAATTAACATTGGAATTACAATCGTAAAGAATCAAACAGAAACTTGGTTATGTAGTCCTCGGACCACCAACCTTGTGGAAATTGATGTCTTATCATTTGTTAAACAGAACCTTAGTTATGCCGGGTCCTCGGACCTCCTACTTTGGAAAAATTAACATTTGCAATTACAATCGTAAAGAATCAAACAGAAACTTGGTTAAGTGTAGTCTCGGACCACCAACCTTGTGGAATTGATGTCTTATCATTTGTTAAACAGAACCTTAGTTATGCAGGGTCCTCGGACCTCCTACTTTGGAAAAATTAACATTTGGAATTACAATCGTAAAGAATCAAACAGAAACTTGGTTAAGTGTAGTCCTCGGACCACCAACCTTGTGGAAATTGATGTCTTATCATTTGTTAAACAGAACCTTAGTTATGCCGAGTCCTCGGACCTCCTACTTTGGGAAAATTAACATTTGCAATTACAATCGTAAAGAATCAAACAAACTTGGTTAAGTGTAGTCCTCGGACCACCAACCTTGTGGAAATTGATGTCTTATCATTTGTTAAACAGAACCTTAGTTATGCCGGGTCCTCGGACCTCCTACTTTGGGAAAATTAACATTTGCAATTACAATCGTAAAGAATCAAACAGAAACTTGGTTAAGTGTAGTCCTCGGACCACCAACCTTGTGGAAATTGATGTCTTATCATTTGTTAAACAGAACCTTAGTTATGCCGGGTCCTCGGACCTCCTACTTTGAAAATTAACATTTGCAATTACAATCGTAAAGAATCAAACAGAAACTTGGTTAAGTGTAGTCCTCGGACCACCACCTTGTGGAAATTGATGTCTTATCATTTGTTAAACAAACCTTAGTTATGCCGGGTCCTCGGACCTCCTACTTTGGGAAAATTAACATTTGCAATTACAATCGTAAAGAATCAAACAGAAACTTGGTTAAGTGTAGTCCTCGGACCACCACCTTGTGGAAATTGATGTCTTATCATTTGTTAAACAGAACCTTAGTTATGCCGGGTCCTCGGACCTCCTACTTTGGAAAATTAACATCTTTTATGTTATCACGGAATAAATAATCTAAAGGATCAAAGGAAGGTTGGTTTAATCTTGTCCTCGGATCGTAAACTTGGTTGAAGATAATTCCTTATCAGGCCAGGAAAGTGTTAATTAAAGTGATGTAAGGAACGATATTGGGACTTTACATTCAATTAAAAACAGAATCATGCAAGTGGATGAGGTCTACTACTTGGACCATGGACTTGGTCAAAATTAACTTCTTATTGTTCTTAGGACCTAGCGCTTTACTGTTCATTAACTCAGATCTAAAATTTGTCCTTCGAATTGTAAATTAAATTTATGGTCTTCGAACCTTACATCATACCAACAACAAATGCTATACGTTGCAGAGGTTTAATTGTTGCTTGAAGCCTTTGGTTATTAGCGATATTTCAAACCACGTGATCTTTTTGTTAAGTCCTTATAATATGCGTATGGTCATAAGTGGATAATCCTTGTAGTTGGATTTGTTTACTCAAACAAACTTCAATAAAACAGTACAAAATAAACGAAGTAAAAACAAACGCAATGCGATAAAAAGGTATATAAGATTGTTCTTTACAAAATTGCATAATAAGTATTACAAAGGGATAAATATAAGGATAGAGACTAAGAAGCCCTAATCTCGGCCTTAGGTTTCAGAAGGAGGTCCACATGAGAAGTGCTCGGACCTTCAGTCTTTTCAGCTCCACTTCAAAAGGGGAAAGAATATGTTTCCCTTTATCTGCTTCCTTTGCTGGTATGACGTTATGCTCCAAGGCTAGACTGAGATCCTTCTCGGCATCCACATCAGCTTCCTGTTCTTTGTTGGAACCCAAGGGTTCTGTAGGATCTAGGAGGGGCTGTAGGACCACCTAGGGCAGCTCTGGTAGAGTTGAGTCAGGGGTGGGGGTGGCAGCAGGAGCCTCCTCAATCTCCTGGATTTCCAGTGGAATCCAGACGTTCTCGGACTTCCTCAACTCCGAGGAGGGGGGAGTTCCAGCTGCGTTTAGGGCCTCCACCCAAACCTTCTGGCAGTATTCACGGCACAAGGCCGCGAAGGCCTCGGTCAGCTGCTCCTCGGTGTTGGCCACCCCTTCTTGATAGCTTGCCTGTTTGGCAGCTTGTAAAGAACTTTGAAATGTGCTGGCTTCTCTCTTCAGCAGTGCAATTTCCTTCTCCAAATCCGAGCGTTCCCCTTGAGCTCGGGCAATCTCATCATCTTTTTCATGGAGGAGCTTGCGCTGTCCTTCTATTTGGGTCTCCATAGTTTTGAGACTTGACCTAACACCATCTCTCTCTCTCTTTACATTAGCCACCTCCGAGAGCAGCTTCTCGTTTTCAGCAATGGCTGTCCCCAGAGACTTCTCAGTCTCCATCCTGACCTCCATCTCGGCCCTGGCTTTCTTCCGAGTATCTTCAATAAACTTTTCAGCTACGAAGACCTCTTGAACAGCCTGCAACGAAATATGGTGGGGTCAAAACACAACAAAAACTTATAAATATTGTTAAAAGTAAACTCGTCATGAGAAGAACAAAAAAAAAAAAAAAAAAACATACCAGCGCCAAGTCTCTCTTCAAAGCAAGGAGAGCTGTGGCTGGCTCATTTTTTCCAAGGACTCCATGTCCTTGGGCAGCAAAAGGGCGCTCCAACACCTCGGCCAAGTGATGGGCATGGCCATGTTGAACCGCCCTTATACTGGACTGGCTGGAGATAGGAGCGCCATCCAGCTTCAGGTCAGGGGACCAGGTGGCCGGTGCTCTGCGCACATCGGCTACTGCCCCAATCTCCCCGCTCTCTACTGAACGGGCTCTACCTTTGCCTTTGTCCTGCTTTTGCTGCTGAGCCGGTGGAGGCTGGTTGCGTGGTTTCTTGGGGCCCTTATTGGTTGCCCCTTCATCTTCCCCCTTCCTTTTCTTTTTGGGGTCCTCGGCGGGAACTTTTGGCTCGGCTGGAGGAGGGGGAAGTGGCAAAGTTTGAGGGACTTGGGTGGCCCCTGTTTTCTTCACCTTGACCCTCGCGCTCTGTCGGTGAGAAGGTCCTTCATTCTGTCCATGGTGTCCTCGGATTCGACCTCTGGGAGTGCAACTACAAGACCGGCAATTCCGAAGCCTCGGCAGTATCTTCCTCCTCGTCAGAAAGCACGACAAACTGATTCCCTCGAGGTTCGTTGTATTCTTCGAGTTGGAACTGGTCTATCTCGTCGTCCAACGTGTGAGAGGAAGAGACCTGCTCTTCTGGGATAGCAGCTACCTCGGAGTGGACGGTGAGGGGGATGGCTGCTACGGGTTGTAGGTAGAGAATGGTTTGAGGGGTGTCTGGGAGATCGTGATCGTCTAGAAAGTTTGGCCGGGCAACGTTGATCCTCCTTCGTCGTCGGTCACCGGCTACTATAGCGTTGTCTATCTCCTGGAAGTCCGAGGAGATGGGCTCGTATCCCAGGATTAAGTGAGCAGCTCGGAGCTGTCTGTCTGTGCTAACAAACACCTCGGATCGAAGTATCCGGTTCAGGTCGGTAACGTTGCAATGGCTCAAACGAGGGCGTACGTTTCGCTTATCTGCAAACAACAAACAAAAGAAGAGAAGTGAGAAATTAAACAACTTGGTCAGATTCATACAGCAAAAGATAAAGATAAACACGTAGAAATATCTAAAATATGTTGGTTAGTGTTGAGGGAGGATTTGTTTAGGGAGGTTAGTCCTTAGGTTTCGCACCTGGTTCCCCCCACTGTACTGGGCAATGGAGACCGTCGTGCCAGTTTCCAGAGACGATCAGGTAGTCGTCCTTCATGCCTTTGTTGGACTTGGGCAAACAGGAGATTAACCTAACGACACTGGACCGGGACTTAATATAATAGCCTACATTGGATAGTTTGTGGGATTCGTACAGAAAAACAACATCGTGCCATGTGAGGTTTAACCCCATTTGTTCATTTAAGGCATCGACGCTGCCTAAAACTCTAAAAACGTTAGGGAGGCATTGGTCGGGACACAACCTATGGTTGCGAAGGTATTCCCTTATCACAGGTTTCATTGGGAGGGTCATCCCGCCTTCAATAAAGGCTATCATTGGGATTATGACCTCTCCCTCCTTCCTAGAGTTAGCCACGGCCTCCGCCGGGCAATACTTTAGGCCTACGTCACCGGGAATGTGGTATTTGGCTCTGAAGCCTTCCATTCCGGCGGCAGTATCGACAAGACACTTAAATCTACCCATGGAAAATAATGAAAGGCTAGACTCTAAAAAAATAAAGTGTTTATTAGGACAGCCGAGGACAAAGTCCGAGGATAAAAGGTTGAGAAAGAAATGAATGGTGAGTAAGAACTTACGGAGTTTGAGGATATGCAAATTTTCACAGTTTTCTGAAGACGAAATATGATTGTTGATGTTTTGATGGGATCAGTCCCTGGCAAAATAAATGAAGACGCAGATTCCCGAAGCGTCACGACGTGCGGAATGGCGGCCTCGAATTTAGTTTTACCCCGCCCAAATTTTCGTGGAGCAATGAGGGCCGTTGGATGCCCATGTCACCGTTGAACGTGGGGACAGAGTGTAAAATACAGTAATAAATGCGCGTGTTTTGAAAATGAAATCGCCAAGTGGCATCCTCTGGTATACGAAACGGTTTCCACACGTGCAATCACTCGTGAAGTGTGCAGAATAAGTTCTCTTCGGATCAAAACTCTATTTTTCTCCTCAGATTTCGAAAATTAGAATTTTGAGGGGCTATTGTGGGGGGTAAAGAGGTCCTGACAGGTATATGGGCCTTTAAGCCATACTAAGTAAGGCCGACCTACCCTTGATTTTGAAACCTTGAAGTGCCTTGGGCCTACTCATGCGCCGAGGACCCGAGGACCAATCAGAGGTTGATTTTACTCTCAGATGGGCATAGAAGAATCAGCAACGTTATCATAACGGCACATGAATGACATGACGGAGACCAACGGTTAAAAGGGGTGAACCCTTGGATGTTCTAGAAGCTCCGGTGTTTGAAAAGTACTAAAGGCTGCTGCCTCCACATTAAAGACCCTTCACCTACTACCTTAGCCGCATTAATGGGGAAGTGACACCTGAACAGTGGAGGGGAAACTTCTGGTTACTATTCCAGGGCCCTGAGAGAAAAAATATCTAGGCTAAGGGGTAGATGGGGTAACACGTGTATAAAGTATCAAGGGGCTTAGTATTTAAGGGGGGACCCCGAACAGAAAAAAGGGGAACCTCTCTCTCTCTTGGTAATCAAAAGAAAAAGAAAGAAAAGAAAGATAATATAAGAACAGTCCTCGGCTTACGTCCGAGGAGATTGAGTTACAATATTCCTTGTTATTTTTGAGTGCTGACAATCTTTGACTTGCCATATAATCTTTAAACTCTTCTAACCTGGGTTTAAAAACCCGCACTCTACAAATTCATATTGTATAAGGCTCATTGGGCCTGAGCCCATCACTGTTTTCGGGCCAGGTGCAATTGTGCACTTACACAACTAATAATGATCTTTTACATAACATTAAGGATATACAAATTTTCATAATTATTATATGATTTATGTGATTAATTCATAATAAAAATATTATTGGACTTGGGTGGGGTGATTAATTAAAGAGGGTGTATGTGAAATACTTTATAAAAATAATAACGAAAAATATCATGTAACTAGCATAAGAGGTGTGAAAGTCTTCATTATGAAGGAGATGCCGACTAGGTTTTCCTATGTTTTATTTTATGTTATGTAAGCAATGTAACATACAATCTGACTAAAAGAATAAAAGTGCATCTTCTTCATTTTGTGAGACTTTTTGGTCATTTTCGCAAACGATTGGTGACCAAATTAAAGGAAAGAAAGGTATCACCCAACTTCTGACCCAAGCAAACCTTATATACTTAGTTTTCAAGTGTAGCTTGTCTTCTCAAGAAAGTGTGATCCTTTTAGTCTCAATGCAATTGATATTTTTTAGAATTTTTTTTCAGGGGAACATCTATTCTGCTGATGCAATTGTAATGTGCTTACAGAAGGTCCATGCACAAGCACACAATTGCACATATTTTATAGTAAATATTACTGGTTCTTGATAGAAACCCTTGAAGTAAAAAAACAGGAAGGTAAATAGTACTGCTTTTTGGTCCTGTTATGTCACAGCTTTTAATTGGAGAAGCAAAGGTTTTGCCCAAAAGAAAATATTTTTCATCACGGCTCAAAGGCCTACTTGATGCAAAATAACTCATAAGTCAAAACTAGGGAAACACAATTGCCCGTGATTTGATAACTATCAAGCTTGAATAACAAACTACCTAAGTACCTATGAGGCTAAGAGCCTAATAAGACTAGGACCCCAACTAATTGAATACTTAATCGGAGGAGCTTTCAAGCCTGATTGGCAGTAAGCCAGTAACAGTAGGGGAAAAGAAAAAACTGAATAAAATAATAAAATAAAATGTGTATATGAAAATAAAATGAAGTTAAATTAAATTAAGTAAAAAATCATACCATGATAACGAGCAAGGTTACAAATACCAAATCAAAGCAATGATTAGCGGAGAACATCTTGAAATTGGTATAAGTCAAGTTTTTTATTATTATTATTTTTTATATTTCAGTTATTGCATAAGTGAGATAAGATTCGCCAATGTTATTATTATTATTTTTTTTATAAAAGAAAACAAAAAACACTGCACAATATACAATATTCTTAATAGAATTCGTTGGTAATGTATTTTGCATTGGATGCCAGCCGAATGTTTAATCGGAAAATAAGAGGGATTAAGTAACAACAAGTGGTAAAATTTCTTGTGGCCGAATAAAAAATTTAAGATTTGACCTCCACATATATTAAAAAAAAAAAAATTCTTTAAATTAATTTAGAGATAAATATTTCAATTGGTACATTGGTCTAATAATAAAGATTAAGGCTAAGGATTTGCTGCAAATTAAGTTGCGGCAACTCCTGTAAAATGCACACGTATCAAGGGACTATTTGGTAAAAAATTCAATCTTGACATGAAAGTTTTCATTTAAATATAATTTTGGACAAGTGTCTATTTGAGGCACTGGCACATGAATATTTTTACCGAAATTGCTATAACTTAGGGCTCGTTTGTTAAAAGATTTCTAGTAACATTGTTTAAGTGTGGTGAAAATACATGCGGATGAAAAAATGTTCACTACAAAAAAAATGTTCTATAGCCGTGTTTTAAAAACATGGTTATAGCTCAAAAAAAAAGTGGCTATAGCTCAAAAAGGTTCTATAGCCACATTTGTAAGTAGTTTTAGCCACGTTTTTTAAACGCGGCTATAGGTTAAGTCTATAGCCACGTTTTTAAAATGTGGCTATAGATCCTCCTTTAATATATATATATATTAGCTGGACCTATAGCCACGTTTTCTACCGACAAACAATTGATGCATTCTTTAAGAAAAAAGATATTAGTCATTCAAAACTTAGGACTTCTGTAGAAACAAATGTTGATACTTCAATACCTAATGAGCGTCCTTCCAAATGTTCAAGAATTGAATCTAAAGGTATAGACCGTGATCTAGGATCATGTAAACAAATATATGAATTCCTTGTCAACGAACAAGATGAAATTCAACGTGCTTATGTCATAGCCAGGGGCGAGAGGGGGCAAGTGGCCCCCCTGACCTCCTAAAAAAAATCTAGAGTAGCAACCTAAATATTAGGTTATTAAGTATTTTGACCTTGACACAAACGTTCCACACCTAGAGACTAGAGAAGAAAGCAATATTAGGTGCAACTCTCTGTAACATTATTTTGTCTTTTTCCAAACAAAACAAAGTTTTGTGGGTCCCACTTAACACCGATGCTGTTTTTCCTTGCCACATGTTCTCAAGCACTGGAAGTTTTTTTTTTCCTGGAGTGCTTTTTTTAAGGCAATTTGTTCCTCAAATAAGGTATTCCCACATAATCATAATATATATATATATATATATATTTAGGTCCTTGTATATTAAACTAAAACCATAGCATTCCCTAATCTTTTTCTCTTCTAGTTTAACTTTTTCATAATTTCAATTTTGAAACACTTTATTTTTACTATAGAACCAATTTTAACTACTTACTACTTAAAGAATAGAGTAAAAAATACTGAATTTTGCATAAATGAAAATAAAACTTTATAATTCTTTTATATTGATTTATTTTAAAGAATCAAATTACATGTTTAAATTCTATATATTTAGAATAATCTCTTAAATTGATTGTTATTAACTATGATATTTTTTTGTTTTATTTATTTTAATAATATGAAATATATACTTATAATCAATTGAGATTATGGAGAAGCCAAATTATAATAATGATTTAGATTCAAATTCTAAACAAACTCATATCGAGGTGTATTTTACTAATCTTCCAATTGAACAAATTAAATTATGTATGAAAAAATAAATTAGAGTTTATATTAGATTAGATTTTGTACAACAATTGCATTAATAGTATATAATTCTATATCTATTTTGTTATTAACATTGATTAATAATATTTAGATTAATTTTACTTTCAATCTTGTCTTTTAATTTTGCCCCCCTAAACTAAAATCCTGGCTCTGCCACTGGTCATAACCGGTCCATATCAACTTAAAGACATAAAGTATCCATACATAGGACCGAAAAATCATTGCTGTAATTTTCAATCTTCATGATTTGAATCACGTTCAAATTGGTTGAAATACTCACCTTTTTTATATGTTTACGTTGAAGTAGACAGTTTTTCATATTTATTAATATTCAAATATAGAATGATATATGAAAAGTGATAATTTTGTATCCAAGTAATTATTTCTGGCTACCTCCTGCGCGCCAACACCCATACTAAAACTGTATGCAAACTCATGAATAATAACCGGCCTTTTTAAGCCAATAACGAACCCAGCCAAGCATATAAATTTTTACGCAAAATTAACTGACACTCCCACCAAAGGCGCACAAAATGCCCCCATAAACCATAATGTATAAACATTCCCACGTGTATAAAATTTCTCAGTATAAACTCTCCATCAAAATGTACAAATTTCCACAAAATGAACAGACTTTCCGTGTTCACCAAAAAAAAAAAAAAAAAAACTGTCTCTCCGTAAAAATTTTCTAACGAAATATACACACTTGCCGACATAACGAACAAAATTTCCCATAAAATTTATCACATTTTCCCATGTAATGTTCATACTTTCCCTTACCCACATGTCAATTGGAATTTGACATGTGACAAGACAATAAAAAGGATCCCACAACTTTTAATGGAAGTTTTGATATGCACTAATTGGGCCTTGATTTAAATCGAACTTGGATTTAACTTGAGCACGGGAAAATATGACAGCGAACAACTTCAATTGATCCGAACAGGAAATGAGGAAATAAAGCAAAGAAATGAAGATTAAGGGATCGTTTCCTAACCTTGTTTTAGTAATATTATTTAAATGTTGTAAAAATAAGTGTAAGTAAAAAAATATTATCATAATATATATTGTATTGTTTAAATAATGAAAACGGTTGTTTAAACTAAATAAAAAATTACAAAAGCGAAAGATAGATTTCACTAAATAATGGAGATTACAATGAAAAGTGCTACGTTCACAATATTTTTATAACAATTTCACTACAAATTATAATTTGTTAGTTATTATTAGTTTAAATTTAAATTTATTACTAAAATTAATTTTTTAACCTAATAATAACAACTAATAACAACTTAAACTTAAAATTTATTGTAAAAAATTATTTCTAGATTACAATTGGGTACTTGTAAGTGCACAATTGTACCTAGTCCTTAGAACAGTTACGGGTCCAGGCCCAATGAGCCTTAAACAATAAGAATTTGTAGAGTGTGGGCTTGAAACCCAGGTTAGAAGTATTCAAGGATGTGATGACAAGCCAAAGAATGCAAACATCCAGAAACAACGAGGAATATAGTAAGTCAATCTGCTCGGACGTAAGCCGAGAACTGTTCTTATATTATCTTTTTCTTTCTTTTTCCTTTAGGTTACAAAAAGGGCCCCCTTATTTCTGTTCTAGACCCTTCCTTATATACTACTCTCCTTTTGATACTTTATACACGTGTTGCCCCAAATCCCCCTTAGCATAGATATTTCTTTTCTCAGTGCCTTTGAATAGTAACCAGAAGTTTCCCTTCCACTATTCAGGGGTCACTTCCTCATTAATGCGGCCAGGGTGGTAGGTGCAGGGTCTTTAATGTGGAGGTAGCAGCCTTTATCTTTGGTAATTCTTTAACATCGGTGCTTCTGGGACATTCAAGGGTTCCCCCTTTTAACCGTTGGTTTTCACTGTGTCGTTCCTCAACCTTTACAATGAAATCCCGTTCTTCAGTGTCTGTCCGAGGATCAACTCACCCTCGGATAGGTCCTCGGGTCCTCGACACATGGGTTGACTCATGATACTAACAAGTTCTGAACCCAAGAGCAGGTCGGCCTTCCTTAGCATGGCCCAAAGGCCCACATGCCCACCAGGGTCCTTTTATTCCCCACAATAGCCCCTCAAAACTCTGATTTTCGACGTCCGAGGAGAAAAATAGGGTTTTGATCTGAAGATAACCTACCCCGCACACTTGGTGAAAAATTGCACATGTGGAAACCGTTTCGCATCCCAGAAGGTGCCACTTGGCGGTTTTATTTTCAAAAACGCGCGCATTTATTACTGTAAGTTACATTTTGTCCCCCACGTTCAACGGCGAGATGGGCATCCAACGGTCCTCATCACTCCACAAAAATTTTGGGCGGGACAAATATGTTTTCGAGGCCGCTTTTCCGCACATCGTGACGCTTCGGGAACCTGCGCCTTCATTTAATTCACCAGGGACTAATCCCATCAAAACATCAGCAGTCATACTTTACCTTCAGAAAACTGTGGAAGTTTGCACACCTTCAACTTCGTAAGTTCTTGCTCTTTCTATTCTTAACCTTTTTCTCCTCGGATTTTATCCTCGGCTGCCTTCGTAAATATTTTTCCCTTTAGAATTTAGCCTTTCGTTCTTTTCTGATGGGTAGATTTAAGTGTCTCGTTGATACCGCCGCCGGAATGGAAGGCTTCACAGCCAAGTATAACATTCCCGGCGATATAGGTTTAAAATATTGCCCGGCAGAAGCCGTGGCCGGTTCTAGGAAAGAGGGAGAGGTTATCATCCCAATAATAGCCTTTATAGAGGGTGGGATGACCCTCCCAATGAAACCTGTAATGAGGGAATACCTTCGCAACCACCGGTTGTGTCCCGATCAATGCCTCCCAAACGTTTTTCGAGTTTTAGGTAGTGTCGATGCTCTAAACGAGCAGATGGGTCTAAACCTCACCTGGCACGATGTCGTCTTCCTGTATGAGTCCCACAAACTCTCCAAAGTAGGTTACTATATTAAATCCCGATCCAGCGTCGTTAAGCTAATCTCCTGTCTGCCCAAATCCAACAAAGGCATGAAGGACGACTACCTGATCGTCTCTGGGAACTGGCACAACGGCCTCCACTGCCCAGTTGAGTGGGGGGATCCAGGTGCGATGCCACAGGATTAATCTCCCCACAATACCCCTTCCTCTAACACACATAAAAAAAACGCGTATTCACACTTACTTTAAACTCATTACATATCTGTGTGAATCTAACCAAGCTTATTTATTTTGATGTCTTTTTTTGCTGATAAGCAACACGTGCGCCCTCGTTTGAGTCATTGCAACGTCGCTGACCTAAATTGAGTACTCCGTTCCGAAGTGTTCGTTAGCGAAGATTTGCAACTCCAAGCTGCTCACTTGATTCTAGGATACACTCCCATCTCCTCGGATTTCCAGGAGATAGAAAACGCCATAATCGCCGGTGACCGAAGACGAAGGCGAATAAACGTAGCCCGGCCCCACTTCCTCGACGACCACGACCTCCCGGACGCCCTTCAAACCGTTCTATACTCACAGCCCATAGTGGCCATTCCCCTCGCCGTGCACTCTCAGGCAACTGCTATCCCAAAAGAGCAGGTGTCTTCCTCCAACACGCTAGACGACGAGATAGACCAATTCCAACTTGAAGACTCCGACAGACTTCGAGGGAACCAGTTTGTCGTACTCTCAGACGAGGAGGAAGAAGCCGCCGAGGCCTCTAGGATTGCAGGGTTAGTCGTTGCCCAACCAGAAGACGAATCCGAGGAGGACATGGACAGGATGAAGGGTCTCCTCACCAACAGAGCCGCGAAGGTGGTTGAGAGAAAGACGGGGACATCCCAGGCTCCTCCAGCTTTGCCACCTCCCCCTCCTCCAGCTGAGCCAAAACTCCCAACCGAGGACCCCAAGAAGAAGAGAAAGGGGGAGGCCGAGGGGACAATCAGCAAGGACCCCAAAAAAATGCGACATCAACCCCCTCCGGCTCAGCAGCAGAAGCTGGACAAAGGCAAGGGTAGGGCCCGCTCAGTTGAAAGCGGGGAGATTAGAGATGTGGCCGAAGTGCGCAGAGCATCGGCCACCTGGTCCCCTGACCTAAAACTGGACGGCGCGCCTATTTCCTGCCAGTCCAGTATAAGGGCGGTCCAGCAAGGTCATGCCCATCACCTGGCAGAAGTGCTGGAGCGCCCCCTTCTGTTGCCCAAGGACATGGAGACCTTGGAAAAAATGAGCCAGTCACAACTATTCCTCTCTCTAAAAAGAGATTTGGCTTTGGTAAGTTTGCCCCTTTTTAGGAAGATCCCACCTTTAACTATGTTCAAAAATTTTTGTCCTTTACCATACTTGACTCCATCATACTTCATTGCAGGTCGTTCAGGAGGTCTTCGTGGCTGAAAAATTCATAGAGGACTCTCGGAAGAAGGCCAGAGCCAAGCTGGAGATTAGGCTGGAGACCGAGAAGTCCTTGGGGACGGCCCTTGCTGAAAATGAGAAGCTGACCTCAGAGGTGGCTGAAGTAAAGAGAGAGAGAGATGGGGCCGAGGCGAATCTCAAAACCATGAAGACCCAAATAGAAGGGCAGGGCAAGCTCCTTAATGAAAAAGATGATGAGCTTTCCCGAGCCCAAAGGGAACGCTCGGATTTGGAAAAGGAACTTGCGCTGATGAAGAGAGAAGCCAGCGCATTTCAACACTTTTTACAAGCTGCCAAGCAGGCGAGCTACGAGGAAGGGGTGGCAACCACCGAGGAGCAGCTGACCGAGGCCTTCGCAGCCTTGTGCCGGGAATACTGCCAGAAGGTCTGGGGGGAAGCCCTAAACGTAGCTGGAGTTCCTCCATCCTCGGATCTGAGGAAATCCGAGAACGTTTGGCTTCCCCTGGAAATACAAGAGATTGAAGAGGCTCCTGCTGCTACTCCCACCCCTGAATCAACTCTACCTGCTCTGCCTCCAATGGTCCCACAGCCAATTCCCGATCCTACAGAACCTTCAGGTTCCAATAAAGAGAAGGAGGGAGGCGGGGATGCAGAGAAGGGCCTCAGCCAGGTCATGGAATCCGTTGCCCCTCCAACCAAAGCAGCAGACAAAGGAAAACAAGTTCTGTCTCCTTTTGAGTTGGAGCTGAAAGAGACCGAGGCACCCAGCACCTCTCAGCAAGATCCTCCTCCGAAAGCTTAGGACTTAGCTTAGGGCTTCTCTTTCTCTGTTCTCAGCCTTAATATGTAAAGCATGTCTAAATGATGAATGAAAGACAACTTTATTTGATTTTCGCTTGTGTTACATCTGCTTTTACTTCATTTGATTTTTACTTGTGTACAACCATAACCTCCACGCAATCACGCGCATGTTATTAAAGACTTTAACGAAAAGTGAAATGATTGAGACATTTAAACAATGCCTTGGTTAAAAAGAAGAAAAGACCCCATATAACAATCAAAATCTTGTAATGTATAACATCGCTTCCAGTAGGATGTAAGATCCGAGGACCATTCCTTACACAAATTTGCTTAGCACTCAAAGATATAAAACTTAAAATCCAAGTTAACAAACGGTAAGGCATTAACACCCAGACACAATAAAGAGTTAACTTTGATCAAAGTTGTGTTCCAAGGATAATACTTAATCAACTTTTCGTTTGATTCTTTAGATCATTAGCTTTAAATGTCAATATTACCAAGTGACAAGACATCAATTTCCACAAGGTTTGTGGTCCGAGGACTACACTTAACCAAGTTTCTGTTTGATTCTTATGAACAGCAACTTCAAATGTTAATTTTCCCAAAGTAGGAGGTCCGAGGACCCGACATAACTAAGATTCTGTTTAACAAATGAGAAGACATCAATTTCCACAAGGTTTGTGGTCCGAGGACTGCACTTAACCAAGTTTCTGTTTGATTCTTAAAAATTGTAACTTCAAATGTTAATTTTCCCAAAGTAGAAGGTCCGAGGACCCGGCATAACCAAGGCTCTGTTTAACAAATGACAAGACATCAATTTTCACAAGGTTTGTGGTCCGAGGACTGCACTTAACCAAGTTTCTGTTTGATTCTTAAAAATTGTAACTTCAAATGTTAATTTTCCCCAAGTAGAAGGTCCGAGGACCCGGCATAACCAAGGTTCTGTTTAACAAATGACAAGATATCAATTTCCACAAGGTTTGTGGTCGGAGGACTGCACTTAACCAAGTTTCTGTTTGATTCTTAAAAATTGTAACTTCAAATGTTAATTTTCCCAAAGTAGAAGGTCCGAGGACCCGGCATAACCAAGGTTCTGTTTAACAAATGACAAGACATCAATTTCCACAAGGTTTGTGGTCCGAGGACTGCACTTAACCAAGTTTCTGTTTGATTCTTGAAAATTGTAACTTCAAATGTCAATTTTCCCAAAGTAGAAGGTCCGAGGACCCGACATAACCAAGGTTCTGTTTAACAAATGACAAGACATCAATTTCCACAAGGTTTGTGGTCGGAGGACTGCACTTAACCAAGTTTCTGTTTGATTCTTAAAAATTGTAACTTCAAATGTTAATTTTCCCAAAGTAGAAGGTCCGAGGACCCGGCATAACCAAGGTTCTGTTTAATAAATGACAAGACATCAATTTCCACAAGGTTTGTAGTCTGAGGACTGCACTTAACCAAGTTTCTGTTTGATTCTTAAAAATTGTAACTTCAAATCCCTGAAACGTTATTGAATTTGAACTGGGTACAAACAAAAGTACAATTTATTAATAGTAATACCTTCGCAGGTTATTTACATTCCATGGACGTGGTACAATTTTTTCATCTAAATCAGCTAGCCGATAAGATCCTATGCCCGCTATTGAAACTATCCGATAAGGGCCCTCCCAATTTGGTCCAAGCTTACCCCAAGCTGGGTTCCTAGCAGTGCCCACAACCCTTCTTAATACAAGATCCCCAGGTGCTAGTGGCCTTAGCTTCACGTGGGCATCATATCTCCGTTTAAGTTTTTGTTGGTAATAAGCCATTTGGACCATAGCTGCCTCACGTCGTTCTTCAAGTAAGTCAAGACTTTTCTCCAGGAGTCCATTGTTGCTCTCGGTGTTAAAAGAACTCGTCTTTAGGGTGGGAAAACCAAATTCCAGAGGTATCACCGCCTCGGCTCCATAAGTCATGGAGAATGGCGTTTCTCCAGTGGACCTGCGTGGTGTGGTTCGATATGTCCACAGAACATGAGGGAGCTCTTCTACCCATCTACCTTTCGCATCATCCAACCTTTTCTTCAGCCCATTTACAATGACCTTGTTGACGGCCTCGGCCTGCCCATTTCCCTGAGGATAAGCTGGGGTGGAGTACCTGTTTATGATTCCCATGTCACCACAATATTGCCTAAAAGCCTTGCTGTCAAATTGAACACCATTGTCAGAGATAAGTGTGTGTGGTATGCCGAATCTAGTAATAATATTTTTCCAAATAAATTTCTTGGAATCAACATCTCTAATATTTGCCAAGGGCTCAGCCTCAACCCATTTAGTGAAATAGTCTGTTCCCACGAGAAGCCATCTTTTGTTACCTGTAGCCCTCGGAAATGGCCCAACTATATCTAGTCCCCACTGTGCGAAGGGCCAAGGACTGGAAAGGGGGTTAAGAACTCCTCCAGGTTGATGGATATTAGGGGCGAACCTCTGACATTGATCACATTTCCTGGCATAGTCTTGAGCCTCCCTTTGCATATTGGGCCACCAATAACCCTAAGTCAAAGCTCTGTGGGCTAAGGATCTTCCCCCAGTGTGGCTGCCACAAATCCCTTCATGCAGCTCTTCCAGAAGCCCTTCCGTTAAGTCAGGGTGTACACACAATAAGTACGGTCCTGAAAAGGATCGTTTGTACAGTTTCTGATCCTCGGACAACCAGAAACGTGGTGCTTTTCGGTGTACCTTATCTGCTTCTGATTTGTCCTCAGGGAGGACATCATCCCTAAGAAAAGATATGACCGGGTCCATCTAACTATGTCCAGGCCTTATCAGATGAATGCTAGGCGCGTTGGCAGTGACAAGAGTGGGTTCTAGCAAATCCTCAATAAGGATAACCCTAGGTAAACTTTGAGCCGAGGACGTGGCCAGCGTGGCTAAGGAGTCTGCATGGGTGTTTCCACTCCGAGAGATGTGAACCAAGACAAAAGAGTCAAACTCAGCTTGCTGACGTTTGACCTGGGCCAAATACTCCTGCATTCTTGGATCTCTAGCCTCCATGGTTCCCGTGACCTGGCCGAGTACCAGCTAAGAGTCCGAGAGGACATGGATCTCCTTCCCACCCATTCTATGCACCATTTTCATGCCTACTAAGACCGCTTCATATTCGGCCTCATTATTAGTAGCCGAGAATGCCAATCTCAAAGATTTTTCGAAAACAATTCCCTCGGAGGACACCAGGACAAGTCCAACACCAGACCCTCTCTGATTGGCTGCCCCATCCACATACACTTTCCAAATCGGAGATATCGCAGCTGTGATCACACCAACTGATTTTTCACCCATGTGGGAGTCTTTCAGAGTTTCCTCCAGCAGTGGCTCAGCAAATTCCGCCACCAGGTCAGCAAGGACTTGACCCCTTACCGAGGTGCGGGGCTTATATCTAACATCAAAAGCCCCTAGGATGGTCCCCCACTTTGCTATCCTTCCTGAGTAGTCGGCGCTACGTAGCACTGCCTTGAGAGGCAGTTGAGTCAGAACAACCACTGTGTGGGACTGGAAATAATGAGGAAGCTTTCGCGTGGCATGAACCACGGCCAGGAGCGCTTTCTCCAAGGGCAGATAACGCACCTCGGCGTCACCCAAAGACTTACTAACGTAGTATACCGGTCTTTGCACCCCGTTGTCATCCCTTATCAAGACCAGGCTGACCGCGTGGACGGCCACTGCCAGATAAGCAAACAAAATCTCATGTGCATCTGGACGAGATAGAATGGGTGGCCGAGAAAGATATTGCTTAAGTTGTTGAAAAGCTAACTCACAGTCCTCGGTCCACTGAAATCCTTTCCACTTGTTCAACAACTGGAAGAATGGATGACAGCGGTCGGCTGACCGAGATATGAACCGACTCAAGGCGGCTATCATTCCCGTTAACTTTTGGATTTCCTTTGGGTTCCGAGGAGACTGCAAGTCCTGAATAACCTTGACCTGCACTGGATTTACCTCTATGCCTCTGTGCGTAATCATGTATCCCAAGAATTTTCCAGACCCCACGCCGAAAGAGCACTTTGAGGCGTTGAGGCGCAGCTTGTACTTTCTTAATATTTGAAAGGTGTCAGCCAGATCCTTTACGTGTGAGGGTATTGTTTTACTTTTTACCACCATGTCATCTACATATACTTCGATGGTTTTCCCCATTTGCTGTTTGAACATTCTGGTCATCATCCTTTGATAGGTAGCCCTAGCATTCTTCAAACCAAATGGCATGACCTTATAGTGGTAGTTTCCCGTTGGAGTAATGAAAGCAGTTTTCTCTTGATCTTCCAACGCCAAGGGAATCTGGTGGTAGCCCTGGAAAGCGTCCAAAAAACTCATCCGAGGATGTCTGACAGTGGCATCCACCAGTTGATCGATACGCGGCATTAGGAACGAGTCTTTGGGACAGGCCTTGTTCAGATCAGTGAAGTCCACACATACCCTCCACGTTCCATTCTTTTTCTTAACAACAACAGTATGAGCCAACCACTCGGGGTAAAAAACTTCCTTAATAGCCCCAGCCCTCTTGAGTTTGTGAACCTCTTCCTTTACAGCTTCAGAATGTTCCCTGGAAGATCGCCGAGGTGGCTGCCTCCTCGGAACAATAGCTGGGTTGACATTTAAATGATGAAAAATGAAGTTTGGATCCACGCCTGGGGCTTCATAAGGATCCCACGCAAAAACATCAATGTTGTCCTTAAAAAATTCTAACAATTCCATCTTCTCCTGGTGTGGCAGAAGTATACCAACTTGGAAGAACTTCTCTGGGTCATCAGCTACTGGAAACTTCTCTAGTTCCTCACAATGTGTCTCCTCTCCTGTTAGCATTTTAGATGCGTCAGGAGGCGTTAACTGCTATAAGTTTTTAGTGACCAAAGTCGAAGACTCGGCTTCTGTCTGATGCAGCACTGCAGCGGATATGCACTGCCTTGCCACCGATTGGCTGCCGAGAATTTCCTCAACGTAATCCCCCGAAGGGAATTTAACTTTCACATGCAAGGTGGAGGAGACGGCTCCCAAAGCGTGCAACCAAGGCCTGGCGAGAATGGCTGTATATGGAGAGTACGCATCAACAACAATGAAATCTACTTCAACTGTTTCTGAGCCAGATTGAACGGGCAAACGAATCTGTCCCCTCGGCATAACAGATCTCCCTTCAAAGCTTATGAGCGGTGAGTCATAAGGAGTTAGGTCTTCAATCTTCAACCTTAGCCCCTTAAATAGAGCAGGGTACATGATATCTGCACCGCTGCCCTGGTCTATCATCACCCTCCTGACATTGTAATTCCCTATCCTCAACATAACTACAAGGGCATCGTCATGGGGCTGGATAGTCCCCACTTTATCCTCCTCGGAGAAACCTAGGACGGGCAAAGTGCCCCTTAACCTCTTCGGCCTATTGCCTACATCCTCGGCCTGAGGATGGGAAACCGCCATTATCCTAGTGGGACCTGAACCGGTCCTTCCGGGCACAGCGAAGATAACATTAATCGTTCCTAAAGCTGGCCGAGATGAATTGTTCCTCTGGTTGTTCGAGCCAACTTGACTGACATGCCCAGTAGGTTGACACAAGTGCTCCTTCAACTTTCCTTCACTGACGAGCTGTTCCAAATGGTTCCACAAGGTCCAGCATTTCTCGGTAGTGTGACCCACATCCTGATGGTACTGGCAGAAGAGGTTTTGATTTCTCTTTGCAGGGTCCCCTGCCATCTTGCTAGGCCATCTGAAGAAGGGCTCCTTACGAACTTTCTCCAGTAATTGATGCACCGGTTCTCGAAACACAGTATTTACAGCCTGAGGTGCTGCCGAGCCAGATTGCCCGAAGTAATCTCTCCTCGGCTTATTGTTGTGATATCTGTCCGACCTGAAATCCCTTCTCTCCTGAGGGATAACCTTCTCCTTTCCCTTTCCTTGCTGCTGATCCTCCTCTACCCTTTTGTACTCATCAATACGATCCATAAGGCGACGTACACTGCGGAGAGGCTTTTTCGTCAATGACTTTCTCAAGTCGTGGTCAGTAGGCAGACCTACCTTAAAGGTATTCAGTGCCACCTCATCAAAATCACCATCAATTTCATTAAACATCTCCCAGTATCGATCGGAGTATGCTTTCAGTGTCTCTCCTTCTCTCATGGTCATGGATAACAGCGAGTCCAAGGGCCGAGGGACTCTGCTACACGTAATGAATCGCGAAGCGAATGCCCTAGTAAGTTCCCCAAATGAACTTATAGACCCTGACTTGAGGCCGTTAAACCATCTCATAGCCACAGGTCCCAAGCTGGAGGGAAAAACTTTACACATCAAGGTCTCGTTGTGGGAGTGTACCACCATCCTCTGGTTAAAGTGACTCACGTGCTCCACTGGATCAGACCGGCCATTATAGATGGTAAAGGTGGGCTGGGTAAACCTCCTAGGAAGCCTCCCCTTCTCAATCCTCCGTGAAAACGGGGATTTGGAGAGCTGGTGCAACGCCCTACTCATGGCATCGTTGCCTAAGCCCCTAGAAGGAAGCTTCTTGCGCCTGCGAGCTAGCTGGTCGTCCTCCTCTCCAGTGGACATTGCACTAGGGGGTGAGCATGATCTTGAGCTGTAATTACCCCCCCCCCCCCCCGTTCCTCCTCTGAGGAAAGACTAGATAAGGATGGTGAAGACCTACGTCTGGCGCGGCGTAACTTTCTCTTCAAACGGTTGATCTCCTTCTGCATGACTTTAGAACCGTCCTCCTGGGGGATGCTACCCCCACCATGAGTATGGCTGGCGCTTGGGTACTCCGTATGGAAACTTCCCTCACGATCCCTTCGACGTTTAAGACGTTCAAAATGATCTTCCGGTTGAGATCCCTGTGACTCTGTATGGTGAGAGCTTAAGCCTGCCATGATATCCCTACCTCTTCTACACTAGATTTCCCACAGACGGCACCAATTGTAAGTGCACAATTGTACCTGGTCCTTAGAACAGTTACGGGCCCAGGCCCAATAAGCCTTAAACAATAAGAATTTGTAGAGTGTGGGCTTGAAACCCAGGTTAGAAGTATTCAAGGATGTGATGACAAGCCAAAATTTGCAAACATCCAAAAACAACGAGGAATATAGTAAGTCAATCTGCTCGGACGTAAGCCGAGAACTGTTCTTATATTATCTTTTTCTTTCTTTTTCCTTTAGGTTACAAAAAGGGCCCCCTTATTTCTGTTCTAGACCCTTCCTTATATACTACTCTCTTTTTGATACTTTATACACGTGTTGCCCCAAATCCCCCTTAGCATAGATATTTCTTTTCTCAGTGCCTTTGAATAGTAACCAGAAGTTTCTCTTCCACTGTTCAGGGGTCACTTCCTCATTAATGCGGCCAGGGTGGTAGGTGCAGGGTCTTTAATGTGGAGGTAGCAGCCTTTATCTTTGGTAATTCTTTAACATCGGTGCTTCTGGGACATTCAAGGGTTCCCCCCCTTTAACCGTTGGTTTTCACTGTGTCGTTCCTCAACCTTTACAATGAAATCCCGTTCTTCAGTGTCTGTCCGAGGATCAACTCACCCTCGGATAGGTCCTCGGGTCCTCGGCACATGGGCTGACCCATGATACTAACAAGTTCTGAACCCAAGAGCAGGTCGACCTTCCTTAGCATGGCCCAAAGGCCCACATGCCCACCAGGGTCATTTTATTCCCCACAGTACTCATTCCAATAAAAGCAATTACGCAGGTGAACGGATCTATAGAAGATTTGTGAAAACAAGTTTTAAGAGAGACTTTTGGAAAATATTTCTTTTGAGAATAATATGTATGTACATAATTGCTACTGCTGCTGGGTGAGATGTTAGGTATGCCTTTGTGTGTCCTTTCTTTTAAACATCTGGTCCTAACTTGTCTCTTCAATTTTATTTTTTTAATCTAACTTGTCTCTTTTTTATTGTCAAGGTAGGTTTTTTTTTTTTTTTATAAACCGTCAAGGTAGGTTTTTTAAAAATATAATTTAAATTTTTTCTTTTTAAGCTTCATTTTCATGGAACAGTTACAGGACTAAATCCTCGGGCTAATTTCCATTTAGCTGTTCAAGTAGTGTCTTAAGCATCATTTAGCGACCCATCGACACTCGGTAGCTTATCAATGAACATTATGATGTGGTATTACGTATAAGACAAAATTTAGTTACAAAATTAGTTATAATTTATTCAATATCTTTTTTAAGGTACAACCTTATTTAATATTTTTTTTATTAGAGCTGAATTTTGACAAAAATTCTCTATGCTTGCCAAATTTCTAAAAAAATTAAAGACCAACAGCTATATTATTAATAAATTTTTTAAATTGCAAGTTTTTGTAATTTAAAATTATGTACAAAATATAAGCTTATAGATCATATAGTAAATAATATCTGATTGACACAAAATTTGATGTGTATTAAGAGCGTAAAGAACGTGTAATTTAATAGTTAAAATTTTAAAATATGGAGTAATTTTTTTTTATCGAGTGTGCGTTTGGATAGATTATTTTTACCAACTTATTTTACTATTTAACATATTTTTGTTACTATTCATGGATCTCACTATATTTTTCTGATATTATTCATAGGTTTCACTGCACTATTTCAACTAACTTTTACTTTATCTACATTGATTTTAACAAAAAGTTTTCAGTTTTCTCAAAATAAGTGGTACTCAAACGGATACTGAGTAAAGTTGTAGTTTTAAGTTACAACTAATTTTGTAACGGGTTTGGCTTACCTCCAGTATTTTTTAACTGGAATCTCTTTTTGTGTTAATGAGAAACCGTCACATTGTCTACCAACTAAATAAAATGTAGAAATTAAAACTCATTACTACTTACCATTATATATTTAAAATAAAATTACATATCTAGTTAACAAAGTACGAGAGATAAACCATTTTGTAAATAAACCCTCTTGTAGCTAAATTTGGTCTTTAAACATAATAGTTACATGTAACATTTTCTTACATTGGGTGCGTCACATGCTAGCCAGATCGACCCCATGCAATAAAGATATTGCAAGTAACAATTATAGATTATTTCTTTTCCTTCATGCTTATCCACGTGTCACTTAAGGATCACAGCTAAACCTTGGTAAATGCAACTATAACCTCATTTGATGGCCTTGGCATTCATCCTGATTTTTAATGAAAATCAATATTGGTACAAATTTCGATTAGAAATACAAAACAATGTTTAAATCAATCGGGTAAAACTCGTGTTACTGAGTACTGACTATTAGGTGGGGAGGAGAATGACAAGAATAGAAAAGGTACAAAGAGAAAATAGTATATTGGATTGTCAAAGGTCCTATAATTTCATAGTATTATATTATTTCTTTTATGAGAATTATATTTCAATTCCCACGTCCCACTTGTAAAAGAGAGTAGGATTGATACTTTCAGAGTGGAAAAGCAAAGGAAAGGAGAATAACCTAGCTCTTTTTATTTTTATGGGAGATGAAATAAATATATTAATAAATGTATATTTTTTATAATTGTGAATTGTAATAATATTGTTACACACACACACACACACACACACACACAACACACACACACACATATATATATATATTGTGGGTGCCTTGAGGATGAAGTTGAAGAGTGGCAATATGGGTGGGGGGATGCCACATGCCACGGGCCTGAGGAGGAAGGTTGCCCGGGTAGAGGAAGAGATGAGTCAAAAGGACTCTAAGGCGTTCCAAGTGGGAGGAAGGATCTCATGAGAGAGAATCAAAGATCGTAGGGGAAGTTTATAGTTTGGAGTAGGCTGTTGCCCCCGCATTAAATGGTGAGCAACAACTTTATCAGCTACATAGATAAGAAAGTGACATAAATAGTGTGTTTCACAGTTAAGCAGTTTTTTCGACTACCTTCATAAGATGTTTAAAGGGGTAGGTGTTGCAATGAAAATCTTGTTAGGTAAAGGTGGGGGGTCAATATGTAAAATATGGGTGAGTATATAAGAGAAAGAAAATTTCTAGAGAAAAGGATTGAGACAGAAGTATCAGAGTAAGAAGAGTAAAAACAAGAACATTGAGAGAAGAGCGTGAATAGTGTATTTTTCTGTGCAATATTGGCATTCTCAGGCAAGCTTGCATTGAGACATGTACCTATGTATCATATAATAAAAAGTCTTTCTTCCTTATTCTCATCCTTAGGCTGAGTCCTCTCTTGTTGTTTGATTCTCTCTCTTACAAAATTATTGATTTGAGCCTAAGTTGAACTGTACAAACTCACTGTTTTGAGTGGGCTTGGATTGTTAGATTTTTAGGTCATTGCATATATATATCATTACTCAAATGATCAAATCCTTCGTTTTCTATCAATGAAGATAAAATTATATTGATTTTTTCATTCACTCAGGATTCATCTTTTCTATCAAGTATATATCATGAAATTTCTTATATTTAAATTTCTTCCTTGTTGATGTTCATACATAATAGTATAATACATGTATGTCTCTAATTTTTCTGCAAAACAAAAAGAGTTGTTAAATAGATTATTGTTAATCAACTCCATATCATTTTCCTTGTGTAATGTTAAGATTATATAAAATGACATAATTTATACTACAAATCACTTATATTATGAGTTGTGAGTAATAAAATTGTGATAATAAGTCTATACAGAGACAGACTTCAATCATTCACAGTTTGCTATATGAACCACTTTTGGCACAAATTTTACTGCTTTATATGGTGCTAGTTTTACTCTTTTTTCTCCAACATGAATCATAGTATATAACAATGATTTGAGTTGGTTGCTGACATATTTCCTCCCCCATCACAGCAAAGATTTATTGCACTTTGGAATCTGTTTCTTCCCTTTAGAAAAAGGTAACTAGTGGGGGCAACAGACATAATATTTTATATATAAAATAAACAAATTCCAAGCTCTTGACTGCGAGAAAGACAAAGTCAAGAAGTCGTCATATATGAATTTCATGTTAATTACAAAGTTTGATAGATGAATAATATGGATGCATAAATAAGACAACCAAAAGAAAATTCTCCTCAATTTTTTTTTTTCTTCTTCCTCAACTTTTGTGGCTGTCGGCTGTCCCCCCTAACAAATTCATGATTATTTGATAGTAGTTGTAAGTGCACAATTGCACCTGGCCCCAAGAACAGTTATGGGCTCAGGCCCAATGAGCCTTAAACAATACGAATTTGTAGAGTGTGGGCTTGAAACCCAGGTTAGAAGAGTTTAAGGGTTCTAGGGCAAGTCAAAGATTATCAATACGTAAAACAACAAGGAATATTGCAACTCAACCTCCTCGGACGTAAGCCGAGGATTGTTCTTATATTATCTTTGTTTTCTTTCTTTCTCTTTTTTTTTACAAAAAAAAATGAGAGCCCCTTTTTCTGTTCCGGGTCTCCCCTTAAATACTCATCTTTTTAATCCCTAATACACGTGTTGCCCTATCTCCCCCTTAGCCTAGATATTTCTTTTCGCAGTGCCTTTGAATAGTAACCAGAAGTTTCCCTTCCACTGTTCAGATGTCACTTCCTCATTAATGCGGCTAAGGTAGTAGGTGAAGGGTCTTTAATGTGGAGGCAGCAGCCTTTAGTACTTTTCAAACATCGGAGCTTCTAGGACATCCAGGGGTTCACCCCTCTTAACCGTTGGTCTCCATCATGTCGTTTATGTGATGTTATGATAACGTTACTGATTCTTCTATGCCCATCTGAGAGTAAAATCAACCTCGGATTGGTCCTCGGGTCCTCGGCACATGAGCAGGCCCGCGGCACTACAAAATTTACAAATCAAGGATAGTCGGCCTTACTTAGAGTGGCCCAAAGGCCCATATACCTGTTAGGACCTTTTTACTCCCCACAATAGCCCCTCAAAATTCTAATTTTCGAAGTCCGAGGAGAAAAATAGAGTTTTGATCCGAAGAGAACTTATTCTGCACACTTCAGGAGTTAGTGCACGTGTGGAAACCGTTTCATATACCAAAAGATGCCACTTGGCGGTTTCCTTTTTAAAACGCGCGCATTTATTACCGTATGTTACACTATGTCCCCACGTTCAACGGTGAGATGGGCATCCAGCGGCCCTCATTGCTCCACGAAAATTTGGGCGGGTAAAACTAAATTCGAGGCCGCCATTCCGCACGTCGTGACGCTTTGGGAACCTGCGCCTTCATTTATTTTGCCAGGGACTGATCCCATCAAAACATCAACCATCACACTTCTTTCTTCAGAAAACCGTGGAAATTTGCATATCCTCAACTCCGTAAGTTCTTACTCACCACTCCTTTCTCTCTCAACCCTTTATCCTCGGACTTTGTCCTCGGCTGTCCTAGTAGACGTTTTACTCTTTGGACTTTAACCTTTCTTTATTTTCCATGGGTAGATTTAAGTGTCTTGTCGATACGGCCGCCGGAATGGAAGGCTTCAGAGCCAAATACCACATTCCCGGTGACGTAGGCCTAAAATATTGCCGGCGGCGGAGGCCGTGGCTAATTCTAGGAAGGAGGGAGAGGTCATAATCCCAATGATAGCCTTTATAGAAGGCGGGATGACCCTCCCGATGAAACCTGTGATGAGGGAATACCTTCGCAACCATAGGTTGTGTCCCGACCAATGCCTCCCTAACGTTTTTAGAGTTTTAGGCAGTGTCGACGCCTTAAATGAACAGATGGGCTTAAACCTAACTTGGCACGACGTTGTTTTTCTATATGAATCCCATAAATTGTCCAACGTAGGCTACTACATTAGTCCCGATCCAGTATAGTTAGGTTAATCTCCTGCTTGCCCAAATCCAACAAAGGCATGAAGGACGACTACCTGATAGTGTCTGGAAACTGGCATGACGGTCTCCACTGCCCAGTGCGGTGGGGGGATCCAGGTGCGACACCTAAGGACTAACCTTCCCACTCCACGACCTTTCTCAATACTAACAAACATGCGTACTAAGATATTTTGTCTGTTTATTTCTGTTTATGGCTGCGTGAATCTAACCATACTGCGCTTCTTTGTTTTCTTTTTCCCTGCAGATAAGCAAAACGTGCGCCCCCGTTTGAGCCACTGCAACGTTGCCGACCTGAACCGGATACTTCGATCCGAGGTGTTTGTTAGCGCAGACAGACAGCTCCGAGCCGCACACTTGATCCTGGGATACGAGCCCATATCCTCGGACTTCCAGGAGATAGACAACGCTATAGTAGCCGGTGACCGACGACGAAGGAGATCAACGTTGCCCGGCCACATTTTCTAGACGACCACGACCTCCAGACACCCCTCAAACCATTCTTTACCTACAGCCCGTAGCAGCCATTCCCCTCGCCATCCACTCCGAAGTAGATGCTATCCCAGAAGAGCAGGTCTCTTCCTCTCACACGTTAGACGACGAGAGTAGACCAATTCCAACTCGAAGAATACAACGAACCTCGAGGGAATCAGTTTGTCGTGCTTTCTGACGAGGAGGAAGATACTGCCGAGGCCTCTGGAATTGCTGGGCTCGTAGTTGCACTCCCAGAGGTTGACTCCACGGACACCATGGACAGAATGAAGGACCTTCTTACCGATAGAGGCACAAAGGTCAAGGCGAAGAAAACAGGGGCCACCCAAGTCCAACAAACTCTGCCACTTCCCCTCCTCCAGTCCTGAGCCAAAGATTCCAGCCGAGGACCCCAAGAAAAAGAGAAAGGGGGAAGATGAAGGGGCGACCAACAAGGGCCCGAAGAAACCACGCAACCAACTCCACCGGCTCAGCAGCAAAACAGGACAAGGGCAAAGGTAGAGCCCGTTCAGTTGAGAGCGGGGAGATTGGGGTGGTAGCTGAGGTGCGCAGGGCACCAACCACCTGGTCCCCTGACTTAAAACTAGATGGCGCTCCTATCTCGTGCCAGTCCAGCATAAGGGCGGTTCAACAAGGCCATGCCCACCACTTGGCCGAGGTGCTGGAACGTCCTCTTTTGCTGCCCAAGGACATGGAGTCCTTGGAAAAAATGAGCCAGCCTCAGCTTCCTTGCTTTGAAGAGGGACTTGGCGCTGGTACGTTTTTTTTTTTTTTTTTTTTGTGTTTCTTCTCATGAAGAGTTTACTTTCAACTATATTTATGAGTTTTTTTTGTATTTCACCCCGCTACACTTCACTGCAGGGTTCAAGAGGTCTTCGTAGCTGAAAAGTTTATTGAAGATACTCGAAAGAAGGCCAGGGCCGAGATGGAGGTCAGGTTGGAGACTGAGAAGTCTCTGGGGACAGCCATTGCCGAGAACGAGAAGCTGCTCTCGGAAGTGGCTAATGTAAAGAGAGAGAGAGATGGTGCTAGGTCAAGTCTCAAAACTATGGAGACTCAAATAGAAGGACAGCGCAAGCTCCTCCATGAAAAAGATGATGAGATTGCCCAAGCTCAAAGGGAACGCTCGGATTGGAGAAGGAAGTTGCGCTGCTGAAGAGAGAAGCCAGCATATTTCAGACTTCTTTACAAGCTGCCAAACAGGAAAGCTATCAGGAAGGGGTGGCCAACACCGAGGAGCAGCTGACCGAGGCCTTCGCGGCTTTGTGCCGTGAATACTGCCAAAAGGTCTGGGGGGAGGCGTTAAATGCAGCTGGAATTCCCCCCTCCTCGGAGCTGAGGAAGTCCGAGAACGTCTGGATTCCGCTGGAAATCCAGGAGATCGAGGACGCTCCTGCTGCCACTCCTACTCCTGACTCAACCTTACCGGAGCTGCCCCAGGTGGTCCTACAGCCCGTCCTAGATCCTACAGAACCCTTGGGTTCCAACAAAGAACAGGAAGCTGTTGTGGATGCCGAGAAGGTCAGAGCAGATAAAGGGAAAAGTGTTCTTTCCCCTTTTGAAGTGGAGCTGAAAAAAACTGAAGGTCCGAGCACTTCTCATGTGGACCCTCCTTCTGAACCTTAGGGCTTCTTAGTCTTGATCCTTGTACTTATTCCCTTTTGTAATACTTATTATGCAATTTATGTAAAAAACAATTTTCATATATCTTTGTATTGCATTGTGTTTGTTTTTACTTCCTTTATTTTGTATTGTTTTATGGAAATTTATTTGAGTAAACAAATCCAACTACAAAGGTTATCCACTTATGACCATATGCATTTTATAAAGACTTAACAAAAAGATCACGTAGTTTGAAATATCACTAATCACCAAAGACTTCAAGCAACAATTAGACCTCTGCAACATATAACATTTGTTGGTGGTATGATGCAAGATTCGAAGACCATATATTTAGTTTACAATTAGAAGGACAAACTTTAGGTCTGAGGTAATGAACAACAAAGCGCTACGTCCTAAGAACAACAAGAAGTCAGTCTTGGGCTAAGTAGTAGATCTTATCCATTTGCATGGTTCTGTTTTTAATTGAATGTGAAGCCCCATATCGTTCCTTGCATCACTTTAATTGACACTTTCCTGGCTTGATAAGAAATTATATTCAACCAAGTTTACAACCCGAGACTAGATGAAACCAGTCTTTCCTTTGATCCTTTAGATCATATATTCCGTGATAACTTGAAAAACGTTAATTTTCATAAGATTGGTGATCCGAGGACCACACTTAACCAAATTTCTGTCTGATTCTTAAAATTTCTTACTTCAAATGTAATTTCCCAAAGTAGGAGGTCCGAGGACCCGGCATACTGAGGTTCTGTTTACAAATGATAAGACATCAATTTCCACAAGGTTGGTGGTCTGAGGACGACACTTAACCAAGTTTCTGTTTGATTCTTAAAATTTCTTACTTCAAATGTTAATTTTCCCAAAGTAGGAGGTCCTAGGACCCGGCATAACTGAGGTTCTGTTTAACAAATGATAAGACATCAATTTCCACAAGGTTGGTGGTCTGAGGACGACACTTAACCAAGTTTCTGTTTGATTCTTAAAATTTCTTACTTCAAATGTTAATTTTCCAAAGTAGGAGGTCCGAGGACCCATAACTGAGGTTCTGTTTAACAAATGATAAGACATCAATTTCCACAAGGTTGGTGGTCTGAGGACGACACTTAACCAAGTTTCTGTTTGATTCTTAAAATTCTTACTTCAAATGTTAATTTTCCCAAAGTAGGAGGTCCGAGGACCCGGCATAACTGAGGTTCTGTTTAACAAATGATAAGACATCAATTTCCACAAGGTTGGTGGTCTGAGGACGACACTTAACCAAGTTTCTGTTTGATTCTTAAAATTTCTTACTTCAATGTTAATTTTCCCAAGTAGGAGGTCCGAGGACCCGGCATAACTGAGGTTCTGTTTAACAAATGATAAGACATCAATTTCCACAAGGTTGGTGGTCCGAGGACGACACTTACCAAGTTTCTGTTTGATTCTTAAAATTTATGTTGCTGGGAAATTCATGAAACATCAATATTTTTGAGTAAGCACAATCGGCAACAAACTTTATTAATAGTAATACCTTCGTAGGTTATTTACATTCCACGGTCGTGGTACAACATTTTCATCTAAATCAGCTAGCCGATAAGATCCTATTCCTGCTACTGAATTAATACGATAGGGACCTTCCAATTGGGTCCTAGCTTACCCCAAGCTGGGTTCTTAGCTGTGCCCACAACCTTTCTTAAAACAAGATCACCAGGTGCCAAGGCCTCAGCTTCACATGGGCATCATATCCCGTTTAAGTTTTTGTTGGTAATAAGCCATCTGGACCATAGCTGCCTCACGTCTTTCTTCAAGTAAATCTAGACTTGTCTCCAAGAGACTGTCGTTGCTCTTAGTATTAAATGCACTCGTTTTCAGGGTGGGAAAACCAGATTCCAGAGGTATTACCGCCTCGGCGCCATAAGTCATAGAAAATGGCGTTTCTCCGGTGGACCTACGCGGTGTGGTTCGATATGTCCACAAAACGTGAGGGAGTTCTTCTACCCATCTTCCCTTCGCATCATCCAACCTTTTCTTCAACCCATTGACTATGACCTTGTTAACGGCCTCGGCCTGGCCGTTTCCTTGAGGATAGGATGGGGTGGAGTACCTGTTTATGATACCCATATCACCACAATACTGCCTAAAGGCGTTACTATCAAATTGAACACCATTGTCATACAAGCGTGTATGGTATGCCGAATCTAGTAACAAATTTTTCCAGATGAACTTTTTGGAATCAACATCCCTAATATTTGCCAGGGGCTCGGCCTCAACCCATTTGGTGAAATAATCGGTTCCCACTAAAAGCCATCTTTTGTTGCCTACGGCCCTCGGAAATGGCCCAACTATATCTAGTCCCCACTGCGCGAAGGGCCAAGGGCTGGAAAGGGGGTTAAGAACTCCTCCAGGTTGATGGATATTAGGGGCGAACCTCTGGCATTGATCACACTTTTTGGCATAATCTTGAGCCTCCCTTTGCATATTGGGCCACCAGTAGCCTGAGTCAAAGCTTGTGGGCCAAGGATCTTCCCCCAGTGTGGCTGCCACAAATCCCTTCGTGCAGCTCTTCCAGAAGCCCTTCGGTTGAGTCTGGGTGTACACACAACAAGTACGGTCCTGAAAAGGATCGTTTATATAGCTTCTGGTCCTCGGACAGCCAGAAACGTGGTGCTTTACGGCGCACCTTATCTGCTTCCGATTTGTCCTCAGGGAGAACATCACTCCTAAGAAAGGATATCAGCGGATCCATCCAACTATGCCCAGGCCGTATGAGATGAATGTGGCGCATTGGTGGCGACAAGAGAGGGTTCTAGTAAATCCTCGATGAGGATCACCCTGGGTAAGATTTGAGCCGAGGTCGTTGCCAGCGTGGCCAAGGAGTCGGCATGAGTGTTTCCAGTCCGAGAGATGTGAACCAAGACAAAGGAATTAAACTCAGCTTGTTGACGTTTGACCTGGGCCAAATACTCCTGCATTCGTGGATCTCTAGCTTCCATGGTTCCCATAACCTGTCCGACCACCAACTGAGAGTCCGAGAAGACACAAATGTCTTTCCCCCCCATCAAGTGCACCATTCTCATTCCCACCAAAACCGCTTCATACTCACCTCATTATAGTGGCCGAGAACGCCAATCTCATTGATTTTTCGAAGATAATTTCCTCGGGGGAGATAAGAACAAGTCCGACACCAGATCCTCTTTGATTGGCAGCTCCATCCACGTACACTCTCCAGATCGGAGACATTGTAGCTGTGACCACACCCACTGACTTTTCACCCACAGGGAAATCTCCTAGAGCTACTTCCAACAATGGCTCAGAAAACTCCGCCACCAAATCGGCGAGGACCTGACCCTTCACCGAGGTGCGAGGCTTGTATTTAACATCAAAAGCCCCCAGAATGGTCCCCCACTTCGCTATTCTCCCTGAGTAGTCGGCGCTGCGAAGCACTGCCTTGAGAGGCAGTTGAGTCAACACGACCACTGTATGGGACTGAAAATAATGCGGAAGCTTTCGGGTAGCATGAACAATGGCTAGGAGTGCTTTTTCCAAGGGTAAATAACGCACCTCGGCGTCACCCAGAGATTTGCTAACATAATAAACCGGTCTTTGTACCCCGTTATCTTCCCTTATCAGGACCAGGCTGACCGCGTGGACGGCCACTGCCAGGTAAGCAAATAAAATCTCATGTGCCTCTGGACGAGAGAGAATAGGCGGCTGAGAAAGATAATGCTTCAGTTGCTGAAAAGCCAACTCGCAGTCCTCGGACCACCTAAACCCTTTCCATTTGTTCAACAGCTGGAAGAAAGGACGACAGCGATCGGCCGACCGAGATATGAATCGATTTAAAGCGGCTATCATTCCGGTTAGCTTTTGAATCTCCTTTGGGTTCCGAGGGGACTGCAAATCCTGAATAGCCTTGACCTGGGTTGGATTTACCTCTATTCCTCTATGTGTAATCATATACCCCAAGAACTTTCCTGACCCCACACCAAAGGAGCACTTGGAGGCGTTGAGGCGCAACCTGTACTTTCTTAGAATTTGAAAAGTGTCAGACAAATCCTCTATATGTGAGAGTATTGATTTGCTTTTCACCACCATGTCGTCTACGTACACCTCGATGGTTTTCCCCATCTGCTGCTCAAACATTCTGGTCATCATCCTTTGATAAGTAGCCCCAGCATTCTTCAACCCGAATGGCATGACATTGTAGTGGTAATTTCCTATTGGAGTGATAAAAGCCGTCTTCTCTTGATCCTCTAATGCCAGGGGAATCTGATGGTAACCCTGGAAAGCGTCCAAAAAGCTCATCCGAGGATGTCCGACAGTAGCATCCACCAACTGATCAATACGCGGCATGGGGAACGAATCTTTGGGACAGGCCTTGTTCAGGTCCGTGAAGTCCACACATACCCTCCACGTTCCATTCTTCTTCTTGACTACAACGGTATGAGCCAACCACTCAGGGTAGAAGACTTCTTTGATAGCCCCTGCCTTCTTAAGCTTGGCCACCTCTTCCTTCACGGCATCAGAATGTTCCTTGGAGGAGCGCCGAGGTGGCTGCCTTCTTGGGGCAATGGCTGAGTTAACATTCAAGTGATGACAAATGAAACTCGGATCCACCCCTGGAGCCTCGTAGGGATCCCACGCAAAGACGTCAACATTTGTCCTCAAAAATTCGATCAACTCCATCTTCTCCTGGTATGGTAAAAGTGTACCGACTTGGAAAAACCTCTCCGGGTCGTCGGCCACTGGGAACTTCTCTAATTCCTCACAACGTGTTTCCTCTCCTGGCAACACTCCTGATGCGTCAGGTGACGTTAACTGCTATAAACCTTTGGTAAAGGAAACCGAAGGGTCAGCCTCCGTTTGGTGCAACACTGCAGCTGATATGCACTGCCTAGCCACCGACTAGCTGCCGAGGATTTCTTCAACACATTTCCCCGAGGGGAACTTGACCTTGACGTGTAAGGTAGAGGAGACAGCCCCCAACGCATGCAACCAAGGCCTAGCGAGGATGGCCGTATATGGAGAGTATGCGTCTACAACGATGAAATCCACCTCTACCGTTTCTGAACCGGATTGAACGGGCAAACGAATTTGTCCTCTCGGCATCACAGATTTGCCTTCAAAGCTTATAAGGGGCGAATCATAAGGAGTCAGGTCCTCCGCCCTCAATCTTAGCCCCCTATATAGATCAAGGTACATGATATCTGCACCGCTGCCCTGGTCTATCATCACCCTCCTCACGTCATAATTTCCTATCCTGAGGGTGACCACGAGGGCATCGTCATGGGGCTGAATAGTTCCAACCTTATCCTCTTCGGTAAATCCCAAAACAGGCAAAATGACCTTCGGCCTCTTCGGCCTACTACCTTCCCCCCGGCCTGAGAATGAGAGACTGCCATCACCCTAGTCGGGCCTGACCCTGTCCTGCCAGGTGCTGCGAAGATGACATTGATGGTTCCCAATGCTGGCCGAGAGGAATCGTTCTCTGATTGTTAGAGGCAACCTGATTGCCCTGCGCGGAAGACTGACACAAATGCTGCTTTAACTTTCCCTCACTTACAAGCTGCTCCAAGTGGTTCCAAAGGGTCCTACAGTTCTCGGTGGTATGGCCCACATCCTGATGGTATTGACAGAAACGGTTTTGATTCCTCTTCGCAGGGTCGCCTGCCATCTTCCCAGGCCACTTAAAGAAAGGCTCTTTACGAACTTTCTCCAATAATTGATGCACTGGCTCTCGGAATACTGTATTTACAGCTTGAGGTGCTGCTGAATTGGACTGTCCGAAGTTGTCTCTCCTCGGCCTACTATTATTGTACCGGTCCGACCTGAAATCCCTTCTCTCCTGCGGGATAACCTTCTCCTTCCCCTTTCCTTGCTGTTGGTCCTCCTCTACCCTCTTATACTCGTCAATGCGATCCATAAGGCGACGTACACTGCGGACAGGTTTTTTGTCAGAGACTTTCTCAAGTCGTGGTCTGTAGGGAGACCTACCTTAAATGTATTCAACGCCACTTCATCAAAGTCGCCATCTATCTCGTTAAACATCTCCCAGTAACGATCAGAGTATGTTTTTAGCGTCTCTCCCTCTTTCATGGTCATGGATAACAGCGAGTCCAATGGCCGAGGGACTCTGCTACAGGTAATAAATCGTGAGGCAAATGACCTAGTCAACTCCCCAAACGATCCTACGGACCGTGACTTGAGGCCGTTGAACCACCTCATGGCAACAGGTCCCAAGCTAGAGGGGAAGACTTTACACATCAGCGTCTCGTTGTGAGAGTGTATGGCCATTCTCTGGTTGAAGTGGCTCACGTGCTCCACCGGATCAGTCCGGCCATTGTAGATGGTAAAGGTGGGCTGAGTGAATCTCCTGGGAAGTCTCCCCTTCTCAATCCTCCGCGAAAACGGAGATTTAGAGAGTTGGTGCAACGCCCTGCTCATAGCATCGTTGCCTAGGCCCCTAGAAGGAACCCTTTTGCGCTTGCGGGTTGGCTGATCGTCCTCCCCACCAGAGGACGCTGAGCTGGGGGATGAGTGCGTCCCTGTGCTGTAGCGGCCTTCCCCATCTTCATCAGAAGAAGGACTGGACAAGGACAGTGAAGACCTACGTCTGGCGCGACGCAGCTTCCTCTTCAAAAGATTAATCTCGTCCTGCATGGCTCTAGAACCATCATCATAAGTGCTGCTAGCCCCACGTGAAGCATGGCTACCCTTGGTAGTCTGAATGGACGCTCCCTTCACGATCCCTTCGACGTTCCAGACGCTCGAAATGATCTTCCGGTTGCGATCCCTGAGACTCTGCATGGTGACCACCTAAGCCTGCCATGATATCCATACCTTTTCTAGACTAGATTTCCCACAGACGGCGCCAATTGTAAGTGCACAATTGCACCTGGCCCCAAGAACAGTTATGAGCTCAGGCCCAATGAGCCTTAAACAATACGAATTTGTAGAGTGTGGGCTTGAAACCCAGGTTAGAAGAGTTTAAGGGTTCTAGGGCAAGTCAAAGATTATCAATACGTAAAACAACAAGGAATATTGCAACTCAACCTCCTCGGACGTAAGCCGAGGATTGTTCTTATATTATCTTTGTTTTCTTTCTTTCTCTTTTTTTTTACAAAAAAAAATGGGAGCCCCTTTTTCTGTTCCGGGTCTCCCCTTAAATACTCATCTTTTTAATCCCTAATACACGTGTTGCCCTATCTCCCCCTTAGCCTAGATATTTCTTTTCGCAGTGCCTTTGAATAGTAACCAGAAGTTTCCCTTCCACTGTTCAGATGTCACTTCCTCATTAATGCGGCTAAGGTAGTAGGTGAAGGTCTTTAATGTGGAGGCAGCAGCCTTTAGTACTTTTCAAACATCGGAGCTTCTAGGACATCCAGGGTTCACCCCTCTTAACCGTTGGTCTCCATCATGTCGTTTATGTGCTGTTATGATAACGTTACTGATTCTTCTATGCCCATCTGAGAGTAAAATCAACCTCGGATTGGTCCTCGGGTCCTCGGCACATGAGCAGGCCCGCGGCACTACAAAATTTACAAATCAAGGATAGGTCGGCCTTACTTAGAGTGGCCCAAAGGCCCATATACCTGTTAGGACCTTTTTACTCCCCACAGTAGTGCAATCCACTAATAAGTAATAATGCATTAGATATTACAAGAATGATTCTTTACTTGTACTGTCACGTTGAAAACTAATCCGACTTATGTAAAATAAGTTACAATATGTTGTTATTAATTATACAAAAAAAAGAAGAAGCTTACACTAATTCTATCCTTGTGCTTCATAGATAAGACTTTGGAAAAGAAAATGCTGTAAAATATATGTTGGTTCCTTTAATTTTTTGAGCAACTTATATTCGGATCCACTAAAATATGCAATAAAAGCTTTCAACTTTAAATCATTATGAATGTAGTCTTCTCCTTTTTCTTTTTTTCTTTTTTTTAAAAAAAGGGAATATGAATGTAGTCTTTATATTAAGATTAGTAATTTGATTTAGTATTTTTTTTTTTAAAGATAGTTACAATATGTTGTTAATTTCATAGCTTGAATAGTTTTTTTCTTAAATTTTCAAGTGTTTTGTGTATGAGAAAGTGTCAATTCAGCTGCAAAATTTGTGTCCTCTCTACTCTACAAGTGCTTATATTTGTAGAGTAACTATCATGCTAATGGTATATACACATAAGACTTAAAAACTCTAGGAAAGAAAAATAATTAATGCATTAATAATTAATAATGATTTTTTTAAAGGAACAACTAATAATGATCTTTTTTTTTTTTTTTTGAGAAACAACGAATAATGATCTTTTACTTAACATTAAGGACATAAAATTTTTCACAATTATTATATGATTTATGTGATTAATTCATAATAAAAATATTATTGGACTTGGGTGGGGTGATTAATTAATGAGGGTGTATGTGAAATACTTTATAAAAATAATAATGAAAAATATCATGTAACTAGCATTAATTTCTCTCCAAATTTGAACCAAAATTTTTATTTTTGCATGCTCTATTTCTAGTATTATCCATGAAACAAAGTTTTTCTTCAAACTAATTTGAAGAAAAAATTTTCAAACTTCTCATATACTCTTTTTGTGTGAATTTTGAAAAAATAACCGTTAAATTTCATATTCTTTAAGTTCTTAATATATATATTAAATTTCGTTCAAATTGAATATTATTTACAATTTTATCAATAAATTTATTTTTTATACATAATTTTAGATCATAAAAATTTAAAAATTTGACATTTATTTAATGAAATAGTAATAAATTTTTTATCTTTGATTTAATAGTTAAATTTTTAAAAATTACGATTAATATAAAAATATATAGAGTGTTTAATAGGGATTATCTCCAACCTACTTCTAGTTCGGAGAAACTTTGTTTTTATCCGAGACTCCCAAGTGTGTTAATGCGTAAAGAGCAGTACTGTTCAACTGCTTACCATAAAAATCAAAAAGTACCCTTCAACTTTAAGCAGCTGATGCAGATTGCAGACCAGTACAGCCTCTCCACAGTCTCCAGTGGCTACAACCTTTGTCAGTAGTCACCAGCTCAATGCAGCCTTTTGTTTTTAGACTTGCCACTTTTCAATGTGTCGGTGGCCTTCTAAAATATTCTTGCTCTTTTCTTTTTTAGTAAAAAAAATATTCTTGCTTTAGCTTTGCTTTATTCATCCAAATCTCATTGATTGGTTGCTTTTTCTTTCGGAAAAGAAACATTGTATTTCTTGCAAATAGTTCCACTTTGCAATTATTGATAAGAAAATTGATTATTTTTCCGAATGATGACAGCAAAAGATTACAATAATATCGTTCCTTAAGAAAGTGAGGGTTTTGGATGGTCCTGTGCCTTTTTTTTTTTTTTTTTTTTTTTCCAATACATTCCTTTATTGGCATAAAAGAACTACCAAAATCACGTGGGTAGGTTTCCATATGATTGAGAATGAATTAAAACCTAATTCAGAAAAAAAAAAAGAATAAAAAATATTCATAAAAAGAGAAAAAAGGAAAAAGGAGAACCAATGAACTGAACCACCAAAATCACGTGGGAGGGTTTTTATTATATGATTTCGAGATTTTTTATGGCACTAAGGAAAAAAAAAATGGTGATGATCGAAATAAATGGATGTGTGCCTTTTGTTTTTGTATGATAGATATTTGATTTGCGTCACACGTATCATCGATTGAAATGAAATGTTTATGTCATATTTTCAACTGTTCCATCGAGTAATAAAGAAATTATATATTGATCCACGTACGAAAGTTTGAAAATAGACTCAGCAATCCGCATATATAATTGCATTACATATGCTCAATTTAAGTATTCATAGTAACGAATTGCTCTCCTGGATAGTTCTAAATCTCTTCTCAAGGCAGGTACACTTTATATGTGACCGTGGCTGGTTGCACAAGGTTGAGATTTTAGAGTTTCTGAATGAATTATTTCAATCATCTAACACAATCTGCAACCAAAAATTCAAAAGTAAGCAATAAGAAAGGCATAACTTATTATTAATTGTCATGAAGGAGAAGAAATGAAGACAATTGTCATCATTGCAATAAGCTAACCTGATTGAAGACAAACTCGGCTATATTCATGCATTACCCTAATAGTCTTCAACCTATACATAATGTTTAACTCTGGTAAATCATTAATCCGATAGATAGATGTCATCTAACACACACTCTCATGAGACTACATCAATCAATTTTTCCTAATGAAAGGAAAGGTATGAGAAGGTCTATTTATAATCAAAATTGCTTAGGATTCATTACTCTTAATGTCTATAAATGTATATACCACAACAGCATGCCTTTTGCAAATGTTGGCATGCTAATAAAGAATGGATAATCACCAATTTGATTTCTTACCACAATTTCAAGGTGCATTTATATAATGTTTCCATGTAAAATACACTATATATTTAACATAAATGAAAGGGTACTAATTATGTTACCAAGTATATTTCCAAGCATTATCATATATTGGATTTTACTTACCGAAATAATTTGTAAGCATTTAATGTCATTAAGTTTGTTAGAATGGTACAACACAAAATGATAAATAAGTTTTTTTTTTTTTAGTTTTCATTATAGCTAGTCATTAATCCGTGTAAGTGTAATGCTCGAAAAATAAAATATAATATTGTTTTCACTTTTTTTTTTGTCTATATATAAAATTTAATAATTATAATATATAATTATGAATATACCTTTATTATGATTGTGTTTGTATATGAAACTATATATTTTTGCATTATTAAATATTTATTAAAGAAAATATGATGTATGAATATTCTATCTATATACGGTATATATATTCTACTTGTCAATGTTATATTTGTTGTTCTATGAAAGTAGAATTAACATATTTCGTTTACAAGGAAAAGTCTTTAATAACGATGTATGTGGGGAGTAAAAGGACCTGAGTAAGTATTTGGGCATTGGGCTTTATTGACGGGTGCCAGTTCCTTTTGACTAAAGGCCTCTAGGATTACAAGTCGGCTCACAAAGCAAAGGTCTGAGGATCCGTCTGAGGACGAATGTCCCCTCGGACAGACCCGCGATGACTCTAGAATTTGCCAAGAAGATTAAAGGCAGAGTTCTGGAAAAACTGTTGGTTAAGAGGGGGATCCAAGTACCCTCTAGACGCAACGGTGTGAGAGAAATATCTCAGAAAAAGGCTACTACCTCCACATTAAAGACCCTGCACCTAGCTCCCTAGCTGCATTAATGGAGAAATGGCTCCTGAACAGTAGAATTCAACCTTCCTGCTATTATTTAAAGACTTCAGGAAAGTGGTGGAAAAGAGAGAGAGTATCTAAGAATAAGATTTATGTGACACGTGGACGAAAGAGGGAAGAAGAAGAAGTATTTAAGAAGAGAAGAGAGGAAAGAGAAAGGGGAATCAGTCAGTTAGCTGAAAAAGAACTGAGAATTGTAATCTTTGGTATAAAACGAGAAGTAATATATAAATTATCCTCGGCTTACGCCCAAGGAGGTTCCCCTGTCATATTTGTTTATTATTTGTCAATAGTCTAACACTTTAGTCTGCTTATTAAGCTTCCAACATCCCTAACCTACATTTCAAATCCACACTCTACAAATCTTATTGTTTAAGGCTCATTGGGCCTGAGCCCACATCTATCTTTGGGTCCGGGTACAACTGTGCACTTACAATTGGCGCCGTCTGTGAGAAATCTAGCGTTGAAGGAACATCATGGCATACTTAGGCTCACATCATGTAGAATCTCAGGGATCTCAGTCTGAGGATCTGTTCGAACATCTTAAGTGCTGGAGGGATTGAGAGGGAAGCGTTCACATTGAATATCCTAGCGCAAGTCATACTCGCGGTGGAGGCAGTGCCACCCATGAAGATGGTGCGAAGGCCATGCAGAAGGAGATTAATCACCTCAAGAAGAAGCTGCGCCGCGTCAGACGGAAGCGTGCTTCACCCCCATCTAGTCATTCTTCGGAGGAATCCCGAGGAAGTAGTTACAGTTCGAGGTCATGGTCGCCCCCCAGCAAATCATCCTCTTGCAAAGAGGATGACCTACCAGGTCGCAGACACCGGAAGCTCCCCTCTAGGGGCTTGGGGAATGACGCTATGAGCCGGGCGTTACACCAACTCTCCAAATCGCTATTCTCACACAAGATTGAGAACGGGAGGCTCCCCAGGAGGTTCACCCAGCCCACGTTCACCATTTATAACCATCGGACAGACCTGGTAGAACATGCGAGCCACTTTAACCAGAGAATGGCGGTGCATTCTCACAATGAGATCTTGATGTGCAAAGTCTTGCCTTCTAGCTTGGGACCTGTTGCTATGAGATGGTTTAATAGCCTAAAGTCAGGGTCTGTAAGTTCGTTCGGGGAACTTACTAGAGCATTCGCGTCTCGGTTTATTACATACAGCAAAGTTCCTCGACCGTTGGACTCACTATTATCTATGGCCATGAAGGAGGACGAGACGTTGAAAGCATACTCCGACAGGTATTGGAAGATGTTCAACGAGATAGATGGTGATTTTGACGAGGTCGCGATCAATACCTTTAAGGTAGGCCTTCCTACTGATCATGATTTGAGGAAGTCCTTGACCAAAAAGCTCATGCGGAGTGTATGTGGCCTCATGGACTGTATTGATGAATACAAAAGGGTCGAAGAAGACCAACAGCAAGGAAAGGGTAAGGCGAAGGTTTTCCCGCAGGAGAGAAGGGATTTTAGGTCGGATAGATATCATCACAACAAGCCGAGAAGAGATTACTCCAGGTAGTCTGGCTTGGCAACACCTCAAACTGTTAATACAGTATTTCAAGAACCAGTGCACCAGC
Source organism: Castanea mollissima (assembly GCA_014183005.1). NCBI lineage: Eukaryota > Viridiplantae > Streptophyta > Magnoliopsida > Fagales > Fagaceae > Castanea > Castanea mollissima. The sequence goes on along the minus strand of JACAVU010000001.1, from coordinate 86,256,180 downwards.
TGCTGGAGAAGGTCCGAAAGGAACCCTACTTCAGATGACCTAGTAAGATGGCGGGGGACCCTGCAAAGAGGAATCAGAATCTCTTTTGCTAGTACCATCAAGATGTGGGTCATACTACCGAGAAGTGTCGAACCCTCTTGAACCATCTGGAATAGCTTGTCAATGAAGGAAAATTAAAGCAGCACCTGTACCAACCTAACGAGCAGGATAGTCAGTCCGGCTCGAATAATCAGAAGAATAATTCATCTCGGCCTCCCTTGGGAACGATCAATGTTATCTTCGCCGCACCTGGCAGAACCGGTTCATGTCCCACCAGGGTGATGGCAGTTTCGCACTCCTAGGCCGAGGATACGGGCGCCAAGAAGAGGTTGAAGGTGAATGTGCCAGTCTTGGGATTTACAGAGGAGGATAAGGTTGGGACCATCCAACCCCATGACGACGCCCTGGTGGTCACTCTGAGGATAGGGAATTACGATGTAAAAAAGGGGGATGATTGATCAAGGCAACAGCTCGGATATCATGTATCCTGACTTATTCAAGGGGCTGAGGTTGAAACCGGAGGATCTCACTCCTTATGACTCGCCACTCATAAGCTTTGAAGGTAAAGCTGTCGTACCAAAAGGGCAGATTCGTTTACCCGTACAATTTGGCTCGGAAACGATTGAGGTAGATTTTATTGTGGTCAACGCATATTCCCCATACACAGTCATCCTTGCCAGGCCCTGGCTACATGCTTTGGGAGCTGTCTCCTCTACCTTACATGCTAAGGTAAAGTTCCCTTTGGGAGACTACATTAAAGAAATTCTTGGCAGCCAATCAGTGGCTAGGCAATGCATATCAGCTGCAGTACTGCATCAGGCCGAAACAAAGTCCTTGGCCTTAGCTGTGAAAGACTTATAGCAATTAACGACTCTGGATGCGCCCGACGCGGTGGCAGCAGAGGAGGCCATGTGCGAAGACTTGGAGAAGTTTCTGATAACAGATGATCCTGAAAGGTTCTTTCAAGTTGGTATACGTTTACCATACCAGAAGAAGATGGAGTTGCTGAAGTTTTTGAAGGACAACATCGATGTCTTTGCGTGGGATCCCTATGAGGCTCCGGGGGTAGACCCAAGCTTCATTTGTCATCATTTGAATGTCAACTCTGCTATTATCCCTAGAAGGCAGCCACCTCGGCGTTCCTCAAAAGAGCACTCCGAGGCTGTTAAAGAGGATGTGCTCAAGTTAAAGAAGGCCGGGGCTATAAAGGAAGTTTTCTACCCGGAGTGGTGGGCACACACGGTTGTGGTAAAAAAGAAAAATGGAAAGTGGAGAGTGTGTGTGGACTTCACAGATTTAAACAAAGCTTGCCCAAAGGACTCGTTCCCAATGCCCCATATCGATCAGCTTGTGGATGCCACGATCGGACATCCTCGAATGAGCTTTTTGGATGCCTTCCAAGGTTATCACCAAATTCCATTGGCGGTGGAGGATCAGGAGAAAACTGCTTTTGTTACTCCAACAGGGAACTATCACTATAAAGTGATGTCGTTCGGATTGAAGAATGCTGGAGCTATTTACCAAAGGATGATGACCAGAATGTTTGAATTGCAACTTGGAAAGACCATTGAGATATACGTGGATGATATGGTAGTGAAGAGTAAGACAATACTAGCGCACGTGAAAGATTTGGATGACACCTTTCAAGCACTTCGAAAGTACAAGTTGCATCTTAACGCCTCGTAGTGTTCTTTTAGTGTGGGTTCCGGAAAGTTCCTAGGTTATATGGTTACTCATAGAGGGATAGAAGTGAACTCGGCATAGGTTAGAGCCATTCAAGGCTTACAGCCACCTCGGAATCCAAAAGAGGTTCAGAAGCTGACCGGAATGATCGTTGCTCTCAGCAGATTTATCTCTCAGTCAGCTGACAGATGCAGGCCTCTCTTCCAACTGTTGAATAAGTGAAAGGGGTTCCAATGGTCCGAGGACTGCGTTGTAGCCTTCCAACAACTTAAGGAATAACTTTCTCGGCCACCCATTATGTCTCAGCCTGAGGTAGATGAGGTTCTGTTTGCGTATCTGGTAGTGGCCATTCATGCGGTCTGCCTGGTCCTCATAAAGGACGACGGTGGGGTGCAAAAATCGATTTACTACATTAGTAAATCCTTGAATGAAGCCGAGGTGCATTACCTACTTTTGGAGAAAGCACTTCTAGCCATAGTTCATGCCATGCGAAAGCTTCTTCACTATTTTCAATCCCACACCGTTGTAGTTTTAACCCAACTACCTCTCTAGTCAGTGTTACGCAATGCTGACTACTCTAGAAGGGTGGCTAAATGGGGAACTATCTTAGGAGCCTTTAATATCAAATACATGCCCCACACCTCGGTGAAGGCCAGGTTCTCACGGATTTGGTGGTAGAGTTTGTTGAACCATTGTTGGAAGAAACTGTGAAAGAAGCACACATGGATGAAAAATCAGTTGGCATGATCGAGGACATGGGACCTCCAATTTGGAAAGTGTCCGTTGATGGGGCAGCTAACCAGAAAGGGTCTGGTGTCGGACTTGTTCTGGTATCCTCTAAGGGAATTGTCTTCAAAAAATCTTTGAGATTGGCGTTCTCGGCTACTAATAATGAGGCCGAGTACAAAGCAGTCTTGGTTGGCATGAACATGGTACATAGGATGTGCGAAAAGGAAGTTCATATGTTCTCGGATTCTCAGTTAGTGGTCGGCCACGTGACAAGGACCATGGAGGCTAGGGATCCAAGGGATCCAAGAATGCAAGAATACTTGACCCAAGTCAAACGTTTACGATCTAAGTTTGATTCCTTTATCCTTTCTCATGTTTCTAGAAGTGGAAATACACATGCAGATTTGTTGGCTACCTTAGCGACATCCTCGGCTCAGCGTTTGCCTAGGATTATCCTCGTCGAAGATTTGCTAGAGCCAACTCTTACCGCTGCTTGTGCAACCCGTATCCATCTGATAAGGCCTGGACCTAGTTGGATTGACCCTATAATATCTTTTCTGAAAAACGACGTTCTTCCCTAGGACAAGTCTGAGGCAGATAAGATCCGTCGAAAGGTACCGCGTTTCTGGTTGTTCGAGGATCAGAAACTATATAAACGCTCCTTCTCTGGACCATACTTGTTATGCGTGCACCCCAAATCAACAGAGGCGCTTTTGGAAGAACTGCATGAGAGAATCTGCGAAAACCATACCGAGGGAAGGTCCTTAGCCCATAGGGCCCTGACTCAAGGATATTGGTGGCCCAATATGCAGAGGGAAGCTCAAGACTATGCAAGAAAGTGTGACTAGTGCCAAAGGTTCGCTCCTAACATTCATCAGCCTGGGGGAGTCCTTAATCCTCTGTCCAGTCCTTAGCCTTTCGCTCAGTGGGGATTGGACATAATAGGGCCATTTCCGAGGGCTGTAGGAAACAAAAGGTGGCCACTCGTGGGAACCAACTACTTCACCAAATGGGTTGAGGCTAAACCCTTAGCAAATATTAGGGACGTTGATTCCAAGAAGTTTATTTGGAAGAATATCATCACTAGAGTTGGGGTACCACACGCACTCATTTAGGACAATGGCGTTTAATTTAATAGTAGAGCTTTTAGGAAGTATTGTAGTGACATGGGCATCATAAACAGATACTCTACCCCAGCCTATCCTCAGGGAAATGGGCAAGCCCAGGCCGTTAACATGGTCATAGTCGGTGGACTCAAGAAAAGGCTAAATGATGCAAAGGGCAGATGGGTAGAAGAGCTACCACACGTTTTATGGACGTATCGAACTATGTCACGCAGATCCACTGGACAAACGCCATTTTATATGACTTATGGGGCCGAGGCGGTGATACCCTTAGAATCTAGTTTCCCCATGCTAAAGATGAGTTCTTTTAGTCCAGAAAACAACAATGGCCTCCTGGAGAAAGGGCTGGATTTGGTTGAGGAACGGTGAGAGGCAGCGATGGTCCAAATGGCTTATTAACAGCAGAAGCTTAAACGAGGGTATGATGCCCATATGAGGCTAAGGCCATTTGCACCTGTGGATCTGGTGTTGAGAAAAGTTGTTCGTACTGCCAGAAACCCAGCTTGGAGGAAGCTAGGACCAAATTGGGAAGGACTATATCAGATCATTTTTGTAGCGGGCATAGGGTCATATCGATTAGCCAATCTAGACGAAAAAATTGTACAATGCCCCTGGAATGTAAATAACCTTCGAAGGTATTATTATTAATAAAAGACACTTTTATCGTTCATGGTTCAATTTATGAATATGTATTTGGGTTTATTGCCTACTATTACTAAGTATCAAATAGAAACTTGGTCATGGATGATCCTCGGATCACATACCTTGTGAAAATTGATATCTTATCATTTGTTAAACAGAACCTTAGTTATGCTGGGTCCACAGACCTTCTACTTTGGGGAAATTAACATCTTAAGTTACTATTACTAAGTACCAAACAGAAACTTGGTCATGGATGGTCCTCGGACCACATACCTTGTGGAAATTGATATTTTATCATTTGTTAAACAGAACCTTAGTTATGCCGGGTCCACAGACCTTTTACTTTGGGAAAATTAACATCTTAAGTTACTATTACTAAGTATCAAACAGAAACTTGGTCATGGATGGTCCAAGGACCACATACCTTGTGGAAATTGATATCTTATCATTTATTAAATAGAACCTTAGTTATGCCGGGTCCATAGACATTCTACTTTGGGGAAATTAACATCTTAAGTTACTATTACTAAGTATCAAACAGAAACTTGGTCATGGATGGTCCTCGGACCACATACCTTGTGGAAATTGATATCTTATCATTTGTTAAACAGAACCTTAGTTATGCCGGGTCCACGGACCTTCTACTTTGGAGAAATTAACATCTTAAGTTACTATTACTAAGTATCAAATAGAAACTTGGTCATGGATGGTCCTCGGACTACACACCTTGTGAAAATTGATATCTTATCATATGTTAAACAGAACCTTAGTTATGCCGGGTCCACAGACCTTCTACTTTGGGAAAATTAACATCTTAGGTTATTATTACTAAGTATCAAACAGAAACTTGGTCATGGATGGTCCAAGGACCACATACCTTGTGGAAATTGATATCTTATCATTTGTTAAATAGAACCTTAGTTATGCCGGGTCCATAGACATTCTACTTTGGGGAAATTAACATCTTAAGTTACTATTACTAAGTATCAAATAGAAACTTGGTCATGGATGGTCCTCGAACCACATACCTTGTGGAAATTGATATCTTATCATTTGTTAAACAAAACCTTAGTTATGCTGGGTCAATAGACTTTCTACTTTGGGGAAATTAACATCTTAAATTACTATTATTAAGTGTCAAATAAAAACTTGGTCAGGGATGGCCCTCGGACCGCATACCCTATATAAAGTGATATCTGACCATTTGTTACAAATTCTTAAGCATCAAGCAGAGAGTTGGTAATGTAGGGTCCTCAGACCGCATACCTCGGCGCAATTAACGTTTCAAGTTACAAATCCTAAGTATTACATTGATACGCACGGTCCTCGGCCTATATGCCTTGTAGAAATTGATGTTGTATTTACCATCAGAACGAAGTTTGTTTATGTCAGGTTTTTGAACACTTTACTTCAGAAATGTTAGCAAAAATCCCTGTCGTGTTAATGTTGAGATTTTGATGGAACATTCTTGATCACTTCATGCCTTAAGTTGAATTTTAAGTTAGCTTGTTAAGCATGTGTACTATTGTTTAAAGTTATGACAGTTCAGCTATTGGAAGTGGATTTAGTTGCCCTATTCATCCTTTCTTTGTGTGCTAATGAGAGTTCTTATGGTAAAAAGAAAAATAGAATAAATACAGTTCAAATAAAGATCAAACAAAGATAGATTTTCATTAATTGTTTTTGATGTACATTACAAAGAAAATCTTATGGAGGGGGGTTTTGCTGGGAAGTACTGGTGGCCTCGGTGCTTTTTAGCTCTATTTCAAAGAAAGACAGGACTTGTTTTCCTTTGTTTGTTGCAGTTGATGGAGGGACGATGGGCTCAGCACTTGGACTTGGGGTCTTCTCAGCACCTTCACCCAGTTCCTTCTTTTTATTGGAACTCGCAGGTTTTGTAGGAGCTGGAATAGGCTCTAAGATCACTGGGAGGGGCATGGAAGAAGTTGTCTCAGGGGCAGGGGTGACAGGAGGAAGCTCTTCTATCTCCTGTATGTCTAGGGGAAGCCAAACGTTTTCGGGCTTCCTCAGCTTAGAAGCTGGAGGAACCCTTGCTACATTTAAGGCCTCGCCCCAAACTTGCCGGCAGTATTCTCGACACAGCGCAGTGAATTCTTCTGTCAATTGGTCCTCTGTCGCAGTTGCCCCTTCCTTGTAAGCAGCCTTCTTCACTGCCTCCAGCGAGTCCCTGAAGGTGGGCCTCGTCCTTCATCTTTGCAAGCTCCTTCCTCAAGTCGGAGTTTTCCTTTTAGGTCTTGGACAAATCTTCATCCTTCTGGAGAAGAAGCTTGCGTTGCCCCTCCACCTGGGTCTTTGTCGTCTTCAGGCTGGCCTCGGCACCATCCTTTTCCCTTTTTAGCTCTGTCAGCTGGGTGGTGAGCTTCTCATTTGTTGCAAGGGCCTGGCCTAGAGACTTCTCGGTCTCCAACCGAACCTCCAATTCTAGTCTTGCCTTCTTCCGAGAATCCTCCACGAACTTCTCGGCGGCAAAGACCTCCTGGATGGCCTGTGACAAAACATCAAAAGGTCAAACACATAAAAATGTCTCCTAACAGTTAGATACGGCGAAAACGTAAAGCAAAGATGAGATTGAAAACTTACCAGGGCCAAGTCCCTTTTTAGCAAAAGGAACAGTTGGGATTGGTTCATTTTTTCCAAGACTTCCATGTCTTTGGGCAGTAGGAGAGGACGTTCCAAGGCATCGGCCAAGTGGAGAGCATGGCCTTGTTGGAACATCCTGATGTTGGACTGGCTGGAGATGGGTGCCCCGTCCAGCTTAAGCTCGGGAGACTAGTTAGCCGGTGCATGGCGCACTTCGACAAGATCCCTGACCTCCCCGCTCTCCACTGATGAGGCACGCCCCTTGCCTTTGTCCAGTCATTGCTGCTGGGCTTTTAGTTGTTGTTGTTGTTTTTGCTTTTTTTGTCTCTCCCCATTAGCCTCCTCAGCCTCTCCCTTCCTCTTCTTCTGTGGCTCCACAACGGGAGGCTTAAGATTGGATGGAGGAGGGGGTGGTGGCAAGGAGGGAGGGACCTGAGATCCCCTTACTTCTTTCGAGGCGACTCTCTCGTCCTTCTTGTGCATTAATCCTTTTAACACCTTCATCTCTTCTTCTTCGGAGCTGGAGTCAGGGTGGGCGACTATCAGGCCTGCTATCCTAGAGGTCTCGGCGGGCTCATCCTCCTTGTCCGAGAGTACGACAAACGGGTTTCCTCGAGGTCTTTCGATGTCCTCGAGCTGAAACTGGTCTATCTCCTCGTCCAACGAGTGTGACGAGGACGCTTACTCTTCCGAGGCGACGGTCGTTTGAGAGTGCGCTGAGAGAAGGATTGCTGCGATGGGGCATGTGTACAAGATTGTGTTGGGTTCGTTGGGAAGATCGTGGTTGGAAAGGAAGCTTGGTCGTGCGACGTTTATCCTTCTACGTGATTTATTCTCGGCAATTATTGCATTTTCTATCTCTTGGAAGTCTGAGGATATGGGGTCATATCTTAATATCAAATGAGCCGCCCTTACTTGTAAGTCTTCACTCACAAAGACTTCTGAGCGGAGAACACGGTTCAGGTCGGCGACGTTGCAATGGCTCAAGCGTGGGTGTACGTGCTGTTTATCTGTGAGAAAAGACACCCAAGGAGACAAACATGGTCAGATCTGTGATGAATGTGAAAAATCGGAAACAATAGCGTACAATAAGAAGTAAAGCATTAAAAGGTGTTGAGATTGAATCACGGGGTAGGGCAATTAATTCGTAAGGAGTCACACCTGGGTCTCCCCATACGACCAGGCAGTGAAGGCCGTCGTGCTAGTTGCCTGAGGCGATGAGGTAGTCGTCCTTCATGCCTTTGTTGGACTTAGGTAGACAGGAGATCAACCTAACTACATTAGAACGCGTCTTGATGTAATATCCTACGTTCTTAAGTTTTTGGCATTCGTACATGAAGACAACATCGTGCCATGTGAGGTTTAGGCCCATTTGCTCGTTCAGAGCATCCACACTACCTAAGACCCTAAACACATTCAGTGCGCACTGGTCTGGGCATATCCTATGATTGCGAAGGTATTCCCTAGTTACACTTCTCATAAGGAGAGTCATCCCACCTTCTATGAAGGCAATCATAGGGATGATTACCTCTCCCGTTTTCCTAGCACCGCCTACGGCTTCTGCTGGGTAGTATTTTAGGCCTACGTCACTGGGAATCTAGTACTTGGCCCTAAAACCTTTCATCCCAGCGGCAGTATCTACTAAACACCTAAACCTACCCATCTAGGAGAAATGAAAAGGCAAGTTTTGAGAGGAAAGGCAGTTAAGAATGGAGCCGAGGACAGAATTTTATAAGAAAGAAGTAAAGAAAGCAAGAACTTATGAGGCTTGCTTATGCGAGTTTCCATAAGTTTCTGGAGAGAAAAGGCGATGGCTGATACTTTGATGTGATTGAATTCTGAAGAAATGAATGAAGGCGCGGATTTTCAAGCATTATGACGTGTAGAAGGCGGCCTCGAAATGGGATTTGTCCCGCTCAAATTTTCAAGGGGCGACATGGACCGTTAGATGTTCATCTCACTGTTGAACGTGAGGAACAGGGTGCAACTTGCGGTCATAAATGCGTGCGTTTTGCAATTCGAAGCCCCAGACGACATTTTCTAGGAAACGAAAGGACCCCCACACGCGTGGTGGTGTACGAAACGTGTGGGAGGTATTCTAGTCAGATCAAAACTCTACTTTTCTCCTCGGATGGGGAAAAATAAAGTTTTGAGTGGCTATTGTAAGGAGTAAAAGGACCTGAGCAAGTATTTGGGTCTTGGGCTTTATTGACGGGTGTCAGTTCGTTTTTGACTAAAGGCCTCTAGGACTACAAGTCAGCCCACAAAGTGAAGGTCCGAGGATCCGTCCGAGGACAAATGTCCCCTCAGACAGACCCGCGATGACCCTGGGATTTGCTAAGAAGATTAAAAGGAGAGTTCTGGAAAAACTGTTGGTTAAGAGGGGGATCTAAGTACCCTCTAGACGCAACGGTGTGAGAGAAATATCTCAGAAAAAAACTGCTACCTCCACATTAAAGACCCTGCACCTACCTCCCTGGCCGCATTAATGAAAAAATGGCCCCTAAACGGTAGAATTCTACCTTCCTGCTATTATTTAAAGACTTTAGGAAGGTAGTGGAAAAGAGAGAGAGTATCTAAGGATAAGATTTGTGTGACACGTGGACGAAAGAGGGAAGAAAAAGAAGTATTTAAGAAGAGAAGAGAGGAAAGAGAAAGGGGGATCAGTCAGTTAACAGAAAAAGAACTAAGAATTGTAATATTTGGTATAAAAAGAGAAGTAATATATAAATTATCCTCGGCTTAAGTCCGAGGAGGTTCCCCTGTCATATTTGTTTATTATTTGCCAATAGTGTAACACTCTAGCTTGCTTATCAAGCTTCCAACATCCCTAACCTAGATTTCAAATCCACACTCTACAAATCTTATTGTTTAAGGCTCTTTGGGCCTAAACCCACGTCTATCTTTAGGTCCGGGTACAACTGTGCACTTACAATGTATTTATTAAATAAATTGTTATGACCCAATATTGGAATATATAATTGTTAATTATAGACTAACCTAAAATTTTTGTACTTGTTTCACGAATATGATTTTTTTTTTTTGGTTGAGAAATATAGCTATTGTGTAATGGGTGTAACTCGATTTTCTAAAAATCATGTTTTAAAATGAAACTCAAGTTTCAAATTTTTTTTTTTTTAATATTCAGTTCGCTATAACTTGATTGTCTAAAAATAGAATTTTAAATTGAAACTTGATTTTTAGAAAATCGAGTTTTAAAACAGAAGCATTTTTTTAAATAGTTTCAAATATAAAGCATTTTACTAAAAAGTTTTAGCAAAAGTATGTAAAGATGATACGTGTTGTGGGGAGTAAAAGGGTCCTGATAGGTATATGGGTCTTTGGGCCATACTAAGAAAGGCTGACCTACCCTTGAGTTTAAAACCTCTTAGTACCCCGAGCCCACTCATGCGCCGAGGACCCGAGAACCAATCCAAAGTTGATTTTACTCTCGGATGGGCATAGAAGAATCAACAACGTTATCATAAAAGTTCATAAACGACACGACGGAGGCCAACGGTTAAGAGGGGTGAACCCCTAGATGTCCTAGAAGCACCGGTGTATGAAAAGTACTAAAGGCTGCCACCTCCACATTAAAGACCTTTCATCTACCACCTTAGCCGCATTAATGGGGAAGTGACACCTGAACAGTGGAAGGGAAACTTCTGGTTACTATTCCAGGGCATTAAGAGAAGAAATATCTAGGCTAAGGGGTAGATGAGAGAACACGTGTAAGAAGGATCAGAAAGAGGAGTATTTAAGGGGAGACCCAGAACAGAAGAAATGGGGATCTCTCTCTCTCTCTCTCTCTCTTTGTAAGAAAAAGAAAAAGAAAGAAAAGAAAGGTAATATAAGAACAGTCCTCGGCTTACGTCCGAGGAGGTTGAGTTACAATATTTCTCGTTATCTTTAAGTGTTGTCAATCTTTGATTTGTCATACAACCCTTAAAATCTTCTAACCTGGGTTTCAAGCCCACACTCTACAAATTCATATTGTTTAAGGCTCATTGGGCCTGAGCCCACGTCTATCTTTAGGTCCGGTACAACTGTGCACTTACAATGTATTTATTAAATAAATTGTTATGACCCAATATTGGAATATATAATTGTTAATTATAGACTAACCTAAAATTTTTGTACTTGTTTCACGAATATGATTTTTTTTTTTTGGTTGAGAAATATAGCTATTGTGTAATGGGTGTAACTCGATTTTCTAAAAATCATGTTTTAAAATGAAACTCAAGTTTCAAAATTTTTTTTTTTTAATATTCAGTTCGCTATAACTTGATTGTCTAAAAATAGAATTTTAAATTGAAACTTGATTTTTAGAAAATCGAGTTTTAAAACAGAAGCATTTTTTTTAAATAGTTTCAAATATAAAGCATTTTACTAAAAAGTTTTAGCAAAAGTATGTAAAGATGATACGTATCACATGTTCAATTGATTACATGAATTCATGCATGTATTGCTTGAACTTTGAAGTGTGAGATTATGGACTTATCTACCCAAATCAGGAGAATTAACTATAGTGACAGGAAGTAAGAAACCACATGGGGGAGCCAAGAGAGAAGATAAAAAGGGAAAAGAAAAGAAAAGGAAAGGAAAAAAGACTTGGTGGTATAGGTTCCTTTGGCCCCATCCCTTGCTACTGTTTACAGGGTACCAAAAGCTAATAATTATAAATATTATATTGAAATTTGGTTTTTAAAGTTTGATCAATTTTTTAATTTCATCCGTAGAATTCTACAGGTAATAAATAGATTTTTAAATAATATAAACTATCAAATATGATTCATAGACTAATCTAAATGCCGAAATATCATCTTATTAGACACATTTACCATAAAAAAATTAGAAAAATTATGCGCTAAGTAATCTAAGTGAATTAAAATATCAAGTGACCACTATATATAATTAATAACTCAATAGGGTCTCGTGGTATTGAAATTTTTATGTATTCTCAACCTTTAGTAAAAGGCATGGAGGTCTCACTTTCAATACTTTTCGATCTCTAAGTTGTTGGTTGTATAACACTATAGCTTGTATTAAATCTTTTTGTAAAATAAGACTAATGAGCTTTCCATTTTATTGAAATTGGATAATAATTAAGTGTTTAAGCCATTGATACTGAATTTCAAGCTCGCGAGCTGCTTAGGAGCTTAGCATCATGTCGAGCTTAAGGCAATGAGTTTAAAATGGGCTCCGGTGAAGACCCAATATCGAGCTTTGATTCTTTGAGTGAGCCGAATTCAAACAGAGCAAAACTTAGTTTGACTCATCTAGTCATCTATATCCGAACATGATTGCTATATAATTGAAAGATGTTTGAAAAAGCATGCATGCATGGGTCCAAGTCACGCGCCCAGAGAGAAAAAGAGAGTGTAGCTGGCATAGGTGATACAATAAGCATTTAAGGACAACAATTTGGCATGATCTATTTTTATAATTGATCATTAATCAGGTTAGGTATTGTGGTTAAACTTGATAAAAGTTATATTGGTGATGTGTGCGTATTTGAAAATGTTTTGTTTTTGTCTCAATTTTTTATGTGAACTATGTTGTGAAAAAGATCTTAATAATTGTTGTGTAGTTAACCTAGTATAATGCTATAAACATAACTTAAACTATCTTTTAAAATTGATAGATGTTTCAAGATGGTGATCTCACGTTCATACATACAATTAACGTAAGTGTTCAACACTCATAACCACTTCAAAAATTATAAAAAGAGTAGTATTTATTAGATATTATGTGAATGAGATATACAATCGATTTCAATTATAATTCTGAAATCTTGTTTTTAAAACATGATTCATCATTTGACAATTATAATTAAAATCATTTAAAAACAAAATTTTAGTTAGAATATGTATGATAATGTATTATTACGCCTAACTACAATAATTGACATCAAAACATGTTGTGAAAAAAGTTATATTTATAGTATTATGTATTTTGCTAATGTGTGTCCTAAGGACATACAATAATTATTTATTTTTGAAATTTTTTTTCAAGAATTGAAAAAGTATTGACAATTTTTTTAATTCCCGATAAAATTTTACCATAAATAGATGATTTAATATGCGACCTAAAAACACACCTTAACAGTACTGGTTATTATTGTTATGATGTTATACTTGCTGATAATGAAAGCATAGGATCCTCCTGTTCATTTTCCTCCGGAACTGTTAACAAGGGTCCCAAATTCTATCAATAATTATATTTTAATACTCGAGCCACCTTCTCCGCTAAGATACATCTAGTACTATAAGAAGTGGTGAACTACGTCTGTTTACACAAACCTTCTTCTTCTTCCTAACACTGCTCACACAATGATGCTCCGAACACTTATTTCAGCTTTACTCATCCTTTGTTCCTATTCTCTGCATGGCCTAGCCCAACCTGCTAAATGTCCTCCACAAAGATGTCCCATAATATCAGCACCCCCTCGACCACGACCACCAGTATACCCTCGACCACGACCACCACTATACCCACCAGGACTTCATCTCATGCCTCGTCGAGACCCAAGAAATCCTGGACCATTGTCCAATAGAGCCAGAATTCTATTCATCACCCAAGAACTCAAAAGAAACATCACCTATGACCCACAAAACTATACTGGCACTTGGGTTGGAAACAACTATTGCCTTTTCAAAGGGTTCTTTTGTGACACTGTCCCTGACTTGAACATCACTGGGCTCGCTCGCATTACCTTCAATGGCGCAAGATTTGGTGGTACTTTCTTGAACTTTTATCGCTTTATTCGAAATTTGCCAGACCTTGCTATCTTCCATGCCAATTCTAACAACTTTAGTGGACCTATTAATAATAACCTCAGACAATTACGTTATCTATACGAGCTGGATTTGAGTAACAACAGGTTCCTTGGACGATTTCCATCTAGTGTCCTAGGTGCTACAAATTTAACATTTGTGGATCTTAGGTTCAACACTTATGCTGGGGTAATCCCACCTGGGCTATTCAACATTGACACAAACGTGTTGTTTATCAACAACAACGGGTTCGCTCAGAAAATTCCAGCCACATTAGGTAACACACCAGCTTTGTACCTCACACTTGCCAACAACAAGTTCACTGGTGAAATCCCACGCACTATTGGCCGAACTTGGAACACACTACTCGAAGTTCTCTTCTTGAACAACAGGTTGAACGGTTGTTTGCCTTATGAAATTGGCTACTTGCAAAAGTCCACAGTGTTTGATGTTGGTGGCAATTTATTGACGGGTCCAATTCCACAATCATTTGGGTGTTTGTTCAAGATGGAGTTGCTCAATCTGGCTCACAATCAGTTCTATGGGACTATTCCAGAATCACTATGCAGGTTACCAAATGCGTACAATTTTTCATTGTCTTACAATTTCTTCACACAAATAGGGCCTGTGTGTAGGAGATTGATCAGAGCAAAGAGGCTTGATGTGAGGAGAAACTGCATTACTGGGCTTCCACAGCAGAAATCAGCAGCTGAGTGTACACGTTTCTTTGCTAGGCCTAGAAGCTGCCCAAGGGAGAGTACTTTCAGCATTGTTCCTTGTAGGCTTGCTACTACTGGTGAGTCTTTGGAAGAAGAGGAATTTGAGGTTATTCCTACAATTGATGAAATGACTCCACCTTCACCTACGACCTATGGTGCGCTTACAAAGCCTCACCATTGATGATTGGAGGGTATATATATTGTAGTGACTCGGTTCGTGAACTTTTGTGATAGAATAAGATTATCCGAGTTTTTTATTTGCTTTGTTAACTATGGCTATTATCAGCGTCAATGTTTGTTAGTGTAATTACTTTTTTTTTTTTTTTGGTGGGAGAAGGACGTTGCTGGATAACTCATGTTCTCTTCTGCTTTTCTTTCTTAATTTTTCTCTTGGTCTTATTATTGCGAATTCGGAACATTGTGGTATTTTCTAACATTATAGCATTTTCTTGGTTTGCTAAAAATTTTATATGAAAGTTAAAGGAGGATCTTTATGTTTTATTCTCTATATATTCCCATGAAACATGAAAAAAGGATATAATAGTACAATATGTAATCCTTCTTTATAAAAAGCAACTGTATGAATTGAAAAAGTAGATCTTGTTTACGTTCCTTCCCCTCATGCGTTCTTTTTTTATCCGATTATACATTCATTTTCCCCTCTGTTTCAACATAATTAAAGTTTAAAATAACCAAAAATTAGACATGATATATTACAATCGGTGAAAAATGAAATGAAACACTCTTAGTGGGACAAATTAATTTAGTTCAATCAGAATGTCCTTGTTCAAGGATAATAATCTTCTAACCCATTTTATACTCCAGCGACGAGAATATATCATGTGTCTAATTTTTTATATATTCATTTTAAACTTTATTTACTTTATAAGAGCATAAAGTGGAACACACATAAATTAGCGTTTAATGTAACTTAATCTTTCAAGTTTATAATTAGTTACAAGATTTTTTACGCCCTTGTTCAGTTAATGCAAGTTGTTGATTGGGTTGGGCCTGATGTGTTTAATGGACTGGAGGGAGGACTAGGCGTGGGCTCTTTATAAATGGTCTCAATGTCTGTAGACAGTGGTGTTAGACACATAACCACATAAAACAATTTCGAGGCTCAGCCCAATAAAAAATAAAAATAAAATAAAAAACCCTCAATTTCTGCGTGTTGTTCCATGTTTTAGCTACAAAATAATTGAAGTTTAGATATGCTCTAATTGGGCCTTGATTTAAATCGAACTTGGATTTAAATTGAGCAAGGGAAAATATGATAGCGAAAAACTTCAATTAATCCGAAGAGAAAATGAGGAAAGTAAACAACGGAATGAAGATTGAAGGTCTCAAGCTAAATAAAGGATTACAAAAGCTAGGGATAGATTTTACCAAAAAATGAAGTAGATTACAATTGGAAACCTATTCAAATAGAAAGTAATTACTCAGTTGAGCGGTTCTAAGAGAATTAGCATCAAGTTTGTTAAAAAAATGTCATTTTGACATATTAAAAAGTTATTTTATTTATTTTAATATATTACTTTACAATATACTCTACATTACATATCTTATTTTACCATATCATCAATTAAAATAATCTAAAATAACATCTGCTATCTATTATAAAACAAAAAAGTAATAAAAACAGAAGAGAGAGGTATATGATAGGGAAAATAGAAGAGTGAGGCTTATGTCTAGTGGCTAGTTTCACTGGACACGTTAGGATACAGACACGTCTCCAAAACTGGACACGTGTCCATATCTTAACGTGTCTAGTAAAACTGACAACTAGACACAGGTCTCTAAAAGAGAGAGTTAATAAAGAGGAGGGAGAAATTATTAAAAAAAATTTAGCACATGTGATGAGGTTTGATATTTGGTTTTTAGTGTGTCAAATGCTAAATATTTAGCATTTGATACATTTGATGCTAGTGCTCTTAAGATGTTTGGTGTGTTGGTGTTTTGTCCTATCTTCTAAACATCAAGCCCTCCTAAATTCTCTTTTTCATTGTCAAGGTTGGTTTATTTTAATAATTTTTTTAAGCTTCCCTTTCATGGAACAGTTATAGGACTAAATTCTCAAGCTAATTTCCAATTAGCTGTTCAAGTGGGGTCTTAAGCATCATTTAGCTACCCACCGACACTTGGTAGCCTATCAATACACAACATCCATATTGTAAGCGTGCTGTTAAAAAAGATTACGTATAATAATTACACGTAATATCTCTCTCTTTTCTTTTCTTTTTTTTATGGGACACGTAGTATCTCTCTTACATTCATGCAGGAGGAATGTTAAATTCAACATTGTAACCATTGCAGAAAATAATAATAAATTGGTCAAAAGAGATTGTATACATCTTTTTGCTGATACTTATCCACGTGTCACTTTTGGGATTAGATCTAAACCTTGGTAAATGATACTAAAACCTCATTTGATTATCTTGGCATTTAACCTTATTTTTTGTGAAATCAATAATTGTTACCGATTTTGATTACAAATACAAAACAATGTTGAAATCAGATGGGTAAAACTCGTGTTACTGAGTACTGAGTCTACTGACTATTAGGAGGGGAGGAAGATGACAAGAATAGAAAAGGTACAAAGAGAAAATAGTATAGACTTGTCAAAGGTCCTATAATTTAATAGTATTATATTATCTCTTTTATGAGGAGACTTTTAGTTCAACTCCCTCGTCACACTTGTAAAAGAAAGAAAAAAAAAAGAATAGGATTGATACTTTCAGAATGGAAAAGCAAAGGAAAGGGGAACAACCTAGATCTTTTAATTTTTATGGGAAATAAAATAAATATATTAATAAATGTATATTTTTATACATAATTTTTTTAATTATAAAATTGTAATTATATTATAATATATATTTTTTCTTTACTTAAATGATCAAATCCTTCTCTTTCTATCAATAAATATAAATTTATCTTGATTTTTTTCATTCATTCACTTAACAAAAAAGGAAAAAAAAAAAAAAAACTTTTCTATCAAGTATATATCATGAAAAAAAAATTTTAAAATTTTTTCCTACCTTTTAATATTCATTCATTTAATATTCATGCTAATAAGTGCCCTTAAAATAATAGTTAACCATCTATTTAAAAAAAGTTTTGATATCACTTTTACAAAAAAAAAATTAAAAAAAACTCTCAAAATTTATATATTTTTTCATAAATTTTTTTAAAATAAATTATTAATTATTATCCTAACAACGTCAGTTAGATTTCTATTTATTTATCTCATACCAACCCCATCTAATTTTCAGCCCACGTGAATCGTGAAAGATAACAATGATTTGAGTCAGTTGCTGACATATTTCCTCCGTCGTCACAGCAAAGGTTTATTGCACTTTGGAATTTGTTTCTTTTAGAAAAGAATAAAGTTTTTCTCCAAATTAATTTGGAGAGAAATCCTTCAAACTTATCATATATCTATTTTTTAGGTGTGAATTTTGAAAATCTAATCGTTGAATTTCATGTTCCTTATGTTCTTAACATGCATATCAAATTTCGTTCAAATCGGATTTATTTACTATTGATCAATGAACTTATTTTTATATACAATTTTAGATTACAAAAATTTGAAATTTTAACATTTGTTTGATGACATAGCAATTGATTTTTTATTTTCTTGAAATTTTGCAAGCATGAATACTATAATAAGATCATGCAATCCAACGGTTAGATTTTCAAATTTCACACTTAATATAAAAATATTTGATAAGTTTGAAGGGTTTCTCTCTAAACTAGTTTGGAGATAAACTTTTTCCTTTAGAAAAAGGTAGCCACTGGGGGCAATCAAACATTTTTTTTTTTAATAAATGGGGCAATGAAACAGAGTATTATATATCATAAACGAATTCGAAGCTCTTCACTTGGAGAAAGACAAAAGTCAAGAAGTCTCAGCAGTCAGCCCTGTTTGATAAAATAGTTTAACAACATATTTTTAGTTTTTAAATAGTATTACATATATTTTTTCATATATTTTTACTCATGCATATTTTAAAAAAATACAAACAACAATACTAGAATAACGTTACCAAACGGCCCTTAGCATTTATTTAGCAAAAATTAAAAAGTCAATTTTTTTTACTATTCAGTTTATTTTTGGTATTATTTATGAGTCTCATTACACTTTTTAGTATTATTTATAAGTTTTACTATATTATTTTAATTAATTTTTATTTTTATCTAAATTTTTTTTATAAAAAAATTCAATTTTAACAAAATAAGTGAAAAAAAAAACTCTTAATATATCAATTTCACCATAATTACAAAGTTTGATAGATGAATAAGAATGCATAAATAGGACAACCAAAAGAAAATTCTCCTCAACTTTTGTGGTTGTCGGCTGTCCCCCCTTAACAAATTCATGATTCGATAGTAGTACAATCCACTAATAAGTAATAATGCATTTGTAATACCCAGAAAAAAAAAAAAAAGATTTAAAAGTAGGAGTATTTAAATAAATTTTTTTGTGGGCCAATTTTTATAATTTATAATTATAAGGAATTTTCAAAAAATACGGTTGAAACCCTAGCTATATATATAAGCTTATTAAGTCAACGTAAGAGATATTTTGAGAGAGAAGATTACTTAAAGGACTGAAATAGAAAATGTTTGACTGCACAATTGAGGTAAGAGCCTAAGAATCTTTTTCTTGTCAAATTTAAGCTTTACTTGGAATTAGAGTATTTTTTTTTATGTGGATATTTTGACTAGTAGTGAAATTATTTAATTATTCAAAAGTTTTTAGGTGAGATCTAAGGATCTTAAAGAAAGTGTTAGGGAGCAGTTTTTGTAGTAAGCTAGCTGAAGTAAGTAACCTTATCCTAATTGGTTTTATTTTGCGTATTTTGACTACTGAAAATTGTTTACAGTTGTTACAATTTTATTTCTATTGTATTACTGATTTCAAGTAAATAATTATCACAAATATATCTGATTACCAAATATATGATGTATTTTATTTAATTGTTTTAGTCATACTGGTTCAAAGTAAAGAATAAAGAATTTCCACAAATATATATGAGCATTGAATATAAGATTTATTTTATTTAATTGTCTTTTAGCTATATTGATTTAAAATAAAAAATATAGAAATATTACAAATATATTTGAATATTGAATATATGATTATATATATATATATGTGTGTGTGGTGTGTGTGTGTGTGTATTTGAATAAGATATATTTTTGTTAGAGACTATGATTTCATATATATGATTATGGAGAATCTGATTATGAATTGATTCTGATACCCAAACTAATGAGGGTTATTTATTAGTACTCTGATACCCAAATCAATGTGGGTTATTCATTGGTACTCTGATACCCAGCCAATGGGGTCATTTATTAGTACTCTGATACTCAGTCACAGGGATATAGCATGACCATAGTCATAAGATCGTTAAGAATATGAATTACGTTTGTATATTTAACTATTTTTAAGTCATTAAAACTGCTTATGTATTTTTGGAACCTATTGTAAGTTATAGTTTTTAATATATGAAAAACTAACTACTTTCTAAACCATCTATGATATAATTATAAGATTAAAGTATGTGGTATATTTGCAATGTATTATTTTAAGATTATGAAACTTCTTTAATTATTTTTGAAAACTCATAGCATATTATGACTTTTGAAGATTCATATTACATATTATTACTTTACAGATCTGTTGCTAGATAGAACTTATTAGGATTTTGGTGGTTACTTATTAAGTTGTCAACTCGCCCCACCCCCCCACCCCCTCTTTCTCCTTATAGATTTTGATTAGGAAGAGTAGCACATGTTTGAGCTTCTGCTAGGATGTGCGCATGAGTGAAGTTTAGGAAATTAATGGAATAAGATTTGAACTTTTATGTTTAAGATTACCCATCTGTGTAGTCCTTTAGATTTAAAGGATTGACGTTATTTTTATTTTGATGTTGGAAAATTATTATTTTGAGATCTTTTGAGATCTTTTGAGAATTGCATTATTGAGGATATTTTTAAATTTATTGATGAAATTTTCTTTGAGAATAATTCTTTAATTGTTAAGAGAGCCTTACACACTTATAGGGTGTGAACTTCATAAGTGTGTGGCTATTGTCATGTGCCTAGTTCTTATTTGGGTTCGGTGCGTGACAGCATTAGATATTACAATAATGATTCTTACTTGTACTGTCAAGTTGAAAACTAAAACGACTTATGTAAAAATAGGTTACAATATGTTGTTATTAATTAGACAAAAAAAAAAAAAAAGAAGAAGAAGCTTACACTAATTCTATCCTTGTGCTTCATAGATAAGACTTTTAAAAAGAAACTTCTGCAAAATATATGTTGGTTCCTTTAATTTTTTGAGCAACTTATATTCGGATCCATTAAAATATGCAACAAAAGCTTTCAACTTTAAATCATTATGAATGTAGTCTTCTCCTTTTTCTTTTTTAAAATTAAAAAGGTAAAATGAATTTAGTCTTTATATCAAGATTAGTAATATAATGTATTTTTTAAGAGATAATTATAATATATTACTAACCCCATAGCTAGAACCATTTTCTTCCTAAATTTTCAAGCACTTTGCGCCAGGGACGGACCCAAGTGGGGGTCCAAGGGGGCCGTGCCGCCCTTGACCCAGTTATTTATTATTTTTTACTTACGATATTTTTCATTTTTGTAGTTGACCCCATTTTCTAAAATTTTATGCCCTCCCTCCTCCCCAATCAACCTAGCCAATCTAGCACAACTAGCAACTATCCAACCCAAAACTTAACAAAAATAATAAAAACATTCACAATTTTTTTTTAGAGAGTTTCATCTTATGGCGTCCGCTTCTGATGATAATTTTTATCATCAGACCAAGACACCAATTAGTTTTTGGTGTAGGCAGAGATTGAATCTTAGATCTCTCATTCAATCATAAAAGCATTCACAATGTTGATTGTATTTTAGAAAGAAAAAAAAAATATTTTACCACCAAAGAACCAAAAACCATGTGTTATTGGAGAAACTAAAACTAAATTTTTTGCAACAACAGTAAACTAGTATAAATACCAATTGACTATAGTAAATTGTTAAAAATAAAATACAATATTTTATTAAAATTATCTCTCTTCCTTCAATTAAAAAACTCAAATTATCTCTCTTCCTTATTATTTTAATAAGTTGTTTATATTATTTTAAAGGAAGTGATAAAAAAAATAAAACATTTGATGTTGGTTTATTATAAAGTGAGGTAGTGAAAATAGATAAATAACACTATTGTGAATGCTCTAATTTCAAAAAAATTTAAAATCCTAGCTAGCCTACTATTTTAAAAAAATTACTTTGTTTTATTTTTATTTTTTTATTTTTTGTTGGTAGATGATTGTATCTTAATGTATTAAGAAACAATAATTTTGTATATCAATAATTTGTTAATACCATATGGATGTTTATTTGGACTTTTTTTTTTTTTTTTTTTTTTTTACTCTGGCTCCATTTAACTTAAAATCCTAAGTCCATCCCTACTTAATGCATGAGGATGTGCCAATTTAGCTACAAAACTCTTGCCCCCACACTCTACAAGTACTTATACTTCTAGAATGATCATCATGCTAAGAGTATACATATAAGACTTAAAGAGTAATGTTACAGACACAAACTAGTTTACAACATTATTACAAACTGCTGATGTGCCTTCAGCATTTTTCAAATAGTTACTGTAATTAAAAATGTGATGTTAGTGATGGACCCTATTATAACTAGTAAGAATTTACCACTTCAACAGTTTGTAAAAATATTATAAAATAATTTGTGTCTGTGGTGTAAGTGCACAATTGCACCTGGCCCCAAGAACAGTTACGGGCTCAGGCCCAATGAGCCTTAAACAATATGAATTTGTAGAGTGTGGGCTTGAAACCCAGGTTAGAAGTGTTTAAGGATTATATGACAAGCCAAAGATTGTAACACTCGAAAAACAACAAGAAATATTGCAATTCAACCTCCTCGGACGTAAGCCGAGAACCGTTCTTATATTATCTCTCTTTCTTATCTTTTTCTTTTTTTAGGTTACAAAAAGGTCCCGTGCCCCCTATTGTTCTAGATTCCTCCTTAAATACTCCTCACTTTGATACATGGTACACGTGTTGCCCTCACTTCACTTTGGCCTAGATATTTCTTTTCCCAGTGCCTTTGAATAGTAACCAGAAGTTTCACTTCCACTGTTCAGGTGTCACTTCCTCATTAATGCGGCCAGGGTGGTAGGTGCAGGGTCTTTAATGTGGAGGTGACAGTCTTTAACTTGCGTATATCTCTATCATCGGTGCTTCTAGGTTATTTAGGGGTTAACCCCTTTTTACCGTTGGTCTTCACCGTGTCGTTCCTTAACCTTTACAACGGAGTCCATGGTTCTTCTGTGTCCGTCCGAGGATAAACTCACCCTCGGATAGGTCCTCGGGTTCTCGGCATATGGGCTGACCCATAATACTTACAAATGCTTAACCCAGGAGCAGGTCGGCCTTTCTTAACACGGCCCAAAGGCCCACATACCCGCCAAGGTCTTTTTACTCCCCACAATAGCCCCTCAAAATTCTGATTTTCGACGTCCGAGGAGAAAAACAGGGTTTTGATCTGACGAGAACCCACTCCGCACACTTGGTGAATAATAGCACGTGTGGAAACCGTTTCGCGTCCCAGAAGATGCCACTTGGCGGTTTTATTTTAAAAAACGCGCGCATTTATTACTGTAAGTTACATTTTGTCCCCCACGTTCAACGGTGAGATGGGCATCCAACGGCCCTCATTACTCCACGAAAATTTGGGCAGGACAAATATAATTTCGAAGCTGCTTTTCCGCACGTCGTGACGCTTCGGGAACCTGCGCCTTCATTTAATTTCCCAGGGGCTAATCCCATCAAAACATCAGCAATCACACGTTACCTGTAGAAAACCGTGGAACTTTGCACACCATCAACTTTGTAAGTTCTTGCTCTTTGTATTCGTAACTTTTTCTCCTCGGACTTTGTCCTCGGCTGTCCTTATAAACATTCTCCCTCTTAGAGTTTAATCTTTCATTCCTCTGTAATGGGAAGATTCAAGTGTCTGGTTGATACCGCCGCTGGGATGGAAGGCTTGAGGGCCAAATATCGTATTCCCAGCGACGTAGGCCTAAAATATTGTCCGGCGGAAGTCGTAACCGATTCTAGGAAAGAGGGAGAGGTTATCATCCCAATGATAGCCTTCATAGAGGGTGGGATGACCCTCCCGATGAAACCTGTAATGAGGGAATACCTTCGCAACCACCGGTTGTGTCCCGATCAATGCCTCCCAAATGTTTTTAGAGTTTTAGGTAGCGTCGATGCTTTAAACGAGCAAATGGGTCTAAACCTTACCTGGCACGACGTCGTCTTTCTTTACGAGTCCCATAAGCTCTCCAACGTAGGTTACTACATTAAGTCCCGCTCCAGTGTCGTTAGGCTAATCTCCTGTCTGCCCAAATCCAACAAAGGCATGAAGGATGACTACCTGATCGTCTCTGGGAACTGGCACGACAGCCTCCACTGCCCAGTAGAGTGGGGGGATCCAGGTGCGACGCCTGAGGATTAACCTCCCCACCTCACAACCTCCCCTAATACTAACAAACATGCATACTAACATATATTTCTGTCTGTTTAACCTTATCTCTGGCTGCGTGAATCTGACCATGTTATTTACTTTCACATCTTTCTTTGCAGATAAGCAGCACGTGCGTCCACGCCTGAGCCACTGCAGCGTTGCCGATCTAAACCGTGTGCTTTGCTCCGAGGTGTTTGTCAGCGAGGATTTGCAACTCCAAGCTGCTCATCTAATTCTAGGGTACACTCCCATCTCCTCGGACTTCCAGGAGATAGAAACGCCATAATCGCCGGTGACCGAAGACGAAGGAGAATAAACGTAGCCCGGCCACACTTCTTAGACGACCATGATCTCCCTGACGCCCCCCACACCGTCTTATACTTACAACCCATAGCGGCAATTCCCCTTGCCGTGCACTCCCAGGCAACTGCTATCCCCGAAGAGCAGGTGTCTTCCTCGCACACATTAGACGACGAGATAGACCAATTCCAACTCGAAGACTCCGACAGACTTCGAGGGAACCAGTTTGTCATACTCTCTGACGAGGAGGAAGAAGCCACTGAGGCCTCTGGAATTGCAGGGTTCGTAGTTGCCCGACTGGAAGACGAATCTGAGGAAGACATGGACAGGATGCAGGATCTCCTGACCAAGAGGGCCGCAAAGGTCGCCGAGAAGAAGACGGGGACGTCCAAAACCCTTCTAGCTTTGCCGCCTCCCCCTCCTCCAGCTGAGCCAAAACTTCCAGCCGAGGACCCTAAGAAGAAGAGAAAGGGGGAGGCCGAGGGGGCGACCAGCAAGGACCCCAAGAAACCGCAACATCAACCCCCTCCCGCTCAGCAGCAGAAGCTGGACAAAGGCAAGGGTAGGGCCCGCTCAGTTGAAAGCGGGGAGATTAGAGATGTGGCCGAAGTGCGCAGAGCATCGGCCACATGGTCCCCTGACCTAAAACTGGACGGCACGCCTATCTCCTGCCAGTCCAGTATTAGGGCGGTCCAGCAAGGTCATGCCCATCACCTGGCAGAAGTGTTGGAGCGCCCCCTTCTGCTGCCCAAGGACATAGAGACCTTGGAAAAAATGAGCCAGCCATAACTATTCCTCTCTCTAAAAAGAGATCTGGCTTTGGTAAGTTTGCCCCTTTTTAGGAAGATTCCACTTTTAACAATGTCCAAAATTTTTTTTTTACCATACCTGACTCCATCATACTTCATTGCAGGCCGTTCAGGAGGTCTTTGTAGCTGAAAAATTCATAGAGGACACTCGGAAGAAGGCCAGAGCCGAGCTGGAGATCAGGCTGGAGACTGAGAAGTCCTTGGGCACAGCCCTTGCTGAAAATGAGAAGCTGATCTCGGAGGTGGCTGAAGTAAAGAGAGAGAGGGATGGGACCGAGGCGAATCTCAAAACCATGAAGACCCAAATAGAAGGGCAGCGTAAGCTCCTTCATGAAAAAGATTATGAGCTTTCCTGAGCCCAAAGGGAACGCTCGGATTTGAAAAAGGAACTTGCGCTGATGAAGAGAGAAGCCAGCGCATTCCAACACTCTTTACAAGCTGCCAAGCAGGCGAGCTACGAGGAAGGGGTGGCAACCACAGAGGAGCAGCTGACAGAGGCCTTCGCGGCTTTGTGCTGGGAATACTGCCAGAAGGTCTGGGGGGAAGCCCTAAACGTAGCTGGAGTTCCTCTATCCTCGGATCTGAGGAAATCCGAGAACGTTTGGCTTCCCCTGGAAATACAGGAGATTGGAGAGACTCCTGCTGCTACTCCCACCCCTGAATCAACTCTCCCTGCTCTGCCTCCGATGGTTCCACAGCCAATTCTCAATCGTACAGAACCTTCAGGTTCCAATAAAGAGAAGGAAGGAGGCGAGGATGCAGAGAAGGGCCTCGGCCAAGTCAAGGAATCCAATGTCCCTCCAACAAAGGCAGCAAACAAAGGAAAACAAGTTCTGTCTCCTTTTGAATTGGAGCTGAAAGAGACCGAGGCACCCAGCACCTCTCAGCAAGATCCTCCTCCAAAAGCTTCGGACCTAGCTTAGGGCTTCTCTTTCTCTATATTCAGCCTTTATATGTATTACGTGTCTAAGTGATTAATGAAGAACAATTTTATTTGACTTTCACCCATGTTGCATTTGTTTTTACTTTATTCTTTGTGTACTTGTCGCAAAAGTTTCCCATTAGTACATAGCAAAAGTTTCTCAGAGTAAACAAATCTAACTCCAAGGATTGCACAATCATAACCTCCACGCGTTCATACGCATGTTATTAAAAACTTAACAGAAGGTGAAATAGTTGAGATATTTTAACAATGACTTAGTTTAAAAAAGAGAGGCCTCATATAACGATTAAACCTTTGCAATGTATAGCATTGTTTTTAGTAGGATGTAAGGTCCGAGGACCATTCCTTACATAAATCTGCTTAACAATTAAAGAAATAAAACTTAAGATCCGAATTAATGAACGGTAAGGTATTGACTCCCAAACACAATAAGAAGTTAACTTTGATAAATTTTGTGGTCCGAGTACAAGATTTAACCAATTCGTATGATTTTGTTCTCAATAGGATGTAAGATCCGAGGACCATTCCTTGCATAACTTTGCTTAACACTTAAAGATATAAAAATGTAAGATCTAATCTAGCAAACAATAAGGCACCAATTTTCAGACGCAATAAGAAATTAATTTTAATCATGTTGGCAGTCCGAGGACGAGACTTAACCAACTTTCCGCTGGATCCTTTAGATCATTAAGCTCAAATGTTAATTTTCCAAAAGTAGGAGGTCCGAGGACCCGGCATAACTAAGGTTCTGTTTAACAAATGACAAGACATCAATTTCCACAAGGTTTGTGGTCCGAGGACTGCACTTAACCAAGTTTCTGTTTGATTCTTAAAAATTATAACTTCAAATGTTAATTTTCCCAAAGTAGGAGGTCCGAGGACCCGGCATAACTAAGGTTCTGTTTAACAAATGACAAGACATCAATTTCCACAAGGTTTGTGGTCCGAGGACTGCACTTAACCAAGTTTCTGTTTGATTCTTAAAAATTATAACTTCAAATGTTAATTTTCCTAAAGTAGGAGGTTCGAGGACCCGGCATAACTAAGGTTCTGTTTAACAAATGACAAGACATCAATTTTCACAAGGTTTGTGGTCCGAGGACTGCACTTAAACAAGTTTCTGTTTGATTCTTAAAAATTATAACTTCAAATGTTAATTTTTCCAAGGTAGGAGGTCCGAGGACCCGGCATAACTAAGGTTCTGTTTAACAAATGACAAGACATCAATTTCCACAAGGTTTGTGGTCCGAGGACTGCACTTAACCAAGTTTCTGTTTGATTCTTAAAAATTATAACTTCAAATGTTAATTTTCCCAAAGTAGGAGGTCCGAGGACCCGCATAACTAAGGTTCTGTTTAACAATGACAAGACATCAATTTCCACAAGGTTTGTGGTCCGAGGACTGCACTTAACCAAGTTTCTGTTTGATTCTTAAAAATTATAACTTCAAATGTTAATTTTCCCAAAGTAGGAGGTCCGAGGACCCGGCATAACTAAGGTTCTGTTTAACAAATGACAAGACATTAATTTCCATAAGGTTTGTGGTCCGAGGACTGCACTTAACCAAGTTTCTGTTTGATTCTTAAAAATTATAACTTCAAATTCCTGAAACGTTATTGAATTTGAGCCGGGTACAAACAAAAGTACAATTTATTAATAGTAATACCTCCGCAGGTTATTTACATTCCATGGACGTGGTACAATTCTTTCATCTAGATCAGCTAGCCGATAAGATCCTATGCCCGCTATTGAAACTATCCGATAAGGGCCTTCCCAATTTGGTCCAAGCTTACCCCAAGCTGGGTTCCTAGCCGTGCCCACAACCCTTCTTAGTACAAGATCCCCAGGTGCTAGTGGCCTTAGCTTCACGTGGGCATCATATCCCCATTTAAGTTTTTGTTGGTAATAAGCCATTTGGACCATAGCTGCCTCACGTCGTTCTTCAAGCAAGTCAAGACTTTTCTCCAGGAGTCCATTGTTGCTCTCGGGGTTAAAAGAACTCGTCTTTAGGGTGGGAAAACCAAATTCCAGAGGTATCACCGCCTCGGCTCCATAAGTCATAGAGAATGGCGTTTCTCCAGTGGACCTGCGTGGTGTGGTCTAATACGTCCACAGAACATGAGGGAACTCTTCTACCCATCTACCTTTCGCATCATCCAACCTTTTCTTCAGCCTATTGAGAATGGCCTTGTTAACGGCCTCGGCTTGCCCATTTCCCTGAGGATAAGCTGGGGTGGAGTACCTGTTTACAATGCCCATGTCACCACAATATTGCCTAAAAGCCTTGCTATCAAATTGAACACCATTGTCAGAGATAAGTGTGTGTGGTATGCCGAATCTAGTAATAATATTTTTCCAAACAAACTTCTTGGAATCCACATCTCTAATATTTGCTAAGGGCTCGGCCTCAACCCACTTAGTGAAATAGTCTGTTCCCACGAGAAGCCATCTTTTGTTACCTGTGGCCCTCGAAAATGGCCTAACTATATCTAGTCCCCACTGTGCGAAGGGCCAAGGACTGGAAAGGGGGTTAAGAACTCCTCCAGGTTGATGGATATTAGGGGCGAACCTCTGACATTGATCACATTTCCTGGCATAGTCTTAAGCCTCCCTTTGCATATTGGGCCACCAATAACCCTGAGTCAAAGCTCTGTGGGCTAAGGATCTTCCCCCAGTGTGGCTGCCACAAATCCCTTCATGCAGTTCTTCCAGAAGCCCTTCCGTTGAGTCAGGGTGTACACACAACAAGTACGGTCCTGAAAAGGATCGTTTGTACAGTTTCTGATCCTCGGACAACCAGAAACGTGATGCTTTTCGGCGTACCTTATCTGCTTCAGATTTGTCCTCAGGAAGGACATCATTCCTAAGAAAAGATATGACCGAGTCCATCCAACCAGGTCCAGGCCTTATTAGATGAATGCGAGGCGCGTTAGCAGTGACAAGAGAGGGTTCTAGCAAATCCTCAACGAGGATAACCCTAGGTAAACCTTGAGCCGAGGACGTTGCCAACGTGGCTAAGGAGTCCGCATGGGTGTTTCCGCTCCGAGAGATATGAGTTAAGGCGAAGGAGTCAAATTCAGTTTGTTGTCGCTTGATCTGGGCCAAATATTCTTGGATCCTTGGATCCCTAGACTCCATGGTTCCCGTGACCTGGCCGACCACTAGTTGAGAGTCCGAGAAGACATGGATTTCCTTTCCACCCATTCTATGCACCATTTTCATGCCTACCAAGACCGCTTCATATTCAGCCTCATTATTAGTGGCCGAGAATGCCAATCTCAAAGACTTTTCGAAAACAATTCCCTCGGGGGACATCAGGACAAGTCCAACACCTGACCCTCTCTGATTGGCCGCCCCATCCACATACACCTTCCAAATCGGAGATACCGTAGCTGTGATCACACCAACTGATTTTTCACCCATGTGGGACTCCTTTAGAGTTTCTTCTAGTAATGGTTCGGCAAATTCCGCCACCAGGTCAGCGAGGGCCTAGCCCTTCACCGAGGTCCGAGGCTTATATTTAACGTCAAAAGCCCCCAGGATGGTCCCCCACTTTGCGATCCTTCCTGAATAGTCGGCGCTACGCAGCACGGCCTTGAGGGGCAATTGGGTCAAAACAACCACTGTATGGGACTGAAAATAGTGGGGAAGCTTTCGCGTGGCATGAACCACAGCCAGGAGCGCTTTCTCCAAGGGCAGATAACGCACCTTGGCATCACCTAAAGATTTACTAACGTAATATACCGGTCTTTGCACCCCGTTATCATCCCTTATCAGGACCAGGCTGACTGCATGGACGGCCACTGCCAGATAAGCAAACAAAATCTCATGCGCCTCTAGACGAGACAGAATAGGTGGCCGAGAAAGATACTGCTTAAGTTGTTGAAAAGCTAACTCGCAGTCCTCGGTCCATTGAAACCCCTTCCACTTGTTCAGCAACTGGAAGAAAGGACGACAGCGATCGGCTGACCGAGATATAAACCGATTCAAGGCGGTTATCATTCCCGTTAACTTTTGGATTTCCTTTGGATTCCGAGGAGGTTGCAAGTCCTGAATAGCCTTGACCTGCACTGGATTTACCTCTATGCCTCTGTGTGTAATCATGTATCCCAAGAATTTTCCAGACCCCACGCCGAAAGAGCACTTTGAGGCGTTGAGGCGCAGCTGGTACTTTCTTAGTATCTGAAAAGTGTCAGCCAGATCTTTTACGTGTGAGGGTATTGTTTTGCTTTTTACCACCATGTCGTCCACATATACCTCAATGGTTTTCCCCATTTGCTGTTCGAACATTTTGGTCATCATCCTTTGATAGGTAGCGCCAGCATTCTTCAAACCGAACTGCATGACCTTATAGTGGTAGTTTCCTGTTGGAGTAATGAAAGCTGTCTTCTTTTGATCCTCCAACGCCAAGGGAATCTGATGGTAACCCTGGAAAGCATCCAAAAAACTCATCCGAGGATGTCCGACAGTGGCATCCACCAGTTGATCAATACGCGGCATTGGGAACGAATCTTTGGGACAGGCCTTGTGTAAGTCAGTGAAATCAACACACACCCTCCACGTCCCATTCTTCTTTTTAACAACAACAGTATAAGCCAACCATTCGGGGTAGAAAACTTCTTTGATAGCCCCAGCCCTTTTGAGTTTAAGCACCTCTTGCCTCACAGCCTCGGAATATTCTCTGGATGAACGCCGAGGCGGCTGTCTTCTCGGAACAATAGCTGGGTTAACATTCAACCAATGACAAATGAAATTCGGGTCGACGCCCGGAGCTTCATAAGGATCCCATGCAAATACATTGATATTGTCCTTCAAAAATTCTAACAATTCCATCTTCTCTTGGTATGGCAAAAGTATACCGACTTGGAAGAACCTCTCCGGGTCATCTGCTACTGGAAATTTCTCTAATTCCTCACAATGTGTCTCCTCTCCTGCCAGCACTCCAAATGCGTCAGGAGGCGTTAACTGCTATAAGTCTTTGGTGACCAAAGCCGAAGACTCGGTTTCCGTCTGGTGCAACACTGCAGCCGATATGCACTGCCTGGCTACCGATTGGCTGCCGAGGATTTCCTCAACGCATTCCCCCGAGGGGAATTTGACTTTAACGTGCAAGGTAAAGGAGGCGGCCCCAAGCGCATGCAGCCAAGGCCTGGCGAGGATGGCCGTATACGGAGAGTATGCGTCAATCACAATGAAATCCACTTCAACCGTTTCTGAGCCGGATTGAACGGGCAAACAGATCTGTCCCTTCAGCACAACGGCTCTCCCTTCAAAACTTATAAGAAGGGAGTCATAAGGTGTTAGATCTTCCAGCTTCAACCTCAGCCCCTTAAATAGATCAGGGTACATGATATCTGCACCGCTGCCCTAATTTATCATCACCCTTCTCACATCATAATTCCCTATTCTCAGCGTAACTACAAGGGCATCGTCATGGGGCTGGATAGTCCCTACTTTATCCTCCTCGGAGAAACCTAGGACGGGCAAAGTGCCCCTCAACCTCTTCGGCCTACTGCCTACATCCTCGGCCTGAGGATGGGAAACCGCCATCACCCTAGTGGGACCTGACCTGGTCCTACCAGGTGCAGCGAAGATAACATTAATCGTTCCTAATGCTGGCCGGGATAAATTGTTCCTCTGGTTGTTTGAGCCAACTTAACTGACATGCCCGGTAGGCTGACACAAGTGCTCCTTCAACTTTCCTTCACTGACGTGCTGCTCCAAGTGGTTCCACAAGGTCCGACAGTTCTCGGTAGTGTGGCCCACATCTTGATGGTATTGACAAAAGAGGTTTTGATTTCTTTTCGCAAGGTCACCTGCCATCTTGCTGGGCCATCTGAAGAAGGGCTCTTTACGAACTTTCTCCAGTAATTGATGCACTGGTTCTCGAAACACAGTATTTACAGCCTGAGGTGCTGCCGAGCCAGATTGCCCGAAGTACTCCCTCCTCGGCTTATTGTTGTGATATCTGTCCGACCTGAAATCCCTTCTGTCCTGAGGGATAACCTTCTCCTTTCCCTTTCCTTACTGCTGATCTTCTTCTACCCTTTTGTACTCATCAATGCGATCCATAAGGCGACGTACACTGCGGACGGGCTTTTTCGTCAAAGACTTTCTCAAGTCGTGGTCAGTAGGCAGACCTACCTTAAAGGTATTCAGTGCCACCTCATCGAAGTCACCATCTATCTCATTAAACATTTCCCAATACCGGTCAGAATATGCTTTCAGCGTCTCTCCCTCTTTCATGGTCATGGATAACAGTGAGTCCAATGGCCGAGGGACTCTGCTACAAGTAATGAATCGCGAAGCAAACGCCCTAGTTAGCTCCCCGAACGAACCTATAGACCCTGATTTAAGGCCGTTAAACCACCTCATAGCCACGGGTCCTAAGCTAGAGGGGAAGACTTTACACATCAGAGTCTCGTTGTGAGAGTGCACAGCCATCCTCTGGTTAAAGTGGCTCACGTGCTCCACCGGATCAGTCCGGCCATTATAGATGGTAAAGGTAGGCTGGGTAAACCTCCTGGGAAGTCTCCCCTTCTCAATCCTTCGTGAAAACGGAGATTTGGAGAGCTGGTGCAACGCCCTACTCATGGCATAGTTGCCCAAGCCCCTAAAAGGAAGCCTCTTGCGCCTGCGTGCTGGCTGGTCGTCCTCCTCTCCAGTGGACATTGCACTAGGGGGTGAGCGTGATCTTGGCTGTAATTACCCCCCGTTCCTCCTCTGAGGAAAGACTAGATGAGGATGGTGAAGGCCTACGTCTGGCGCGGCGTAACTTTCTCTTCAAACGATTAATTTCCTTCTGCATGACTTTAGCTCCGTCCCCATGGGTGGTACTGCCCCCACCATGAGTATGGCTAGCCCCGGGGTATTCTGTATGGACACTTCCCTCACGATTCCTTCGACGTTCAAGACGCTCGAAATGATCTTCCAGTTGTGATCCTTGTGACTCTGCATGGTGAGAACCTAAACCTGCCATAATATCCCTACCTCTTCTAGACTAGATTTCCCACAGACGGTGCCAATTGTAAGTGCACAATTGCACCTGACCCTAAGAACAGTTACGGGCTCAAGCCCAATGAGCCTTAAACAATATGAATTTGTAGAGTGTGGGCTTGAAACCCAGGTTAGAAGTGTTTAAGGATTATATGACAAGCCAAAGATTGTAACACTCGAAAAACAACAAGAAATATTGCAATTCAACCTCCTCGGACGTAAGCCGAGAACCGTTCTTATATTATCTCTCTTTCTTATCTTTTTCTTTTTTTAGGTTACAAAAAGGTCCCGTGCCCCCTATTGTTCTAGATTCCTCCTTAAATACTCCTCACTTTGATACTTGGTACACGTGTTGCCCTCACTTCCCTTTGGCCTAGATATTTCTTTTCCCAGTGCCTTTGAATAGTAACCAGAAGTTTCACTTCCACTGTTCAGGTGTTACTTCCTCATTAATGCGGCCAGGGTGGTAGGTGCAAGGTCTTTAATGTAGAGGTGACAGTCTTTAACTTGCGTATATCTCTATCATCGGTGCTTCTAGGTTATTCAGGGGTTAACCCCTTTTTACCGTTGGTCTTCACCGTGTCGTTCCTTAACCTTTACAACGGAGTCCATGGTTCTTTTGTGTCCGTCCGAGGATAAACTCACCCTCGGACAGGTCCTCGGGTCCTCGGCGTATGGGCTGACCCATAATACTTACAAATGCTTAACCCAGGAGCAGGTCGGCCTTTCTTAACACGGCCCAAAGGCCCACATACCCGCCAAGGTCTTTTTACTCCCCACATGTGGCATTACTCAAGACTTAAAAACCACAAGAAAGAAAAATAATTAATGCATTAATAGCTAATAATGATCTTCTTCTTCTTTTTTTAGGAATATCTATTAATGATCTTTTACTCAACATTGAGAATATTACGTTTTTCACAACTATTATATGATTTATGTGATTAATTCATAATAAAAATATTATTGGACTCGGGTGGGGTGATTAATTAATGAGGGTGTATGTTAACAATATATATTTATTAATTGGTAAAACTCAGAAAAAATTCAATTTGATTCTATAATTGAAGTCCAATTTTGCGTCATGTGTCCTAAATTATTTATTTTTAGAAAGTTCTATTTCTTAATTTTGGAGCCAAATCTAAAACCACATCATAAATATTCATTCAAGTGAGTTATTGAGTACAAAAATCAAAGAGTCTATAATTAATGAACTAAAAAAAAAATATGCTTCAAAATATCAAAAATTAATAATTAATAAAAAAAATTAAAAAAATATGGACAATTTACATTTCTACCTAATAGTATTCTTACAAGATTTTTTTAAAGAGTTAATAAAATATAAAAATGACTATATATCAGCACTATTTAAATTATGAACAATGCTAACGAATGTCCTTAGAGCATTGGTTAATAATCCATTTTAAAGAAAGTTTTTATGAGAAAAAAAAAACATTTATGTTTTGATAGTTTTTTTCATTTCCTATAAAAATAATGTCAAAACTTTCATAAAATGAATTATTAACTAATTCCCTAAGGGTACTCGTCAGTATCACCCTTAAATATATATATATATATATATATATATATTATATATATATATATATATAGGAATTATATTATGCATTTTAATGTATATTTTTAAAGTATATCTATGCATATGCATGGAATTACAAGCTAGTTTAAAAATAATAACGAAAAATATCATGTAACTAGCATTAATTTCTCTCCAAAATTGGACCAAATCTTTTAATTTTGCATGTCCTATTCCTAGTATTATCTGAGACTCCCAAGTGTGTAACACGTAAAGAGCAGTACTCTTCAACTTCAAGCTTGAAACAAGTGATGTAGACCAGTGCAGCCTCTCCACTCACCAGGGCTACAACCTTTGCCAGTAGTCACTAGATCAATGCAGCATTTTGTTTTTAGACTTGCCACTTTTCATGGTGTCGGTGGTCTTTAAACAATACTAAAATAATCTTGCTCTAGCTTTGCTTTCTTCGTCCAAATCACATTGATTGGTTGCTTTTTCTTTGATATGTACACAAAAGAGGCAAAAATGACCAAATAGTACCTTTTTGCAAAATAGATGAGGATCATTCATTACTGTTTTAGAAATATATAACAATCTACCACTATTTCAAAACTCAAGTTTCTCAAACTCAAGTTTTCCATGAAACTCGAGTTCTACTAAAATTTGCGACCATAGCAATGGCTGAGCTGGATTTTTGTAAATATAAAATGCCACCTTGAACTCACAATCTAAGCTCTAGTAATTGAATTTTTAAACTATACAGTACTCGATTTCCTTAAACTTGAGTACCAGGTGATATGCCCAATCTCTCACTCTCACTCTCACCATCACTACCAGAATCCGTCCCTCTTACCATCACTCTCACTCTCACAACCAAAATCTATCCCTCTCACCATCACTCTCACAACCAGAATCTATCACTCTCCCTCTCTTTGTTCAAACAACATTGTAGCCCTCCCGATCACCAGAAATCCAATCGAAACGGCAAAGCATCCATACTTGCCTAAGTTAATTCAAGGCTAATCTCAACATTGACGATATCAAGTTCTTAAATTGGTGATCTGCATCTTCAATTTCGAATAAGAAAGTACATAACCCTAATCTTTGTTTGACCGTGGTTTTCGTATTGTGGGAGGTGAAATAAAATGAGTTAGGGTTTTAGGATTTTGGCCATTTCATAAATTGAATTACATAATGTTTCATGAATTCAAATACTTTGTATTAAGACAAACTTCTATTTACCCTAAATTAAAAAATATAAATTGACAATGTTGGATACTAAAATGTTTAGTTCATGAGTATTGGTTGTTTTCTCTACCTACGGTTACATTCCTTTTATGTATTTATCTAATTCTTAAGTTTTGTCACTATTCAACTAAAAAACCAAAATTAGATATGAAAATTGGGTTAGCTGTAAGTCAACTTGTTTGTGTAGACTTGATATGATTTATTCTCTTATTTCTGATCTTCAAGTTTTGATATATGATTTTGGAGTTCATAGGCAATGTCAAGTCTGAGGAGGCATAAAGGCCTGTTTGAGTTTGTCAAGAGAGAAAATTTCTTTCTTAGTGAATAGTAATGTGTGTTTTTGTGTTTTTTTTATTATTTTGGATGTTAATGTGTATTTACTTTGTTTGCAAATATAAAGGTTTTGCTTTTCTGGACTACTTGATTATTGCATCTATTGACTTTTCAGGGAAGGCCAATAGTTCGTTTAGCATAACAATTGTTTAGATTCTTTTGATGCTGCAACATCATATCTAGGGTGGAATTCTTCGATTGACTTTTGCATTGACGTGTCATGCCATATTCTGTGTAGGAGTACCAGGTTAATTCATAGGTACTGACTCTTCTATGTATTGGTAATGCTCCTTTGTGAGAATGTAGGAAAAGTAAAGAAAATAATGTTAAAATATATAGAAATTTTGTGGGACTTGAGGAAACAACTCTGTAATCAACTTAGCCTCGTACGGCTAATGTGCATATTTCAACTAGGTTTTTTTTTTTTTTTTTTTGGGTAAGATATTTTGGAATCTAAAGCAAAAACTAAAAATGAGGCATTTTTTATATTTATATATTAATTAAATTAATATCTATTTAATATTTTTATATTATAATATATTTCATTTAAAATCTATTTTTCTTACTTTTTGAGATGTAAATTGATTAATTAAATTTTTGTATTCAAGTTCATCTTATTATTTCCTTTTTAATCTATAATAAAGCTAATCCACTTAATCTATCTTGGAACATTGTCGATCTTAGATATGATTTTATTAATTTTAATTTTGAAGTTCATTATCAAGATTTGTTGTATTGCAAAATTGAACATCATTGCTATTTTGCAATTGTATCATTTCATTATCTTCTAACTTTTTTTGGTGAATTTCTTGCTCATTTGTGATATTTTCATCTAAATTTTGTGTTATATTTTGTTTATTACTAATAACAAATTTATCCATTGATCCTTTTTGAGACTTAATTAATTTTTTTAAAAAAGTTTTTCATATCCAGATACATATTTTCTAGTAGACATTTCTAATCAAACAATATATTTATAAAGAATAAAATAAAAAATAACTTTCAAGTGTAGAGCAAATGAGAAATAGAATCTGATTTATATAAAAAGTATTGTTGTAATTTTACCAAACAATAACAAATTTTTAGCAATCTCAACCTACATAAATAAAGACTTATTCAATATATTACCACTAACTAAAATATGTATAAAAACTCAAGATTAAATTTTTTTTTAAAAAAAGCACAAGCATAACAAAAATTTAAGCACAACAGTAATATAAGGCTTATTAATTTATAAGACCCACCTACAAAAAAACACAAAACAAATCCTATCTATAACCCAAAAAAAAAAGGGTTGAATTTTATATTACAAAAAGGCTGAATCTTAATATCTTATTAGTTATTACAATTACAAAACCAAACTTTATAAAAAAAAAAAAAACAAAAACAAAAAAAAAAACAAAAAACAAAAACTTGAAGGCAGAAGGCCCAAAAATGTTACAAAACTAGGGCCCAATCTCAACTTATTACAAGTCAAAGTGGCAGTGCCCAAACCAAACCCCAAATCTTTATACCTGAACTGAGTGAACGGTTGGTGAGCTACGTGAGCAGTTGACTGATGGAGGCAGAGAGTTCAGAGAAAGAATGAGAGAGGTGGACTGACGTCTGGCGGAGAAACCGAACCGAGAAAGGCAGAAAGCTTGCTTGACAGCTTGCCTTGCTTCAGTTGCTTGAGTCGTTGAGCAAATGAGAAGTGAACAGTGGAGTGGAATCAGAGAGAATGAGAGACAAAGAGAGGCGGAAAGAAGAGAGAAAAGTAAAATTTTTAGGGGTTTGAATTATTTTATTTGTTTTGATTTGTGGTTGTTTTGTGGTTAATCCCTTAGACTGGATTTGTAGTTTATCTGGATGATTTTTGGTTTGTCCAGAGGATAACAATGTTTAATCGGATTTACTAAAAAAAAATTTTGGTTAAAAAAATGTGTAAGATTTTTGTCAAAAATCTGATACTATTCTTTTTTTTTTTTGTGGCCCTACTACCCCTTATTTTTTTAAATTTGGAGGTCTTAGGCAATTGCCTAACTCGCCTAAGGGAAGGGCTGGCCCTGCCGAGGGTGGGGGTTTAAAAAAGGAGTTTAATAAGATTAGATTATCCACTGTGTTCAGATTTCTAGCAATGTAATCTGAATTTATGCAAGATATATTACCAAGATAGCACTACTATAAGTTCTGCTTCTATCGAAACAAGAAGTTGGTCATGCAAGGGATTTAGATTTGCCGGTCTAAATTTGTAGTTAAGAGCTCTAGGCATCTAACATGAAGATATTCAGATGGAGGCTTGTAGTGGTTTCAATGAGATAGAGTACATTGGAGAGCAATTGCTGGAGTGGTGGGTTTAATAAGGGTGTTTACAATGCAAAAGCATGCCTTACTATTATTTTTGGATTCCATTTTAGTGCTCTCTAACAGCACATCATATGTACAATGGATAGCTAATGAGAAATATTGATGCTTGTTTTCTCCCCTCTAGTGGCTTGTTGGTCAAGGCATTCTTTATGAAGTTTTCTTGTAATATGTTGATAATCTCCTTTGCCAAAAAACCATGATTTTATCCATCGAACCTGTTCACTATTAAAAAGTCACTGAATTAAACCATCAAACCTGTTCACTATTAAAAGTTTCGCAAATTTAAATAGTTGTAGTAGTAGTACATTCTTGCCACTATATACTCACATCAACACGTTCCAAGACAAAATACTATAGCATATTTACAGTTCTATTAAAGTATGACTCATAGTGTGAGATGATAAATGAATAAAAAGTTCACATGACATTACATGATAAAGTTAGATTTTGCATATGGTGTGCATTACAGTTCTGTTTAATTTTGCATGCAATATTTCTAGTATTATCCACGAAACAAAGTTTCTCTCTAAACTAAGTTGAAGAAAAAAATTTCAAACTTCTCATATACTCTTTTTGTGTGAATTTTGAAAAAATAACTGTTAAATTTCATATTCTTTAAGTTCTTAACGTGCATATTAAATTTCGTTCAAATTGAATATTATTTACAATTTTATCAATAAATTTATTTTTTATACATAATTTTAGATCATAAAAATTTAAAAATTTGACATTTATTTAATAAAGTAGTAATAAATTTTTTATTTTTGATTTAATAGTTAAATTTTTAAAATTTACGATTAATATAAAAATATATTAAGAGTTTGGTAGGGATTATCTCCAACCTACTTCTAGTTTGGAGAAACTTTGTTCTTATCCGAGACTCCCAAGTGTGTTAATGCGTAAAGAGCGAGAAAGTATATAGTGTTTCTGGAACTCCAACTCAGTACACACATGGTGTTTCTAAGACCAATACAAAATTGACACATGGATTAAAAATTACAACTCAGCAACTCAGGTTATTTAAAATAAAAAGACACAAATACCCTCTAAATTTTCACTACCCCACCACTCTTCCTTTTCTTCTTCTCCAAAACAAAAAATTTCATCTTTCTCACATGCACTCTCTCTCTCTCTCTCTGTTTCTCTCGCACCAGCACCTCCATCAGTCACGAACACCTCCATCTTCCCTTCTTAACTCCAAACCTTGACAGCTACAACCTAGCATTGCCGGTCATCATCAGTCACCAACGCCCTCTTTGTTTCTCTCGCACCATCTTCCCTCTATCAATTCCAAACCTTGACAGCCACTACCTAGCATTGCCGATCATCATCAGTTCCGACGAGGCCGACTTTTGTCTCGACGGAAAACACCCAAAATTGTCTCTCTATTGTTTCCAACCATGATGCCGAAAGTTTTCTCACCGCTTTCGACTACTGACTTTGCAAGAAGGGTTATCCTCACTCTTTTTTTCATTTTATTTTCTGGATTTTTCTGCTTATATATGTGCCTTTTAAAAAAAAAAAAAATTAACATATACATTCTTATGTAAAAAGGGAACTTGTAGTGTTTGATAAAATGCTTCAGTGAGGATGGATACACTCATAATACAGTAAAAGGTTTTTTTTTTTTTTCAAAAAATTGTTCTTTTGGATTATATTAAAAGTGGTTAGTATAATGTAGTTTTGTAAGTAGAGAAATGAAGCTTCTTTCTTTGTTTAGTTGATTTAGTGTATTTGATGGTTGTACTTGATTTTCAGGTATTATTTATTTGTTAGATTTTTTTCTTTCTTTTTCAGCTATTCATGTTAAAGATGGTTTTCTTTAGATGCATTTAAGTTTGCAATATGTGTTGGCTTACTTGGAATTTTCACACACAAGTTCATTTTGTGTGTGAAGGTTGTTGACACCAATCCCATCCTTTGTATTGCTTTTGTTGAGTTTATTGATTTAAATTTTGAGATTCACCATGGGGGAAGGTTCAGGAATCTTAATGAGGCAAGGTTAGCTTTGTGCTCTATGTTATTTTTAGGGGGATTAATATTTTGATGGTTATGTATATATTTTTTTTGTATGTTATAAACTTTTAATGTAGGATACATTGTCTACCAATGGTTAGAAGACACCTACAAGTACAGCAAGTGTTGGAGATGGAATTGCTGCTACTACAAGTGCTGTTTTTGTAGCTGAAACTACTACAAGGGCTGGAGAAGCAAGGGCTGCTGCTACAAGTGTTGGAGATTCAATAGTTGTTGCAAGTGCTGAAGATTCAAATTCAAAGGATGCAGGCCAAGAAGAAGAACAAACCTTGGAGGATTTGAGAACATATAACTAGGCATTAACAATAATCTATTTTATGTCATCCACATACAATTGGTGGTGATGATTTTGGAGCTTTAGGTGATATAGATTATGTACCCACAAATAATTCTGGAATTCTTTTTTGTCCTTAATATAATTCTGCAGCTTTAGGTGATAATTTTCATTTATTTATCCAGAATAAAGTTGCAATTTTACAGATTGTATATTTAGGTGATATACATGACTATGTTGTTATGTTAATAGCATGGAAACTCTTATGGAAATACTTATTTTGTCAAACTTAAAAATATATCATTGCAAAATGAAATACCTATCTTGTGAGTAAGATTTTTTTTTTTTTCTACACACAATTCTGGAATTTAGATTATATATATTGTGTCGTCGTTTGCCGTAATCCCCAAGTGGTGTTGTTTGTCTTTAGCACCCAATGATTATCAAAGTTAACATAAAGCTAAATTTAATTGAACTTCATAAACTCAACAAAAGGTAATATTAATCTACAATTGTCTACTAAACCACAAGCTAACATAAGATAAATTTTTTGATATATCACTATTATTGGCATCATTATTCAAAAAGTTACATCAAGGTAACAACAAATAGGCTTTTTTTGTTTGGCCAGAATACATAAACACACCAAAACAAACTACAAAAAATAGCCATGACCCTATTGATGCCTACTTCAGCTTCTTCACAACTATTTTGTATTTATCCATCATTGATTGATACTTCAGAGCTTTAATTTATCTCACTGCTTCATATTTGACATCTTCATCACTTTAATGAAAAATCTTACATAGTTGACGACCCACTACAATAATCCAACAAAAAACAAAATTTAATAATTAGTATAGCCAACAACAATTCCAGATTTTTTATTTTTTTGGGTAGGTAAATAAAACTCCACTGCAATTATGATGAAAGAGTACCAAGAAAAAGACAAAGCAGGCAATGTGCGAACAACCATAAAAATAGCAAACTAATATATAAGAAAGTATAATTATCTAGCAAATCTGGTAAGGAATTAAAAGTAAAAATATTTGAAGTATGGTCAGGTCACTCTTTGTGCTTACTGCCTCAATTCAGATTGCCATATGCAAATGTATGTTAACATGAAGAACAAAATAATAGTTGGGTAAGAAGATTATGCATTTATAGATTTGGAATTTAATTTAGTGAAGTAAATCACGTAGAAATTTTCAATTTGCATTATAAGGGTAACATCCATTCTTGTCTCATGTGTTGCTAGTTCTGCTTGAGCTTTACATACCTAGTGCATTTTCATCTCTCTGTACATGATCACAAGACAGCACACAAGCTACAATTTTTTTTTGGTGAGTTCACAAGCATTACATTAAACAAGCACACACATCCATAGCAAAACCATCACATGAACAGAGATTCACATGCATACACCAACATCAGCACAATACACAATACACAACACACAGCCATAACATCAGAAAATCCCCACAGAAACAACCAAATCCACGGCCAAAATACCAATACCAAAAATCCCTTATTTTCAAATCTCCACACTTGGACCCAAATATAAAATCCCATTTTTCAATCTCCAAACCCACAGACAAAAAAAATAAAAAGAAAAGGAGGGACCTTTGAGCAGAAAAAGAGAGAGAAGAAAATAAGATAAGAAAAATAAAGAGAGATGGAGAGGTTGGAGCTCGTGTGGCGGCTTATCAGTGAAGACTGAGGGATGTGAAGAGAGAAACCTGAGAAAAATTTAGGAAGAAAATTACCTGAGAAAACAGAAAATCCTTTCTCCACACGATCTGGAATTGAGGGAGAGACCGAATTCAATGTTTTCAATTTGGGGTAATTTTATTCTTAGGGTTTTTTGGGACTAGCTCTGGGACTGAGGCTAGAAACTAATCTGGGATAGAGTAAGCGAGAGAAGGAGAGGAACAAAATACTATACGTGAGGGGAGCAAGAAAGCTTCCAGCATAAGATGGTTTTGCTAGAAAAAGAAGATTTGGAGGTTTTCTGACGAGGCAAAGGCCGGTTTCGTTGGAACTTGCAATGTTCGGCAGTATTGTGCCACCGGAGACACTGCAGCTGGGAAGTGGCTATCAGGGTTTGGGCTGAGAGAGATCAGGGGCTATGGTGGCGTCGGGACTGGGAAGAGAGAGAGATTTGATTTTGAAAAGAGGAAAGTAATTGGTTTTTGGTTTTGCAGAGAGAGTAAATGGCGGCTGTTTGAAATTTGGTCAGGGCCAATTTAGTCATTCTATTTTAAATAGCTCAATACACCATGTGTCTTTTTAAGCTAGGTGTCAATTTTTTATTGGTCTTAAAAACACCACATGTGTTCTGAGTTGGAGTTCCTGAAACACTATATACTTTCTCGTAAAGAGCAGTAGTCTTCAACTGCTTACCACAAAAATAAAAAAGTACTCTTCAACTTTAAGCCAGCTGATGCAGATTGCAGACCAGTACAGCCTTTCCACAGTCTCCAGTGGCTACAACCTTTGTCCGTAGTCACCAGCTCAATGCAGCCTTTTGTTTTTAGACTTGCCACTTTTCAATGTGTTGGTGGCCTTCTAAGTCAGAAACCACATGGGGAGCCAAGAGAGAAGATAAAAAGGGAAAAGAAAAGAAAAGGAAAAAGGACTTGGTGGTATAGGTTCCTTTGACCGCATTCCTTTAACAGGGTACAAAAGCTAATAATTATAAATATTATATTAAAATTTGGTTTTTAAAGTTTGTTCAATTTTTTAATTTCATCCGTAGAATTCTACTGGTAATAAATAGATTTTTAAATAATATAAACCATCAAATATGATACATAGGCTAATCTAAATGCCGAAATATCATCTTATTAGATACATTTACCATAAAAAAAATAGAAAAATTATGCGCTGAGTAATCTAAGTGAATTAAAATAACGAGTGACTCCTATATATAATTAATAACTCAATAGGGTCTCGTGGTATTGAAGTTTTTATGTATTCTCAACCTTTAGTAAAAGGCATGAAGGTCTCACTTTCAATTCTTTTCGATCTCTAAGTTGTTGGTTGTATAACACTATAACTTGTATTGAATCTTTTTGTAAAATAAGACTAATGAGCTTTCTATTTTATTGAAATTGTTAGGTCAGCTATGTTAGATCATTCTGTTTTATTATCTTATGTATTCTTTGTTTTAGTTTATTCAAACAAATAGTGATATAACAATTGGGATAAATGAACAATATGATGTAATTACAGGGGTTTCTACTACAAACTTCAAATGAATTTAATAATTTATCATGAACATTCTGATGCTTCGCAAGGTTGGTACACTGCATATGTATTTGAAATTGGTAGCACAAACGAGAGATTCTACAGTTTTGCAATGGATTATTTCAATCATCTAACACAATCTGCAAAACATATTTCAAAAGTAAGGAATAAGAAAGACATAACTTATTATTAATTGCCATAAAGGAGAAGAAATGAAGACAATAAGCTAACCTGATTGAAGACAAACTTGGCTATATTCATGCATTACCCTGATAGTCTTCAACCTATACATAATGTTTAACTCTGGTAAATCATTAATCCGATAAATAGATGTCATCTAACACACACTCTCATGAGATTATATCAATCAATTTTTTTCTAATGAAAAGAAAGGTCTGAGAAGGTCTATTTATAATTAAAATTGCTTAGGATTCATTACTCTTGACGTCTATAAATGTATATACCACAGCAGCATGCTTTGTGCAAATGTTGGCATGCAAATAAAGA
The DNA here is from genome assembly GCA_014183005.1 of Castanea mollissima. NCBI lineage: Eukaryota > Viridiplantae > Streptophyta > Magnoliopsida > Fagales > Fagaceae > Castanea > Castanea mollissima. Next base: position 86,211,703 of record JACAVU010000001.1, on the reverse strand, counting down.
ATGGATAATCACCAATTTGATTTCTTACCATAATTTCAAGGTGCATTTATACAATGTTTCCATGTAAAATACACTATTTAACATAAATGAAAGGGCACTAATTATGTTACCAAGTATATTTCCAAAGCATTATCATATATTGGATTTTACTTAGCGAAGTAAATTGTATGCATTTAATATCATTAAGTTTGTTAGAATGATACAACACGAAATGACAAATAATAATAATTTTTTATAGTTTTCATTGTAGCTAAGCTAGTCACTAACCCGTATAAGTGTAATGCTTGAAAAATATAATATAATATTTTTTCACTTTTTTTTTTGGTCTAGATATGAAATTTAATAATTATAATAGTTATAAATATACATTTATTATGATTACATTTGTATATAAAACTATATATTTTAGCATTATTAAATAGTTATGAAAGAAAATATGATGTATGAATATTCTATCTATATATCGTATATATATTCTACTTGTCAATGTTAAATTTGTTGTTCTATGAGAGTGGAATTAACATAGTTCGTTTAGAACGAAAAGTCCTTAATAACTATTAATTTACTATATAAATTGTTATGATCTAATATTGGAATATATAATTGTTAATTCTAGACTAACCTTAAAATTTTTGTACTTGATTCACAAATATGATTTTTTTTAGAATTTTTTTTTTTGAGGAATATAGTTATTGTGTAATGGGTGTACATCGAATTTAGATATCTTATATCGTAACACCTTGAACCGTCAACCAACAACTAATATTCATAAACATAATTATACATGAAGCGCGTAAACTTTTAGGTTTTACTCTTTGCTACACTCAATATAAAAATGTGTCTTCTCAAAAATTTATATATAATGTATATATGTATGTATGTATGTAAATCCTAACTTTATATGGCACCTTACATATGCTCTCATATTATCGAAGAGCTTATATAAACTAAAATACAGTCAACCTTGTTATTGAGACTACTGACTACTTAAGTGTAGATAACTATGTTAATAGGATAGAAAAGCAATTGATATGACCGAAATGATTGTCGATCAAACTAATACGGGTAATACATCTTGAATTGATGGATAAACTAATACGGGTAATACACCTTGGATAAACTTTTAAGACCCAAAACAAAAATAAGATTGAAGAGACTGAAAATAGAAAGATGTGAGTGTAAGATCGAATATATATACACTAGCATGGAGGAACGGAGTTGAATAAATTTTTTCAAGATGATTGAAGCTTATGTAAAGATATGATCAGAACTGTAAACATTAGTAACTTATCTAGACATCTAATTGCAAGATGATACATTTCATAAGTTCAATTCATTACATGTATTCGTGCATGTAAAGATGATACATGTCACACGTTCAATTGATTACATGTATTCATGCATGTATTGCTTGAACTTTGAAGTGTGAAATTATGGACTTATCTACCCAAATCATGAGAACTATAGTGACAGGAAGTCAGAAACCACATTGTAGGAGTGGGATTGAAAAAAACATGGGGGGCAAGAGAGAATTATATTGAAATTTGGTTTTTAAAGTTTGTTCAATTTTTTTTTTTTAATTTTATCCATAGAATTCTACAGGTAATAAATAGATTTTTAAATAATATAAACCATCAAATATGATTCATAGGCTAATCTAAATGCCGAAATATCATCTTATTAGACACATTTACCATAAAAAATTAGAAAAATAATGAGCTGAGTAATCCAAGTGAATTAAAATATCAAGTGACCACTATATATAATTAATAACTCAATAGGGTCTTGTGGTATTGAAGTTTTAATGTATTTTCAACCTTTAGTAAAAGGCATGAAGGTCTCACTTTCAATACTTTTCGATCTCTAAGTTGTTGGTTGTATAACACTATAACTTGTATTGAATCTTTTTGTCAAATAAGACTAATGAGCTTTCCATTTTATAGAAATTGGATAATAATTAAGTGTTTAAGCCATTGATACCGAATTTCAAGCTCGCGAGCTGCTTAGGATCTTAGCATCATGTCGAGCTTAAGGCAATGGGTTTAAAATGGGCTCTGGTGAAGACCCAATATTGAGCTTTGATTCTTTGAGTGAGCCGAATTCAAACAGAGCAAAACTTAGTTTGACTCATCTAGTCATCTATATCCGAACATGATCACTATATAATTGAAAGATGTTTGAAAAAGCATGCATGCATGCACTGGCGGAGCCAAGGGGGGCGAGGGGGGGCACCTGCCCCCCCTGACTCCTAAAATTTTTTAGCATCAGTACTCAAGTACTTACTGACATGGAGGAAAAAAAAAAAAAAAAAAACTTCTTGGTTGAACGTGACTCTCAAGAAAAAGAAAGGAAAAAAAAGTTCACAAACACCAAACTTTTGTCTTGTCCTACATCACCTATTTCACTATTTTTTTAAAATTTTAATTTTATATTATTATTTACACAATTTTTACTATTTATGATACTTTTTATAGCATTTTATTCTTGAATGATGCTAGGATACTACATATTTTACTATTTATATCTTACAAATTAGCATGTCACCAATATAAAAAAAAATTTCAAACATTTATTCATTATGTTTTTTTAAGTAACACTAATCACATTTTTACTCCATCAATTTGTAAATTTTTTAGTAGCAATGAATTTGTTATTTTGTTTATTTATTTTAATAATATGAAATATATTCATATTTGCTTATAATTTTTTATTTATTCTGTTATTATTTTTTATTAGTATTTTTTAGATTAATTTCACTTTTAATATTACCCCCTCTAGACTAAAATCCTGGCTCCGCCACTGCATGCATGGGTCCAAGTCACACGCCCAGAGAGAAAAAGAGAGTGTAGCTGGCATACGTGATATAATAAGCATTTAAGGACAACAATTTGGCATGATCTATTTTTATAATTGATCATAGATCAGGTTAGGTATTGTGGTTAAACTTGATAGAATTTTTTTTTAGTGATGTGTGCGTATTTGAAAATGTTTTGTTTTTGTCTCAATTTTTTATGTTAACTATGTTGTGAAAAAGATCTTAATAATTGTTGTGTAGTTAATCTAGTTAATGCTATAAACATAACTTAAACCATCTTTCAAAATTGATAGATGTTTCAAGATGGTGATCTCACGTTCATACATATAATTAACGTAAGTGTTCAACACTCATAACCACTTCAAAAATAATAAAAAGAGTGGTATTAATTATATACTATGCGAATGAGATATACAACCGATTTCAATTATAATTCTAAAATCTTGTTTTTAAAACAGGATTCATTTGACAATTATAATTAAAATCGTTTAAAAACAAAATTTTAGTTAGAATATGTATGATAATGTATTATTATGCCTGTACTACAATAATTGACATCAAAACATGTTGTGAAAAAAATTATTTCTATAGTATTATGGATTTTGCTAATGTGTGTCCTAAGGACATACAATAATTATTTATTTTTGAAATTTTTTTTCAAGAATTGAAAAAGTATTGACAATTTTTTTAATTTCTGATAAAATTTTACCATAAATAGATGATTTAATATGCGACCTAAAAACACACCTTAACAGTACTGGTTATTATTGTTATGATGTTATACTTGCTGATAATGAAAGCATAGGATCCTCCTGTTCATTTTCCTCCGGAACTGTTAACAAGGGTCCCAAATTCTATCAATAATTATATTTTAATACTCGAGCCACCTTCTCCGCTAAGATACATCTAGTACTATAAGAAGTGGTGAACTACGTCTGTTTACACAAACCTTCTTCTTCTTCCTAACACTGCTCACACAATGATGCTCCGAACACTTATTTCAGCTTTACTCATCCTTTGTTCCTATTCTCTGCATGGCCTAGCCCAACCTGCTAGATGTCCTCCACAAAGATGTCCCATAATATCAGCACCCCCTCGACCACGACCACCAGTATACCCTCGACCACGACCACCACTATACCCACCAGGACTTCCTCTCATGCCTCGTCGAGACCCAAGAAATCCTGGACCATTGTCCAATAGAGCCAGAATTCTATTCATCACCCAAGAACTCAAAAGAAACATCACCTATGACCCACAAAACTATACTTGCACTTGGGTTGGAAACAACTATTGCCTTTTCAAAGGGTTCTTTTGTGACACTGTCCCTGACTTGAACATCACTGGGCTCGCTCGCATCACCTTCAATGGCGCAAGATTTGGTGGTACTTTCTTGAACTTTTATCGCTTTATTCGATATTTGCCAGACCTTGCTATCTTCCATGCCAATTCTAACAACTTTAGTGGACCTATTAATAATAACCTCAGACAATTACGTTATCTATACGAGCTGGATTTGAGTAACAACAGGTTCCTTGGACGATTTCCATCTAGTGTCCTAGGTGCTACAAATTTAACATTTTTGGATCTTAGGTTCAACACTTATGCTGGGGTAATCCCACCTGGGCTATTCAACATTGACACAAACGTGTTGTTTATCAACAACAACGGGTTCGCTCAGAAAATTCCAGCCACATTAGGTAACACACCAGCTTTGTACCTCACACTTGCCAACAACAAGTTCACTGGTGAAATCCCACGCACTATTGGCCGAACTTGGAACACACTTCTCGAAGTTCTCTTCTTGAACAACAGGTTGAACGGTTGTTTGCCTTATGAAATTGGCTACTTGCAAAAGTCCACAGTGTTTGATGTTGGTGGCAATTTATTGACGGGTCCAATTCCACAATCATTTGGGTGTTTGTTCAAGATGGAGTTGCTCAATCTGGCTCACAATCAGTTCTATGGGACTATTCCAGAATCACTATGCAGGTTACCAAATGCGTACAATTTTTCATTGTCTTGCAATTTCTTCACACAAGTAGGGCCTGTGTGTAGGAGATTGATCAGAGCAAAGAGGCTTGATGTGAGGAGCAACTGCATTACTGGGCTTCCACAGCAGAAATCAGCAGCTGAGTGTACACGTTTCTTTGCTAGGCCTAGATGCTGCCCAAGGGAGAGTACTTTCAGCATTGTTCCTTGTAGGCTTGCTACTACTGGCGAGTCTTTGGAAGAAGAGGAATTTGAGGTTATTCCTACAATTGATGAAATGACTCCACCTTCACCAACGACCTATGGTGCGCTTACAAAGCCTCACCATTGATGATTGGAAGGTATATACATTGTAGTGACTCGGTTCGTGTACTTTTGTGATAGAATGAGATTATCCGAGTTTTTTATTTGCTTTGTTAACTATGGCTATTATCAGCGTCAATGTTTGTAAGTGTAATTACTCCTTTTCTTTTCTTTTTTTGTGGGTGAAGGACGTTGCTGGAGAACTCATGTTCTCTGCTGCTTTTCTTTCTTAATTTTTCTCTTGGTCTTATTATTGCGAATTCGGAACATTGTGGTATTTTCTAACATTATAGCATTTTTTTGGTTTGCTAAATATTTTACATGAAAGTAAAAGGAGGATCTTTATGTTTTATTCTCTATATATTCCCATGAAACATGAAAGAAGGATATAATAGTACAATATGTAATCCTTCTTTATAAAAAGCAACTGTATGAATTGAAAAAATAGATCTTGTTTCCGTTCCTTCCCCTCATGCGTTCTTTTTTTATCCGATTATACATTCATTTTCCCCTCTGTTTCAACA